>CM077085.1:177987439-178587439 GCA_039513925.1 Platanthera zijinensis | reverse complement strand
TGTACCTCGACGAGTTCTGACACCGTCACGGGGATCTCCGATGATTTGATTTCTGGGATGATCCCTCACGTGACGAAGCTCTAGCAGTCTGGCATCTGGAGCTCTAACATTTTCTGGGGCTCCTTCCTCTTCAGGGAGGTCAACTCCATTCTGACCGTCATCATCTCCGATAGGTGTTGTGGTGGTGAATTTGACGTACTTGGGAGTTGCATCTTTAGCGGTCTCATTGAGACTAAGCTGTTAAATTCTTGTACCTGCATCTTCAAGAAGACCACTGGAAGAATTGCTGTTAAGCAAGCTTCCTTCATCAAATACCACATTTATGGATTCCTCTACCACTAGGGTTTTCTTATTGAAAACCCTATATGCCCGGCTATGGCTACTATAGCACATAAATATGCCTTCGAAGCATTTTTCACCAAACTTAGTACGCGGGTACTTCCCGTTATTTAGTACATAGCATCTGCAGCCAAAGATCCTAAAATAGGACATGGTTGGCTTCCTGCCTTTCAGTAGCTCATAAGGCGTCTTATGATGACTCTTGTTGATCAAGGCCCGGTTTTGTACATGACACGCGGTATTGACAGCCTCTTCCTATAAATATTCTGGGAGAGAAGCGTCATTCAACATTGTCGTGCAGGCTTCAATGAGCATTCTATTTCTCCTCTCCGTAACTCCATTCTGCTGAGGAGTGCGCGGGGAGGAAAACTCATGAAAGATACCAAGTTCTTCACAGAACTCTGTCATAGCACCAGACTCGAACTCTGTTCCATGGCCACTACTGATTTTGACCACCGAGCAGTTAAGTTCGTTCTGAATCTGCCTGACAAAACTGGTGAAGATGTCAAACGTATCAGACTTGCGTTTTAAGAAGAACACCCAAGTAAACTGAGAGTGATCATCAACAATCACTAGCGTATAAGACTTGCCTCCCAAGCTATGAACTTGCATTGGACCAAACAAGTCCATATGCAGAAGATAAAGACATCTGGAGGAGTCTTTGTCAACGATGCCCTTAAAGGTAGCCCGAGTCTGTTTGCCCTTCTGGCATGCAGGACAGGGGCTATCTTTGATGCACTTAATGATGGGAGCATCCCTTACTAAGTTTTTAGAAAACAGCATACTAATTGTCTTGAAATTAATATGTGCCAATCTTTTGTGTCATTGTTCACAAAGAGATGCACTGCCTGTTGCTACAAGGCATACGGGGGTAGATGAATCTAAACTAAGAAAATCTAGGCAGAAGATATTTCTGCTCCTAATACCGGTTAATACCGTCTCCGAAGAGGCACACGATATTATCAAGCATTTATCCTTGCAGAACTTAACGTCATAACCTTTATTACATAACTGACTTACACTGATCAGGTTATGATTTAACCCTTCAACGTAAGCCACGTCGGTGATAGAAATTATAACGTTGGAAATCATACCGTAACCCCTAGTGACTCCTCGATCTGATCCCCCAAAGATGACTTTGGGTCCATTCTCGACTGGAGAGTAATCACGCAGCAGGCTTCTTGTCCAGGTCATATGCCGGGAGCATCCACTGTCCAAGTACCATATGGGAGTTTTGGTGGCCTTTGGACATTCCTGCAAAATAGAATTAATTTCCCTTAGGAACCCAATCGAACTTGGGTCCTAGATTCCTCATTAGCATACTCCCCCTCAGATGGTTAGCCCTACGAGTGGTCTGCCTCGCATTGCCAACATGAGGAGTCTCGTTATTCCTCGGATTAAACCAGCAATCCATGGCAAAGAAACCAACTTTGCCACAGCACCAGCAGTCAAATCTGTTATACTTTCTCCTAGGCACCTATTTCACCCTTGGAATGGAAGGTTCAGCCGGGGCCGAGGACCTGGAGGTGGAGGCATCATGATGACAACAGTCGCATGATTTCTTTACCTCCTGGTTTCCCAGTGTAACAGGTTTGGCCTTGGGTGCCTGCTTCCTATTATGGCCGCTTGAGAAGTGACCATAATCCTCCATTTGAACTTCCTCATAAGGTGCCTTGAAGACACTCTCGCCAAAGTTGCGGGGGAAGGCCCACCCCTCATACCGGCTCTTGGGCTTTTCAACCAAGGGCCGGAAGAAGTGGTCATATGTTGACTCAAAGTCCCGTTCATTGCAGGGAAAGCCAGGCTTTCTGAATACAACAGGGTTGAGTGGGGCCTTTCCCTTTTCAGCAGTAAAGGCCTTCTTAGCAGCCTTATTTCTCCTCTGCTTTTTGTTTCTCCTGGATGATTTACCAGGCACACCCACATGCCCCAAGCCAGCCCCCTTAACCTAAGTAGAGAAGGTGTCAACTAGTGGAAGAACAGTCTTTGGCATAGAGAAGCTTTGGACAATCTTATTTTTTGCCGTAAGTTGTTCTTCCAACTTATTGATTTCTTCCTGTTTAAGGTCAAGGAGACTTTGAGACTCCGAGTCCTTAGAGATCAGGTTCAGGTGCTCCTGTCGGAGAGAAATCAAGCTAGTGATCTCTTCCCTTAGGGAGACACCCTCGACCTTAAGGAATTTGACTTCCTTTTTCTGAGCCCTCAATCTCTTGCGGCATTCCTCGAAGGTGTTGAGCAGAAGCTCATACTTTTCGAGAAGTTCAGCTTCTCGGGTAGATGGGCTGTCCTCGAGATCATCATCAGGAGACTCATAGTCAGAGTCGGAGAGGGGGGTACGAGCTTTTACCTTCCCAGTGAATGGGGGGCATTCTCCTTCTGAGTCAGAGCGACCCACCAGCCCGAAGTAGGCTTCCTCATCATCACTGGAGTCTGAGGAATCAGACTCACTCAGTGTCTTTGACTTTTTAGCGATGTAGCTCCTCTCCTTCTTTTTATCTCTAGAGGTTCTGTGCTCTTCTCCCTTCCCCTTCTCTCTCTTGCCTTGATGGCAGTCGGCCACGACATGTCCTGGCTTATTGCATCCAAAACAAATGATGTCAGTATTACGATGTTTGTTCGGTTTTGATTCATACCTGTCAGAAGAATAATTCTTCTTCTGATTTCTAGAGGAGGAGCCGTCTCTCTTTCTTTGATTCCTCATCTTGAGGAACTTCTTGAATTCTCGGGTGATGAGGGAGAAGTCTTCTTCAGACAATTCTGAGCCGGAGGAGCATGGCTCGGAGTCTTCCTCCTCATCCTTTTTCCCCGCATGGGATGAAGCCGCACCCTTGCCCTTCCTGGAGTGAATGGCTTTTAGGGCCACAGTCTTTTCCTTGGCTGCGGCCTTCTCTGCTTCTTCTTCAGCTTTCCTCGTGTTCAACTGGAGCTCATAGGACATGAGCTTCCCAAAGAGTATCTGAGGATCAGTTTCAACTAATCTGCCAAACTCTCGGATGGCGCAGATCTTCGTGTCCCATTCCTTAGTAAGGGACCTAAGGAATTTATCATTAAGTTCACCATTAGTGAACACTCTTCCATATCCCTTGAGAGCATTGACGATCTTGAGGAAGTTCTCGAAGGTAACTCCGATCTCTTCCATGGGCCCCTGCCTGAAGGCCTCATATTTCTGGTTCAGGAGGGATCTCCGATCATCCCTCACTTCATCTGTGCCCTCCATCAGGATAATCAAGCTGTGCCAGATATCCATGGTTGTCCTGTAGTTGTAGAAGTTCTGCATCATGGAGTCATTGACTGCGCTGATTAGTATGTTCTGTGCCTTCTTATCAAGTCCGACCAGCACCATCTCGTCCTTGTCCATTTCAGAAAGCTTCTTTGGCACCTTTTTGGTAGGATCAATGGTGGAGGCCTTAGTGGGAATATAAGGTCCCTCCTCCACGACCATGAAGAGTCGAGGGTCGACTGCTTCCATATAAAATCTAATCCTTTCCTTCCAGATAGGAAAGTTTAGCCTGATGCACACTGGGATCTTGCCTGAGTACTTGAGTCCGTCCATAGTAGATATCTACCTTCTTCTTGACACTAGTGGCAGGAACTTACTCGAGGTGTTAACCCCTTTGATGAGTAACCTCCCTCTGATACCACTTGAAATTCCACCTAGTGCCAACTACCTTCACCTATGGGGAGGGGGGGTATAGGTGTCTTGCAGCGTTTTTGCGAAATTAAAACTATACCTGCACAAATAAACAAAATAACACAGCACAGAAAGACACAAGCAATTTATAGTGGTTCCCCGATTTGGGTACGTCCACTCTCCCCCTTCGACCTATCTCCCAACAAGGGACGACTCGGTCACTTCACCAACAGGATTGAAAACTAATCCTCACACTAAGGAAGTAACTCTTCCACACGAAGGAGTCACCACTCCTCCACCACGGGTTGCACCCAACCCTTACACAGAGGAACCAGCGTTCCTTTACAACAAAAAAAAAACTTGAATGTATAAAATACAAACTACTTTTGGAGCCCTTGGTGTCCCTCTTCGTTCAACGTTGCGTACTTGAATAAGTCGAAGAGTCCACGACCTAAGTGCTCTCTTAGAGAGAATCTCCCCGACACCAGCGGCGGCAAGAAGTGCGGCGGCGTAGCTGTCAGGATCAACGGCGGCAACAAAGTGCGGCGGCTGAGCTTTGGAGATCCAACCTTCGTAGCAAAGCTAGCAAGGTCTACCAACGGTCTTGATAGGATCGATCGTCTCGATCGATTCGGAAAGGGAAGGTATTCCCGATCAACAAATCAAGAGACAAAGGATCTCTAGGTAGACATGTGAGACGCGTTGCTTGGCTGAGCTTCTGTCGCCGGGGGATCAGGAGGTATCCACAATCAACGGCGGCGACTACTTCCCGAGCGGCGATGGCGGCGGCGGAAGAGAAGTCCGCGATCTAGGTCACGTCGGCGGCTCGGTTTTCTTTCTTGTATTCGTTGTATTCGGTGTCCGTAAAGATCGAAATACAATAGTATTTATACTGTAGGTCATACATTATGACCGTTGTGGGCCCCACCAAAAGAAACCCTAGCTCCGGTTTCAAAACAGTGCCTGGAACTTGGTCCGGTCCAGCGAGCACCATAATTTTGCCCAAGGCAAATTTGGCGAGAATCAAAGGTGATTCTCGACGAATCGGTGAGAATCACTTATGATTCTCGCCGAATTCTACTTGGCAGAATTCTGGCTGAAGATCTTGCCATCCGGAGAGAATCGGCAAGAATAAATATTCATTCTCGACGGATCGGCGAGAATGCAAAGTCATTCTCGTCGATTCGGCGAGAATCAACTAGTGATTCTCGACGATTCTTCCTTAAGCAGAAATCAAGACGGCGTTGAGACAGCCGGCTGCAATCGGCAAGAATCAGCGAGTGATTCTCGACGATTCGGCAAGAATCATCGAATCGGCGAGAATTACTTAGTGATTCTCGACGATTTCTACTTAGACGATTTTTCGTCTTTCCACCCGTGAGCTGCTCTTTGGCCCATCCTTGCTCCTTGTCTGCTCTTGATCTTTCTCAGCCCTGTACTTGAAAGTAAGTACACTCCAATAGAGAGAGTACACGTAGGCCAACACACTGATCTGCTCAACGAGGGATTACGTTGCGCAGACCCGTGTATATTGACCCACTGTACCCTGACATTGGTGTGTACTTAGCGTGGAATAACTGCAAGCACAACTTGAAGACAAATGATCAAATACAATGTCAATTCACCTTAACTGGTCCAGGGGCTTCTTCAAATCAAGGTACATTCTGGATACAATACCCAACACTTCTACTTGCCCATTGCTCCAAGGATGGTGCACTGAAGCGAACCGAAGGTCTGTGCCTAATTGCTTGCAGAAGTCCTCCAACTCCAAGCTGGCGAACTGCGGCCCATTGTCGGTGACGTTTGCCAGCGGGATCCCAAACCTGCACGCGATTTCCCACCAGATAAAATTCTTGACGATCTGGGAGGTGGTCTTGGCTAAGGCTTTGGCCTCGATCCACTTGGAGAAGTTGTCGATCATCACCAGTATGAAATTCCTCTGTCCACTAGCTTGAGGGAACGGGCCGACCAGGTCCATCCCCCAGATGGCGAAGGGTCACGGAGCGGTGATTGAGCGGAGGTGTTGAGCCGGTTGAAGCTGGAGGGGCGCGAAGAGCTGGCACTGGGAGCACTTTTTGGAGAAAGCCTCCGCGTCCTTTCGGATGGTGGGCCAGAAGTAGCCATGCCTCAGGATTCTCTGCTCCAGAGTGCGAGTCCTGGAATGGCTGCCACATTCTCCTGAGTGAATCTCCTCGAGAACTCGGGGGACCTCAATTTTCGACAAGCATCTGGCCAAGGGGCCCGAGATGGTCTTGCGATAAAGCTCGGCGTATTGTAGCAGGTAGTACGCGGCCTTGTATCGGAATTTCCTTCGGTCCTGCCCGTCCGAGGGCAGCTAACCCGTCGTTAAGAACGTAACAAACGGATCCTTCCACGAGGACCGTTGCTCGATCTCCATCATCTCTCCTTCTTCGATGGATGGTCGAAACAGCTCGGTGACCGTTCCCCCGGCCCGGGGACCGTACTTGGCAAGGTAGTCAGCTTCGGCATTGTCTTCTCGGGGCACATGCTCGACAAAGAAGGACTGGAACCCCCCGATCAGACCCTTAACCTTGACCAGGTATTGCTGCAGGATGGGGTCATATACCTCGAACTCTCCCCGAATCTGGGAAGAGACTACCATTGAATCGGTGAAAGCTCAGATGTCCTTGATTGACAGCTCCTTGGCGAGACGTAAGCCGGTCACCATGGCTTCGTACTCCGCCTGATTATTCGTAACTGGGAAGAGGATCTCGACGGCTTGTTCGATACTGGTTCCCAGGGGGCTGACCAACACGACTCCGGCTCCCACGGAATACTTGTCTGATGCCCCGTCCATAAACATCTTCCAAGAGACTGGGTGGGAAGCGCCCATGTCTACCTCTACCTCGGCCGAGAAGTCGGCCAGGAAATCTGCTACCGTCTAGGCCTTGATTGCTACCCTTGGAGAGTACGAGATGTCGAACTCGCTTAGCTCCACTGCCCACTTGGCCAACCTGCCAGAATGCTCCACCCCATCCAAGATACTCCTTAAGGGATTATCGGAGACCACCTTGATGGAATGAGCTTGAAAATATGGGCGGAGCCGCCGAGCTGAAACTACCAAAGCGAAAACTAGCTTCTCCAGGATAGGGTGCCTTGTCTCTGCCTGTCGTAACACCCGGCTCACGTAATAGATGGGGAGTTGTCTCCTTCCTTCTTCTCGAACCAACACCGAACTGACCGCCTCAGCTCCCACTCCCAGATAAAGTAAGAGGTCATCGCCGCCCTGTGGACCTTGGAGGAGAGGAGCTCGGGTTTGTTGTTGTTTGAGCTTTTCGAAAGCCTCCTCGCACTCCGCGGTCCACTCGAATTTCTGGTTCCCCCGAAGGGCTTTAAAAAATGGGGAGCACTTTTCTCCGGCCTTGGAGAGAAAACGGCTAAGGCCCGCCAGCCTTCCAGTCAGCCTCCGGACCTCCTTGGAATCTCTTGGGGAGGCCATCTCCATGATGGCTTTCACCTTGTCGGGGTTAGGCTCCACCCCCCGAGGAGTAAGGAGGTGACCCAGGAACTTCCACCTTCCCGTGCCGAAGACACATTTGGCCGGGTTAAGCCACATCTTGTACTTCCTCAGGGTGGCAAAGGTCTCCGTCAAATCCGCTACGTGCTCCGTGATGCTCTTGCTTTTGACGAGAAGGTCGTCCACATAAACCTCCAAATTCCTCCCCTTTTGCTCTTTGAACACCTGGTCCATCATTCTTTGATACGTTACGCCGGCGTTTTTGAGCGCGAAGGGCATCATCTTGTAGCTATAGCACTCGTCGCCAGTGATGAAGGAGACATCACGGCAATCGGGGGGATGCATCCGGATCTGGTGATACCCTGAAAAAGCATCAAAGAAACTCATCACAGGAAACCCGACGGCGGAATCAACTAGCGCGTCGATCTGAGGCAAGGGATAATAATCCTTCGGGCAAGCTTTATTCAACATGGAAAAGTCGATACACAACCTCCAGCCCCCTCCGGACTTCTTTACCATCACAACATTGGAGACCCAGCCTGGATACTGGATCTCCGAGACAAACCCCGCCTCTAGCAGCTTCCTCACTTCCTCCCTGATCGGATCAGCCAGCGCGGTGGCGCTCTTCCTCTTCCTTTGACGAACCGGAGCTACCGCGGGATCCAGGTTGAGGCAATGACAGGCAACATCGGCATAAATCCCTGGCATCTCAGCAGCACTCCACGCGAAGATGTCAGCATTCTCCTGCAGGCAAGCAGCTATCTCCGCCTTCCCTTCCTGGGGCAAGGCTCCTCCGACCTTCAGCAACTCAGGCTCTCCTCTCTGGGAGATCATCTCCACTTCCTCTAGCTCTTCGGCAGCATGCAGGCCCTCCTCCTGCTCCATCATCTTCTCCAGCCTCTCTGCGTCACCCATCCATCCGATGGTGCTGACAGCGTTCAGGTAACACTCCTGGGAGGCCTTCGGATCCCCCTTGATCCGGACTTGGACGTCATCCCGGCAATACTTCAGGCATTGATGGTACGACGACGGGACGTCCTTGAAGTAGTTAACGAGAGGCCGCCCGAAAATGGCATTGTAGCCGCTGGGTGCGTCGACGATGACAAACCAGCACCGGATTGAAGTACCCCCGAGGGTGACCAGCAGCTCCACTCCCCCTTCCACCTCTTTCTTCTCTCCCGAGAAGCCAAAGAGAGGCCCATCCGCAGCCTGGACCCTGGATGCTTCCACCTGAAGCCCCACAAAGGTTCTTTTGAAAATGACATTCACCGAGCTCCCGTTGTCCGCGAGGATTCGGTCGACGGTGAAGTCTTCGATGGCCGCTTGTATCACCAACGCGTCATGGAAGGGATTCTCGTTCCACAGCATGTCCTCCTCCGAGAAGGTTATCTCGTTCAGCAGCGGAGGAGTCTGCGACGTCGAGGCGACGCTCCTCTTGTAGATCTGGTGGAGACTACCCTTGAGAAAAGCTCCAAGCCCCGCGCCCCCATTGATCACCCCGACGTGTCCGCCTCCCGGACTAGGAATAACGTTTCCTCGACCCCCCTGGTCAACCTTGTCCTCATTCCTCCTCCTCTGCGGAGCTTGGAAGGCTACCTATCCGACTGGGGCCTCCTGCCTTTGCTGCTCTCTCTGCCTCCGTCGCCTCCAACCTCCTCCTTGCCTCCCAAAACTCGGGGCAGGCAAAGGTCCCATGCCCCTCTACTCGATGGATATCGCAGTAGAGGGGAATTGCCGCTTCCTTCTGCCTCTCCTGTCGATTCTCCTTTCGCCGGCGTTTTGCGGCCCGTTGCGTTATGGTCATCTCCTCCCTTCCTCCTCCTCCTTGCTCCCTAAGGTTGTTGTTTCTCCTCTCTTCCTGGCGGATCGGTCGCCTCCACTGGGGACGATCTCTCGGATACTGGAACCTTCTTTCTTCCCTCCTTCCTTCTGGGGCCTCGATGAGCCTCCTTTCTTCCTGCCTTCGAGGCCTCTCCTGCTTCAACTCTTCCGCCCTCCTGGGCTCCTCTCTCCTCTTCCCCTTCGGCTCCTCCTGCCTTCTACCATCGTGTTTCTCCGGACGCCTCTCCCTCTCCAACAGTCTTCCCCTGTTCTCCCCTAGTGGATTATCCCTGTCTAGCCTTTCCAGGAACTCCTTGTTCCTCTCCTCCCTCTGAATGAAGACATTGGCCCTCTCCACCATCTCTTCGAACGAGCTCGGCGGCCTGTGCCCCAGATCCATGTTGAAGAATCCCTGCTTCAGGCCAAACTTGAGGGCAACCATCAAGGTAAACCCATCCACCTCTTCCACCTCCAAAACCTCTTCCTGGAACCGGTCGATATAACGACCTAAACTCTCGTGCTGCCCCTGCACAATCTTAAAGAGGGCCGTCGCCTCCTTCTTCCTCTTCTTGGATGTCGCAAATCTCGCTATGAGATCCCGACGGAGGTCGGAGAAGCAGTAGATGGAGCCTGTCGGCAGTTGGTGGAACCAGTCTCTTGCACTCCCCTTGAAGGTGATGGAGAAGAAGCGGCACTTGAAGGCGTCGGACATGTTGCGGATCGAGACCACGTCCTCAAACCACTGAAGATGCCTTACCGGGTCATCTCTGCCGGAGTAGTAGGTGAGGGCAGGCTCTTGGAAATTTTCGGGGATGGGGGCCGCGAGGATCTCAGCGCAGAAGGGGCTCCTCCCTTCCTGGCGACGGCGATTATCCTCCTCACTCGAATACTCGTACTCGCTCCATCGGCGAGTATTCCCATACCTCGCCGAGAGTTCAGGATCTCGGAACCGGATGCCCTGGCTGCTCGCTGGGTGATGACGCGGCGGTATCGGTTGCTCCTCTCTCACCCAGGCGGGCTCCTTTCCTGCTCGCCGGGTTGGCTCCTCCTCGCCCGGCGGGGTCAGGCAATGGGGAGAAGTCGTCGTCACCTCCGGGGGGTTGGCGAATCCGACGAGTATCGCCTTCTCCATCCTCTTCGCGAACTCCTCGAAAGCTGCTACCGTCACAAACCCGCCACCTCGCTCCGAGGTGCCTGCTCCTGCCGAGTTGTCCGCCAACTCGCCTTGATCGCCACCATTGACCATCTTTCGCCACTACGAAACTTTCCTCCTTGGCTGTTATCCACGCTCACCGCACCAAGTGTTGAAGCCGAGAAAATCCCGACCTCAGAATCGGACTAGGCGGCCTAAGGTTATCGGTCTCGCAATGAAATCGGATGGCCCTAGATAAGAAAGGGATGAGCAAAAGAAACAAGACCCCAGGCGCTGCAGCAGGAAGGTCCCACCATGTACCCGGTTGCTTAGGTGAAGCAACCCCTTCTCAACCAGAATGGTCGAGCTAGATACGAAGGAGATGCGCGAGCTGGAATTCGCGAGTAACTATCCGAGAGTTTCCGGTCCCCTCCTTCGTACCCCTGGGGTCCTATTTATAGGGAAATCCAAAGAGAGGGGGGGTCTTACTTATACCCCCACCCTGGCGATCGGATGACTTTCTGGGGAGCTCGCACGGGACAGGCGAGTATCTCGCCTTAGTCGCCATTTGGCAAGTATGCGTGGGGAGCTCGCCATACTCGCCCATATCTTCTGCTGGCTCGCGGCTTGATCTTGACTTCGGTATTGAATCGTTGACTTTGACTTCTGATGACCTGGCGGTGGTGGGGCCTCCCCTCGTCGAATACGGGTTGTACAATTAAGCTTCGGACTTACGATAAATAAATCACAAGGACAAACATTTCAACATGTCAGAATATACCTACCAAACAATGTATTCAGTCATGGTCAATTGTATGTAGCTCTATCACGAGGCACCTCCCGAGAAAAAAACAAATGTCTTTGTACAGAAGGACAAAATGGATAGTCATACAGGTATCTATACACTAAATGTTGTTTACAAAGAAATCTTCAGACAGCTACAGCATCAACATATAATATCACTATAAGGTATGCATTCAATACACAATAGATTTGTTTTTTAAAAATTATTGGTACAAGTTATACGTTGGGGTTTGTTGTATTCAAATTACATGTATGATATAATGACTAATATAAACATATTAGTTCATCTGCACATATGACTATTAAAACGATCATGCTAATCTCAACAATCTTGAAAACAAACAAAATTAACAAAAACTACCTTAACACAACATCTAACTACTCAAAATCAACGCAGGTTCGTATCAACTGCCGTAAGCAAACTTGTCAACAGAATCACATCAACAATCGGACGCAAGTAAAATATATCCATAATGTGTGTTAAAACTTCAACAACAAAAACATGTTATGGATGACGAAATCTCTTAGCACGATATCCCTAAGATTTGTGATTACAAGATTTTCTTTCAACAACATCTACATACATCTATCATCACTCAAGAATATTATGTTTCATCTCTTACAACTCTACTACAATGCCTCATATTTTGCTCGGCAGGTAATAACCACTTTCAAATTTCTAAAATAACACATGAAATTTGCATACCTTTCTGTATAATGTGATTTTGTTATATAGTGTAAAAGTATTATGATAATAATACATATATGTTAAAAAATACTCCCTGATTTGGCCTACATCGATTATTACTTTATGAATGTCAATAATGTGCAGATGGCTAACGAGCAATCATCATATCAGCCACTACAATTACATAATCATTCCGCCGCTCAACCCAATAAGTCATCTATAGTGTGCATATCTGTAACACCCCAAAATGTTGTAGGAGCGACGGGGATTGAATTTGGCCAAGTCAGATTTTTGGTGCAGGTGACACGGGCCCCGACACGGGCGTGTCGGAGGCCGTGTCGGGCGTGTCGAGCTCGAGCCGTCGAGCTGGCCGTGTCGTCGACCACTGCAGGTCGACGATGGTCGTGTGGTGGAACACGGCCTCGGACACGGGCGTGTCCCAGGCCGTGTCACACCTATGCTGTGTGGTTGGGTACACGGGTAATGACACGGGCACGAACGCGGGCGTGTCTAGATTGACACGGGCGTGTCTGATGCCGTGTCACCAAGCCGTGTACCTCTCTGACTGCGAAGTGTTGATATATTGCACACGGGGGGCGTGACACGGGTCCCGACACGGGCGTGTCGCAGGCGACACGGGCGTGTCGGAGGCCGTGTCACATGCCGTGTGCTGGTTTTCAGATCTGGTCGAGACGGCGAATGAGCTACACGGCCAGGCACACGGCCGTGTGTGAACCCGTGTTCGGCCCAGTTTTTGGGATTTCAGATCTAATCTTGACCGTTCGTTTCCTTGGCTTTGGATCCAACGGTGGGGGGCTGTTCCTGAGGGGTTTTATCCGGGATTTAGGGTTGGGAATCCTCATTTCCCTGATCCATTCTCTCTCTAAGAGTTTAGAGAGAGGGGAGAGCAAGTTTGGAGGAGGAGACCAAGATCCGGCCGCCGGAGGAGCTTCGGAGCTCCGAATCGCGATCCGAGTCCAGATCTGCGGAGGTGACGCCGTTGCGGTGCTTTCCAACCGCATAGTTTTTGATGGCGCCGCGGAAAAGCGAAAGGGTAACGATTCTCTTCTTGAGCATGTGAAGCTCTTCTTCCTTTGCATGGGAAAACCCCTCTCCCGCGAGTGTGCGACGAGATCGTGGTATTCCTTGGGGTAGATATGTAAAGTCCCCCTTGTTAGAGTCCGGAATCGTAGTACGGACATAGGCATGTTGTGTGAAGCCTACCTGGACGTGTGTTCCGGATCGGTTATGTTTTGTTATGCATATTTTAGCCGGAGAAGACTCCGAGCGTTGTGGTTGTTTTCGGGTTGCTATGCGGTAGAATGCATCAGGGAATCTTGGGGATTAACCCCGAGGTGCACCCGGAAATCTGGGCGGAAACGAAGTTCTGCCATCTCGGTGGTCTGGGTGCCAGCCGGGAACATAGCGGGGCTATGTATCATGTTTGATTGCGGCAGGGAGCCTTAGGGATGAAACCCGAGGTGCACCCGGAAATCTTGGACGGAAATGTAGTTCTGTCATATCGGTGGCCTGGGAGCCAACCGGGTACTTAGCGGGGCTAAATACTGTGTTTGATCGTTATTTGGGACTGGGGAAAGCTTAGTCCGCGCCAAAGGGCCAAATGGCAGTGGCGGAGTGAGCAACGGACTAGTAGCCCTCTACCCGCTCCACCTGCTCGGTTAAAGCGACCTAAAGTTTACGTGGGACTTACTGAGATTTGGAGATCGAGTCTAGGCTGCGGCTGAGAAGACTAAATGCTCACAAAGATTGCCATCCTGGGGGTGGTGGTGGAGTCGAGGACCGGACGGGGTTCGGACTGGCTTCGCCGAGTAAGTGCCCTGAGAGCACGGGGTGTACGGCCGTGAGAGCGTGCACCTATGTTGAGATGCTTGTTTGGCTGTGTTGCGTGTTTTGCTAACAAGTGCAGGGAAGAAGCTTTGCCGCCCCGGTTTGGGGGCGGAGTCGTTATAATTTGGTCAGCATTGCTGACCGTTGCCTTTGTTTACCACCGTGCGGTGGGTTGTTGCTTGCAGGTGCTGCGGAGCTGAGAGGTAATTAGCGGGCTAAAGCCCAAGTTGCTGTGCTGGCCCTCGAAGGCCTTGTTTTGAGTGTTTTACCTCTTGTACTCATGTGTGGCCGGCCTGCGTGCCGAGGTTTGGAAGACACTTGTATTTAAGCAACTCTTGTAAAGCCTTAAGGCTATTTCTTCCGTTTTGTGTATTATACATTCCTATGAGTTTGAGTTGTGGACATTCATGCTTGGCAGGGTTCTTTATTCTTTGCAACTCTAATAAATTGCTTCCGCTAGGTGTTGTGTAGGACGTTGTGATTGGTTGAATGGTTTCAACGCGTAACCAACCGGTCTGTCCGTAGTATATGGCGTCGGGCCCCGGCCGGACCTACTGCTATATGCTATGCGACGGATAGGGGTGTTACAAATTGGTATCAGACTACTGGTTTCGGTCACGCTTAAATGAATTCGTAGACAAATTCACTTTAAGGGGTGGTGAGCACATGTATGTGCGTCATCGTTATAACATGAAAAGAACCCATGAATGTCCACTTAGGAATGAAAATACACATGTTTGGGGAACCTGCGTGTTCCTATAATTACTTTTTGCAATTTTGTTCGGTCCCTCATTGGTGTTCTGTTCGACTGTAGGTGTCCGAGAGTGGCGCGTGGCAGTCTGAATGCGCACTTTCTGAGAAAAGTAATGCACCCAGCGATGTGCTGGAGACCCCTACGTCTTTGGAAACCATAAGAAGGGTGGTTGAAGTGGTGTTCGCTGTGAGCAACGCACATCATGGGAGTAATGTGCAACCATTTGTCCCTGAGATGGCCCCAACATCGGGTGGTATGTTGGAGCAAATGACATTTGGGGGTCAAGTAGAGCAGCAGAGGAGCATGACTGTGGCGCAGGGAGCGCATTCTGTGGACGCATATTTGCAGACGTTCCTTATGGTAAGGCGCTACCCAGGCTTTGAATGGGAAAGCGAGCAATCTATAGTGGATAGATTTTATAACAGTCTGCGCAGCGAGTTGCGTATCCTACTGCTAGGACCAAAGTTATTGGGATTCCGAGCTTTGGTGGAATCGGCCAGAGCGTTGGAAGTGGAGTTGTGGGAAACTCACCGAGTATCGGTGAATAGGGTACCAAACCTTACATATCCTATAAGGACTGCGTATCGAAAGATGCCGAGAGAAGAGGCTGGGTCATCTACTATCCAAACTACCGTCAAATGTTATTCTTGTGGCAAGAAAGGGCACCTCGCCAGAGAGTGTTGGGAGAGTGCTCAGAAGACAAGGAAAGTTTTGGCAGGAACAGTCGGAGATTCGGTGGTCAAGCGGACAACCTCAAAATCTGGGTACCGTAGGTGGTACAAGAAGGCTAGGAGGTCGGGTCTAGTCCCTTCCTCTAGCACATCCGGAGCGACTACAGTCCAAACCCTGGATGAATGCTTTGTTTGTGGAAAGTCGGGGCACTATGCCCGGGACTGTTGGTTTGGACGCCCAATGTCCAAAAAGAAGTCGGGGGCAATCTTGGAGGAGAAAGGAAAGGCGGTGGCGTCTACCGCACCGCTATTTACTCCGGCACAACTGGGAGTGAACATCCTTGGCCAGCAGGAGGTCATGTGGCCGACCGTCGGGAAGACAGGTATGGTTTAATTGATAGCAATTTAGCTTCTTATACCTGCCACCTTTTGCGTGTTAGCTTAGGACTGGAGGTTCTAGGCTTTGTTTGGATTATTGGCAATCCGGCGAGAGCATTGTTCGATACGGGAGATTTGCGCACCTTTTGTCCAAGGGGTTTATATCATGTATTGAAGTACCTTCTTCGATGGCAAAGGACAAATTGGATGCGTTGTGGCGTTACGGATGTTCAATGCGCGCGAAAAGAGATTCTGTGTTGCAAGGTTACGGTTTAGGGGTCAGGGATTCGACGTGCAAGCGTCGTTACTGCCACCATGGGAGGCTTTGAAGCCTAAGCCTACATTGGGTAGTATCTCGGGTATATCCGAATATCCTGATGTGTTTCCCTGGAGTCCCTCCGTAGCGAGCAATCGATTTCGCGAGTGAGCTGGCGCCAGGTGCCAAATCTGGGTCATGCTCTCCTCATAGGCTAACGCCTAATGAGTTGGCAGAACTGAAAGTTCAATTTGAAGAGCGTATGGATCAAGGTTTTGTGCGTCCAAGTTTGTCGTCTTGGAGCACACCGGCCCTCTTCGTGTAGAAGAAGGACGGGAGTGTGCGGCTCTGAACCGTTTATGAAAAACTGAGCAAGTCGTTAAAAGAGATCAAGTACCCGATCCCAAGTATTGGCGATCTGTTTGATCAGTTGGGTGGGTCATCGGTGTACTTAAAGTTGGAACTTAAGTCTGGTTACTATCAGATGAGAATCAAGGAAAGTGTTATCCCAAAGATAGCGTTCAACGCAAGATATGGGAAGTTCGAGTTTACGGTCATGTCGTTCAGGCTGACTAATGCGTCATCGGTGTTCATGGACTTGATGAACAGAATGTTTAGGGAGTACTTAGACCGTGTTGTGGTCGTCTTTATTAACAACCTATTGGTGTGCTCGCAGTGCAAAGAAGATCGCTTCAAGCATCTGCGTTTGGTTTTGGGGACACTAAGGAGGAACGTGTTATACGCAAAGTTCTCCAAAGGCGAGCCTTGGTTATCTTCAGTGTCGTTCCTTGGTCACTTAGTCAGTAGGGAAGAGTTGCGGTGGATCCGTCGTAGACTGTTACAATATGGAAGTGGCCTGTGTTGTCTTCGGTAGAGGAAGTCCGGAGTTTGCTGGGGCTTGCCGGCTTTTACAGGCACTTCGTGGAAAACTTCTCGCGGATAGCGCTACCTCTCACGACTTTGACAAGGAAAGATCAGAGTTTTGTGTGGGCGCATGAGGGTGCGCAAGCTTTTGAAGAGCTGAAGAGTCGGTTGGCCACGTCGCCAGTGCTTAGTTCGCCGTGTGGGACCGAGGGCTTCGAGGTTCTTAGTGACGCTTCGGGTAGTGGTTTGGGCTGCGTGCTGTTGCAGCATGGGAACTTGATAGCCTATGGTTCGCGTCAGCTAAAAGTGCATGAAAGGAATTAGTCGGTCCGCGACTGGGAGTTGGCGGCCGTGATATTTGCGCTTAAGCTGTGGAGGCGCTACTCGTATGACGTTAGGTCGATATTCATACCGACCTCAAGAGCCTGAAATATCTGTTGGATCAATAGGACCTGAACTTGAGGCAGCGGAGATGAAAGGAGTTCCTGGGGGACTATACGTTCAAGATTTATCATGCACACGGCGATGTGTAGCTGCATGAAGGAAATCATAAGTGCGGCTCGATGGGTCGAGATCCCGAATCGACGGTTGTAGGTGGGCTACCAAGGTAAGGCCATTGCTTGTGTGGCCCAAGCGTGGATAATCTGTTGGTGGAGTTGTGATACGTCATATCGAGTACTCAACTCGCTTAAGTGGCACGAAGTTGTGCCGATATCTAAAGAAGTGCTCTGGTGGCCAGAACTTTAGAAGGTCGTGGCACCATAGGTGGCAAAGTGCCAGCCTTGCGCCTTAGTGAAGGCAGAGTGCCAAGTGCCGGGGAATTCTTGAATCCATGCCTAGTTCGGAATAGAAGTTCGACTGGACTGTGGGCATGGTTTGCCAAATTCACAGTGAATTAACGACGCCGTTTGTGTGATCGTAGTTGTGGTGACACTAGTGTCGCACTTCATTCCGCATAGGAAGGATGACTCGGTGGAGAAGTTGGCAAAGTTGTATGTTAACAATATTGTTAGACTGCATGGTGTGCCCCGTAGCATTGTGAGTGATCGCGATGGGCGGTTCATGTCAAATGTTTGGAGGTTGGTGTAGCAGATGCTGGGAACAAAGTTAAAGTTCAGCACGACTTTCCATCCGCAGACGGATGGGCAGACCGAGAGGGTCAATAGAACGCTGGAGGACATGCTCCGCATGTGTGTTCTAGCCTTCGGGAAGCTTTGGGAGGACCACCTGTTTTAGTGGAATTCTCGTACAACAATAGCTACCAGGCAAGTATCTAAATAGCGCCCTTTGAGGCCCTATATGGTAGAAAATGTCGCACGCCGTTATCCTGGTTAAAAACGGGTGAGGCAAGGTTGTACAAGAAGCTGGAGGTGGAGAGTGCTACCTCGTTAGTGCGGATCATTCGGGGGCGCTTGTTGATCGCTCAAGACCGGCAGGCGAAGTATCACAATGCCAAGCACCGGAACGTGGAGTTCGCGGTAGGCGATTGGGTATACCTTAAGGTGAAGCCGTTCAAGGGGGTTTCGCGGGTGAGACGCTTGAAGGAGCTGAGCCCAAGATACCTTGGACCTTTTGAGGTTCTGGAGCGAGTCGGCGAAGCTGCGTACCGTTTGAGGTTATCGGAGAAATTGAGTGGATTACATGATGTGTTCCACATTTCTGTGTGCGGAAGGCGGTGCAAGAGTCTTCGCAGGTGATCGCGGTTGACCAAGTGCCGGTAGACGAGGGGTTGACGACTAAGGTCAAGCCCATTCGTATCGAAGTTGTGGAGGTCAAGAGACTCCGTAACAAGGAGATCCGGATGGTTAAGGTCCAGTGGGAATAATTGCGGGTGTGAGGAGCTCTCTTGGGAACGGGAGCAGTCTATGCTCGTGAAGTACCCGGAATTGTTCCGCTCAGGTACTGTTTTGAGTTAAGTCCTATTTTTCCTATATTAATTTCGTGGACGAAATTCTTTAAGGGGGGTAGAATTGTAACACCCCAAAATGTTGTAGGAGCGACGGGGATCGAATTTGGCCAAGTCAGATTTTTGGTGCAGGTGACACGGGCCCCGACACGGGCGTGTCGGAGGCCGTGTCGGGCGTGTCGAGCTCGAGCCGTCGAGCTGGGCATGTCGTCGACCACTGCAGGTCGACGATGGTCGTGTGGTGGAACACGGCCTCGGACACGGGCGTGTCCCAGGCCGTGTCACACCTATGCTGTGTGGTTGGGTACACAGGTAATGACACGGGCACGAACACGGGCGTGTCTAGATTGACACGGGCGTGTCTGATGCCGTGTCACCAAGCCGTGTACCTCTCTGACTGCGAAGTGTTGATATATTGCACACGGGGGGCGTGACACGGGTCCCGACACGGGCGTGTCGCAGGCGACACGGGCGTGTCGGAGGCCGTGTCACATGCCGTGTGCTGGTTTTCAGATCTGGTCGAGACGGCGAATGAGCTACACGGCCGTGTGTGAACCCGTGTTCGGCCCAGTTTTTGGGATTTCAGATCTAATATTGACCGTTCGTTTCCTTGGCTTTGGATCCAACGGTGGGGGGCTGTTCCTGAGGGGTTTTATCCGGGATTTAGGGTTGGGAATCCTCATTTCCCTTAGCCATTCTCTCTCTAAGAGTTTAGAGAGAGGGGAGAGCAAGTTTGGAGGAGGAGACCAAGATCCGGCCGCCGGAGGAGCTTCGGAGCTCCGAATCGCGATCCGAGTCCAGATCCGCGGAGGTGACGCCGTTGCGGTGCTTTCCAACCGCATAGTTTTCGATGGCGCCGCGGAAAAGCGAAAGGGTAACGGTTCTCTTCTTGAGCATGTGAAGCTCTTCTTCCTTTGCATGGGAAAACCCCTCTCCCGCGAGTGTGCGGCGAGATCGTGGTATTCCTTGGGGTAGATATGTAAAGTCCCCCTTGTTAGAGTCCGGAATCGTAGTACGGACATAGGCATGTTGTGTGAAGCCTACCTGGACGTGTGTTCCGGATCGGTGATGTTTTGTTATGCATATTTTAGCCGGAGAAGACTCCGAGCGTTGTGGTTGTTTTCGGGTTGCTATGCGGTAGAATGCATCAGGGAATCTTGGGGATTAACCCCGAGGTGCACCCGGAAATCTGGGCGGAAACGAAGTTCTGCCATCTCGGTGGCCTGGGTGCCAGCCGGGAACATAGCGGGGCTATGTATCATATTTGATTGCAGCAGGGAGCCTTAGGGATGAAACCCGAGGTGCACCCGGAAATCTTGGACGGAAATGTAGTTCTGTCATATCGGTGGCTTGGGAGCCAACCGGGTACTTAGCGGGGCTAAGTACCGTGTTTGATCGTTATTTGGGACTGGGGAAAGCTTAGTCCGCGCCTAAGGGCCAAATGGCAGTGGCGGAGTGAGCAACGGACTAGTAGCCCTCTACCCGCTCCACCTGCTCGGTTAAAGCGACCTAAAGTTTACGTGGGACTTACTGAGATTTGGAGATCGAGTCTAGGCTGCGGCTGAGAAGACTAAATGCTCACAAAGATTGCCATCCTGGGGGTGGTGGTGGAGTCGAGGACCGGACGGGGTTCAGACTGGCTTCGCCGAGTAAGTGCCCTGAGAGCACGGGGTGTACGGCCGTGAGAGCGTGCACCTATGTTGAGATGCTTGTTTGGCTGTGTTGCGTGTTTTGCTAACAAGTGCAGGGAAGAAGCTTTGCCGCCCCGGTTTGGGGGCGGAGTCGTTATAATTTGGTCAGCATTGCTGACCGTTGCCTTTGTTTACCACCGTGCGGTGGGTTGTTGCTTGCAGGTGCTGCGGAGCTGAGAGGTAATTAGCGGGCTAAAGCCCAAGTTGCTGTGCTGGCCCTCGAAGGCCTTGTTTTGAGTGTTTTACCTCTTGTACTCATGTGTGGCCGGCCTGCGTGCCGAGGTTTGGAAGACACTTGTATTTAAGCAACTCTTGTAAAGCCTTAAGGCTATTTCTTCCGTTTTGTGTATTATACATTCCTATGAGTTTGAGTTGTGGACATTCATGCTTGGCAGGGTTCTTTATTCTTTGCAACTCTAATAAATTGCTTCCGCTAGGTGTTGTGTAGGACGTTGTGATTGGTTGAATGGTTTCAACGCGTAACCAACCGGTCTGTCCGTAGTATATGGCGTCGGGCCCCGGCCGGACCTACTGCTATATGCTATGCGACGGATAGGGGTGTTACAATATCTCCTTTTGTATTATCATAACAATTTGAAAAGTAAACTGTAGAATTTGTTTCACAGCTAACCCTGTCAACAACAACACTGCAGCTGACTCTGATTACAATTACTATGATGAGATTTGCAAGCCGACCACAACCAGGTGGTCAGATGGTCCACGAACTGAGATTCCGGGGTTTAGATTGCATATCCCAGCTGTGCCAGTAGGTCTAACGTCACAGGAAGAGTGGAACTACGTATTCACAATGATTAGAAGGTAACACATACCAAATAATATGCACTACATAACAAATACTACTAACGTAACTCAATCAATAGTTGTTAATAACTAATATAACTTTACATCTTCCATCAATGCAGAATCTCCCAAGGTCACTGAATAAGATATGTCATCAGACACTGGTTTTACTTCTGATAGCTTCCAACTACACTTGCACTTCTAGTTGGACGCTCCTTAATTACATGAGATCTACAACATGAATTGAGAGTTCAGATAGTTTGATCTCCAATCACAATGATCTTCCTCTGTTGTTTTCATATATATGACACCGTCTTTAATAATCATTTTGCGATATGTTGTTGATATGTACAAGCTCTTGCCTTCATCTATATGTTGTATGTTGCACTAAACATAAACTGATAATAGTATGAACATTGTCATAATCTTCAAATGTATACCCGTGATATTTTTACATTATCTGCAAAAAAATGCTACATAGGTTCCATACGAGCATCTTTGCACAGGCTAAGCCCGTCCTCGGTGCTCTCAGGCAGTCGGGGCATCAAACACGGGCGAGGGCCACTCAAGGGCACACGGCCTGTGACACAGGCGTGTCACAGGGTCGTGTCCTATTCGGATTGAGTCGGTTGTGTGCCGCTTAAGGTACACGGCCTGTGACACGGGCGTGTTATAGTCTGTGTCAGCCCAAAAATAGACTTTTCAGGACGATCTGTGGCCGTTCGTTTTCTTCATCCTGGATCCAATGGCCCAAGTTCCTCCCTGCTGAGTTAAGTTCAGGAACTAAGATATATCTCTCATTCAACTTAGACCACTCTCTTTCTAAAAGCATAGAGAGAAGGGAGAGCAAGGGAGGAGGAGGAGGAGAAGAGGATCCGACCGCCGGTGGAGCTTGAGTGTTCCGAATCGAGATTCGAGGCTAGTTTTGTGGAGGCAAGGCCGCTGCTGTACTTTCCAACCGGCTAGTTTTCCCATGGCTCCAAAGAGATCGTCAAGGGTAACGATCTTCCTTCTTGGACATGTGAAGTCCTCATTTTGGCATGTCTGTGGATTTCTCCCTTCAAAAGGTGGCGGTTGAGGGATTTTCTTGGGTTGATTCTTCCACTCAGAGGGGCGGACGAAGCCCGCCCGAGAGCATCGAGCACGGACGTAGCCCGTGTGAAGATGCTCGTACACACACACACACACACACACACACACACACACACACACACACACACACACACACACACACACACACACACACACGAGTGTCAGACAAGGGGTCCGCCCCTATGGCCAAGAGCGACAGTACTCGGCCCGCGGCGATGGGCTTGCCCCCCCCCCCCCCCCCCCCCCCGACGGGCTTGACCCGCCCCCCGCGATTCTTATAATTTTAAATTAAAAAATATCCCGTCCCTGCTATTCTTAAATTTTTTATTATCTTTTTATTTATTATTATATATTATTTTTAATATATTTTTAAAATATAATAGAGCTGGTTCGAAAATTTTTGACATAATTATTTATTATCATTTTATCTTTTTTGAACATATTAGAATTTGGACATTATAACTTTCATTTTATACTATTTAACTAATATAGTCTCCTTGTGTCTTGACCATAGTATAAATAAGGCCGCTGATATTAGCACCGCAGTTTTGGTTAGTCGCACCATATTTCTCCTAATTTTTTGTGTTTTTTAGAAATATGTCTTGTACATGCATTTTTAGAAAAAATGTTCAATACGAACATTGTAGATCTTGACGAGATCTACAACTTTTGTGTTGAACACTTTTCCTAAAAATGAATGTACTTTGGAAATACGTCTAGGTTTCACGTCTTTTAAAAATACGTCTTGTACATGCATTTTTAGGAAATGTTTAACACGAAAGTTGTAGATCTCGTTGAGATCTACAACTTTCGGTTCGAACACGTTTCGTAAAAATGCACGTAAAAGACGTATTTCCAAAAGACGGGAAAAATTATGAAAAATGTGGTACGACTAGCCCAAACTGCAGCGCTAATATCAACGCCCATAAATAATTAATATATATAGAGAGAGAATGTTAACTCGGCAAGCATGACATTGCCTAACTGGGTCCCACATATCAAATGGACTAACTTTACATCATCATAATTATTAATATTGATGCGGCATTGCACTCATAATTATTAATTAAATAATTTGAGGTGATGCGGGATGACTGATTTGATTATTATAGTACACTACTGTCTCGTCTATTAAAAAAGCGGGGCCTGCTGAACCATGCACCGTGAACCACGCACCGTGAACCACGCACCATGAACCATGGTTGAACTGTGTATCTTTTTTTACTCCCACACCGCTTAATGCTTGTTGCCTCTTGCGTTATAGAACCTGAAGGAGTTAATTGTTAGAATGTTTGTTGATGGGCTACCAAAGGCACAATAATAGACTTTTGGGCTTGCTGTTAATTTTGGGCTGCTGGTGGGCTCACTTCTCAATTGCATAGTATAAAACGGACGGTCAAAATCGATTTGGAGGGTAGCCCCCGGGTAGTTTCATATTATAAGTTCAGGGTTCCCTATCCTAGGTTTAGGAGATCTAGGAATAAAATGGACAACACTGATCTCTTCTTATGATGCAAATAAAGATACATCTTTATAATATAATATATAAATAAGGGATCCCAAATTCATAGATCGTGTAACATTTTAATACGAAAATATTCCTCACCCATCGTCTCTTCATATCAAAAAATATGGGTTTAATGTAATTTCAAGTTTCCCGCCAATGTTCCTACCCAATTTTTCATTTTTTCTGCTTTATCAAATAGAAATCCGTATCCCAAAAAAATGATGATCTCAAGCCAGCTGCAAGCACTTTTCACCTGCAAAGAACAAAATAGGATGGTGTAACATTCTCTCTTCCCAAAGTACCCTCCGAAAACTCTTCTTTATTTCAAATTTAGTGGATATTTTAGGTATTCTACCATTTCGTCCCTCTTTCATCCAGTCATATATCAATTCACTTTTCACGTTTTCAACATGAAAGTCTCGCCGAAGCAGGAAGAACCTTGCTGCACGAAGAAGAAGGAGTCTGGCTGCAGGAAGAAGGCGAAGAACCTTGCTGTAGGAAGAAGACGAAGAACCTTTCTGCAGGAAGAAGACGAACTCTGTCTGCAGGAGGAAGACGAAGAACCTTGCTGCAGGAAGAAGACGGTCTCTGCCTTTGCGGCACCAAAGCTCCTCGCCTCGCCAAAGCTCCTCGCCGGTGGACATCACCACCCTCTTTAGAAGAAGATAGCTCACCTATCTCACCTAAACTCATGCATATTAAAAAAATTATTTTGAGTTGTCTCTTCTCTTCGACTTACCTATATGGTGTTCGGGAAAATGACTAAGCTAATTTTTTTGTTACAGGAGTTCTCCCCCCACTCTCCCTCTCTCTCCCTTTTTCTCCATGGTTCTCTTCGCATAGAGCATTTTGTTTGGTTTGTATAAATTTGCTATCTATTATGTTTTGCATAAATCTGTCATCAGGCTCTGTTTTTTTTTCCTGAAAATTTACATCTTTATCTTTGGGAAACTGTTTTTGCTATCTATTATGTTTTGTATAAATCTGTCATCATCGGGCTCTGTTTATTTTAGAAAATTTACAACCTTTACCTTGGGCAATCCTTTAGCTAGAGGTTTTTTTTAGTCAGACGCCCACTACTACACGGGTAAAACCTCTGCTTTTTTTAGAGCACCCAGAGATTTTTTGCCCAGAACTTTCAAATTCAAAATGAAATATATTGGTTTTACATTACTATATAAAAGTAATTTATTGTCATGCTATATCCTAACTTTTTGGATAAAATCTTCATGGGAAGTATTAAACATTACTGGAGATGTAGCTTTTTTCTGCCAGGTTCTGTGTTGGAAACGTGTATAGGCTCGCACACACAACTTGAGAGATACTCGCCCGTCTCTCGAACACAATACAACTCAACTCCACCACTCAAATTTCCGGCGAGAACTACCCCGACAAGACCGGCTTCCCGCGCGAGTAGACTTCCCGGCGAGAACTCTTGGGCGGCGAGATCACCTTCTAGCGGGCTATACTTCCTCTCTATCAACGAGGCACACCTAGGCGAGACGGCTTCCCGCGCGAGTAGGCGGCCAGGCGAGATAGCTCGGGCGAGAGCTTCTTGGCGAGTGGTCTTCCCGAGCGAGTGGGCGGCCAGGCGAGATGGGCACGGTGGAGGCGAGGTCACCTTCTCGCCCGACAACAAGAACCTTCCCGCTCGGCAAGGTTGCGGCAAGCAGCGAGTGCTGCGGGTACAAAATTCGAGACCACAAAACAACTCTCCAGGCGCTGTAGTGCTACACTCGGAAATCAAGACGGGAAGGAAATGATTTCACTACTTCAGCTACTTAAAAAGAACTACATCATGTCTTTATATAGGCCAACAAAACAACCACACACTCTCTCCTATTTAATGCACTCTCTCTCCTCTATCATTTCAAAACAGGAAATACAAATAAAAAGCATAAAAAAATATAAGTTGACCCGGTCAACAAAACCAAGTCCAACAAACTTCCCCTCAAACTTGGCAGCACATGCCGAGTTTGCCCTTTAGCTTCAGGAACGTCTCCACCTTCAAAGCCTTGGTGAAGATAGCCGCGATCTGCTCTCCGGTGTGACAATACACAACCTCAACAGTCTTATGCTCCACTTGCTCACGAGAGAAATGGTACCTAGTCTCAATATGCTTGCTGCGCCCATGCAGCACTGGATTCTTCGCAAGCTGTATTGCAGACACGTTGTCAACGTACATAGTCATAGGCCCCTCCTGTTGATGATGTAACTACTGCAAGAGGTTCCTCAACCAAATTGCCTGACAGGTACATGCCGCCGCTGTGATGTACTCCGCTTCACATGAGGATAAGACAATCGTTGCCTGCTTCTTCGAGCTCCATGAGAACGCACCTGTTCCCACATGGAAAGCATACCCGAAAGTGCTCTTACGATCATTCACATCTCCACCATAGTCGCAGTCGGAGTATCCAACCAACTTCAGCTCCTCTCCTGTAGAGTACTTCAGGCCATGACCTCTCGTCTCATTCACATACCTCAGGATCCTCTTCGCTACCGAGAAGTGATCTTGCTTCGGCTCCTCCATGTACCTGCTCGCCACACCAACCACATACATGATATCAGGCCTGGTGAAAGTCAGGTGGCGTAGACTTCCGATCAAACTCTTGAATAGTGTGGAGTCGCCTGCTCCCTCCTTTGAATCCTTCCTCAAATTCAATCCTAGGTCAGCGGGAGTGGAGGTAGCCTTGCTATCCTCCATTCGGAACTTCTTCAATGTCTCCTCTGCAAAATTCTTCTGTGAGATGAAGATACCATCTTCACTTTGCTGTACCTCCACACCTAGAAAGTAGTTGAGCTATCCCAGATCGGACATCTCAAACTCCTTCTTCATCGTCCTCTTGAACTCCTCGAACATGTAGGGTTGTTGCTTGTGAATATCATATCGTCTGCGTATAGACATATGATCATCATATCCCCATTCTTCTCCACCTTCGTATAGAGAGTATACTCATGAGGGCTCTTCATATAGTCGTGCTTCTGGAGATATGCGTTTATCCTCCCATTCCATGCTCGAGCTCCTTGCTTTAACCCATATAGTGCTTTATCCAACTTGCACACCTTTATCTCGTGGCCTTTTACAACATATCTGGGAGGCTGCTCGATGTACACATCTTCCTCCAAGTAACCATTAAGGTAAGCAGATACGACATTCATCTGCAAGATCTTCCACCCATAGTGAGCTGCCAGTGCGATAATCAACCTGATTGTGTCAATCCGCGCCACTGGTGCAAAAACTTCGTCATAGTCCACTCCTTGGACTTGTCTGTAGCCTTTCACGACTAATCTCGCCTTGTGCTTCTCCACATCTCCATTCTTATTCCTCTTCACTTTATAGACCCACTTCACCCCAAGGGGTTTGTGGCCAACTGGTGGGTCGACCAACTTCCAAGTGTCGTTCTTCTTGATGGACGTTATCTACTCATCCATCGCCTTCCTCCAAGTTCTCTCTTGGGCTGCTTCATCTTATGAGTGCGACTTGTAATATACTAAGAGACAGTATAAAGAAAAATTATTAAGGGCCGGTGCCGTCTTCTCGTAGATCTCCTCCAAGTTTCTCATCCTGGGTTGAGGACGATCAGCTTTGCCCCTGCCAGTGCTAGCTCCATTAGAACTGCTTCCACTTGTGCTTGCTTCACTCGAGTAGTGTGAAAGTAGCGAACAAACGACTAAAAACAAGCCGGAAACTTGAATAATTGGAAGTTTTATTATCCAAAAAGATATCATTTACAAAGGTATGACCTCCATTTTATAGAACGGAGGAGAGTAAAGAAAGTACAAACTTACAATGTGGGACTAAAAATATACAAAATCTGTGCGGCTAGAAATAAGTAGACCGAACAAGCCGCGCGGTTAGACAATGGGCTAACCGCTCGGCAATACCAGATGCAAGAGAGCGAGATGCGGTTGGAGACCGCTAGACCGCCCGGTTTCCAAGTCACCGGAGATAAACCGCCAGACCGCCGGACAACAAACAGCAACAGCCCGGTTTCCAAGCCGCTGGAGAGTAACCGCTAGACCGCGCGGTCTACAACCCGCCAAGCTTAGACCGCCAGACCGCCCGGTCTCATACTTCAACACTCCCCCTCAAGCTGGAGTATAGATATCAATCATGCCCAGCTTGTCACAAATGTGGAAGAGGGAAGTAGAAACCGGCTTGGTGAAGATATCCGCCAACTCTTTGTCGGAGGTGACGAATGGAGTGCAAATCTGTCTCTTCAAGACCTCTTCCCGGATGAAATGACAGTCGACTTCTATATGTTTCGTTCTCTCATGGAAGACCGGATTTTTGGATATGTATATAGCGGCCTTGTTGTCACAGAACATAGGAAGAAGATAGTCGTAGACCTCTCCTAGGTCAAGCATGAGAGCCCGCAACCATTTTAACTCACACGTGGTTGACGCCATACTCCGATATTCGGCTTCTGCACTGGACCTTGAGACAACAGACTGCTTTTTGCTCTTCCAGCTCACAAGATTACCTCCAACAAATGTGCAAAAATCTGATGTAGATTTACGGTCACCTTTATCATCCGCATAGCTTGAGTCTGAGTATGCTTCAACTCTCAGATGATCATGCTTCTGAAAGAGTAGTTTTTCTCTCGGTGCTGCTTTGACATACTCTAATATCTTCAAGGAAGATTGAAGATGACATTCCTTGGGAGCTTGCATGAACTGACTAACCTTGCCTACAACATAGGCGATGTCGGGTCTGGTCACCGTGAGATAAATGAGTTTGCCCACCAGACGTCTATACCTCGTGGCATCAGATATAAGAGGTGAGCATCTGTCCATGTTTTGTCTTCTCCAGTAGCCATGGGATACCGGGCCGGTTTGGCACCGGTCAATCCTGCCTCTTGTAGAAGATCAAGAGCATACTTCCATTGGGAGAGAACCAACGAGTCGGGCTTCCGTGAGATTTCTATCCCCAAAAAAATATTTCGGGGAGCCCATATCCTTCGTGACTAGGTGTCGGCGGAGGTGTGTCTTTGTCAAGTCCACCCTAGCCTTGTCATCAACGGTAAGAAGAATATCATCCACATACACCGCCAAAACCACAAGGCCCGATGCAGTTTTGCGAATAAACAATGAGTGATCGACCGAACTTCTTGTAAAGCCGATGGCAGCCACAATGTCACTGAACTTGTCTAACCATGCCTAAGGGCTCTGTTTTTGGCCATAGATGACCTTCTTCAACTGGCATACTCGTGTCTCCCCCTGAGCAACATACCCAGGAGGTTGCTCCATATAGACGTCCTCCTGAAGATCCTGATAGTTTTACTTTCAAGACAACCTAAACACCTAGAGGGGGGGGGTGAATAGGTTCTAATTGCTTGTTTATACTTTTAGGCAGAATTCAATCACAAAATTAAAACAACCAGCACAGCAATCACAGAAATTTAATCATCACAGATTGCACAATATTTTATAGTGGTTCCCCAAGGTTTGGGTACATCCACTTTCCCCCTTCACCTATCTAGCAGTATGCTAGATTCGACCAAACTTCCACTATTCTCAGATCCTCAGATCCTACAGCTCAGAACCTGGATAGGTTCCTACAACTCAGGCACA
Organism: Platanthera zijinensis; assembly: GCA_039513925.1. Taxonomy (NCBI): domain Eukaryota; kingdom Viridiplantae; phylum Streptophyta; class Magnoliopsida; order Asparagales; family Orchidaceae; genus Platanthera; species Platanthera zijinensis. Next base: position 178,558,204 of record CM077085.1, on the reverse strand, counting down.
ACAGCCCTACCTCAGCCTAGCCACAAGGCCTACAACTCAGAGAAGAACCTTCTCCTACACTCAGGCAAACAACCCTACCACTCAGAGATCAACTCTCATACACTTAGCCTTTATATCACAGGCTTACAACTCAGATCTGTGTAAAACAGATCCTACAGAAATTTAGAAAAGAAGTTTTAATGCCTTGCCTTTGTTGAGAGAGAAGAGGACAAGACAAATCTTGATCAGCTGATGAAATCAACTGAATCTGAGCTTTCTTCAAAGCTTCTTGAATCTGAACTTAGCTGAGTTGATTTCCAAACAGCTTCTTGAGAAACCACTGATGGCTTCCTTCTTCTTCTTCAAAATGGGTGGATCCCTCTCTATCCAACACCTTTGATGATACTTCTGAATTCTTGTTAGAACTCTTCTTAGATCGATCCTGAGATCGTCTTCTTAGATCTTCTGATGAAGATCTTCTTTAGTGTATTACTCCTTCTTGATTTGATTTCTCAATTTGATTGCCAAAGTTCAATCTATCTTCTTCTCTCTGAATCTGTCTATTTATAGACATTCTTAATGGTAACCGGCTGATCCGGTTTATAACTGTCTTCTGACAAGTCTGACAACATCAGTTAACTGGCTGCAACCCACAGCTGTCAAGTCTTCAAACAGATCCTGTGCCTTAGTCTTGGTCAGCAAGGTGTTTAGACAGACTGTCAGGAAGTGTCGAGACCAACTGTCTATATGTGTCGACACAAGTAACTTTGGTGTCGATACATCCTTTGATGATGTCGACAAGTTTGCCTTTAAGTCGACACAGCTTCTTCAGAACTTTATTTTGAGAATGAGTCGACACAGAGAATTTATGTCGACTCAACACTTCATCTTTCTTCAGAAAATAACTTGGTCTTGACTTTGCAGTGTGTCGACATAAGTCCTGTGTGTCGACACAGTTGTTGTAGATTCAGAACTCAGTATGTGTCGACACTGCCTTCAGGTGTCGACACATCAATTGTTGACTCTGCCAAAATGTGTCGACTTAGTCTTCTGGTGTCGACACAAGTATTGTCAACTTCTGCCAAAATGTGTGTCGACTCTGTCTCATTGTGTCGACACAGCCTCCCAGTGTTGACACAAATGTGGTCGACTATCTTCCTGTGAGTCAACACTGCTTCCCAGTGTCGACACAAATGTGGTCGACTATCTTTCTCTGTGTCGACACAGCTTCCTTCAAGTGTCGACACAAATATTCTGAAGTGTCAACACTATTTCTTCAGGTGTCGACACATGGACTTAGAATATTTTTCTGCATTCTTTAACACTTCTTCACCTGCACATGTCAACTCAAAACAACATCAAATACACCTTGATGTATATCATTGAGCTAAGTTGGACTTCTTCAAATCAGGTACACATTTTCCAATGTACCCAACAATCTTCCCATATTTGGAGAAGTCATAACCCTTAGAGCCAATGCTATACACCATTTATAAAAAAATGATGATGTATGACATTACAGGAATACTTTATAAACAAAACATTAACAATTCAACACAGAGTGAACATGAATATGTGATTCCAAACAAAATTTTGATTATAACTTGGTAATGTTTGATTACAGTTGTTTACATTGAAAGATTAAACACAACATTACAAAACATATTTGAAAGAACTTAAAACTAAGACTGATCAGGCTCTTTTATGACAATTCCTTTGCCAGATTAGATTTGAGCCTTCACAGGAGCTTCAACAGCTTCAGCTGGCTTCTTGCCTTTTAGCTCAGCTTTCTTCTGTGCTTCTTCCTTGAGCCTTTGCCTTTCAAAGTAATGAAAGCGCTTTGGAAAGTACTTGCTTGGCTCCTGAGCATCTGGTGGCAGCCTTCCAATCTTGGCTTTTCTCCTGAACTGTACTATGGATTCTTGCCTAGCTTCAAAATTTTGCCATTCTATTTCATTATACCACTTTCCTCCTTCATGTTCTTTGTCCTTTACAGCCTTCCATGTAGTTAGTATAATATTTCTTGAAGTAGGGCTCCACTGCTCAAAATCTGGCTTAAGTTCAGCCTGCTCTCTAAATCTCTTCTTGGATAGTAGAGCATCTTGCTGTTCTTTCAAATTGGCCTCAGGCTTATCCACTTTCTCAATAACAACCCTGTTAACCTCCTTTGGAGGGCTATACATATCTTGAACTTGCTGATCAATCATATCAAAATCTAGAGGAGGGTAAATGACTTGGGCAACCTCAGGTTGATTGCCTTCAAGTAGACCTGTTTGGATTCCTGACTCAGCCACCATAGCATCATCACACAAAGGTGGATATCCCAATGTGGCTCGAATACTATTTGTCACCCATTTGGTGTGCTCTGAGCCAGCATGAACTAACAACCTCTCTCCCTTTATGGCTTCTCTGGTAATATGATCTCTTAGATCTTCCTTCTGAAATCTGATCTGGCCATCTAGATAATTCACACCCTCTTTAAAAAATGGTTTTAACTTTTGAACCTTGTCAGATATGTCCTTTTGAGAGGTAGTGATAGCAGTTTTAACTGATTCAATAGCATCTTGAAGTTTCTTATCAAATTCTTCCATCTCCTTTGCTCTAGCTTCAGTCAGCCCTGGAGTAGTCTTTTTCAATTCATCAATAATTTCTTGATGAGATTCAGTTAAATTGTCATTCATCCTTAGCTGATTCTCCAAAACATAACTTTGCTTTAAAACAATATCATCCACTTTAAGGATGATGGACTGCTGTTGTTTAGCCAAATACACCACAGCATTACCTCCCTTATGGAAGCAATCTGTCATCTCCTTCTTATGCATATTGACTTCAAATCGAATTGACTTTATATCCTGAGCCAAGTCAAATTGAAGGGACTTATTGCTCTCATCAACATACTTTTCAACTGCCAATCTATGTTCATCTAGCTTAACTTGCAAATCAACCATAAACTTGTTATAATTAAATTCAGAATGTGATTGTTGAGTTGTAGTCTGTAGAGCCTGTTTATAACCTTTGCTCCTTCTCTGAAAGACAACAAGTTTTCTCTTCTTAGCCATTCTGGATTCTTCAGTCTCAGATTCAGATGAACTATCAATTTGAACTCTTTCTTGAGGAGGTGGATGAATATCTATCTCAGTGCTATGTTGTTCAGCCTCAACATGCACAGACTCCTCCTCAACCACTTGCTCCTTCTCAATTTCTATCTCCATGTCAAGGGCCTTCTCAATATCTTGCCCCTCTTCTACTCTATCAGTAGCAATATCAACATTAGGAAATAACTCATCTAGAGTATATTCCTTCTGAGCTTGAACATAAGATGTATCAATTGGATCTTCTATATTCAGATCTTTGGAGATATCAATTTGTACTGCCTCTTGCACTGGGTCTGACATCTTCTCCCCCTGTACTTGTTCAGTATTGGTAATGTCTTGGGCAGGTGAGTACACTTGCTCCCCCTGCACCTGTGCAGAAATTGAAATATTAGAAATGTCTTTTATAAGAAAATACACCAGCTCCCCCTGCAACTGTACCTGGTTAGGAGTAGATTCATTCTGGGCAGGAGAATGAGCTTGCTCCCCCTGCATCTGTGCAGGTATAGTGTCTTGCTAGGCTGGAGTAGACGCATGGTGATCTTCATCCTGCTTCCTCTCTTGTTCTTCTTGAAGCTGCTCAGTATCTTGAGCATGAGAAGAGGATTTCACTGGGGTGTCCTGCCTACTCTCATCAGGCACATCCTTAGACAGCACCCTATCCCACCTAGAAAACAATCTCATGTCTATCTTTCTCACGTGATTGATCTTTGTTCCTGGCAGGTGTTGCATTACCTCAGGGATCACTCCATTCAGATATAAACTCATAATTCTAGCCAGATTTGGCTTCTTTATTCCTTCCTTGATTTTTTCAAAGATTACAGCTGACCAATCAGTTGGAATTGTAAACACAATTCTAGTCATTAGGCAGAACATATAGGCCGAAATCCTATCATGTCCCCCTGGTTTGCACAGAATCACCTTGCCAACTACTTCAGACAAAAACTTCCCTTGCTGATTCATCCCTTTCCTGTTGAACGCAGCTCCAATTTTCAGGGTGGGATCCAATCCGCACCATTGGATAGCCTCCCTTGACTTAGAAGCAGGGACTTCTTCTTCATTCTCAATTATTGGTAAATGTAGAATCTTCCTTAGACTTCTTGGGGTAATCTTCACTGGCGACCCATGAACAGTGGACTTGATCTTGAGAATATCTGAACCTATTGATGCAGAGTTAAAGAATTCATGCACCTCCTTCTTCCATATTTTAGAAGGTTCAGATACTAAAAACTCTAATCCGGATTCGGAAATAATAGTGATAACTCGTTGAACATCTGTCGGGGCTTCGGCAAAGGCATTCCTTACCAACTCATAACCTTCATTGACGTTGTCTTCAATCTTCGGCTTCATTGTTCAGGTGAGAAAGCTTGAGAGAAGAGAGAGAGAGAGAGAGAAAGTTGACACAGGGTTTCAGTCTCGAAAACCTTGTAAGCGTGTCGACTGAATAAGTTCTTGACCTATTTATACCTTCTATTGAAAGAAGATCAAAAGGCGGGCAAAAACAGTCTATATGTGTCGACACAGATGGAATGTGTCGACACAAACTTCTATTGTCTCGACAACAAATCTGTCTACTATGTGTCGACACCAATTGTGGATATGTCGACACCTGAGAGATATAGTAGAGTATCAGAAAATCTGTGTCGACTCTTAGGATAAGTGTCGACACAAAATTTGTAAGTGTCGACATCACTATTCTGGTGAAGTCGACACTACATTCCTGGATAAGTCGACAATTTAATTCTTAAGTGTCGACACATATTCTCTGTGTCGACACAATATTTCTGACTTGTCGACATTACTTCACTGAGTCGACACATTATCACTGAATGTGTCGACACTATTTTACTTAGCCAATTTCTGTTTCTGTCAACACCACTTGAGACCATTTGATAATCTAATATGGTATTTGTAAGTTTGTTGATAATCTAATCAATGGTCAGCATGCCTAATTCAATTTTAAATTTATTGAATTTTGTTTCATCCAGAGGCTTAGTGAATACATCTGCTATTTGATAATCTGTTTTAACAAATTCCAATGTGATGTCTTCTCTTTCTACATGATCTCTAAGAAAATGGTATTTAATTTCTATATGCTTAGTTCTACTATGAGAAATAGGATTATTAGCAATAGAAATTGCACTCTTAGAATCACACAAAAGAGGTGTTCTACTTACTTGAATACCATAATCTTTAAGCTGATGCTGTATCCACAATAGTTGTGCACAGCAGCTGCCAGCAGCAACATATTCTGACTCAACTGTAGATATAGCCACACTGGTCTGCTTCTTACTACTCCAAGATATCAATCTTCCTCCCAAGAATTGACAAGTACCTGTTGTACTCTTCCTATCCTCTCTACAACCTGCAAAGTCTGTATCTGAATAACCTGTTAGTAGAAAATCTCTATTCCTAGGGTACCAAAGGCCTAGATTAGGTGTGCCCTTAAGATATCTCAGAATCCTTTTGACTGCAGTATAATGAGACTCTTTAGGGCAGGCTTGGTACCTAGCACATACACATGTAGCATACATAATATCTGGTCTACTAACTGTGAGATATAGTAGAGAACCAACTATTCCTCTATACAAAGTCTCATCAACAGGTTTACCTGCATCATCTTTGCATATAGGCATACTTGTTCCCATAGGAGTTCTCATGATGGAGGATGACTCCATACCATACTTCTTAATTAATTCTTTAGTAAACTTTGACTAGGATATGGACAAGCCATCATCAGTCTGTCTTATTTGGAGTCCCAAGAAGAACTTCAGTTCCCCCATACTGCTCATCTCAAACTTCTCTTGCATAAGTTTGGCAAACTTTTTACAAAGGTTGTTTTTAGTAGATCCAAAGATTATGTCATCAACATAGATCTGAACTAAGATGATCTTGCCTTTGGATTCCCTAAGGAATAGAGTTTTGTCTATTTTTCCTCTTGAGAATTTATTCTCAATAAGGAAAGTAGACAGAGTTTCATACCAAGCCCTTGGGGCTTGCTTTAACCCATACAAAGCTTTTCTAAGCTTATAAACATAATCAGGTTTAAGAGGGTCTACAAAACCTGATGGCTGCTCTACATATACTTCTTCTTTAAGATCACCATTCAGAAATGCTGACTTCACATCCATCTGGTATACCTTGAAGTCTTGATAGGCTGCATAGGCAAGAAACATTCTTATTGCCTCCAGCCTTGCTACTGGGGCAAAGGTTTGATCAAAGTCAATCCCTTCTTCCTGCCTGTATCCTTTAGCAACCAATCTTGCTTTATTTTTCACTATTACTCCACTCTCATCCAACTTGTTCCTATAGATCCATTTTGTCCCAATTATATTGTGGCCTCTTGGTTTAGGAACAAGCTCCCAGACATTGCACCTTCTGAATTGATTCAGCTCCTCTTGCATAGCATCAGTCCAGTGCTGGTCTTGGATGGCTTCTTCAAACTTCTTAGGCTCCATTTGTGACAGGAAACTTGAATGCAGAACTGTGCTTTGACTTCTGCTTCTAGTCTGCACTCCCTGTCTTGGATCACCTATTATCTGATCTGCTGGATGGTCTCTTAAATGTCTTGTAGCTGGAGGAAGATTCCCTTCTGGTTGAACATCTCCAGCTCCTTCATTATGCTGAACCTCTTGGTTTTCTTCATCTTCTATTGAATCTTGTACTCCCCCTGGACAATAGCCTTCATTTTCCAATACTCCATCTTCCCTTGAAGCTTCAATAATGGAGAGCTTGTCCATTCTTTTGCTTATACCTGTTGAGTCATTTGATCTACAAGACAACTCACAGTTGATTAATCTTGTTTCATCAAACACAACATGCACAGATTCTTCAACAACTTGAGTAGTCAAGTTGAAGATTCTATAGGCCTTACTATTTGTGCTGTACCCAACAAATATCCCATCTTGGGATTTGGCAGCAAACAGTCAAATATGACTTACCATTGTTAAGTATATAGCATTTGCAACCAAAGATTCTGAAGTAGGATAGATTTGGTTTTCTACCTTTCATAATCTCATAGGGAGTCTTTTTGTGGCTCTTGGTGATAGAAGCCCTATTGATCACATGACAAGCAGTGTTTACTGCCTCAGCCCAGAAATATTCTGGTAGAGAGGTGTCACTCAATATAGTTCTACCAGCTTCAATTAATGTTCTATTCTTTCTTTCAGCAATTCCATTTTGCTGAGGTGTTCTTGGTGAGGAGAACTCTTGGAAAATCCAAAAATCTTCACATAACTTTGTCATGCTTTCAGATTGAAACTCAGTACCATGGTCACTTCTGATTTTGACCACTGTACTATTCAGTTCATTCTGAATTTGCTTTACAAAATTAAGTAAGACACTTGGGGTTTTAGATTTCTGTTTCAGAAAGAACACCCATGTAAATCTAGAATAGTCATCTATAACCACAAAAGTGTAGACCTTCCTACCTAGACTATGAACTGGCATAGGACCAAAAAGATCCATATACAAGAGGTATAAGCACCTCACAGAATCCTTGTTTTCAAGGCTTTGAAAGGAGGATTTTGTCTGCTTGCCCTTTTGACAAGCTGAGCATATCCCTTCCTTCATACACTTAACTTGAGGACCATTCCTCACTAACTCTTTGATAAAGAGTTGGCCAATTGTCTTGTAGTTAAGATGAGCCAATCTCTTGTGCCACTTAACACAATGAGAAGCATTGTCATCAGCTACAAGACAGATGGGAGAAGCCTTATTCTCACATACAAAATTAAGACAATATACATTTCTCTTCCTATACCCAGTCAAAATGATCTCTTGATCACTTGACCTTTTGATATGACATCCATCCTTAACAAATGAAATGTCATATCCTAAATCACTCAGCTGGCTTATGCTTATTAGATTATGTTTCAAACCTTTTACATAAGTCACTTGGGTGATAGTAATTAGGTTAGAAGAAATGTTACCAAATCCTTTGATGACTCCTTTTTCAGATCCACCAAAGATCACTTTAGGTCCATCTTTGACAGATGAATACTCCTTCAACAGCCCCTTTGTTCCAGTCATGTGCCTGGAACAACCACTATCCAAGTACCATATAGGGGCATGGCTACTTGGATACACCTGCAACACAGATTTACTTTCCCTTAGAACCCAAGCAAGTCTTGGGTCCTTGGTTCAAGTTAGCATAAACAAAGCTACCATTATCTCTTCTAACAGGTAGACTATTGTTCTTTCTAATACTTGTGTTATACCAGCAGTCTAGTGCAAAATGGCCTCTCTTGCCACAGCACCAACATTCAAACCTATTGTATCTAGTTCTAGATACATCCTTGACAAAAGAATTTCTGTCCATTGCTGGTGCTGCAGCAGCTTTACCCACTGATTTTTTATAACCATTTGGTTTATGAACATGGGTAGGCCTATTGGCATTTACACCCTTATTTTTCAGAACATTAGACTTAATATGACCATGAATATTTTCATGATCATATAGGTTAGAAGACACTTCCACCTTTCTAAACTTAATAGGGACTGAAAAGTTCAGTGGCTTGACAGGAGCTTTGCCTTTCCTCTTGAATTGGCCAGCCCTGTAGTTACCTTTGAATCCTAATCCTGCCTTACCCTTTTGATTCACAAATTCATCTATCAAGGGTAAGACAGACATTGGCTTAGAGTAACTAGCCACTAAATTTTTTTCAATTCTTAGTCTGGCCTCCAGACTCTTCACTTGATCATTGGTATAATTAATTGTGCCCATCTGAATAATAGTTATATTCTTTAGCTTGGTAATTTCATTTAACTTCTGATCAATTACTTTCTCTAACTCAGTTGCAGCTACCCTTAGTTTAGCAATTTCATGAGCCTGAAGTTTAACCAGGTTCTTGCTTTTCTTGAGGGCCTGCAACAAGTCCCCATACTTATCTATCAATTGATAGACATCTCCTTCAGATTCAGATGCATCTACATCACTTGATGCAGATGTAGCTGATTCTGTACTACAAACATATTTTATAGAAGGACATTGTACCTTATTAGGACCAGACTGATTCTGGCATATGTACTCTTCTGATCCTGCCATCAGTCCCATGCACTGATGATCCTCTTGATCATAGATGGAGTCTAGCAACTGTAGAAACTCCTCTTCTTCAGATGCAGCATATAGTCCAATATATGCTTCTGCTTTAGATTCTGACTCTGAAGTTGACTGATCTGTTAGGCTCTTATCCTTCTTTGCAACAAAAGATTTCTCCTTCTTGCCTTTTTTATGAGTCTTATTCTTGTCTGAAGACTCCTTTCTCTTATCAGGACAGTCAGCCACTACATGTCCAGGTCTATTACAACAATAGCAGACAATCTTTGAAGTAGTAGCCTTGCTGGGCTTTGATCTGCTCTTTTCTTTCCTTGATGACCTTTTCTTCTGATAATAGTCATCAACTTGCTGTGAAGTGGAGGGCTTAGACTTCCACTGCTTCTTCTTCAAGAACCTCTGGAATTGCCTTGTGAATGCAGCAAAGTCTGCATCTGAATCACAGCTTTCTGAACCCTGATTATCTGAATTTTCTGAACTGACTTCTGCAATTTCCTTAGGAGGGGATGGTGATATCCTCCTATTCTTTCTGATGGATTCTGCATTGAATGCCACAGTCTTTTCTCTATGCTCTCCTCTTGAATTCTTTTCCTCCTCCTTCCTCACCATAAGTTGCATTTCATAGGACAGCAGCTTTCCAAACAAGGTGGGAGGAGAGATCTCTGCCAATTTAGCCACTTCTCTTATGGCACAGATCTTTGTGTACCAATCCTTTGTCAAGGATCTTAAGAATTTGTCATTCAGTTCATAGGTACTGAAGACTCTTCCATAGGACATTAACTCATTCACAATTCTATAGAATTTCTTATAGCATTCAGTTATGCTATCAGTTTTTCCTTGTCTAAAACTTTCATATTCCTGGTTGAGCATAGACTTCCTATCCTGTCTTACTTCTTCAGATCCCTCCATGTAGACAATCAAGGTGTCCCACATTTCTTTGGAGGTCTTGCAGTGAATCAGATTCTGAAATGTAGAATCATCTATGGCACTTACAATAATATTCTGAGCTCTCTTGTCCATGGTTGCCAAAATGACTTCATCCTTAGTCATTTCAGAATAACTCTTTGGAGTTTGAATATTAGCATCAAGAACTGATACCTTCATTGGAATGAATGGTCTTTCCTGAACTGTGATGTATATTCTTGGGTCAGATGCTTCCATGAATAATCTGACTCTTTCTTTCCAAATTCCAAAGATTTCCTTCCTGCAGATGGGTAACTTCATTGACCCTAACTCCTTGTGATTTTCTCCAGAACCCATCTTCTTGAATCTTGATTCTGCCTTTCAGATCTACCTCAGACTGTTAAGTCCTTTTTGAGGAACCTCCCTCTGATACCACTTGATAGTTTTACTTTCAAGACAACCTAAACACCTAGAGGGGGGGGGGGTGAATAGGTTCTAATTGCTTGTTTATACTTTTAGGCAGAATTCAATCACAAAATTAAAACAACCAGCACAACAATCACAGAAATTTAATCATCACAGATTGCACAATGTTTTATAGTGGTTCCCCAAGGTTTGGGTACATCCACTTTCCCCCTTCACCTATCTAGCAGTATGCTAGATTCGGCCAAACTTCCACTATTCTCAGATCCTCAGATCCTACAGCTCAGAACCTGGATAGGTTCCTACAACTCAGGCACAACAGCCCAACCTCAGCCTAGCCACAAGGCCTACAACTCAGAGAAGAACCTTCTCCTACACTCAGGCAAACATCCCTACCACTCAGAGATCAACTCTCCTACACTCAGCCTTTATATCACAGGCTTACAACTCAGATCTGTGTAAAACAGATCCTACAGAAATTTAGAAAAGAAGTTTTAATGCCTTGCCTTTGTTGAGAGAGAAGAGGACAAGACAAATCTTGATCAGCTGATGAAATCAACTGAATCTGAGCTTTCTTCAAAGCTTCTTGAATCTGAACTTAGCTGAGTTGATTTCCAAACAGCTTATTGAGAAACCACTGATGGCTTCCTTCTTCTTCTTCTTCAAAATGGGTGGATCCCTCTCTATCCAACACCTTTGATGATACTTCTGAATTCTTGTTAGAACTCTTCTTAGATCGATCCTGAGATCGTCTTCTTAGATCTTCTGATGAAGATCTTCTTTAGTGTATTACTCCTTCTTGATTTGATTTCTCAATTTGATTGCCAAAGTTCAATCTATCTTCTTCTCTCTGAATCTGTCTATTTATAGACCTTCTTAATGGTAACCGGCTGATCCGGTTTATAACTGTCTTCTGACAAGTCTGACAACATCAGTTAACTGGCTGCAACCCACAGCTGTCAAGTCTTCAAACAGATCCTGTGCCTTAGTCTTGGTCAGCAAGGTGTTGAGACAGACTGTCAGGAAGTGTCGAGACCAACTGTCTATATGTGTCGACATAAGTAACTTTGGTGTTGACACAACCTTTGATGATGTCGACAAGTTTGCCTTTAAGTCGACACAGCTTCTTCAGAACTTTATTTTGAGAATGAGTCGACACAGAGAATTTATGTCGACTCAACACTTCATCTTTCTTCAGAAAATAACTTGGTCTTGACTTTGCAGTGTGTCGACACAAGTCCTGTGTGTCGACACAGTTGTTGTAGATTCAGAACTCAGTATGTGTCGACACTGCCTTCAGGTGTCGACACATCAATTGTTGACTCTGCCAAAATGTGTCGACTTAGTCTTCTGGTGTCGACACAAGTATTGTCAACTTCTGCCAAAATGTGTGTCGACTCTGTCTCATTGTGTCGACACAGCCTCCCAGTGTCGACACAAATGTGGTCGACTATCTTCCTGTGAGTCGACACTGCTTCCCAGTGTCGACACAAATATGGTCGACTATCTTTCTCTGTGTCGACACAGCTTCCTTCAAGTGTCGACACAAATATTCTGAAGTGTCAACACTGTTTCTTCAGGTGTCGACACATGGACTTAGAATATTTTTCTGCATTCTTTAACACTTCTTCACCTGCACATGTCAACTCAAAACAACATCAAATACACCTTGATGTATATCATTGAGCTAAGTTGGACTTCTTCAAATCAGGTACACATTTTCCAATGTACCCAACAGATCCCCATAGAGAAAGACATTCTTGACATCAAGCTGGGAAATAGCCCAATTCCTGTTGACGGCCAGAGAGAGAAGAACCTGGATGGTGCTGAGGCGAGCAACTGGGGAGAAAGTATCAAAGTAGTCAACCCCATAAGTCTGAGTAAAGCCTTTGGCCACCAGCCGGGCCTTATAGCGCTCCACAGTGCCGTCTGGGCGAAACTTCACAACAAACATCCAGCGATAGCCGACCACATCAGTACCCACTGGTGGAGGAACAAGGGTCCAGGTACCCCGTTTAGTAAGAGTGACGATTTCCTCATCCATGACAGATTTCCAATGAGGAATAGCAAGAGCCTCCTGGTAGGTGCGGGGAGTGGTAGTAGCCGAGATAGACAAAGCAAATCACCTGCAAGAAGGAGTAAACTGATTATAGGAAATAACTGCCGCAAGCGGGTGTTGGGTACACACTCGCACCCCTTTGCGAAGAGCAATGAGAATATCCAGGTCGACTTGTGCCTCAGGGACCAGAGCGTCTGTGGCGGAGAAAGCTGGCCCTAGACTAGAGAGAGACGGCTGTAGAGAAGAGGGAGGGGGTATAATAGAGAGAGGAGGAGACAGAGGAGGAGATGATATAGGAGGGGAGACGTCAATATGCGTGGAAGGAACACAGAGTGATGGTGGAGAGTCAGAGACATCAGGAGGAAATGGGGATTGAGAAGATAAGTAGGATGCATTTTTGAAGAAGGTGACGTCCGCAGAGACAAACTGTTTGCACAGAACAGGGTCAAAGCAACAATAGCCTTTTTGAGTGGTCGAGTACCCCAAAAAGACATATTTTGTGGAACGGGGGGAAGTTTGTCACGGGTGGCGGACAGAGCGTGCACAAAATCTGTACACCCAAAGATACGGAGAGGGAGAGGAAAGGGTTCCTTGCCCGGGTAGAGAATGGAGAAGGGGTCTTGCCATGGAGAACCATAGAGGTAATGCGATTGATGAGATAGCAGGCGAGGAGAACAGCACAGCCCCAGTTGGAGCGAGACACCTGCATCTGCGTCATGAGAGTGCGAGCGACATCGAGGAGATGGCGGTTTTTGCGCTCCGCCACCCCATTTTGCTGGGAGGTGTAAACACAGCTGGTCTGATGAATAAGACCATGTTGCATACAAAAAGAGGAAAACTCATGACTGAGATACTCTTTAGCATTATCAGAGCGAAGGACTTTAATAGAAATAACAAACTGAGTTTTAATCATATAATAAAAGGATTGCCATACAGAAAAGAGTTCAGAGCGATCTTTTAATAGATACACCCAGGTACATCTAGAGAAATCATCAATAAAAGTTACAAAGTAAGAACTACCCCGACCAATGGTGAGAGTAGGAGCAGGACCCCAGACATCAGAATGAATGAGATCAAACGGGCGAGAGGAACCACGACCATGCTTCAGCGGGAAGGAGGAGCGGTGATGTTTGCCAAGGTGACACGCATCACAGTTGAGCGGAGGACTGATCTGAGGTAAGTGGGGCAGAAGCTTATGAAGAATCCGAGGAGGAGGATGTCCAAGACGAAGATGTCATTAAAGTAGATCGGTAGAAGAGGAAGAGAAGACAGATAAAGCTGAAACATTGTCGAGGAAGTAGAGGCCACCACTCTCAGTCCCAGTAGCAATCGTCCGTTGGGTCCTCGGGTCCTGAAAACAACAAGAAGTAGGAGTGAATAAGACAGAGCACTGAAGTTGCTTGCATAAAGTAGTAATATATAATAAATTGCAAGGAAACTTTAGGACATAGAGGGTGTCCGCTAAGAGAAGCGACGGGGTGACTTGAACCATGCCCGTCCCATGAACCGGGGAAGGTGAACCATCCGCAACAAGAACCGGGGGTAATCGATCATGCGTTTCTAGGCGAGAGAAGCATTGAGGATTGCCGGTCATGTGATTTGTAGCACCAGAGTCAATCAGCCATTTACCTTGGGTAACGACGTGAGCACTACCTGAGGTCATGGCCACAGAGGCAGATGGCCGAGAGGAGGCGGAGGTTGAGGAAGATGTATCACCAGAGGGACGAAGATGAGGATGTTTCTGCCAGCAGCGGTCAACAGAGTGGCCGGTACGACCACAGTGAGAGCAGAGGAACCTTGACGAACTGTGTGCGCCTGACTGGCTGCGGCCACTAGTGCCACCCCGCTGAGCTTGGTGAGCATAGGAGTCATGTGGAGGAGGGGAGGACAACAGAGGACGCTAGAGCAGCAAAGTAACCACGACGATGTGAGCCGCAGTGGCATCCAAAGTGGGAGACTCTGCTTCGCCCAAGATCTACTGGCGGATCATATCAAAAGACCCGGGGAGTCACAGAAGATAACAAACAACCAGGAGTTACTGGAAGTGTTTGTGTTGCTCGGCCAAGTCCGCAGAGAAGGGGCGATTCTGGAGGATCTCGACGCCAAGAGGCTGAACCTGCTGATAAGCCATAGCAGGAGACATGGAGGGACGAGTGAAGAGGTCTGCATAGAGAGTATAAATACGGGACGTCTGGTCCCCATTCGAGTAGAGAGCAGCAAGGTGAAGCCATGCGGTCTTGACCGTTTCATCATGGCGTATGACAAGAAGACATTCATCAGAGAGGCTATTAGCCAGTCAAGTGCGGACAAGCGCATCACTGGCATCCCAGTCATCAAATTGAGAAGAGTCTGGAGGAGGAGGGTCATAGGTGAGGTGATGACGTTTGCGCTGAGAGCGAAGGAGAAAGGTTAAAGAAACGCTCCAATCCGGATAGTTGGAACCAACAAGTTTGGAAACCGTGCCAAGGTTTCCGGAAGGAGAAGGAGGTGGAGGCGGAGCCAGATTGGCGACAGGAGTGGTGGCAGTTGAGGTCTCAGAAAGAGCCATTGGAGAAAGCAACGGGAAGCCGCGCGACCAGGAAATAAGCCGCGCGGTTAGGGAGAAGGAGAGATGCAGCGGTCACGATGTCAGACACCAGCGGCCAAAAAAGCCACGACCAAGCCGCAGAACCAAGCAGAGGGAAAGAAGTCGAGCAGCTAGAAGGCAGCCCGCGCGAACAGAAGAAAGATCCAAACAAGGCGAACAAGGCTAACAGGTCGCGGCGACAAGTCGCAGCGACTAAGCAAGGTAACAAAGAGATCGCGCACACAAAGGGCAATGACAAGGAGAGAAAGAAGCCGCGCGAACAGGGCGCAAACCGGCAGAAGAAACAAGTCGCGAGGACAGGTCGCGAGAAGAAGAAGCAAGCCGCGCGGACAGGTTGTGCGGCCAGAGAGTGCGCACAGAATCAGGAGGAGAAGATCAAGTCCTCTGATACCATGTGAAAGTAGCGAACAAACGACTAAAAACAAGTCAGAAACTCAATTGAAAGTTTTATTATTCAAAAAGATATCATTTACAAAGGTATGACCTCCCTTTTATAGAATGGAGGAGAGTAGAGAGTACAAACTAAAAATGTGGGACTAAAAATATACAGAATTTGTGCAGCTAGAAATAAGCAGACCGAACAAGCCTCGTGGTTAGACAATGGGCTAACTTCTCGGCAATACCAGATGCAAGAGAGCGAGACGCGGTAGGAGACCGCTAGACCGCCCGGTTTCCAAACCACCGGAGATAAACCGCCAGACTGCCGGACTACACACAGCAACAGCCTGGTTTTCAAGCTGCTGGAGAGTAACCGCTAGACCGCGCAGTTTACAACCCGCCAGGCTTAGACCTCCAGACCGCCCGGTCTCATACTTCAACAAGTAGGGAGTAGGAGCTCCCCCTGACTCTCCACTTGGTGGTGATGGTGGCTCAGCTCCACCGATCTCAGCTTCAGCTTCATGACCACCTTCCTCTTCATCATCATCGAAAAACATCCCCTTGATGCTTCTCACCTTCTCATCCCAGCTCCAGCAACTGTCCTCCTCGAACACAACATCCCTTGAGATTATATCCTTCTCCATCACTGGGTTGTACAACTTTTAAGCCTTTCTCTTCGGAGCGTAGCCCACAAAAATGCACTTCTCACTTTTATCATCCAAATTCTTCCTCCTCTGGTCCGGGACATGAGAATAAGGTACACACCCGAAGACCATCAAGTGTTTAACACATGGCTTCCATCCAATCCAAGCTTCAAATGGAGTCATGAACTTCACGCTCTTCATTGAGCACCTGTTTAACAAGTACACATCACACTGTACTGCTTCAGCCCAGAACTTCTTTGGCAACCCCTTGCCCTTTACCATACTTCTCCCCATATTCATGATGGTCATATTCTTCCTTTTCGCGACTCCGTTCTGCTGAGATGAGTACGTCACTGTCAACTGATGAGAGATCCCACACTCTCTACAGAAATCATCAAACAACCTAGAGGTGTACTCTCCACCTCTATTTGTCCTCAGCACCTTTAGTGGTTGTCCACTCTCATTCTCTGCCATCGTCTTGAATTCCTTGAACCTGTCAAGGGCCTCAGAATTCTCTCTCAAGAAGTACACCCAATACTTTTGACTGAAGTCATCAGTGAAGGTGATATAGTACTTGCTTCCGCCAACTGAGGTAGTCTCAAACGGACCAGATATGTCCGAGTGAACTAGTTCAAGCTGTCTCCTTGCTCTTCGGGACTTGCCGCCTTCAAACGTCTGCCGCTTCTACTTCCCCTTTGTGTACGCCTCACATATCTTCTGTGGAGGTGAGATCATGGGCAGACATTCCACCATTCTGGAGTGAGATAAGAGCTTCAAGCCATTGAAACCCAAATGACCCATCCTGTGATGCCACAACCACACTTCTTCTTCTTCCTTAGTCCTTACAAGACACACCGTCTATTCGACATCCATCCTTAGCGTAAAGAGACGATTCGTCGTCATCTTTACCTTCACCACCTCTCTTCCTTCATGATCCTTCATGGCCAATGTGTCATCTTTCAACTGAACACAGTAGCCCTTCTCGACCAGCTGTCCAAGGCTTAAGATGTTACTCTTCAAGCCTGACACATAGAACACATCGTTGAGGTGCACCTTCTTGCCATTTAGGGTGACCACTATCACCCCTCTGCCTTTTACCGAGATCTTCGAAGCGTGTCCAAAACTAACCTCACCACTGTTTGGTTCAAGGTTAGTGAACAATTCTTTCTCCCCACACATGTGATTGCTCGCTCCCGTGTCCAAGTACCACACTTCATTCCCTCCTCCTTCAGCTCCTCTGTAAGTTAGGAACATCATCGGATCACCACAAGTGTTGCTTGCTTCTGCATAGTGGTCGGTCTCTTCTCTCTTTCTCGGAGCCCAATATTCATAGCTCATATGCCCAAAATGGTTACAGTTGTAACACTGTATTTGGAACATGTCACCTCGGCCTCTTCCTCGGCCTCTTCCTCTTCCTTCATGCCTTCCTCCTTGAGGTTGCTCCACTTCTCTCTGGTGGCCTTGATTTCTTCCTTGGTCTCTTCCTCCTCTTCTTCCTCTACCTCTTCCTTGGTAGCCTCGGCCTCGCTGGCCTCCTCCTCTTCCAAAGCTCTCTCCAAAATTCAACTTAGTCTGGAGTGATTTACTCAAGTCACTTGACTCTTCTTCGTCTTGCAGCATGCGTTACTCATGAGCTTGTAGGGAGTCAACAAGCTCATCCACGGACATCAGGGTGAGATCTTTTGACTCCTTAATCGCCACCACAACGTGAAGGAATTTCTTTGACATAGACCGCAAGAGCTTCTCCATGAGTCTCACATCATCTATCGTCTCTCCGTTGCGTTTCATCTCATTTGTGAGCGTCCTTAGACGGGTCACATAATCTCTGACCTTCTCAGAGCTCTGCATCTTCATCACTTCATACTGTGCTCGAAGGGACTGTAGCTTCACCTTCTTACCCTTATCCACCCCTTGCATGGAGCGTTGCAATACCTCCCATGCCTCCTTCGAGCTTCTCGTGTCTGAGATTTTCTCAAAGGTCGCCTCATCGACACCTTGGTATAGTAAGAACAGAGTCTTCTTGTCTCTCTTCTTTGACTCTCTCAACGCCATCCTTTACGCGTTAGTCAACACCGCCTCTGTTTCTGTAGTAAGCTCCTCATAGCCTTCCTCGACTATCTCCCATAACTCTTTCGAAGTGAGTAACACCCTCATTTGGATACTCTAATTCCCATAGTTGGTCTTTGTCAACTTGGGGACTTGCCCCGACATGACACTTCCCATCTCCATCTCCTCTAGCCACTAACCCTTCCTTGCGACTTCTAGGGGGTCGAACCTGACTTTGATACCACTTGTTGGAAACGTGTATAGGCTCGCACACACAACTTGGGAGCAACTCGCCCGTCTCTCGAACACAATACAACTCAGCTCCACCACCCAAATTTCCGGCGAGAACTACCCTGATGAGACCGGCTTCCCGCGCGAGTAGACTTCCCGGCAAGAACTCTTTGGCGGCGAGATCACCTTCTAGCAGGCTATACTTCCTCTCTGTCAGCGAGGCACACCTAGGCGAGACGGCTTCCCGTGCGAGTAGGCGGCCAGGCGAGATAGCTCGAGCGAGAGCTTCCCGGCGAGTGGTCTTCCCGCGCGAGTGGGCGGCCAGGAGAGATGGGCACGATGGCGGCATGGTCACCTTCTCGCCCGGCAACAAGAACCTTCCCGCTCGGCAAGGTTGCGGCAAGCAGCGAGTGCTACGGGTACAAAATTCGAGACCACAAAACTACTCTCCAGGCGCTGCAGCGCTACACTCGGAAACCAAGACGGAGAGGGAATGATTTCATGACTTCAGCTACTTAAAAAGAACTACATCATGCATTTATATAGGCCACCAAAACAACCACCCTCTCTCTCCTATTTAATATTGCACTCTCTCTCCTCTATCATTTTAAAACAGGAAATACAAATAAAAAACATAAAAAAAATATAAGTTGATCCGGTCAACAAAACCAAGTCCAACATTCTGAAGGGTGAGATTTTTATCTGAAACATTACTTGGGATGTAAGCTCTAAAATTTACGAATATGTGGTTTTCAATTTCTTAAAGAGGTACATTTTTTCCAAAATAATTTATAAATTCTAATTTAGGGGAACAGATCTTATAAAACTAATCCCAAAAGATGAATGTATCCTTCCTCTTCAAGGAAATAGCTGAGCAGTATATAGAAGCATGGAAAACTGCAAAGTGCTTCATACCCCAGCAGGAAATTTTTTCATGAGAGGTTTGGATCTCTATGCTTTTTTTGTTTTTTTTTTCTCTTAAGATGTAGTTTTGCAGAAATGGATTAGAAATGGTTTATAATTAATATTGTGGAGCTCAGTATTTCACTAATAAATGTGCACTTTTTTTATCTTTGTGCTGAGTTATTAGAGGAAATAAACTTCATACTTTTGCAGACAATAATTCCAATTAAAATGAAATACAATTATATAAGTTGAATCAATAGTGTTGGGAGCATCTTATTAGTTTTTATATATCTAACTGCCTTCTACTATTAGGAGCAACTTATTATCTAACTCAATGTTTCAAATGCTCCACGAGCTTGAGTTGACTTCTCTATTTTTGAAGGCTTATTCCATTGTTCTTTACATGCTCCACAATATAAGTTAACACATACTAATTTTATTTATTTAGAACCTTAGCTATGTGACTTATTTTTGTAAAGGACTGCCCATCGTGATTTTTGAGCACCTACCACGCCTAAAATTACTGAACTGAATTCGTAGGGCATCGTAGATAATGTGTGTTGTGAATTGAATTGAATTTGTCAACATTGTTGCCTGAAACAGATGTTAGATATACGCCCGTCGACAATGTAACCCGTACATTTCCATCATTGGTGCGTTGAATGTTTAACCCGTCAAATGTTTCTTCTATTTAATGTTTCACATGTCGATTGTCACGTGTCACTGCACACGCCGGGTTTCCCCGTCCCCTCTGAGTGTTGTTGTCCTTGCTGCATGTCACCGCCCTTGTCGATTTTCGCCGCCCCCGTCGATTGTCCCATCCTCCCTGATTGTTTCCTCCCATGCCGATTGTCGTCACCTCTCCCGATAGTACGCCGCCACTCGAGTCTCGACAACTGTCGTCGCCCCCGTGTAGTGTCGCCTTCCCGCCAATTATCGTTGCCCCCGTCGATTTTCTCTTCTTCCGCCGATCGTCTCCTCCGCCGGTGATAGTCACTGCCCTTGCCAATTATTGTCGTCCCCTTCAAGTGTCGCCTCCTCCTTCGAGTATCTTCGCCCTAGCCGAATGTTCCCCCCCCCACCAATTGTCGCCACCCTCGCAAAATGTCGTCGCCCCTACCAAATTTTTCCGCCCATCGAATGATGTGGTCTTCTGAATGATGTAGTCCGCCAAGTGTCGCCACTTGTCGAATGTTGGCGTCCCCGTCGAATGTTACTTCCCCCACTGATTGTCGTCACCTCCGCTGATTGTCGTCTCCCCTGATGATTGTCGCCGCCCCCGCCGAATTTCGCCGCACACGCTGAATGTCGCCACACTCGTCGAATATCGCCATACCCGCCAAATGTTGCAAAATAGCACCCAAAATTTTGAGAACACAAATTTTGGTTAACTCAACAAACACTTCAAATAGCACTTATATAAAAGATAAGTTACTTCATGATTTAGATGACATTCTGCAACAACATAAGAAAACAGTAATAGATTTTGGTCTACCCGCCGTAAGTAAAGGTTTTGATGGTTTGCACAACTTCTCTAGCCTTATTGAACATGAATTTTCATTCTCAATATCTGATTATGGCATTGCTAGCACGGAAAAAGATACCTTCATTGTCGCTCCCTCGATGAATATTGCCCCCACAACGAATGTCGCCCCCATCACGAATGTCACCCCCACGACGAATGTCGCCCCCACGACGAATATCACCCCCACGAAGAATGCCGCCCCCACGATGAATGTCTCCCCAACGACGAATGTTGCCCTCACGACGAATGTCGCGCCCACGACGAATGTCGCGCCCACGACGAATGTCGCGCCCACGACATATGTCGTGCTTACGACGAATGTCACGCCCACGATATATGTCTTGCCCACGACGAATGTCGCGCCCATGACAAATGTCGCCCTCACGACAAATGTCGCCCCCTCAACAAATGTCACACCCACGACGAATTTTGCCCGCACGGGATCCCCCGTGCACGACTGCTTGTGTGTGTGTGTATATATATATGTGTTTTGAATATTTCAGCTCAAGCTTTTTTAAGCCTAAAAAAGTTTAAGCTGGTTCTCCCATAATACATTTCGGAATTAGGCAAATAATATATACATTTTGTAGCCAAGAACGATATCTACAACTACCATGTTGAACATTTTTCCAATATTTGCTAGGTTTAGCCGGAATCTGGCTCAAAAGGTTGTTGGCTCGAATTTTGAAATTTATTATTATTATATATTTTTTTGAGCCAACAACCTTTCGGGCAAGATTTCGATCAAACCGTGCAAATTTTGAAATAATGTTCAACTTGAAAGTTTTAGATCTCGTCCTTGGCTATAAAATGCATATATTATTTGCCTAATTACGATATGTATTATGGGAGAACCAACTCAAATTTTTTAGACTTATATCCATATATATAATTACGATATGTATTTGCCTAATTACGATATATATATATATGTATATATATATATATATATACATATATATATATAAGCATCGAGCACTTGCGTAGCCCGTGCTCGATGCTCTCGGGCAGCCTTCGGCCACATCCAGGCGGGCTTCGCCCGCCTTTGCACGGGCCCCATGCTCGTGCTCGATGCTCTCAAGCGGCCTTCCACCGCATCCAGGCGGGCTTCGCCCGCCTTCACATGGGCCCGCATTCGAGCGGGTTGTGCTCGCATTCGAGAGGGATGCGCCCGCATATGAGCACTTACTTTTATTCAAAAATATACATATAAATACTTAAAATGATAGTAAAAAAATATGAATCAATATTCCTATTTTTATTTTGTATAAAAATGTAAATTTTACCTCAAAATTTAATATCATCCTCCCTCTCTCCCTTCTCTCCCCCTCTCCCTAAAAATAGGGATATGTGGGCTATAAAGATTTCCTCTTCCTCTCTCTCCTCTCTCTCTCCTTTTTTTCTTTCTCTCTTTCATTTGATGGATGAGATCAAATGCTTATCACATATTGAATGATTAAGAATTATTTATATGTATATATATATATATATATATATATATATATATATATATATATATATATATATATATATATATATATATATATATATATAAACACGAGTTGTAACATCCCATTTTCTTCTAAACCCCTTAACTTGGTTTAGGGTAGAACATGTGGTGAGTGAATGAGGTTAGGCTAGGTTTAACCCAAGGAGATGGGGTGGATTCAACAGACATCGAGTGAACTCAACGTCTCTCGACGAAGCGTCGAGTGCATTGAGTTAACTCAACACCATGCTCTTTAATCAATAGGCGTCGAGTGAATATGACGCCATACGACAAAGCGTCGAGTGCGTTGAGTGGTCTCAACACCACTCAACGCTGTTGACTTAGAAATATTCTGAATGTTGTTGGCATTGAGTGGACTCAACACGGCGATGAGTGGTCTCAACGCCACTCAATGCTTTTGACCTAGAAATTGTGGAATATTGTTGGCGTTAAGTGGTGTCAACACGACGTTGTGTGGTCTCAACTCCACTTAATTCTTTTGACTTAGAAACTGTGGAATGTTGTTGGCGCTTAGTAGTGTCAACGCGGCGTTGAGTGATCTTAACGCCACTCAACACTTTTGACTTAGAAACTGTGGAATGCTGTTGGCATTAAGTGGTGTCAATGCGGCGTTGAGTGCTCTCAATGACACTCAACACATTTTACTTAGAAACTGTGGAATGTTGTTGGTGTTGAGTGGTGTTAATGCGGCGTTGTGTGGTATCAATGCCACTCAACGCTTTTGGCTTAGAAACTGGGGAGTGCTGATGACATTGAGTGGACTCAATGCGGCGTTGAGTGGTCTCAACACCACTCAACTCTTTTGGACTTAGAATATTTTAGGTCTGGTTTACTTGTATGACTGAACCGGGTTTTCAGGATATGTGCTGATGGCAGGTTTGAACCTGATCTCTTAAACAACCTATTTAATACATTAATCTTTTCAAGAAGACTTATTTAAGGAAATGATTGGCGGTCCAATACTAAGGAGACACGTGGCAAAGCAACTCAAACTAATTGACATTCCAACATTAGGTTGACACGTGGAAAGCAATTAAAGCCCTAATTTTTCCTATGAAAAGGAAGAGACAAGTGAAAGTATCTAGTGTCGACTAAATCCACCTATGGGTGGGGGGGGGGGAATAGGTGACGTGCGGTCTTTTGCGGAATTAAATTAACATGCACAAATTAACAAACACAGCACAGAAAAACACACAAAAAGTTATAGTGGTTCCCCGATTTGGGTACGTCCACTTTCCCCCTTCGACCTATCTCCCGCCAAGGGACGACTCGGTCACTTCACCAAACGGATTGAAATCCAATCCTCACACTACGGAAGGAATCCTTTCAACAAAGGATTCACAACTCCACCACCACGGGTTGCACCCAACCCTTACAACTAGGAATACAAATTACTTTATAACAAAACCAAAAATAGAATGTATAAGAAAATACAAACAACGCTTTTGGAGAATCCGATGTCCTTCTTCGTTCGTTGAGGCTTTCTTGAAAGTTACGAAGAGTCCACAACCAGAGTTCTCTCTTGGAGAGGATCTTGTCAAGATCGGCGGCGGCAATAGATTGCGGCGGCGATACTTTGTAGATCCAAACGTATTGACGAAGCAAGCAAGGTCTACGAACGATCTCAGTCGGATCAGTCGTCTCAATCGATTCAGAATGAAGAACTAACCTCGTTCAACGAATTGAGAGACAAGAGATCTTAAGAGAGATGCATGAGACGCTCGTCTGGCCTCGGTACTGTCATTGGAAGATCAAAGAAGCACTGAAATCAACGATCAATGGTGACGACGAACTTGCGAGCGGCTACAGGCGATCGGCGGTTTCCGCGACCGGCTAGGGCACGACGTCGTCTGCTTTTAATTTCTCGTGAATCGTTAATGTAGAAGTTCAAAATATGCGAGTATTTATACTTGAGGTCAACCCTAAAGTCCATTGTGGGACCCACAAGGAGAAACCCTAGCCCCGGTCGAAACAGCGCACAACCTCTTGGTTCGGTCCAGCAAATGAGGAAAATTGCCTAAGGAAAAATCGGCGAGAATCGTTGGTGATTCCCGTCGAAGTCTGCGGGAATCACTCACGATTCCCATCGATTTTGCCTTGGCCTAATTCCAGTTGGAAACTTTGTCAGCTGGAGGAAATCGGCAGGAAAGGCTAGCTGATACTCGACGAATCGGCGGGAATGCAGACAGATTCTTATCGAAGTCGGCGAGAATCACTTGCGATTCTCGTCGATTCTGCCTTGGCAGAATTCCTGTTGGATAACTGTCAGCCGGAAGGAAGTCGGCGGGAATGCAGGCTGATTCTCGTCGAATCGGCGGGAATCACTAACAATTCCCGTCGAAGTCGGCGAGAATCACTTAGTGATTCCCATCGATTTTGACTTAGAAGAATTTCTCTTCCTTCCTTTGAGGACTTGGTCTTTGACCCATCTTTGCTCCTCTTCTGCTCTTGATCTACCTCGACCCTGTACTTGAAAATAAGTAAACTCTAATAGAGAGAGCACACGTGAGTCAACACACTAATCTGCTCAACGAGGGATTACGTTGCGCAGACCCGTGTATATTGACCCACTGCACCCTGACATTGGTGTGTACTTAGCACGGAATAGCTGCAAGCACAACTTGATAGAAGATCATCAAATACATTGTCAATTCAACTTAGCTTGCTCAGGGGCTTCTTCAAATCAGGTACATTGTGGATACAATACCCAACAATCTCCCCCTATTTGAAGAAGCCTAAACCCTACAAGCTAAGATGAATAGAATAGATGAGAATGAAAATCATAAACTAAAAATTCAATTGAGTGTGAAATTCATTACCATTTTCCCGAGAGCATACTTAACATTGGCAGCCACCTTAGCCTTAGCCGAGAGGGTAATCTCCCCCTTTTCGGCTTCTGCAAATCTGGGACTTCACTTGGAGCACAAAGCTCCCCCTCAGTTCTTGCATCCGTGCCCGATCTTGAATTCATAGCAGATGCTCCCCCTTGATCCAAAAGCCTTGAGCCCTTCAGGCTTCAATCTTCATAGTTCAGCATACCGAGTTCAGTTTTGAAGAGACTGAACTTGGCCTCGTCTAGGGGCTTTGTGAAGATATCTGCAATCTGCTTATCCGTGGGGACATAGCATAGAGATATATATTTGTTCTCCACATGCTCCCGAATGAAGTGGTGCGCACTTCAATATGCTTTGTTCTGCTGTGCGACACAGGATTGTTCGCAATTGCTATTGCGCTCGAGGAGTCGCAATACATAGGAACTTCTCTGAACTGCAAGTCATAATCTTCGAGTTGATTTCTGATCCATAAAAGTTGCGCGCAATAGCTGCCTGCTTAGATGTACTCAGATTCAGCCGTAGAGGTTGCGACACAGTTCTGCTTTTTACTGTTCCATGAAATAAGCCTTCTCCCGAGGAATTGGCACGTCCCGGAAGTGCTTTTCCTCTCATCCCTGCTTCCTGCAAAGTCAGCATCTGAAAAGCCTATTAGCTCGATATCATTATTTCTTGGGTACCACAAGCCAAGATTTGGTGTACCTTTAAGGTATCTAAGAATTCGCTTTGCAACGACATAATGAGATTCCTTAGTGTTCACCTGATATCTGGCACAAACGCATGTGGAAAACATAAAATCCGGTCTACTAGCAGTAAGGTAGACCAGGGATCCAATTATGCTTCTGTATTTGGTTTCATCAAAAGGTTTCCCTTTCTCATACTTGTCCAGAGACACAGTGGATCCCATTGGAGTCCTCATAGAGGTTGCATTCTCCATCCCGAATTTCTTGAGGAGTTCATTTGTGAACTTCGTCTGAGAAATGAAAATTCCATCCTCATACTGTTTCACTTGAAGTCCCAAGAAATACTTTAGCTCTCCCATGCTGCTCATTTCAAACTTTCCTTGCATAAGTTTAGAAAACTTCTTGCAAAGATTGTTGTCTGTTGAGCCAAATATTATGTCATCGACATAGATTTGCACCAGCAGAATCTTGCCTTTGACTTCCCTAAGAAACAATGTCTTATCTATTTTTCCTCTCAAGAACTTGTTCTCAATAAGAAAACTAGATAGAATCTCATACCAAGCTCGAGGAGCTTGTTTTAAGCTATATAATGCTTTATTAAGAAAGTAAACATGATTGGGCAATGATGGATTAACAAAACTTGGGGGTTGCGCGATATATACTTCCTCTTTCAAATTTCCATTTAGGAATGCCGATTTCACGTCCATCTGATAGACAGTGAATCCTTTGTGAGATGCATATTCCAGGAACAATCTGATTGCCTCGAGCCTTGCAACCGGTGCAAAGGTTTGGTCGAAGTCAATCCCCTCCTCCTGTCTGTAACCTTGAGCCACTAGTCTGGCCTTGTTCTTGATGATGACACCGTGTTTATCTAGTTTGTTTTTGAAGATCCACTTAGTGCCGATCACATTCTGTTTCTTTGGTCTGGGAACAAGCATCCAGACGTTGCATCGTTCGAATTGATGCAGTTCATCTTGCATGGCCAATATCCATGATGCATCTTTGTTCGCTTCGTCGAACTTCATTGGCTCAACCTGTGACAGAAAACAAAGGTGCAAAATCTCGTTAATTGTACCTCTCCGAGTTATGACACCGTCACAAGGATCTCCTATGATCTGATCTCTGGGATGATCCCTCACGTGTCGGAGCTCTAAGAGTCTGGCATCTGGAGCTCTAACAGCTTCTTGGGCTCCTCCCTCTTATGGGTGATTTTCTCCATCCTGATTGTCATCTACTCCAGTTGGCGTTGAGGTGGAGACCTTGACGTACTTGAGAGTTGCATCTTTAGCAGTCTCATCGAGACTTAGCTGTTCAAGCCTTGCACCTACATCTTCAAGAATGCCACTGGAAGAATTGCTGTGAAGCAAGCTTCCTTCATTAAATACAACATTAATGGACTCCTCTACCACTAGAGTTTTCTTATTAAAGACCCTATATGCCTGACTATGGTTACTATAACCCATGAAGATGCCTTTGAAGCATTTTTCTCCGAATTTAGTACGTGGGTACTTTCCATTATTGAGTATATAGCATCTGCAGCCAAAAATCCTTAAATTGGACATGGTCGGTTTCCTGTCTTTCAATAGCTCATAAGGCGTCTTACGATGATTCTTGTTGATCAATCCTCGGTTCTGCACATGACAAGCCGTATTGACAGCCTCTGCCCAGAAGTACTCTGGAAGAGAAGCATCATTCTACATTATCATACATGCTTCAATGAGCGTTCTATTTCTCCTCTCCGCAACTCCGTTTTGTTGAGGAGTACGCGGGGAGGAAAACTCATGAAAGATACCATGTTCTTCACAGATGTTGAAGCCGAGAAAATCCCGACCTCAGAATCGGACTAGGCAGCCTAAGGCTACCGGTCTCGCAGTGAAATCAGATGGCCCGGAACGGACAAAGGAAACAAGACCCCAGACGCTGCGGCAGGAAGGTCCCACCACGTACCCGGTTGCTTAGATGAAGCAACCCCTTCTCAACCAGAGTGGCCGAGCTAGATACGAAGGAGACGCGCGAGCTGGAATTCGCGAGTAACTACCCGAGTATATCTCCCCCTCTCCTTCGTACCCCTGGGGTCCTATTTATAGGGAAATCCAAAGAGAGGGGGGGTCTTACTTATACCCCCACCCCGGCGATCGGGCGACTTTCTGGGGAGCTCGCACGGGACGAGCGAGTATCTCACCTTAGTCGCCACCTGGCGAGTAGGCATGGGGAGCTCGCCATACTCACCCATACCTTTTGTTGGCCCGCGGCTTGATCTTGACTTCACCCTTGGATCGTTGACTTTGACTTCTAGTGACCTGGCTGCGGTGGGGCCTCTCCTCGTTGAATACGGGTTGTACACAATCCCCTCTCTTTTTGGGCGACGAAGGAGCCCTGAAAGAAACATCCAACGCTTATTCGGCGAGCTGTTACACCGAGTATCTATTTGCTTGCTTGGCCCACTGCTCGACGAAGTCTATAAATAGGGGGGGCCTGGTTGCTGGGGCGGATCCTCGAAACTCGCCCACCATGTCAGATGCCAACGCGAAGCTTCTCGAAGACAGCCTCGCCGCCCTGTCTGGCCTCCTCGGCATCGCCAGACCAAAGAGGCCGCGCGAGGAAGATGCCGTGGCCGATCTATTGTTGCCGAAAAAGAAGAAGGCTAAGAAGCTCAAGAAACCCGTCTCCGCGCCGATCGACTCGCCTCCACCTTCTGAGCCAATTGCGGCGGCGGCTGCCAAACCCGCGTCTTCAACCAGTACCCGACAACTCCTCGACAACCTTGGCTTGGGCGACATTCCGGACTCGGCCTCCTTTGGCACCGACGCGAACCCTGAAGTCGCCAAGGGATCGGCTACATCACAAATCGAAGTCGTCACCGTAATAGGTCGCCGCTTCGACCCCTTCTTTCGCTCATCGTTTAATCGCCGTGCTTCTCGCTGATCAGGTTGTCTTATGCAGATTCCCCTTTGGGCGATGCCGACGCGCCACTGGATATCGCTCCCCTGAGCTCCGCGCCGCTGCTCGCCCTTGCTGCTGGCAAACCTCCCCGGACCGCGCACACAGTTCGGATCAATGTTGCTGCAAAGAAGATGACGGGGACCTCCCTAGTGAAGGGAAACCCTCCGGCGAATAAGGGTCTCCCGGCGAGCAAGGATCTTCCGGCGAGCAAGGACCTCCCGGCGAGGAAGGACTTCCCGGCGAGCAAGGATCTTCCGGCGAGCAAGGACCTCCCGGCGAGGAAGGACCTCCCGGGGAGCATGGACCTCCCGGCGAGGAAGGACCTCCCGGCGAGCAAGGATCTTCTGGCCTCCGTGCCAGACTCGTCACGGCCACCGACGAGCACTTCTTTTCCGCCGCCGCCACCTCCGGATGTGGTTGAAAAGGCGAGGGGCAACGTCTTACCACCACCGCCGCCTTGTCCGCCCAACAGAGGGAGGGCTTGCCGCGACATCCGCCGTCCCCGCCGAAAAGTTCACAACACCCGGCGAGTTCGTCTCAGGTTTCGTCTCTACCGAAGAAATTAGATAAGCCGTGGACGAGTTACTTTCCACCGCGTGTTGCGGACCTCGAGCATGGAGGGCGCGGTCAGGGAGGTCGCGGTCAGGGCAGGCCTGCCGACCACCTTGGGGGTTCGTCTTCGGGTAGGCGAGATGCCTCCGGTCGCGTTTCTCCACCGCGCCGGTCTCGATCTCCTCGCCGTGGTGAGCTCTTCTATCTCTAGCGACCCTTGATCTTGCTTGGTCGTTGATTTCTGATTGCGACTTGCCTTGATGACAGATCGCCCGACGACTCTTGGGTCGGCCTTCATCGATGCCATCGGGCTGTCGGGGAGCGAGTACCGTCACGCTGCTGCTCGTGCCTACATGGAGCTGGAGAATAAGTTCGACCAGCTCGTCATCTGTGAGCCTCACCACCGAATCTCGGCTCTGGAGGTACGCATGGCGAGGGTAGAGGAGCTCCAGACCACCTTGGAGAGTTACGAGGCTCGCTTTCACATGGTGAAAGAGAACGACCGCCAGCTGGCGCTTAACAATCACCGCCTCCAGCTAGTCTTGGACGAGTTGGGTGGTATTCGGGCGAGCATGGGCTCGGTGGGGGCGGCTGACGAGGATGGAAGAGCAGCTGCGGCTTGGTGACGACGCGATGGCGCTGGCGATGGAGCACTTCCGGAGGGCGCGCGAGATGGGCTGGGCCGGGCGACATCCTCACCCTCCGGAGCGGCCGCCTAGGACGTAGTTTTGTTTTTTGTTCTAGATTCCCTCGCCATTTGGCGTTGTTGTAATGAACAGTATTATTTCAAATAAACCGGGCGACTATTCCTCTTGCTGCCGATTATTTCGCGATTTTATTTATGATATCCGAGTTTACTCGTGCAGGTTTTTGGCGAGCGCCGCAGCGTCCTTGCTTTGTTGCGCGAGATGGGCCTGATGTCGCTGGTGCGTAGCCTTTCCTTCGCGCGACGTTGATCGATGCTCGCGGAAACGAATACCCCCCTTCTTGCCTTAGGCCTATAAATAGGAGGGGTAGGTAGAACATAAGTACGCTGATGCGAACTTCTCAATCCGCCTCGCGAGTATCCCTTCTGCTCGCTTCTTCCTCTTTTCTTCCTCTACTCGCCCCCTTTCCTATTCGCGGCTCGCGAAGATGGTAGGCGATGACGCAAGTGCTCGCCGACAAGCTCATTCCATCAATTTTGCCGACGCGGCTTTCAAGAAATCGATAACTTCTGACAGATTTGGAGGGTTTCAAGGAGCGTCTACTGCCGGAAGGGTACTCGGCGAGGCTCCCAACTCGCAGCGAGCGACTCAATACCCATATTGAGGGCGGGCTCGTATTGTCGCTGCGCCACTTCGACGCTGGCCTGCGACTTCCTTTTTGGCCCGAGTTCTGCGAGATCCTGCGATATTTCGGTATCGTTCCCGCGTAGATTAATCCCAACAGAATGGCGATTATCATGGGGTTCCTCTGCTACCTTCGGGAGGAGAGGATCGCCTTTGACCTCTCCATTTTTCGTCGAGTGTTTGCCTTTGCCGCGACATCGAAGGGGGTCGTCTTCTTCAGCAGCCACGTCTGTAACCTGGTGGGGATTGCGAACAAAGTCCATCGCTGGAGCGAGCTTCTGGTGGTCGTGCATGGCGACTTCGGGGATCTCCAGGGAAGGCCGCACCAACCTGCCGACGTCGCCTTCCTCCCGCCGATCTTGGAAGGTGCTCGCGAGCAACTGTTCGAATCCTTCCGAGGTCGCCAGTTCGACGTCATCTACTGGCGGCTCAATGTCAACTCGCTGGAGGCGGTTCATCCCAATAAGGGTAAGGGCGGTCGCGATGTAGTATGCTCGCCGACTCGCTACCTTTTGTTGCAGCTCGTTTTTAACCATCTCATGTGCTTTTGCAGCATCCAACGAGATTCTGGAGAAACCGCTCCCTCCGGCGAAGGAAGTGGTCACCCCCTTTCTGAAACTCACCCTCCGCCCGATGTCGGGGAGAAAAGGAAAGTCGCCAAGGGAAAAGCGAGGGCGAGGTCGCCGGGGCCGGCGAATAAGAAGGCGAAGGTGTCATCGCCTCAATCCGACGATCACGAGTCACCGCTGGAGGCTTGGGCACCTCGCTTCCACCCCAACTACAACCTCGGGCGAGGGCTGGTGGACGCTCATGGTCACCCGCTGGTGACTTTGTCGGCGGAGGATCCTGTGGTGTCGCTGAGCACCAACCTTCCGTCCTGGTCGACGGATTGGGAGGACAAGGGGGAGTCCTTCGCCGTCCTCCACGCCTTGTATGGTCGTGTCGACGCCGAGTCGATGCTGGAGCTCGCCCCGCCGGAACTTGCACATCAATCCGCTTGATCGCTTGCGCGAGCTGCCGAGCTGGGGCATTTCACGGCGAGGAAATTGCTGGAGACAACGGAAGCTTTGAAAACCGTTTCCAAGAAAGCCATAGAGCTCGGCATGCAGTCGGTCCGCTGGAAGGACTTTGAGGTAAATGACCTTCGGGTGGTGATATGTGATTCATCTCGCCTGGATATGTATTAACGTTCGATGCCTCGCAGGCTGCTGAAATCGAGGCTGCGAAGAGGTTGTCTGAGTGCGATGAGGAGCTCGCCGTGTCGTAAGCCGAGCTGGAGGCTGCCCAGGTTCGCGTAGCCGAGATGGAGACTCGGCTAGTCACCGCCGAAGGACGCGCGAGTTCCTCTGCCCCATTGCCGGAGGCGCCGCGACCCGAGGACGATCCGCTGTGGGCCGTCAAACGGTCCCGGGTTCTGTGGGAGGAGAGGTCCTCTGTCCGCCGCGAGATAGCGCGGACGGCTGGCAACATCATACTCGCACGCCTGAGAATCAACGGGCAGCTTGCCGAGGGGGATAAGCAGCTCACTGTTGACGAGCTTATCCCTGAGCTGCTCGTTGAGGGGACGATCTCTCCAGACCACGTCCCTTCTTCGTCAGGCTCCAGCGACTCCGACAGCAGTGGCAGCGACAGCAGCAGCGGCGAGAGCCATGGCGAAGATGGCGAGGAAGAGGGAGAAGTGGACGTCGGAGATGAGGAATACCAACCGGATACTGGCGACGACGAGTCGTAGTAGCTCGCCGATCTCCGTCATGCTCGGGTGCAGGGGGACCTTTTGGAACTATTGTAACTTGTAAAGTTTACACATTTATACAAGTTATTTATTCTTTGCAATTCTTTACTCGCGTAACGGTTGATATCGCTCGCTAGGCTCATAGGCCCGCTGAGGAGTGCTCGCTAGATGGCGGCAAGTCTCGCGTATATTCCGCTTCGAACATCGATCACCCACTCGTCATGACGCACTCGCCCGTACTCCTAAGGGACGTTCGCCCGCCTGCCCGAGAGCAACTCCCCTAACCGCTCGGGATTTACTCGCCTACTTGCGCGGGGCATACTCGCCCACTCGCGTGGGGCATACTCGACGAGTCCGGGCTTGGCAGGCGTCGAGTGGAGGAGATCGGCCGATGCCCGAGGAGAGGAGCTCGTGGGGATACCGGTCTTATGACGCTGCTCCACTCGAAGTCTTGATTTCAATCGAGGAGATCAGCCGATTCCCGAGGAGAGGAGCTCGTGGGGATACCGGTCTTACGACGCTGCTCAACTCGAAGTCTTGATTTCAATCGAGGAGATCGGCCGATTCCCGAGGAGAGGAGCTCGTGGGGATACCGGTCTTACGACGCTGCTCAACTCAAAGTCTTGATTTCAATCGAGGAGATCGGCCGATTCCCGAGGAGAGGAGATCGTGGGGATACCGGTCTTACCACGCTGCTCAACTAGAAGTCTTGATTTCAATCGAGGAGATCAGCCGATTCTCGAGGAGATGAGCTCGTGGTGATACCGGTCTTACGACGCTGCTCAACTCAAATTCTTGATTTCAATCGAGGAGATCGGCCGATTCCCGAGGAGAGGAGCTCGTGGGGATACCGGTCTTACGACGCTGCTCGACTCGAAGTCTTGATTTCAATCGAGGAGATCGGCCGATTCCCAAGGAGAGGAACTCGTGGGGATACCAGTCTTACGACGCTGCTCAACTCGAAGTCTTGATTTCAATCGAGGAGATCGACCGATTCCCGAGGAGAGGAGCTCGTGGGGATACCGGTCTTACGACGCTGCTCAACTCGAAGTCTTGATTTCAATCTAGGAGATCGGCCGATTCCCGAGGAGAGGAGCTCGTGGGGATACCGATCTTACGATGCTGCTCAACTCGAAGTCTTGATTTCAATCGAGGAGATCGGCCGATTCCCGAGGAGAGGAGCTCGTGGGGATACCGGTCTTACGACGCTGCTCAACTCGAAGTCTTGATTTCAATCAAGGAGATCGGCCGATTCCAGAGGAGAGGAGCTCGTGGGGATACCGGTCTTACAACGCTGCTCAACTCGAAGTCTTGATTTCAATCGAGGAGATCGGCCGATTCCCGAGGAGAGGAGCTTGTGGGGATACCGGTCTTATGACGCTGCTCAACTCAAAGTCTTGATTTCAATCGAGGAGATCGGCCGATTCCCGAGGAGAGGAGCTCGTGGGGATACCGGTCTTACGACGCTGCTCAACTCGAAGTCTTGATTTCAATCGAGGAGATCGGCCGATTCCCGAGGAGAGGAGCTCGTGGGGATACCGGTCTTACGACGCTGCTCAACTCGAAGTCTTGATTTCAATCAAGGAGATCCTGTCACTTGGGAGACGTTTGAGAATTTATAGCACAAACATCTCGGTAGCAACGCAATCTTCTCCTTTCGGAGATGCTCTTGAACCTGCCAAATCGGGAAGTCGGCGTACAAACCTGTTCCTAATAATTTCTCCAGTCGGAAGAGAGATGCACTCGGAGAGACATAGGCCGACATGCAAGGGGGGAGCTGATCTTGGCCGTCAATGCAGAGGCTCGGTCTTACAAGAGCGCTTAAAGTCCCGAAGCATCGTCCTATCATCCGTACTGGGCTATTTAGAAGGAACGGGTTGAAGGCACGTATCCCGATCTGATAGTGAAGATCTCTTCCAACTACGCTCAATGACCGCGAGTGCCAGCGTCCGGACGGGGGGGGGGGGGGGGGGGGGGGTGTGATGTTCATCGAGGGTCCTTTTCGAACGCACTCGGAACCAACACACCGCCCTGGGCTCGTCCCTGCCCTTTCTTCGGCAGGTTATCCAGCCTTGCCGATCACTTGAGATCCTCTTCTGGGTGTTTGATGGAGTCGGCCTCCCCTCGAGTCCGGGTGATTTGGGGCGCACATTTGTCCCTCGTACTTCCTCCAGTCGGAAGAGAGATGCACTCGGGGAGATATAGGCCGACATGCAAGGGGGGAGCTGATCTCGGCCGACAATGCAGAGGCTCGGTCTTATAAGAGCGCTTAAAATCCCGAAGCATCGTCCTATCCTCCATACTGGGTTACGTACAAGGAACAAATCAACCACTGGTTCCCGGAGTTGATGGCGAGGCGGATCTTGGAAGTACTCAGGAGCCTCGAGGCCTTTTTAACACACACAAAAAAGGAGAACAATTCAGCCATCACTGTATATTAGAATCACATCTTTACAAAAATAGGTACAAGCGTTACAACTAGGGGTAGAATCTTTTCTGATCATCCCCACTCCAGGTCCCGTTTAGCTGCTCCTCTGCTTGATCTTGTAGGTAATAGCCCCCCGCGGCCAGGGCTTCTTGGACAATGAAGGGGCCTTCCCAATTGGGATGCAGCTTGCCCACGACGGCTCCCCGCCCAGCGGCGTCTATCTTTTTCATGACTAGATCTCCTGCGAGGAAGTTTTTTAGGCAGAAATTTTTGTCGAAGTGCCTCACCATGCGCCTCTTAACTTCCTCTTGGCGTACGGAGGCCAGGTCTCGAAGCTCTTCCACGTAATCCAGGGAGAGCCTCTGGGCACCCTCGTTCTCCAGTCGCCATTCCTCGCTCCCGCCTTCGGCTGCAACCACTCTCGGACTCCGCACCTCGAACTCCACTGGGATGAGTGCCTCAGACCCGTGGGATAACTTGAAAGGTGTTTCCCCCGTGGCCGAGTTCGGGGTCATCCTCAAAGCCCATAGGACCGAGGGGAGTTGTTCGGCCCAGTTTCCTTTTAAGTTGGTGACCTTCTTCTTCAGTAGGTTGACGATGAGCTTGTTGGCAGCTTCTACTTGTCCGTTGCTCCGAGGGTGGTGCACTGAGGCGAACTGAAGATCTGTGCCCAATTGCTTGCTGAAGTCCTCCAGCTCTAAGCTGGCGAACTGCGGCCCATTATCGGTGATGATGGCCAGCGGGATCCCAAACCTGCACGCGATTTCCCCCCAGATAAAATTCTTGACGATCTGGGAGGTGGTCTTGGCCAAGGCTTTGGCCTCGATCCACTTGGAGAAGTAGTCGATCATCACCAGTATGAATTTCCTTTGTCCACTTGCTTGAGGGAACGGGCCGACTAGATCCATCCCCCAGATGGCGAGGGGCCACGGAGCGGTGATCGAGCGGAGGTGTTGAGCCGGTTGAAGCGGGAGGGGCACGAAGAGCAGGCACTGGGAGCATTTTTTGGAGTAAGCCTCCGCGTCCTTTCGGATGGTAGGCCAGAAGTAGCCATACCTCAGGATTCTCTGCTCCAGAGTGAGGGTCCCGGAATGGCTGCCGCATTCCCCTGAGTGAATTTCCGCGAGAACTCGGGGGACCTCGATTTCCGTCAAGCATCTTGCCAAAGGGCCCGAGATGGTCTTGCGATAAAGCTCGGCGTCGAGGAGCAGGTAGTACGTGGCCTTGTATCGGAATTTCCTTTGATTCTGCCCATCCGAGGGCAGCTGACCCGTCGTTAGGAACGCAACGAACAGATCCTTCCACGAGGACTGCTGCTCGATCTCCATCATCTCTCCTTCTTCTATGGATGGTCGAAACAGCTCGGTGACCATCCCCCTGGCACGGGGACCGTATTTGACAAGGTAGTCAGCTTCGGCATTGTCTTCTCGGGGCACATACTCGACGAAGAAGGACTGGAACCCCCCGATCAGACCCTTAACCTTGACCAAGTATTACTGCAGGGTGGGGTCATATACCTTGAACTCTCCCCGAATCTGGGAAGCGACTACCATTGAATCGGTGAAAGCTCGGATGTCCTTAATTGACAGCTCCTTGGCGAGACGCAAGCCGGCCACCATGGCTTCGTACTCTGCCTGGTTATTCGTAACGGGGAAGAGGATCTCGACTGCTTGTTCGATCCTGGTTCCCTGTGGGCTAACCAACACGACTCCGGCCCCTACGAAAAACTTGCCGGATGCTCCGTCTACAAACATCTTCCAAGAGACTGGTCGGGAAGCGCCCACGTCTACCTCTGCCTCGGCCGAGAAGTCGGCCAGGAAGTCTGCTACCGCCTGGGCCTTGATTGCTACCCTTGGGGAATACGAGATGTCGAACTCGCTGAGCTCCACCGCCCATTTGGACAGCCTGCCAGAATTCTCTACCCCATCCAAGATACTCCTTAAGGGATGATCGGAGACCACCTTGATGGAATGAGCTTGAAAGTATGGGCGGAGCCGCCGAGCCGCCGAGCCGAAACCACCAAAGCGAAAACTAGCTTCTCCAAGATAGGATACCTTATCTCTGCTTGCCACAACACCCGGCTTACGTAGTAGATTGGGAGCTGCCTCCTTCCTTCTTCTCAAACCAACACCGAACTGACCGCCTCAGCTCCCACTCCCAGATAAAGTAGGAGGTCTTCGCCGCCCTGTGGACCTTGGAGGAGAGGAGCTCGGGTTAGTTGTTGCTTGAGCTTCTCAAAAGCCTCCTCGCACTCTGTGGTCCACTCGAATTTCTGGTTTCCCTGAAGGGCTTTAAAAAATGGGGAGCACTTTTCTCCGGCCTTGGAGAGGAAACGACTAAGGCCCGCCAGCCTTCCAGTCAGCCTTTCGACCTCCTTGGAATATTTTGGGGAGGTCATCTCCATGATGGCTTTCACCTTGTCGGGGTTAGGCTCCACCCCCTGAGGTGTAAGGAGGTGACCCAGGAACTTCCCCCTTCCCGCGCCGAAGACACATTTGGCCGGATTAAGCCGCATCTTGTACTTCCTCAGGGTGGCAAAAGTCTCCGTCAGATCCGCCACGTGCTCCGCGACGCTCTTGCTTTTAACGAGAAGGTCGTCCACATAGACCTCCAAATTCCGCCCCTTTTGCTCTTTGAATACCTGGTCCATCATTCTTTGATACGTCGCGCCGGCGTTTTTGAGCCCGAAGGGTATCATCTTGTAGCTATAGCACCCGCCGCCGGTGATGAAGGAGACGTCACGGCAATCGGGGGGATGCATCCGGATCTGATGGTACCCTGAAAAAGCATCAAGGAAACTCATCACAGGAAATCTGACGGCGGAATCAACCAGCGCGTCGATCTGAGGCAGGGGATAACAATCCTTCGGGCAAGCTTTATTTAACATTGAAAAGTCGATACATAACCTCCAGCCCCCTCCGGACTTCTTTATCATTACAACATTGGAGACCCAGCCTGGATACTGGATCTCCGAGACGAACCCTGCCTCTAGCAGCTTTCGCACCTCCTCCCTGATCGGCTCGGCCAGTACGGTGGCGCTCTTCCTCTGCCTTTGACGAACCGGAGCTACCGCAGGATCCAGGTTGAGGCGATGGCAGGCAACATTGGCATCTATCCCTGGCATCTCAGCGGCACTCCACGCGAAGATGTCGGCGTTCTCCTGTAGGCAAGCAGCTATCTCCGCCTTCCCCCCTGGGGGCAAGGCTCCTCCGACCTTCAGCAGTTCAGGTTCTCCTTTCGGGGATATCACCTCCACCTCCTCTAGCTCTTCGGCAGCTTGCAGGCCCTCCTCGTGCTCCATCATCTTCTCCGGCCTCTCCGCGTCACCCATCCAGCTGATGGTGCTGACAGCGTTTAGTTAACACTCTCGAGAGGCCTTCAGATCCCCTCTGATTTGGACTTGGACATCATCCCAGCAGTACTTCAGGCATTGATGGTACGACGACGGGACGACCTTGAAGTAATTGATGAGAGGCCGCCCGAAAATGGTGTTGTAGCCGCTGGGCGCGTCGACGATGACAAACCGGCACCGGATTGAAGTACCCCCGAGGGTGACCAGCAGCTCCACTCCTCCTTCCACCTCTTTCTTCTCTCCCGAGAAGCCAAAGAGAGGCCCATCCGCGACCTGGACCCTGGACGCTTCCACCTGCAGCCCCACAAAGGTTCTTTTGAAGATGACATTCACCGAGCTCCCGTTGTTCGCGAGGATTCGGTCGACGGTGAAGTCTTCGATGGCCGCTTGAATCACCAACGCATCATGGAAGGGGTTTTCGTTCCACATCATGTCCTCCTTCAAGAAGGTTATCTCGTTCAGCAGCGGAGGAGTTTGCGACGTCGAGGCGACGCTCCACTTGTAGATCTGGTGGAGGCTACCCTTGCGGGAAGCTCCAAGCCCTGCGCCCCCATTGATCACCCCGATGTGTCCGCCTCCCGGACCGGGGATAACGTTTCCTCGGCCCCCATGGTCAACCCTGTCCTCATTCCTCCTCCTCTGCGGCGCTTGGAAGGCTACTTGCCCGATTGGGGCCTCCCGCCTTGGCTGCTCTCTTTCTGCCTCCGTCGCCTCTAACCTCCTCCTTGACTCCCAAAACTCAGGGTAGGCCAAGGTCCCATGCCCCTCTACTCGATGGATATCACAGTAGAGGGGAATTGCCGCTTCCTGTCGCTTCTCCTTTCGTCGGTGCTTCGCGGCCCGTTGCGTTACGGTCATCGCCTCCCTTCCTCCTCCTTGCTCCCTGAGGTTGTTGTTTCTTCTTTCTTCCTGGCGGATCGGTCGCCTCCACTGGGGACGATCCCTCGTATACTGGAACCTTCTTTCCTCCCTCCTTCCTTCCGGGGCTTCGACGAGCCTCCTTTCTTCCCGCCTCTGAGGCCTCTCCTGCCTCTACTCTTCCGCCCTCCTGGGCTCCTCTCTTCTCTTCCCCTTCGGCTCTTCCTGCCTTCTGCCATCGTTTTTCTCCGGACGCCTCTCCCTCTCCAACAGCCTTCCCCTGTTCTCCCCTAGCGGCTTATCCCCATCCAGCCTTGCCAGGAACTCCTTGTTCCTCTCCTCCCCCTGAATGAAGACATTGGCCCTCTCCACCATCTCTTCGAATGACCTCGGCGGCCTGTGCCCCAGCTCCATGTTGAAGAATCCCTGCTTCAGGCCAAACTTGAGGGCAACCATCAAGGTAAACCCATCCACCTCTTCCATTTCCAGAACCTCTTCCTGGAACCGGTCGATGTAACGACCCAAACTCTCGTGCTGCCCCTGCACGATCTTAAAGATGGCCGTCGCATCCTTCTTCCTTTTCTTGGATGTCGCAAATCTCGCTATGAGACCCCGACGGAGGTCGGAGAAGCAGTAGATGGAACCTGCCGGCAGTTGGTGGAACCAGTCTCTTGCACTTCCCTTGAAGGTGATGGAGAAGAAGCGTCACTTGAAGGCGTCGGACATGTTGCAGATCGAGATCACGTCCTCAAACCACTGAAGATGCCTTACTGGGTCGTCTCTGCCGGAGTAGTAGGTAAGGGAGGGCTCTCGGAATTTGTCAGGTATGGGGGCCGTGAGGATCTCAGCGCAGAAGGGGCTCCTCCCTTCCTGGCGACGGCGATTATCCTCCTCACTTGAATACTCATGCTCGCTCCATCAGCGAGTATTCCCATACCTCGCCGAGAGCTCAGGATCTCAGAACCGGATGCCCTGGCTGCTCGCTGGATGATGACGCGGCGGCATCAGTTGCTCCTCTCTCGCCCAGGCGGGCTCCTTTCCTGCTCGCCGGGTTGGCTCCTCCTCGCCCGGTGGGGTCAGGCGATGGGGAGAAGTCGCCGTGACCTTCGGTGGGTTGGCGAATCCTACGAGTATCGCCTTCTCCATCCTCTTCGCGAACTCCTCAAAAGCCGCTACCGTCACAAACCCGCCACCTCTCTCCAAGGTGCCTGCTCCTGCCGAGTTGCCCGCCACCTCGCCTTGATCGTCACCATTGACTATCTTTCGCCACTACGAAACTTTCCTCCTTGGCTGCTATCCACGCTCATCGCACCAAGTGTTGAAGCCGAGAAAATCCCGACCTCAGAATCGGACTAGGCGGCCTAAGGCTACCGGTCTCGCAGTAAAATCGGATGGCCCGGAACGGACAAAGGAAACAAGACCCCAGACGCTGCGGAAGGAAGGTCCCACCACGTACCCGGTTGCTTAGATGAAGCAACCCCTTCTTAACCAGAGTGGCCAAGCTAGATACGAAGGAGACGCGCGAGC
Organism: Platanthera zijinensis; assembly: GCA_039513925.1. Lineage (NCBI taxonomy): Eukaryota > Viridiplantae > Streptophyta > Magnoliopsida > Asparagales > Orchidaceae > Platanthera > Platanthera zijinensis. The sequence continues at coordinate 178,517,629 of CM077085.1, read as the reverse complement.
TGGAATTCGCGAGTAACTACCTGAGTATATCTCCCCCTCTCCTTCGTACCCCTGGGGTCCTATTTATAAGGAAATCCAAAGAGAGGGGGGGGGGTCTTACTTATACCCCCACCCCGGCGATCGGGCGACTTTCTGGGGAGCTCGCACGGGACGAGCGAGTATCTCACCTTAGTCGCCACCTGGCGAGTAGGCATGGGGAGCTCGCCATACTCGCCCATACCTTTTGCTGGCCCGCGGCTTGATCTTGAATTCACCCTTGGATCGTTGACTTTGACTTCTGGTGACCTGGCTGCGGTGGGGCCTCTCCTCGTCGAATACGGGTTGTACAACAAAATTCTGTCATAGCACCATACTTGAATTCTATTCCATGGTCACTCTTGATTTTGATCATGGAGCAGTTAAGTTCATTCTGAATCTGCTTGATAAAATTAGTGAAGATGTCAAACGTATCTGACTTTCGTTTCAAGAAGAACACCCACGTAAAACGAGAGTGATCATCAACAATCACTAGCATATACGATTTGACTCCTATGCTATGAACTTGCACTGGACTGAACAAGTCCATATGCAGAAGATAAAGACATCTGGAGGAGTCTTTGTCTGCAATGCCCTTAAAGGTAGCCCGAGTCTGTTTGCCCTTCTGGCATGCAGGATAGGGGCTATCTTTGATGCACTTAATAGTAGGGGCATCCCTTTCTAAATTCTTGGAAAACAACATATTAATAGTCTTGAAATTAATATGTGCTAATCTCTTGTGCCATTGTTCACAAAGAGATGCACTGCCTTTTGCTACTAGGCACACGAGGGTAGAAGAGTCTAAGCTAAGAAAATCTATGCAAAAAGATATTTCTGCTCCTAATGCCAGTTAATACCGTCTCCGAATAGGCACACGATATTATCAAGTACTTATCCTTGCAGAACTTAACGTCGTATCCTTTATCACACAACTGGCTTACACTGATCAGGTTATGGTTTAACCCTTCAACATAGGCCACGTCAGTGATAGAGAATACACCGTTGGAAATCATACCATAACCCCTGGTGACTCCTCGATCAGATCCTCCAAAGATGACTTTGGGTCCATTTTCGACTGGGGAGTAATCACGCAACAGGCTTCTTGTCCCGGTCATATGCCGGGAACATCCACTTTCCAAGTACCAGATTGGCGTTTTGGTGGCCTTTGGACATACCTGCAAAACAGAATTAGTTTCCCTTAGGAACCCAATCGAACTTGGGTCCTAGATTCCTTGTTAGCACACTCCCCCTCGGGTGGTTAACCCTACGAGTTGTCGGCCTCGCATTGCTAACATGAGGAGTCTCGTTGAATCTTGGATTAAACCAGCAATCCACGACAAAGTGACCAACTTTTCCACAACACAACCAGTCAAATCTGTTGTACCGCTTCCTAGGCTCCAGCTTCACCCTTGGTACGGTGGGTCCAGCCGGGGCCTTGGATCTAGAGGTGGAGGCATCATGATGACAACAGTCACATGATTTCTTCACTTCCTGTTCCTTCAGTATAACAGTCTTGGCCTTTGGTGCCTGCTTCCTATTATGGCCGCTAGAGAAGTAGCCATAATTCTCCACTTGGATTTCCTCATAAGGTGCCTTGAAGACACTCTCACCATAGTTTCGGGGGAAGGTCCAACCATCATACCGGATCTTAGGCTTTTCGACTGAGGGCCGGAAGAAGTGGCCATAGGTTGACTCAAAGTCCTGCTCATTGCAAGGAAAGCCAGACTTTCTGAATGAAATAAGATTTAGTGGGGCCTTTCCCTTTTCTACAGCAGAGGCCTTCTTAGCAGCCTTATTAACCTCTGATACCACTTGAAAGTATCTAGTGTCGACTAAATCCACCTATGGGGGGGGGGAATAAGTGACGTACGATATTTTGCGGAATTAAATTAACTTGCATAAATTAACAAACACAACACAGAAAAACACACAAAAAGTTACAGTGGTTCCCCGATTTGGGTACGTCCACTTTCCCCCTTCGATCTATCTCCCACCAAGGGACGACTCGGTCACTTCACCAAACGAATTTAAATCCAATCCTCACACTACGGAAGGAACCCTTCCAACAATGGAGTCACAACTCCACCACCACAGGGTGCACCCAACCCTTACAACTAGGAATACAAATTCCTTTATAACAAAACCAAAAGTAAAATGTATAAGAAAATACAAACAACGCTTTTGGAGAATCCGATGTCCTTCTTCGTTCATTGAGGCTTTCTTGAAAGTTACGAAGAGTCCACAACCAGAGTTCTCTCTTGGAGAGGATCTTGTCAAGATCGGCGGCGACAAGAGATTGTGGCGGCGATACTTTGTAGATCCAAACTTCTTGACGAAGCAATCAAGGTATACGAACGATCTCAGTCGGATCAGTCGTCTCAATCGATTCGGAATGAAGAACTAACCTCGTTCAACTTATCGAGAGACAAGAGATCTCAAGAGAGATGTGTGAGACGCTCGTCTTGCCTCGGTACTATCGTCGGAAGATCAAAGAAGCACTGAAATCAACGATCAATGGCGACGACGAACTTGCGAGCGGCTACAGGCGATCGACGGTTTCCGCGATCGGCTAGGGAACGGCGTCGGCTGCTTTTGATTTCTAGTGAATCGTTACTGTAGAAGTTCAAAATATGCGAGTATTTATACCTGAGGCCAACCCTAAAGTACGTTGTGGGACCCACAAGGAGAAACCCTAGCCCCGACCGAAACAGCGCACAGCCTCTTGGTTCGGTCCAGCGAATGAAGAAAATTGCCTAAGGAAAAATCGGCGAGAATCGTTGGTGATTCCAGTCGAAGTCGGCGGGAATCACTCACGGTTCTCGTCGATTTTGCCTTGGCCAGATTCTAGTTGGAAACTTTGTCAGCCAGAGGAAATCGGCGGGAAAGGCTAGCTGATACTCGACGAATCGGTGGGAATGCAGACAGATTCTCGTCGAAGTCGGCGAGAATCACTTGCGATTCTCGTCGATTCTGCCTTGGCAAAATTCCTGTTGGATAACTGTCAGCCGGAAGGAAGTCGGCGGGAATGCAGGCTGATTCTCGTCGAATCAGCGGGAATCACTAACGATTCTCGTCGAAGTCGGCGAGAATCACTTAGTGATTCCCGTCGATTTTGACTTAGAAGAATTTCTCTTCCTTCCTTTGAGGACTTGGTCTTTGACCCATCTTTGCTTCTCTTCTTCTCTTGGTCTACCTCGACCCTGTACTTGAAAATAAGTACACTCCAATAGAGAGAACACACGTGAGTCAACACACTGATCTGCTCAATGAGGGATTACGTTGCGCAAACCCGTATATATTGACCCACTGCACCCTGACATTGGTGTGTACTTAGCATGGAATAGCTGCAAGCATAATTTGATAGAAGATCGTCAAATACATTGTCAATTCAACTTAGCTTGCTCAGGGGCTTCTTCAAATCAGGTACATTGTGGATACAATACCCAACAATAAGAAACCCTAACAGTCACTCAGCAAGGCCGCCATCACCTTCATTGAGCCCAGAGGAGTGGAAAATGACTGCTGGAGCTAAGCATTTGCTGGAGAAAGCAGAAATCGAGCAAACTCGCCGGAGCAAGGGTCAGGCATAGCTCACCACTACCGTACCCACCGTCAAGCTCGCATCCAAGTCTGTTTCTCCTCCCCTCCCTCTGTGCTAGTCTTCTAGATCCACTAGGAGAGATATCAGGCTCAATTGATCCTGATGCAATGTGAGAAAGGGGGGATAAATACGAGCTTTTCTTCTTGCTCGGGTTCACCGGAGGAGCCGCCTACGGCGGCCATGTCGCCGGGAAACGCCAGCCGCCACCTAAACAGAGGTTGTGGAGATAATCGCCGGCGGTGGCAGTGGCCCAGGTGGCCTGAAATGAGAGATCAACATTGCCCAGTTCAGGGTAATCTGGATCGTCGAATGGAGGAGGAAGATGCATGGATGCCATCGATTTAAATCTTATAACCTATAACATAGTATAATTATTATGTGTATTTTTGTCACATGTTAAACAACCACTTGCATGATAATTTTAGGCCTTATAGAGGCATATTCAGAGGAAACTTTCAACATAGAAAATCTATCCCTAGGACTTACCTTAGTTTTCACACCCTAAACTTGGAATTTGGAGAACTGTAGCGCCTTGTAGGGTCATTCTCCAAGGACTGCTCCTATACTAGGGTTGAACTTCAAATGGATGCCTAGGCTAATCTATAAGTCCACATGCAGTGAAATTTAGTTCAAGCATGTGTGTATACCATACTTATACTATGATTAAAAATGAGAATTTGTGGAGGACGTTTTCATATAGTTTTAGTCAAAATTTTATTTATTAAATAATTGTAATCTAGGGAGTTTTACAACTCCAAATACCCCCAAATTTGGGTGGAATGGCTCTAAGGTCATCCTATGGCCTTGGTAAAAATTTGGAGTGATTTACATTTCTGTATGTTAAGGGATCCAACATGCATGGTGGTGGTAGATTTGCAAATGGTGTGCCAATAGTAAAAATGAGAAAATGGGAAATTATCCCATTTGGCCCAATGCTTGTCCATGAGATTTAGGACAGAGGCTCATAGGGATGAAATACACCTCCCACAAAAAGATTAGGATTTTTGGGACCAAAAATCTTATTATTTTGAATTATTGAAAAATAGGCTCATTTAGAAATAAAAATGAGAAGTAGGGCTATTCACCTCAGGAAATTCCAAAATTTTGATACAAGCCCTAATAAGTCATTTAAAATCTCTGGATAATTTTTGGAGCAAGTTTGAGATTTATTTCTTGTGTAATTAGCATATTTACAATTCTAGCCCTTTTGGGATTTAAATTAAAAGTAGGGACAATAATGTTTGGAAAATTATGTAAAAAATGTATAGACTCTTAGTTATATGATATAAACCCCTGTGAATTTATTTAAGAATTTTTGGATAAACAATTATGCTGAAAACCTCAGTACTAGCATTTTTATAATAATGTTCACGTGTAATTATTTTAGGTCAAATCACTGGCTAGGAGTATGAAATTTTGTTTTGAGTTTTATAATGAAATTATTAATTACCAGTAATTTTCTATGAATTTTTCGTTGAATATTTTAGATACTTCATTTGGAAAATGGAATAATTTGTGATTATAATCATAAATAGAAAAGGGATGGTAAATCAAGTGGAAAATTAATATCTTTGATGAATAACCATATTTAACCTAGATGAACTCCAGGTAAATTATCTAGACACAATGGACCATTGGATATAGTAGCTCATGTTCAAAGTGACCTTGGTCACCTAATTAAATGATTTAATTAATGGTCCTAAATACTTAGAAAAATGATGATATTCTAAATGGTCAACTTCATATACATGACAAACTCATGATAAATATTTAGTTGCCTTTGGCCCAAGGAATTAGAAGTCATCTCATACGGGTTAGACTTTGATCATGGGCTGCGCTTAGAAAAAGTGACGTGTAACACTAGGACCCACAAGGAAATGATAGGTGGTTAGATTGAGAGAAGTATTGGGAAGTTGAAACCCTTCTTGGTGTCACAAGTATATCACTACATAGTAACGAGTGATAGAGTGCAAGTCACAAGGAGAACAACTATAACGGGGCCCAACGAAAGATAATCGCTCTCCCAATCTGTACCTTAAGTCATTAGATTTACTCAAGAGTAATAATGAGATTGGGGTATTAATAATGGGTAGACACTAATAAAAAGTAAGTGTCCTTGAGAAAGGGAGATTTGGACTTCAGCCCATCGTAGTTCCTAGTGCCCTCGAGATCCCTTCACCGGGCATGCCCTAGGCAGTCCAAGGATTAACCCTTAGCTTCTATGTATAATAAGAATTAGACAAAAGTAGTCTAATAGGTTAAGGGATCGATGTTAAAAACTCACCCGTACAAGGTTGGAGGGTTTCAGGATGGGTTTAGTCCTACGAGCTGGAGGTTCGGGAGATTTATTTTAGAACGGGTTTAGTCCTGCGAGCTGGAGGCTCGGGAGATTTATTTCAGGACGGGTTGGTCTTGCGAGCTGGACGCTCGCGTTTGAAATAAATTGCATGTGCATAGAACATATTAGTGACGAGTCATGCGGTACTGGCCAGTCGTCACACCGACGGTAGCACAGTGACTCTAATGAAGTGTGAGGGTTTGAGGGGACAGTAGGTTATTTTATACCACGGTTTGAAGGACAATCCCCGAAAACGCACACCCAACCAAAAAAGACTGGTAGATATGGCTAGTAAATTTGTACGTAGAGACTCTCGAGTGCACCTCAGATGTGTGCAGAGGCGTACAAAGGGTCTAGGCCTAGTAGTGTGTATACCTGCCTAGGAAGTGGAGGCGCCCGCTCCACTGCTACCGTAGCCACAACGGTTGTACCAAAGAGTTCAACTAACTCCAAAAAGTGGGAAATAAAAGTCTGTGATCACAGATTAGTGTGTGTGAGTTGCACTTGTATGAATCATAACCTGTATTACACATCATAGCATACATATATACTTAGGACATACATACCGTAGATCCTTATCATATAAATTAGTATGAGATCTTTTATATGATAAGTTATATTCCTGAAACCTCAACTTATAAGTTTGTATGGACATTCATATAAATAAGGTACTCCTTTGATGGTAGTGTAGTAGTAGATAGTTTACCTTACTTACCTTTCAACACTTCTTTCTAGTACTACTTTTCTTACTTCCTTACTTGTACTATATAGAACTGCTAGTGTATATACTGTCATGTTAGAGTAGAATAATTATCACCTGCTTCCATTTTGATACTGCTTTGTTGTTTTCCGCTTTCGTCCTCCTGCAGGATGCCTAGAATTCATGGGGGTGTGAAAAGGACAAAATGGCTTAGTCTTTATGACTAACGGTCTGTTGTGACTATATCATTTTAGGAGCTCGAGGAGTTAGAGCGCCAGCACGACCAACATGATGGGGTCGCATGACCTGAGGAGCAGTTGCCACGCACTACTACTATTACTGCTACTACTACAGTTCAGCGTCAGGTGATGACGAGTGTTTTAGTTATAGCTTCCGCTTAGTGTTTGTGTGAGAGAGAGACTTGATTTTATTTGGCATATACCAGGCATAAGCTCTTCTCTCCTTTTTATACTCATTGTGGACTGTTATACTTTTCATCTTCATGTTATGATGATATTGCTGTGGCTTGTTGACTCGCTATTTTTTAGTTACTACTAGTTACACTTCTTTTCTCGATTGGCCAATAGGTTGAATGATCGTACAAGCCGGCAGGATCGCGTCTTGCGGTGTCAACTAGACTATGTGTGCTAGTGTCACCAAAAGGCGGTGGTTCTTGGCATAAGACCGGGTAACCTCCTAATAAGGGAGGGGGGAGGGTCTTATAAACTGGTATCACTTAACAAACGATCATATAAGAAAGAGGTCCACAACACTGGAACACCCCGCTCGAGCATTAGTTTGCGGACAAACTATGCAGCGGAAGCAATGGTGTGCCCATGTGTAAAAAGTCACAAAAAATAGTTCAGTTAAAAATAATGAGTTAGGCCAATCCTAATATAACCCTTACTTCTATATAGGCCCCACAGGTCGCCGTACCACATGATGTCGTTCCTACCCCTCTAGATGCCACACCATTCCAACAGATGGAGATGGGGCAGACTCTGACGGACATCTTCAATGCCTTTAGGGACCAACAAGCCCCAGTCTAGCAGCCAAATCCGGGATCGAGTTGGCTAAATACATTCAAGAGTTTGTCCACGCAAATGTACCATGGTACAGAGAATGCAGTGAAGACAGAGGAGTGGCTAGAGAACATTCAGGAGATACTGGTAGGCATCAACTGCTCGGTCAGCAAGGCAGTTTTCTTAGCAACATCCACACTAGACGTTCATGCAAAGAGGTGGCGGAAGTCCCTGTTGGACTCTCTGTATGTTGACCGGGAGCTGTGAGACATCACTTGGGACGAGTTCAGTGAGGTCTTCTTAGAGCACTTCTTGTCTGTTACGGATAGAGATGAGTTAGAGGAGAGGTTCTTGAACATCAGGCAGGGGAGCAAATCAGTGATAGAGTACCAGAGGGAGTTCTCCCATCTCGCCAGGTTCGCGGGGATTCATGATTTGGATGACAAGAGGTACGCAAAGAGTTCTTATTGGGGAATTAGAGACTCTACGAGGCAGTCTTTATTATTCATCTCGCTTGGCACTTCAGCTCAGATCATCGAGATGGAAAAGAAGCTGGAGGCAAACCAGCTGATGGTATAGAGCAAGGGAAAGAGACCACTAGATGGGTCATCCTTCGGGGAGAGCAGCCGGGGCTCACATAGAGGCAGAGTGATGAGGCACAAGAGGGGTGGAGGATGTTATCGTCCAAATTTTAGGAAGGAGCAGAGGCCTCCCGTAGTACTAGCTCCTCCACCATTGCAGACCCATGACCTTTAGAGACAGGATGATCGTGGCCACCGACCAATGATTTGCTATAGGTGCCAACAGCTGGGGCACGCTAGGGTTTACTGCCCTCAACAGTTTCATCCACCTCCTCCACCCCCACCTCCAGTAGCCCCTCCAACACAGCAGGGCCAAGGCCTAGGATGAGGTCGAGGACATTATGGTAGAGGTCGAGGATAAGAGAAGATGTATGCATTGGACCTCGCCAAGCCGAGGAACCCTGAGGAAGTTATTACAGGTACTTAAATTTATTACAAGTAAATTTAAACATATGTACCTTACGACCACTAGAGCAACCACATACTGTTGGAACACCCTATTACTAATTTGGGTAAGGATCACTATGCTTGTCTTAGGAATCCCAGTTGACCTAGTTGTATAGTTGAGAAGGTCAACATTAGAATGAGTCTAGGGCTTAGAACTTAGGTTTGGAGCTGCCCCCAGGACCATTCCAAGATCAAGGTTGAAGAGCTAAGTCTAAGGCAATTTTCGTCGAGCTCAGGTCGACGAATCGTCGAACTCCGTTCGACGCTCTCTGAGCTCAACTTCAATAAATCGTCGAACTCCGGTCGACGATCTTCGAGCTCAGATCGACTATCTGCTTTTGGGTAGCTTCTGCTTAGTCGTCGAACTCCCCTCGACTATCTTCTAGCTCAGTTCGACGATCCCTCCTTCAAGTTATTTCTCAGGTCGGTGAGCTCGGTTCGACGATCTTCGAGCTCAGATCGACGTTTTCTGTCTGCTTGTCTCATTTCATCTCTGAGCTCAGTTCGACGATCGTAGAGCTCAGATCGACGTTTTTTTTAGAGAGATCGACGCTTTCAGGAATTAAAATGCTGCTGTTCTTTGGAATGTTTTTGAATATTATCAGCATTTATGTCAGAAGATCTCCTAGCCGTTTGTCTTTATTCTGGAGCAAGTTTCAAGGAATTATTCAGAGAATGTTTGCTGGACTTTCCTCTAGAAGACAAGACTCTTTTTGGAAGACATTTATGACTCCCAACGGCTAACTTGGACAAGGAAATTTCAGAATATTTCAATTCCTCTCTTCTGTGTTTTTAAGACATACAGAATACACAAGAAAAAAAAGGGGGATACATAGATTGACAAGAAAGAAAGTGAACACACAGAATAGAGAATACTGATAGCAGAAGAACAACAGAAGAACTGTGACTTCAAAAATCTTCTTGCTGGCTGAAAAGTGTTCACAATCTCATCTCAGAACTCCAGACACCTCATTCTTCAGCCTTCTTGCTGAAACCCTCCTTTGCTGGAGATCAAAGTTCTGAAGACCTATCACCCTAGAGCAAAGCTTCTTTTCCTGAACCTTTCTACATCTCAGGGGGAGCTTTGACATCACCAATCCACTTGTGCTTCTCTCATTTGATTGAGAACAGAGAAGACACCCTTCACTCTTATTTTTCTTTTCCTGCTGTAAAAGGGTTCTTGAACTCCCTTCAAAAGTTCTGTCTGGTTCTGAGAGCCTTGTCAAAACTCAGTGGTGGCAAGACACCTTATCAAAAAAATCTAGTTTTGGTTTTTGGGCACCTTATCAAAAGCTCATTGGTGTCAGGACACCTGATCAACTCATTCTGAGTGGATTCCTACCAAGGGTGGTAGAAGAGTGGATGTACCCAGGTTTTTGGGGAACCACTATATTTCCTTGTGTCTTCTGGTTTGTTTGTGTGATTTGTCTGCTGTGTGCTGTGCTCTTTACTTCTTGGTTTTTAACCTCTTACTAGCACTCTACACTATATCATAAATTGAATTTTATATGTGCTGTTTATTTCAACTATGAAAAATTATTTTAAAATACTCTATTCACCCCCCCCCCTCTAGAGTTGAGATAGATCTTACCCTCACTTTCAATTGGTATCAGAGGGAGGTTAGTTGCTCATACAGGCTAACACCTGAACCAAAAGATCCTTGATAAGATCAATCTCTTAAGAGGATTATTTTCTATACATCTAGCTTTTTATTTAAAGACATGGCACAGAACAAAGATTATGCAAGCACCAGACCACCAGTGTGCAACCTTTCTAAGTTTGCACTCTGGAAGGCAAGGATTAGATTATACATGAATTCTATTGATGAAGACATTTTCAATTCTGTCTTGACAGTTTGTCCAACTCCACCAGCAAGCTCAAGTACAAGTGCTGTTCCACCTCCTTCTGGAACAGATGCAGATATAAAGAAGTGGAAGACTGCAGATGCTAAGGCTATGAACATCTTAGCCCAAACAATATCTGATGAAATTTTTCAGAAGGTAGCTGAATGCCACTCAGCCAAAGAAATCTGGGACAAACTCTCTGAAATTGTCTCAGGATCTGCTGATGAAAGGAAAGATAGAAGATCTCATCTGATAAGCCAATATGAGAACTTCAAAAAGGGAGAAGCTGAATCAGTAGCTGACATGTACAATAGACTAAGTCTAATTGTCAATGAGCTAAAAACCCTAGACAAAGAAATCTCACTGACTGAGCTGAATGACAAAATCCTGATGTGCTTCCCCAGCACTTGGGATTCAAGAATCTGGCCAATCAAGGATGCCAGAAGTTTAAATGAGATTACTACTGAAGCTCTCCTGGGCAAGCTCAAATCCTATGAGCTGCTCATTAAAAATAGAGAAGAAGAACAAAAGGCTACCTCTCCAGCCATAAGGAAAGAAAAGACCATAGCCTTCAAAGCTGTAGAAGAGGAGCCTGAAGATAAAGCTACAGGAAATGATGAGCTCATAAGTCTACTGGCCAAAAGATTCTACAAGATGGCCAGAAAAGACTTCAGAAAGAGACCATACAAGGCTCATGATAAACCAAGGTATGATAAATCAAACAACAATAAAGAAATTATATGCTTTGGTTGCAGGAAACCAGGCCACATTGTGCCTGACTGTCCAGAAAACAAGAATAAGGACAAGAAGGAAAGAAGAGAAAGAAGAAAAGAAAAGGATTACAAGAAGAATAGCTCAGACAAAGCCTCCTCCAGCAAGAACAAATATACAAGGAAGGGCTTTGTTGCTGAGACATGGAGTGAGACTGAAGAAGAATCTGAAGCCTCATCCAGTTCCAGTGATGATGCAGATGAAAAAGAATTTTGCATGATGGCTGTCAATGCCTCACAGCAAAACTCTGATGAAGAATCAGAATCAGACTCAGAAACTCAACCAGATGAAGATCAGGTAATCAACTCTTTTGATTTTAATTCTGAGGACTTCAAAGATGAATTTAAGACACTGTGTCTAGATCTATTAAAATCTGAGAAGGAGATAATCTCTCTCAGGAATCAATTATCTGAGCATAGTGTCCTAAACTCAAAGAACCTCAAACTCTCTGAGGAGTTAGAATGCTGTAGGGAGGAGATAGCCTCACTGAAAAGTGAACTATCAAAGGCCAAAAAGTTTGAAGAATCCCTAAATGGGAGAAGTATCAGACTGATGGACTTCACAAGCACAGTGAACTCTAGATTTAATAGCACACTGGGCTTGGGTGCCTCATCCAGCCAACCTATAATCTTGACAACTCCAATCAAGTTTGTCTCTGACAAAGGAAAGGGAGTAATAGAGGTACCCAAGAAGAATGCAGATCTGTCAGAGAAAAATTCAGTTCAACAGATGGCGTCGAGCAGAGCTCGACGATCTAATTACAGATCGTTGACCTCAGCTCGACGATCTAATTACAGATCGTCGACCTCAGCTCGACGATATCCAAACTCTGAACTTCAGCATAATCGATCTTCGAACAGAGATCGACGATCTGACCCAAGATCATCGACCTCAGTTCGACGATCGTCGAACAGAAATCAGGACTGTGAACATTCCTTCAATGGCACATCTAGATTCAATCCTAGAAGTCCCATATCCCAAGGCTTTAATCCCTATACTGAATGGATAGTACCTCCTAGGAGATACCATCCTGAAGGTTATAAGGATCAACCTGGGATGTCCTTTATTTCAGAATTCAAGGGATATCAACCTAGGCCCAAGGTTAACTGGGTCAAAAACAAATAAGCTATTTTTGTGCAGGTGAAGACCTATCCAGCATCAAACCATCAATGGTATCTGGATAGTGGGTGCTCAAAGCACATGACAGGGGACAAGGACAACTTCACTTCCTTCAAAGCCAAGCTTGGACTCAAAGTAATTTTTGGAGACTCAAGCTTTGGAACTACAAAAGGATATGGTACAGTACAAATTGGCTCAGTCGCATTCAAGAAGGTGGCATATGTTGAAGGACTCAAGCACAACTTGATAAGTATCAGTCAACTGTGTGATGAAGGATATCAAGTGACATTCAACAAAGCCATATGCAAGGTCAAGTCAGAGGACAACACAACTGTGTTGACAGGTAACAAAAGAGGTAACATTTACTTAGTGGATTTTCATTCACCTATAGTAGATATTTGCCTGTTCAATTCCATTTCAAAATCTAATATTTTATGGCATAAGAGACTAGGGCATATTAACCTTAGAACCATTGCTAAGCTATCTAAAGACAACCTTGTTAGAGGACTACCTTCTGGTCCCTACAAGAAGGAAGGACCTTGCAAGGCTTGTCAATTAGGCAAGCAAACTAAAAGTAGTTTTAAATCAATTAATAAGAGTGATTCACCTAGGATCTTGTACCTATTGCACATGGATCTTTTTGGACCCATATCTGTACAAAGCCTAGGAGGGAAATCCTATACTCTAGTGGTTGTAGATGACTTCTCAAGATTCACTTGGGTATTCTTTCTGAGGAAGAAGTCTGATAACTTCAAGTGTTTGACAGATTTTCTCAAATGCATTCAGATTGAGTTCAACACTCACATTGCCCTGATCAGAAGTGATCATGGGACAGAGTTTGATTCTCTTCTCATGCAAGAGTTCTGTCAAAGTGAAGGGATCAGGCACACTTTCTCAGCTCCTAGAACTCCTCAACAAAATGGGGTAGCTGAAAGGAAAAATAGAACACTCATTGAATCTGCAACTACATTATTGGCAGATGATCACCTACCTCTATCCTTTTGGGCTGAGGCAGTGAACACCTCCAACTATGTGTTGAACAGAAGCCTGATACACAAGCTGAAGGGCAAGACTCCCTATGAATTGCTCAAAGGGAAGAAACCTAAAATAGGCTATTTTAAAGTTTTTAGTTGCACTTGTTTTATTCATAATAATGACAAGAAATATCTAGCAAAATTCCAAGCTAAAGCTGATGAAGGAGTGTTTCTGGGATACTCCATGATCAGCAAGGCCTATAGGGTTTATAATAAATCTTCCTATAAAATTGAAGAATCTGTTCATATTATTTTTGATGAAGCTAACATGTCTTTCAAGGAGAAGAATGCTTCTACCATAGAACCTTTGCAGGTACATTCTCTAGCTGAAGAATTGAACAAATTGCAAGTTGCTAAAAAGAATGAGAGCAGTGATGATGAAGAAGAAGTTCAACATCTTGAAGAAAATCATCCTGAAGAGCCAGTTGCTGCTCCACTAGAGGAGACAACAACACAGGCTGGTGAACAATCAACACTCCCTGTTGACTTAGTAACAACAAGAGATTATCCAATCACCCAAGTAATTGGAGAAATTTTAGCTGGTGTGCAAACTAGAAATCAGGTCAACCAGAACCTGATGCACACTTGCTTCCTATCTCAAATTGAGCCTCAATCCATACAAGATGCAGAGCAAGATCCACACTGGATCATTGCAATGCAAGAGGAGTTGCATCAATTTGAAAGGAACAAGGTTTGGGAACTAGTGCCTAAGCCAAAGGATCATCCCATTGTTGGAACAAAGTGGGTATTCAGGAACAAGCTGGATGATCAAGGAGTTATAGTCAGAAACAAGGCAAGGCTAGTTGCTCAAGGGTACTCTCAACAAGAAGGAATAGACTATGATCAGACATTTGCACCAGTTGCAAGGTTGGAAGCCATCAGAATATTCCTAGCCTATGCTGCTCACAAAGGTTTCAAAGTGTATCAAATGGATGTAAAGAGTGCATTTCTCAATGGGGACATCAAAGAGGAAGTCTATGTTAGACAACCTCCAGGTTTTATCTCTCTAACTCACCCTGATTATGTTTACAAATTGCATAAAGCATTATATGGTCCCAAGCAAGCTCCTAGAGCATGGTATGAGACCCTAGCATGCTTTCTTCTGGAAAATGATTTTGTTAGGGGGAGAGTAGACCAAACTCTTTTTATTAGAACTCATAAGTCCCATACCCTACTAGTGAAAATTTATGTAGATGACATTATTTTTGGTTCTACTGATTCAAAATTGTGCAAAAAGTTTTCCAAGCTTATGCACTCTAAATTTGAAATGAGTAGCATGGGTGAGCTGTCCTTCTTCTTAGGACTGCAAGTCAAGCAACATGCTGAAGGCATATTTATTTCTCAAACCAAGTATGCAAAAGAATTGGTTAAGAAATTTGGTATGTCTGATGCATCATGTATGAAAACACCCATGCCCTCAAATGCTGTAATAGATGATGATGAACATGGGAAACCTGTTGATCAGACAACATATAGAGCAATAATTGGCTCTTTATTGTACCTTACAGCTAGTAGGCCTGATATAATGTTTGCTACATGTATTTGTGCTAGATTCCAAGTTAGCCCTAGAGAGTCTCATTTAATCTTAGTTAAGAGAATTCTTAGATATGTAAAAAGTTGTCCAAATCTAGGTCTCTGGTATCCAAAAGATTCAACATTTGATTTAACTGGATTTTCAGATGCTGATTATGCTGGATGCAGAATAGACAGGAAATGCACTAGTGGAACATGTCAGTTCCTTGGTGACAGACTTGTCTCCTAGTTTTGTAAGAAGCAAACATCTGTGTCAACCTCAACTGCTGAAGCTAAGTATATGGCTGCAGGCAGTTGCTGTTCACAAATATTGTGGATACAGAATCAGCTCTTAGACTATGGCTACAACTTAGAGAAGTCTAAAATTTTCTGTGATAATACTAGTGCTATCTCTATAGCACAAAATCCAGTCCTCCATAGTAGGACAAAACACATAGAAATTAGGCATCATTTTCTAAGAGATAATGTAGAGAAAAATAAAATTGAACTTCAATATATTCCTACTGATTTGCAAAGGGGAGATATTTTCACCAAACCTTTGGATGAAAAGAAACACAGTTTCTTCCTAAATCAGTTAGGCATGTTAGATGGAGGAAGCCTTAATTAAATTACAAGATTTTGAAAAGCTAAAACAGACCAAGACTAGGCCAAAAATCCTTCTTTTTGTGTCTGTAGAATGAGTTTAGACTCTGAACTGCGCTCGACGTTTTCCCCAAAATCGTCGAACAGAGATCGACGATTTTCCAAAAATCGTCGACCAGAGATCGACGCTTTTGCAGTCGTCGATCTGAGTTCAGAGCCCTCGCTAGAACTAGGCTTTCTCTCTTTCTGATCAGAGGCCGTCGAGCTGAGCTCGAAGTTTTTCAACATCGTCGAACGAAGATCGCCGATTTTGAAGACTCTTCAGATTCCCTCTGTAGCCCAAATCGTCGAGCTAAGCTCGACGTTTCGTCGAGCTGAGCTCAACGATCTTCCTTTTCGCCGTCGAACCCTAATATAAAATCTTTCTTTCAGCCGTCGTTCTCCTTTTGCGCTTTCATACTCTGCAACTTTCTTTCTTTTCCCTCCAAATTCTCTACGCTTGGTCGTTTTTGGTTTTCTGTTGCAGGTGAATATGGCTGAATCAAGTGCTGCTATTACTAAGATGAAGTTCGACACAGGCTTTGACATCGATATAAACTCCTTCGATGGAAGCGACCTGCGCTTCAAGGACATCCTAAACTTATTCAGAGAACAACAGCTGACTCCAATAATTACTACAAGGATGAAGATCGCCTCAGAAGAAATTAAAGAGTGGTGTTATACCGTAACAGACGAGACTGAGAATTCTGTTGTCGGCACCATTAAGGGGACTCAGGTACTTCTATCCCCGGCTCTTTTAACAGAAGTTTTTTAACTCAGTACTGGAGAAGAATCCATTGAACTGTCTGGAGAGGAGTATGACTCCATGCTGGATAGGATGGGTCACCATGCAGTCAACCCTCATAAGCTATTGAAGAAAAATCTGGCTATAGAATTTCAATTCCTGGCTGATGTAGTTGGGAAGGTGCTGTTGGCCAAGCACTCAGCCCATGACACCATTTCCAGATATCAGTTCTGCCTGATGGGAGCTTTGTTAGATAAGAAACACCTTGACTGGGGCTCCATCTTCTTCACTCTGATTAAGAAGAAGATCAATAAGAATGCAGTTAGTTATGGGAGAATCTTAGGGGTCTATCTGCACAACAGGTGCCCTGACCTTTTAATCTCCTCTGGCATGTTCATCAATGCATCCAAGAGGCTTTCCTGTTCCCTCTTCAGTAATGGGACAGGCAGATCATAAACCCCTCCAGGGCTGCTGCACCACTTCATTCAGGCACAAGGACTATTTCAGTCATTCCTCCAGCAGAAGAGCTGCCTGCTTCTTCCCCTCCTCCAGCCATATCCACCCAAGCCGTCACCTCCTCACCACTAGTCACCACCATAATCATCTCATCCCCAATTACCATTTCCTCACCTATGTCATCCCCTCCACTCTCCACCTCAGAGGAATTCCATCCTCTCTTTTCCTATTCAACCTTCACCCTACCATCCTTCTCA
Source organism: Platanthera zijinensis (assembly GCA_039513925.1). NCBI lineage: Eukaryota > Viridiplantae > Streptophyta > Magnoliopsida > Asparagales > Orchidaceae > Platanthera > Platanthera zijinensis. Next base: position 178,500,545 of record CM077085.1, on the reverse strand, counting down.
CTTATAGATGATTCCTTCATGGATGTTTCACCCTCTACTCCTCCTGAGCCACCCTCAACTTCCTCCTTTCAACAAATGCTCCATGACATTCTCTCTCAATCCTCCTTCACACCCTCTCTTACTTCCCCTATCTCCACCTCAACCTCCTCTATCTCCATAATTCCATCTTCTGAACCAACCATTCCCTCTCCACCTTCCTCCACATTTTCAGTTTCAGCCACCATCCCTCCATCCACCTTTGCTCCTACCTCTGCTCAAGCCCCACTTGAGCATGTGGATCTTCCTAGTTTGGCAGACAGGCTGTTTGAGTTGCTAGCTCCCAAGCTGGCATCTCTACTGGAGTCTTCCCTGGCTCCACTCCTGAAGCAAGTCCAGGAGCTGTCTACCAAGCTTGCCTCCCTTTCCTCCTCCCTGGCTATCCCCTCTTCTGGGTGCCTTGATTCACCTCTCTCTGAACCAAGGCAGGGGGAGATGCCTTATGAAGAAGTGGATGTGCCAGCTGCTGATCATATGTCTGCTCCAGCTCCAGCTCTTGGATGTGCTTTTGCACTGAATCTGCAGAGGCTGCTATCTATATTTGATACAGTCCATTTCAGCTGTCTGCCTGCAACTCCTGCTGAAGATTTGTCTAAGGCCATTGTGCCTATATCTATCTGTGATCCCAGCCATATTGATTCCTACATCAAGTCCTGGAAGGCTGTGGATATCTCTGATGCTGCTATTAAGGCCACTGTGCCTCTTTCTGTTGAAATTGCTGTTGCTGCTACTGCTGACATAGAGATGATTCCAGCAACTGATGCTGATGAAATTGCTGTTGAGACTGCTGATGAAGAGCTTGCCTCATACTTAGTAGATCCCACTCTTGCTGCTCCTGCTCTAGTGTCTGCTGCTGATCCTGTCTGCTCTGCTGCTGCTCTCTCTCCTCCTGCTCCTGCTGTTTCTGCAAAACTTAAAGCTCAAGAAGAGCATATCAGAAGAATTGATGATCTGTATGATCAACCTTAAAGTTCTGAGAGTGATCAGTACAGGACTGATTCTGATGATTCTGCTAGCACTATTGCCAAGAAGAGAAAAGCTAGAAGTAAAGCAATGATGTCAGTCCCTCCTGCCAAAGCCAAAGACTCCAATGATATTCCATACTACATCCTGCATGACTGCCCCATCTCTGATCCTTGGATGCAATACTCCAAAAATCAACAGAAAGCTATGAAGAAGAAGAGGAAGCTAGACAAATATGAAAAAGGATCTTCTCAATATCAGCCTCCTCCTCCTCCTCCTCCAGATTCTGGCTCAGGCTCAGCCCCTCAAGCTCCAGTTTCCAGACACAGTTCTTCCCAGTATTATCAAAGATCCTATCAAAGGGGACAGCATCAAAGGGGATATCAATCAAGAAGAGATCAATTTAGAGGAAGCTAGAGAGGGCATAGACTTCATCCAAGGGAAGGGCAAGGTCACTCTGACCCTTCTTCAGGTCCTTTCCCTTACAAGCTGAAAGACACAATTGTCTCCAGGACTCCTTCTACTGATTCTGAAATCATCAACAGATATGAACCTCCTATTCCTTTTGAAGATCCTGAGAACAACCCTGTGTCCTGGACAGTCAGAATGAAAGAATTGGCTGCCCTTGATCAAATAAAAAAGGCCAGAGAACAAGGCAAGGATACTTCAAACATAACTACTTTATCAGAGCAGAGAAAGAAAGAACTAGAGAGATATGCATCAAGGAAATTCTTCAATCCAGAAGACTATATGAAGCTGCATCCTGAGACTGTTGTTCCAAGGCCCAAATCTCAAACTTCTCTAGGTGCAGAGGATGATAGAAGGTCAAAGAAAGAAAGTCAGAATCCTAATAGAGAAATTTTATTTAAAAAGGGAACTGAAAGGAAGTGAACTGTGTAAGCTAAACATTTCATCCACCTTTGGATATCTACTGCTATTTATCTGTGATCTGCTTTGCTGCTATATATCTTCTCTGCAATTTTGTATTAGCTTCTGTATTATTGTATGCTTTTTATTCCCTATGATTGTCTGTAAATAGTAATCCTAACCCAAATAGGGGGAGATTGTTGGAACACCCTATTACTAATTTGGGTAAGGATCACTATGCTTGTCTTAGGAATCCCAGTTGACCTAGTTGTATAGTTGAGAAGGTCAACATTAGAATGAGTCTAGGGCTTAGAACTTAGGTTTGGAGCTGCCCCCAGGACCATTCCAAGATCAAGGTTGAAGAGCTAAGTCTATGGCAATTTTCGTCGAGCTCAGGTCGACGAATCGTCGAACTCCGTTCGACGCTCTCTGAGCTCAACTTCAATAAATCGTCGAACTCCGGTCGACGATCTTTGAGCTCAGATCGACTATCTGCTTTTGGCTAGCTTCTGCTTAGTCGTCGAACTCCCCTCGACTATCTTCTAGCTCAGTTCGACGATCCCTCCTTCAAGTTATTTCTCAGGTCGGTGAGCTCGGTTCGACGATCTTCGAGCTCAGATCGACGTTTTCTGTCTGCTTGTCTCATTTCATCTCTGAGCTCAGTTCGACGATCGTAGAGCTCAGATCGACGTTTTTTTAGAGAGATCGACGCTTTCAGGAATTCAAATGCTGCTGTTCTTTGGAATGTTTTTGAATATTATCAGCATTTATGTCAGAAGATCTCCCAGCCGTTTGTCTTTATTCTGGAGCAAGTTTCAAGGAATTATTCAGAGAATGTTTGCTGGACTTTCCTCTAGAAGACAAGACTCTTTTTGGAAGACATTTATGACTCCCAACGGCTAACTTGGACAAGGAAATTTCAGAATATTTCAATTCCACTCTTCTGTGTTTTTAAGACATACAAAATACACAAGAAAAAAAAAGGGGGATACATAGATTGACAAGAAAGAAAGTGAACACACAGAATAGAGAACACTGATAGCAGAAGAACAACAGAAGAACTGTGACTTCAAAAATCTTCTTGCTGACTGAAAAGTGTTCACAATCTCATCTCAGAACTCCAGACACCTCATTCTTCAGCCTTCTTGCTGAAACCCTCCTTTGCTGGAGATCAAAGTTCTGAAGACCTATCACCCTAGAGCAAAGCTTCTTTTCCTGAACCTTTCTACATCTCAGGGGGAGCTTTGACATCACCAATCCACTTGTGCTTCTCTCATTTGATTGAGAACAGAGAAGACACCCTTCACTCTTATTTTTCTTTTCCTGCTGTAAAAGGGTTCTTGAACTCCCTTCAAAAGTTCTGTCTGGTTCTGAGAGCCTTGTCAAAACTCAGTGGTGGCAAGACACCTTATCAAAAAATCTAGTTTTGGTTTTTGGGCACCTTATCAAAAGCTCATTGGTGTCAGGACACCTGATCAACTCATCCTGAGTGGATTCCTACCAAGGGTGGTAGAAGAGTGGATGTACCCAGGTTTTTGGGGAACCACTATATTTCCTTGTGTCTTCTGGTTTGTTTGTGTGATTTGTCTGCTGTGTGCTGTGCTCTTTACTTCTTGGTTTTTAACCTCTTACTAGCACTCTACACTATATCATAAATTGAATTTTATATGTGCTGTTTATTTCAACTGTGAAAAATTATTTTAAAATACTCTATTCACCCCCCCCCCCCTCTAGAGTTGAGATAGATCTTACCCTCACTTTCACATACTTTAACTTAAACCCTAAATATATGGTATAGTCTTTATTAACGGCAAGCCTGGCCATAACTTATTCGATACGAGTGCTTCGCACTCGTTCGTATCTAAATCCTTCTTGGAGGGACTAGTAGGCATAGACCGATTCACTGGCGTGACCAGGAGGGTGCGTCTACAGAATGGATCAGAGCTTATGTCATTTGCCAAGTGCAACATGGAGGCAGGGATTAGAGGAAATGTATTTGAAGCACCGCCAATGATTTTTGAGAATGTCGGACTTCGATTTGTTCCTGGACATGACTTGGTTGCATTGGAACCATGCCCAGATCGATTGCCCGTCAAAGAGGATCAACTTACAGCATGGGGATACCGACATCATCATTGAAGGTATTAGAACTGTTTCCTGTACTCTTTTATCATCGGTGTAGGATGTCAAAGCCCATGAGCAGGGTGATGAGGTGTACATGATCTGTTTTGAAATGGTGGAGACGGATGCCTTCGTTGCTGATATTCCAATAGTTTGGGATTTCACCGACATATTTCCGGAGAAATTGCTCAGATTACCTCCGATTAGAGACATGGATTTCTGGATCCAATTGGTGCCAGGAGCGAGGCCTGTGTCTCGAGCACCTTACCAGATGGCACCCAAGGAGCTAGCAGAGTCCTAGACTCAATTACAAGAGCTGATGGATTTGGGTTTTGTCCGAACAAATTCATCGCCATGAGGAGCACCGATGCTGTTTGTGAAGAAGAAGGATGGATCTTTACAGCTCTTCACCGACTATCGGGAGCTGAATCGCTTGACGGTGCAGAATACGTATCCGCTACCCCGGATTGACGAGCTACTTGACCAGCTATAGGGAGCCTTCTGGTTTTCCAAGCTCGACTTGTGATTAGGATACTACCAGTTGCATATTCAGGAGGAGGATATATCGAAGACGGTCTTCAGTTCTCAGTACGGACTATACGTGTTCATGGTAATGCCCTTCGGGCTCACGAATGCACCTTCCGCATTCATGAGTATGATGAACCGTGTGTTCGAACCATACTTGGATATATTCATCATAGTCTTCATTGACGATATATTGATCTATTCCTGGACGAAGGAGGAGTACACCCAACATCTGGCTCTGGTGAGAGAGTATACGATGTACGCGAAGTTCTCCAAGCGCCAGTTCTGGCTAGAGGAGGTAGCATTTCTGGAGCTTACCATCAGTAGAGCTGGGTTGGCTATAAACCCGGCCAAGGTACATGCAGTTAGAGATTGGCCGCAGCTCAAGTCAGCTTCAGACATTCATAGTTTCTTGGGACTAGCGCGATACTATCGAAAGTTCGTGGAGGGGTTCTCAAGGATAGCACTCCCCCTCACGTCCTTGACGAAGAAGGATACAGTTTTTACTTGGACCGAGAACTGCGAGGCAGCATTTCAGGAGTTGAAGGACAAGCTCACCTCCTCCCCCATCATTGCACTTCCATCTGGGAAGGAAGGATTTCATATTTATACCGACACATCGTATCAGGGGATGAGTGCAGTCCTGATGTAGCATTGACACATCATCTCATATGTTTCGAGACAACTGAAGAAGCACGAGCAAAACTACCCTGTACATGATTTGGAGCTCGGGGCAGTAGTATTCGCGTTGAAGATTTGGAGGCATTACTTGTATGGGTTTATTGTGATATCTTCTCAGATCACAAGAACCTTAAGTATATTGACATGCAGAAGGATCTAAATCTGCGCCAACGGAGATGGCTTGAGTTCCTGTACGACTACTACTACTACAAGATACATTATCACCCGGGGAAGGCGAACACCATGGCAGATGCCTTGAGCAGAAGAGCCGTCACTACTGGACCGGAGCCCCGGGTGATGGCTATGGAGCTAGTACGGATGATGGAGGAGATGCAAATTATTATGACTTCTGAGTCTAAGCCAGAGGTCTATCGGGAGTACTTGAACTCCTTGGACATCAAGTGTGACATACGAGAGCGCATTAGGACACAGCAGAGGCTGGATACAGCTTTGAATCCAGTATTCAGAGCCCTGGAAGGGGGCGAGTCAGAGGATTATTCATTACGCGATGAACTCGTTCATTTCCATGGTCGTGTTTATATACCCACAGAAGGTGGTATCTATGAGGATATACTCAGGGAGGTACACTGTTCTCAGTACTCGGTGCACCCTGGTATCCCCAAGATGATAGCGAACCTGCGGAGGAGCATGTACTGGCCAGGGATGAAGAGGGAAATCATTTATTATGTGACACATTGCGAGAACTGCCAGCGGGTAAAGGCAGAGGGCAAGAGCCCAGGAGGACTGCTACAGTCATTGCCGGTGCCAGAGTCGAAGTTCGAGGATATAGCTATGGACTTCGTGCACAGTTTGCCTCGCTCTCACTCTGGGCATGATTCTATTTGGGTCATTGTCGATAGACTGACCAAAGTGGCCTGATTTATACCAATCAGGAAGGACATCCCAGTTGCCATTTTGGTGAGGTTGTTTGTGGAGCAGTTCATCATGTACCACGACATCCCCAAGATGATTGTCTCGGGCCGTGGAGGCCGATTCACCTCTAGGGAGTGGAGAGTTATGTAGGCATACTTAGGTTCTTAGCTTGGTTTTAGCACCGCTTTCCATCTACAGACCGACAACCAGATAGAGTGGACCAACCAGACTATGGAGGATCTGCTACGTTTATATATACTAGACACGAGGAAGCCCAGGGAAAGACTGTTGTCACAGATTGAGTTCTCCTACAACGAAAGTAACCAGGCGAGCATTAGGATGGCACCATATAAGGCCCTATATGGAAGAAAGTGCCGGACACCACTATCTTGGGTCCAGGATGAGGATCCTTGGGCACTTGGATCAGATTATATTGAGGATACAAATGCTTAAATATGGCAGATCAGGTATTAGATGTTGGAGGCATAGAGTAGGCAGGCCAAGTACTATGATACGAGACATCAGAAGGTGGGTTTCCAGGTGGGGTACAGGGCGTTCTTGAATATACATCTGGTGCATGGTGTCTCACAGGTGCAGAGGCACAAGAAGCTTAGGCCTCAATTTATGGGACCATACTTGATCCTGGAGCGGATCGGTTCCTTGGCATACCGGCTGGAGCTACTGCTAGAGTTAGAGACTTTGCACGACATATTCCACATCTCCTCGCTTTGGAGAGATCTCCTTCGGCTAGAGCAGCACATCACCACTACAGCAGGCCTAATGGCACTTGATAGATCAGTTCATTTGGAGCCGGTCCAGATCGATGATACAATGATTCGAGTACTGCGGAAGAAGAAGGTTCCCTAGGTCAAGGTGATGTGGTCCAACCATGGATGGGAGGAGCACACCTGGGAACCGATGGATCTGAAGCAGGAACGATATACAGGACTCTTCACCTCAGGTATATCATAAGTATTATTTTTTGAAAAGTTCTTAAATTCTTGCGCATAGAAACCCCGTAGACCCGAACTTGAATTTCAGGGACAAAATTATTTTTTTGTTTATTGGGATTTGTAATATCCCATTTTCTTCTAGACCATATAACTTTGTTTAGGGTAGAACATGTGGTGAGTGAATGGGGTTAGGCTAAGTTTGAACCAAGGATATGAGGTGGATTCAACAGGCGTTGAGTGAACACGACGCCACTCGATGAAGCGTCGAGTGCGTCGAGTTGACTCAAAGCCAAGCTCTTTAATCAATAGGCGTCGAGTGAACACGACATCAATCGACAAAGCATCAAGTGCGTTGAGTGGTCTCAATGCCACTCAACGCTGTTGAATTAGAGATATTCTGAATGCTGTTGGAATTGAGTGGACTCAACGTGGCATTGAGTGGTCTCAACGCCACTCAATGCTTTTGACATAGAAACTGTGGAATGTTGTTGGCGTTGAGTGGTGTCAATGCGGCGTTGAGTGGTTTCAACGCCACTCAACGCTTTTGACTTAGAAACCGTGGAATGTTATTAGTGTTGTGTGGTGTCAACACGGAGTTGAGTGGTCTCAATGCCACTCAATGCTTTTGACTTAGAAACTGTGGAATGCTGTCGGCGTTGAGTGGTGTCAACGCGGCTTTGAGTGGTCTCAATGCCACTCAATGCTTTTGACTTATAAACTGTGGAATGCTGTTGGCGTTGAGTGGTGTCAACACGGCGTTGAGTGGTCTCAATGCCACTCAATGCTTTTGACTTAGAAACTGTGGAATGTTGTTGGCATTGAGTGGTGTCAACACGACGTTGAGTGGTCTCAACGACACTCAACACATTTTACTTAGAAACTGAGGAATGTTGATGGCATTGAGTGGACTTAATGCGGCATTGAGTGATCTCAACACCACTCAATGCTTTTGGACTAAGAGTATTTTCGGTATGGTTCACCTGTATGACTGAACCAAGTTTTTGGGTTATGTGCTGATGGCACGTTTGAACCCGATCTCTTCAACAACATATTTAATACATTGATCTTTTCAAGAAGACTTATTTAAAGAAATGATTGGCGGTATAATACTAAGGAGAAACGTGGTAAAGCAACTCAAACTACTTGGCGGTCCAACATTTGGCTGACACGTGGCAAGCAACTGAAGCCCTAATTCTTCTTATGAAAAGGAAGAGACAAGAAACCCTAATAGTCACTCACCAAGGCTGCCATCACCTTTATTGAGCCCAGAGGAGTGGAAAATGTCTAGTGGAGCTAAGCCTTTGTTGGAGAAAGCAAAAATCGAGCTAACTCGCTGGAGCAAGGGTCGTCCATGGATCACCACTACCGTACCCGCCGCCAAGCTCGCAACCAAGTCCGTTTCTCCTCCTCTCCCTCTGTGCTAGTCTTCCAGATCCAATAGGAGAGATATCAGCCTCAATTGAGCCTGATGCCATGTTAGAAATAGGGAGAAATACGAGCTTTTCTTCTTGCTCGGGTTCGCCGGAGGAGCCACCTCCGGCGGCCATGTCGCCGGGAAACGCCAACTGCCACCTCAATCGAGGTGGTAGAGATAATCGCTGGCAGTGGCAGTGGCCCAGGTGGCTAGAAATGAGAGATCAACATTGCCCAGTTCGGGCTAATTTGGATCGTCGGCTGGAGGAGGAAGATGCGTGGATGGCGTCGATTTAAATCTTATAACCTATAACATAGTATTATTATTATGTGTATTTCTATCACATGTTAAACATCCACTTGTATGATAATTTTAGGCCTTATAGAGGCATATTCAGAGGAAACTTTCAACATAGAAAATGTATCCTTATGTCTTACCTTTGTTTTGACACCATAAACTTGCAAGTTTGAGCACCGTAGCTCCTTGTAGGGTCATTATTCTAGGACTGCTCCTATACTAGGGTTGAAATTCAAATGGATGCCTAGGCTAATCTATAAGTCCACATGCAGTTCAATTTAGGTCAAGCATTTGTGTATACCATACTTAGACTATGTCAAAAAATGTTAATTTTTGGAGGACATTTTCCCGTAGTTTTAGTCAATATTTGATTTATTAAATAATTATAATCTAGGGAGTTTTTCAACTCCAAATACCCCCAAATTAGGGTGGCATGGCTCTAAGTTCATTCTATGGCCTTGGTAAAAATTTGGAGCAATTTGGGTCTCTATATGTTAAAGGATCCAACATGCATGGTGGAGGTAAATTTTCAAATGGTGTGCCAACAATAAAAATGGGAAAATGAGAAATTAGCTCATTTGGCCAAGTTCTTGTCCATGAGATTTTGGACAGAGGCTCATAGGGATGAAATACACCACCCACCCAAAGATTGGGATTTGTGGGACCAAAAATTCCATTATTTTGAATTAATAGAAAATAGGCTCATTTAGAAATAAAAATGAGAAGTAGGGCTACTAACCTTAGGAAATTCCAAAATTTTGATACAAGCCCTAATAGGTCATTTTACATCTCTTGATAATTTTTGGAGCACGTTTGAGATTTATTTCTTGTGTAATTAGCATATTTACAATTCTACCCCTTTAGGGATTTAAATTAAAAGTAGGGATAATAATGTTTAGAAAATTATGTAAAAATGTACAGACTCTTATTTCTATGATATAAACCCTTGTGAATTTATTTAAGAATTTTTGGATGATTAATTATGCTGAAAACTTTAATAGTGGCATTTTGTAATAATGTTCACATGTAATTATCTTAGGTCAAGTCACTTGCCAGGAGTATGAAATTATGTTTTGAGTATTATAATGGCAATGTTAATCACCAATAATTTTCTATGAATTTCTAGTTGAATATTTTAGGTACTTCATTTGGAAAATGAAATAATTTGTGATTATAATCATAAATAGAAAATGGATGGTAAATCAAGTGGAAAAATTAATATCTTTGATGAACAACCATTTTTAACCTAGATGAATTCAAGGTAAATTATCTAGACATAATGGACCATTGGATATAGTAGCTCATGTTCAAAGTGACCTTGGTCACCTAATTAAATGATTTAATTTATGGTCCTAAATAGTTAGAAAAATGATGATATTCTAAATGGTCAAATTCATACACATGACAAACCCATGATAAATATTTAGGGGCCTTTGTCCCAAGGAATAAGAAGTCATCTCATATGGGTTAGAATTTGATCATAGGCTGCGCTTAGAAAAAATGACGTGTAACACTAGGACCTACAGGGAAATGATAGGTGGTTGGATTGAGAGATGTATTGAGAAGTTGAAACCCTACTTAGTATCACAAGTATGTCACTACATAGTAATGAGTGATAGAGTGCAAGGCACAAGGAGAACAATTATAACGGGGCCCGACAAAAGATCGTCGATCTCTGAATCGGTACCTTAAGTCATTAGGTTTACTCAAGAGAAATAATGAGTTTGAGGTATTAATAATGGGTAGACAATAATAAAAAGTAAGTATCCTTGAGAGGAGTTTTACGCTTCAGCCCATCATACTTCCTAGTGCCCTCGAGATCCCTTCACCGGGCATGCTCTAGGCAGTCCAAGGATTAACCCTAAGCTGCTATGCATAACAAGAATTAGACAAAAGTAGTTTGAAAGGTTAAGGGATCAATGTGAAAAACTCATCCGTATAGGGTTGGAGGGTTTCAGGACGGGTTTAGTCTTGCGAGTTGGAGGCTCGAGAGATTGTTTTCAGGACAGGTTTAGTCCTGCGAGCTAGAGCCTCAGGAGATTTATTTCAAGACGGGTTGGTCCCGTGAGATGGAGGCTCAGTATTGAAATAACTTGCATGTGCATAGAACATATTAGTGGAGGGTCATGCGGTACTGGCCAGTCGTCACACCGACGACAGCACAGTGACTCTAGTGAGGTGTGAGGGTTTGAGGGGCTAGTAGGTTATTTTATACTACGGTCTGAAGGACAATCCTCGAAAACGTACACCCGACCAAAAAGACTGGTGGTTATGGCCAGCAAATTAGTACGCAGAGACTCTAGAGTGCACCTCGTATTTGTATAGAGGCGTACGAAGGGGCAAGGCCCGATAGTGTGTATACCTGCCTATGAAGTGGAGACGCCTGCTCCACTACTGCCGTAGCCACAACGGTGGTACCGGTGAGTTCAGCTAACTCCAAAAAGTGGGAACTAAAGGTTTGTGATCACAGAGTCGTGTGTGTGAGTTGCACTTGTATGAATCATAACCCGCATTACACATCATATCATACATACATACTTAGGATGATATTTATCATATAAATAGTATGAACTCTTTTATATGATAAGTTATATTCCTGAAACCTCAACTTATAAGTTTGTATGAGCATTCATATAAATTAAGGTACTCCTGTATGGTAGTGTAGTAGTAGATCATTTACATTTCTGCTCAGTACTTTACCTTACTTACCTTTCAACACTTCTTTTCAGTACTACTTTTCTTACTTCCTTGTACTATGTAGAACTGCTAGTATATATACTGTCATGTTAGAGTAGAACTATTGCCACCTGCTTTCATTTTGATACTGCTTTATTGTCCTCCGCTTTCGTCCTCCCACACGGTGCCTAGGAGTTGTGGGGGTGAGGTGACGAAAAAATGGCTTAGTCTTTATGACTAACGGTCGGTTGTGACCATATCATTTTAGAAGCTCGAGGAGTTGGAGTGCCAACACGACCACCAGGATGAGGTGGCAGGACCTGAAGAGCAGTTGCCGCGCACTACTACTACTGCAGTTCAGCGTTAGGTGATGACGAGTGTTTTAGTTACAGCTTCCGCTTAGTGTTTGTGTGAGAGAGAGACTTGATTTTATTTGGCATGTACCAGGCATAAGCCCTTCTTACTTTTTATACTTATTATGGACTGTTGTACTTTTCATCTTCATGTTATGATGATATTTTTGTGGCTTGTGCACTCGCTAGTTTTCATTTACGGCTAGTTATACTTATTTTCTCGATTGTCCAACAGGTTGAATGATCGTACAAGTCGGCAAGATCGGCGTCTTGCGGTGTCGACTAGCCTATGTGTGTTAGTGAAACTGAAAGGCGACGATTCTGAGCATAAGACCGGGTAACCTCCTAAGTAGGGGGGGGGGGTCTTACAAGAGTGCCCGATACGGGGCTCTGCCCCTACAATCAAGCGCGACAGTACCCGGCCGATGATGAAGGGTTTTTTCCGCCATCCGACGACCTTCGCCGCACCCGGTGGGCTTCGCCTACCTCCTGTCGGGCTAATTTAAATAAAATAATGAAAATAATATACAAATTTATTAAACCAAAAATATAAAATATTAATTAATTAAAATATAATTCAAAAGGTTGTTAAAAACCTATTGATTTAAAAATAGGCAGAGCCTACGCCGCTACCGGCGGGCTTCGCCTGCTTTTAATGTTAATGAATAATTACTTTATTAGCGGGTTCTTTAGTTAATAAACCCCAAATTTAAAACATTTAATTAATTAGTTACCTTTTTAAGGCGTAACTCATTACTCACGGCCTCTTTAGTCCCACACCGCCCAGTTGAATTAAATTCCTTGGGTTTAAAAGGTATATTCAGGAAGACTTGTTTGAATTCCTTCTCAGAAACAAGACAGGGCAGGCAGACGTATGTGATAACTCGAATCACACCAACAGGACAAACAATGCATGCCAAGAAACTAGAAATCCCAAACTTGAACAAAAAACCAAGAAGTTGAGAGATCAAGGAGATGATAAACAGATAGATCCAACTCTAGATCACCACCAATGGAGGTGCACTCGCAGCCATATCTAAAATTAAAGAAAACCTTTTAATTCAACTAAAATATTTAGGGAAGAAGCACAGAACCTCTCCAACAAGCTACATGCCCAAAAAAACTTTTTCTTTTTTTTACTTGTTCTAAAAGAAACTGCAACAATGTACTTTTATGGGAGTTGACTTACCTGCTCAGACATCACCTCCCCTAGATACTTAAAACACAGTAACAAAATAAAACTACAACTGGAAAAACAGTTCGACGAAAAACCGTGAGAAATTAATCGTCGTTCGTCGAACAGAGGTCGACGAAAGTTGAACACCGTTCGACGAAATTTGAACAAAATTCGGTCGACTAAAACCGTTCAATGAAAGTCGAACAAAATACGTTCGACGAAAAAGGCATTCGTCGAACCGAGAAGTTATTTCAGGGGAGAGGTTTTACATAAACACAATTAATTAACAACTAATAAGCAGGACTAGAAGATAAAAAACTAGGAGCTAACTTGGTTGCTGACATTACTCCCCCTCAAGTTCAACTCCTCCTTCTTCAACATTCCCAGCTTGTCACGCATCCGCTTGAATAGATCCACCTTCAAGGGCTTTGTCAAAATGTCCGCCAGCTGTTCATTGGTCCTCACGTGCTCCAGGTGAACTTTATTAGCTTCTACCTGCTCTCTGATGAAGTGGAATCTGGTGTCAATATGTTTGGTCCTCTCATGATGCATATGATTCTTTTCCAGTTCAATCGCAGCTCAATTGCCCACAAAAATGGTAGTATCTTCAATACCATCCAATCTCAGAGATTTCATCAACCTCTTCTGCCATAATCCATGGCACACACGCGCCGGCAGCTACATACTCTGCCTCGCATGAATTAAGAGTCACTATCTTCTGCTTCTTACTAAACAAAGTAATGGGTGTTTCTCCCAAATAGAAGAGAAATCCCTTAGTGATCTTCCTCTCATCAACATCATTGCTCCAGTCACTATCATTGTAGCCTATCAACTTGGGGTCTTCACTACACTTGAAAAGAGGCCAAAACTCAAAGTGCCTCTGATATATCTCAGTATCCTCCTAGCCACTGCCAGGTGTTTCTACACAGGGTTTTCCATGAATCTACTCACAATACCCACTGCATATAAAATATCAGGTCGGGTACAAGTAAAGTACCTCAAACTCCCCACTAGGCTCTTGAAATATATAGGGTCAACAACTTCTCCCTCGTCATGCCTAGATAGTCGTGTGCTTGGCTCCATTGGTGTCCCCACTGGGTTACACCCATCATACCAAACTTCTTCAAAATTTCTCTAGCATATGACTCCTGAGAAATGAAGATGCCCTCATCACACTACACTGCCTGAATCTCCTGAAAGTAGCTAAGTTCACCACAATATGTCATCTCAAACTCTTGCTTCATCATCTCCTTGAAGCTCCTCACGACATAGTCATTGCTCCCCAAGATGAACAAATCATCCATATACAGACATAGTTAAAGTGTCCCCTTCTCACTTTCCTTCACATAGACTGCATGTTCATAAGGGCACTTCACATACCCTTGCTCATGTAAGAATGTGTCAATCCTCTTGTTCCACGCTCTTGGCGCCTGTTTGAGACCATATAGTGCCTTCCTCAATCTCAGCACTTGCTTCTTTCCCTTTGCTTTTGGATAACCAGGAGGTTGCTCAATGTACACTTCCTCTTCCAAATCTCCATTCAAGAAAGCGGACTTGACATCCATCTGATGGAGATGCCACTTCCTTTGTGATGCAATGGCAATAAACATACGAGTGGTCTCCATCCGGTCAATTGGTGAGAAGACCTCATCGTTGTCTATTCCCTCTTTCTGCTTGTAGCCCTTGACCACAAGTCTAGCCTTGTACTTCAGCACCTCTCCAGCTCCATCCTTCTTCACCTTGAAGACCCACTTCTCACCTATGGGCTTCTTTCCTTTGGGCAGTTCAGCTAACTCCCAAGTGTTGTTATTCTTGACAGACTGCATCTCCTCATCCATGGTTGTCCTCTAACTAACAGTCTTCATTGCTTTTTCATAGGTCAAAGGCTCGGAATCAGCAAGTAAACAAAACAAGCTGATTTCATCATTTGTAGGGGCTACCTCATAGATCTCTCCAAGTGACCTGATTTTCTGCCTTCTGGGCTCTCCTTCTTCCTTAGTAAAGCGTGGAACAATACCACTGACACTAGCTTCTGTCTCCACCACTAGAGTGGCCTCAACTTCCTCTTCAACCTTCTCCTTGCCTTTTGACCACTCCAATTCAGCTGCCTCATCGAATTTCACATTTCGACTCACCACAATTTTCTTCTCTATAGGGTCATACAACTTGTATCCCTTGCTCCTTTGATCATATCCAACAAAGATCAACTTCTTGGCTTTTTCTTCCAGTTTGCTCAGATTTGGCCCAGTCTTTAGAGCATAAGCAATGCTCCCCCAAACCTTCAAGTGACTCACATTTGTCTAGAAGCCAGTCCATGCTTCCTGCGACGTTCCCCTTGTTAGGGACTTTGTGAAGCACCTGTTTAACACATAACAAGCTGTCTCAAAGCATCTCCCCAAAAAACTTTTGGCATATGCTTGCCTCTTAGCATGCACCTACACATCTCTATCAATGTGCGGTTCTTCCTCTCAGCCACTCCATTCTGATGTGGAGTGTAGGGTGACGTAAGCTTCCTACTGATCCCTACATAGTCATAGAACTGAACAAACTCCTGGCTCAGGTATTCACCTCCCTTATCTGTCCTCAAACACTGAATCCTCATGTCTATCTCAATTTCAACCAACCTTTTGAACTGTTTGAAAGACTCAAACGCCTCACTCTTCTGACTGATGGGATACACCCAACACTTCCTGCTAAAATCATCAATGAAGGTTAGGAAGTACCTATTACCTCCTGCAGAAACAGGTGTGATCGGCCCACATATGTCTGAATGAACCAATTACAAGATTCTCTTTACTCTCCACTAACTTTCCTTTGGGAACAGAAGCTTGGCCAACTTTCCTAAAACACATGCCTCACATATGTGGGTTGGCTCCTCCAGCCTGCTAGGAACACCATGAACCCTAACTTCCCTTGTCAGTCTTTTCAGACAATCAAAACCAAGATAACCATACCTCATGTACCAGAGCCATGCCTCATCCTTCACTGTGGCCCTTAAATATGAGATCCTCTCCATGTCAAGGTTCAACATAAACATCCTATTCTTCTTCATCTCTACCTGTGCCATCTCCATCCTGTCAGCTCTAATAAGTGTCATCACTGTCCCCCTCATGGTTATCTCATAACCTCTCTCCATGAGCTATCCCAAACTAAGGATGTTTTAAGTGATCCCAGGTACAAAGTAGACATTCTCTATCATGTCCACGCCACTATGCTTTCCATTGATAGGAATTCTTCCCTTTCCTTTCACCTTGATGGTAGAAGCATTTCCAAAAGTTACCTCAGTGCTAACATCCTCATCAAGCTTTATAAAAAACTCCTTTCTTCCTGTCATGTGGTTGGAAGCCCCGCTATACAAGTACCACAAGTTTCTTCTGCTCTCAGCATCAATAACCCCAGCATTAGCACCCAACATGCAATTTGACTCAACATGCTCAACCATTGACATGTTCCCCTCATCACTACTCTGTGGTTTCTGTGTCAACTGGGGTGGTTCGGATCTAGAAGTAAACTTCTCTGAATTGTTCCAATAGTGTGTAGAAATGTGCCCAAACTTATGATATGTATAACACTGAACTTTGTTTCCATTCCCAGAACTTCTTCCATTTCGACCTCTCCCGGTCCTTCCATGCCTTCGGGCTTGCCACTGTCCTCCACCTTGATTAGCTGGCTATTCTACATGATGTGCAGGTCCTCTTCCTACAGTATCACCTCTTCCTCCCCTGCTTCTACCTCTGAATGTGCCTCTCACTCTAGGCATGTAATGACCCTTAACAGGTGTGCTCTTGGTGTAATTCAACACCTCACCAGTAGTAGTAGTATCTCCTACATTGATCTCCTTTCTTCTATCCATGACCTGCTCATGAACTTGTAATGAACTCCTAAGCTCTTCCACTAAAAGCTTGGACAAATCCTTGGATTCCTCTACAACAACAATAACATGATCAAATCTCTATGGGAGTGACCTCAGGACTTTTTGCACTGTCCTGGTCTCATCTACCTCCTCACCATTTAACTTCATTTCGTTGCTCACCTTCAAAACTCTATGGAAATACTCCTCAATGGGCTCTTGGTCTTTCATGCGAAGCAACTCAAACTCGCCTCGAAACACCTGCAACTTCATCTCTTTAACTCTACCTCCTCCTTGGTATGAGTTATAAATTATCTCCCATAAAGCATGGCTATTGGCTGCTCCAATAAACTTCTCCACATCTCTATCCTCCAAGGTCCTTGATATGATAGATGTGGTGGTGTATTCTTTTATGAGACTTGCTTTGTATGCCGTCTTCCTAGCATTAGCCCACTGTGCTCTTCCCTCTTATGACACCACTTCCGGTGGATGTTGAACAATATCCCACACTCTATGCATCCTCAGTGTGTTCTCGACTTCCCATCCATCTCGCGAAATTTTCTCTCTTCAGTTTGATAGCCAACGGTGCAATACCAAGTACCCTATCCATGATCGGAAATCTTTATAGATAGATTGCACAAAGGAACAGGGACGAACCAACAAACCCCCTATGATACCACTTTTGATAACTCGAATCACACCAACAGGACAAGCAAATCATGCCAAGAAACCAGAAATCCCAAACTTGAACAAAAAACCAAGAGGTCGTGAAATCAAGAAGATGATAAATAGATAGATCCAACTCTAGATCACCACCAATGGAGGCGCACTCGCAGCCATATCAAAAATTAAAGAAAACCTTTTAATTCAACTAAAAGATTTAGGGAAGAAGCACATAACCTCTCCACCAAGCTACAGGCCCAAAGAAACTTTTTCTTTTTTTACTTGTTCTAAAAGGAACTGCAACAATGTACTTTTATGGGAATTGACTTACCTGCTCAGACATCACCTCCCCTAGATACTTAAAACACAATAACAAAATAAAACTACAACTAGAAAAATAGTTCGATGAAAAATCGTGAGAAATCAATCGTCGTTCATCGAATACAGGTCGACGAAAGTCAAACACCATTTAATGAAATTCGAACAAAATTTGGTCAACTAAAACCATTCGACAAAAGTCGAACAAAATACATTCAATGAAAGTCGAACACGGTTCGACGAAAAAGGCGTTCGTCGAACCGAGAAGTCGAGGAGAGGTTTTACATAAACACAATTAATTAACAACTAATAAGCAGGACTAGAAGATAAAAAACTAGGAGCTAACTTGGTTGCTGACAGTATGACATGCTACTTTTAGCGAGCTGCTATTAGCGAGCTAGTTTTAGGGGCTGGTAGCGGGTTTGTTTTAGGGGCTGACAACGGGCTTTGTGGATAACCCGAGCTTGAAGTATTTTATGTGTTATATAGGGGCAAAATCATAATTTGGCATAAGTTTAGGAGACCTAGTAGGTTTAGGAGACCTAGTAAAATGTGGAGAGAGGATGCAGTTTGATTGAGCTCGAGTGGACGATAGCAGAATTATCAATCCATGACCAGACAACTATTCTAATTTCGAACTCATGAGTTTATACTTTCTTTATACTAGTTATATATATATATATATATATATATATATATATATATATATATATATATATATATATATATATATATATATATATATATATAACTCACAACATAGAATCCTATAAACAGTAAAAATAAAATTGTATTATAAGACAACTAGACTGAAGCAAAAGGTTAAAACATAGCATAAGCATTAGATAATATGAATAAGATGCCCTAAAAAATAAAATTAAGGTAGGAGACCCCCCCATGGATTTAGAGAATGATAAGATTCCTTAGAATCAACTATAAAATCCGCCCTCTCGATAATTGAGCACAACCGAGAGTAGATTTTTTTGCCCCAAACCACCGCCTTGTGGTGTCATCAACACATGAGTTAGTCGCCACTACAATACGTTGATCCTGCTAGCAGGTACGATTATATCACATGGCCAACGAGAAAAGAAGTAAGTAAGGTAAACCCACAATCACAATATATATATATATATATTCACAATAAGATAAACATGAGGAGTATGGGGGGCTTAAGCCCAGTACATGTCCAAAATATGAAACACACTCTCTTACTTTACTCTATAATACAGAAGCTAATAAGAACACTCATCAACCTAGTGCCTGGTAGTGGTAGTAGTAGTGTGCGATAACTGCTTCTTAGGTCCAATCCCCTTATACTGTTGTACCTTAGTGTGGCACTACTGTTGCGGCTCCATGTGCTCCTAAAATGATGTGGTCCACTGACTGTTAGTCAAAAGACTAAGTCGCATTGTCCTCGCCTCACCCCCGCGACTCCTAGACACCATGCAGGAGGATGAAGGAGGAGGACAACAAAGCAGAATAGAAAAGCATGTAACATGGCTCTAGCTAAAAATTGTGTATATATGCGGCAATGATATGTAAAGACTAAGCTAACAGTAAATAGATAAGCAGTAAAATAGTAAGTAAAGTGCGACTAGATAAAGAAACTAAGTACATTAAAATACACTATCATCACAAAAGCGTACCTTAACTTATATGAATGCCCATACCAACTTATAAGTTAAGGTTTCCAGTAATATAACTCATCATATGAATGAGCTCATAATAATTTAAATGATGAGGATCTGCAAATATGAATGACTCGTAATATATGTGTATGTGATGATATGTTATGCTATGATATGTTTCATACAAGTTCCACTCGCCCACGCGACTCGATCCTATACGCACAGACCTTATGTTTCCTGTCTCTTTGGAGATAGCTAGTATCTCAGGAGCTACGGACGTGGATACGGAAGTAGTGGAGCGTGTACCTCCACACCTAGGCGAGTATACACACTACCAATCCTATACCTTACGTATGCCTCTGTACACGTCCTAAGCGTACCTCTTGAGATCTTGCATACTCTTGCTGGAGTCCACTAGTAATTTATGGTCGGGTGTGCATTTTTAGGGATAATCCTCTAGACCGCAGTATAAACAACCTATTAGCCCCTCAAACCCTCACATCTCACCAGAGCCAGCGTACTTCCATCGGTGTGCCGAATGGACCAGTATTAAAGACCTGCCACTATTTATACACATGAAAGTATTACCTCAACCATTTGAGCCTCCAACTCATAGGACTAACCTGTACTTATGTCACAAAGTACTGAGCCTCCAGCTCGTAGGACTAATAAGTCCTTGTATCACAAAGTATTGAGCCTCCAACATGTAGGACTAATATGTCCTTGTACCACTCCATCCCGATCCTCAAGATTGTATGACTAACAAGTCCTTGTACCACTCCATCCCGAGCCTCCATCTCATAAGACTAACAAGTTATAGCCCCACTCTATCCCATAGCACGGGGCGAGGTTCAATTATATCTTTGTTCACCTACTTAGACTACTCTTGTCTATTGCTTAATTATACTTAGGGCTTAAGGTGATTCTTGCACTTCCTGAGTTCTACCCAGTGAAAGGCCTTACAACGGTACTAGGAAATACGTTGGGCTTGTCAAAATATAAGTAATCATAGTGGTCTGACAGATAGATTGGCGGTCAGCATTGAAGTTAGCTCTTGGCGGTCAGTATTGGCGGTAAGGTCTTTGCGGTTTGGAATACAGTCCTGGCGGACAGTTCTGATGGACAAATAGTGTGTAGCAGCGGTCTGTCCTTTATAGCTTGACAAGTGTTAGAGCTGGTATTGTTAGGTGGTCTAGCAGCCAGCACCAGTGGACATGCTTGGCGGTCTGTTAACTAGAGCCCTTGCGGTTAAATTCTTTGAATGGCACTCTGGCTTATGAAGGTTCGGTTTGGCATTCTGTCAATGTTTATAAGGTAGTTGAGCGGACTATTGAGGTCAGATCTAATTGGCAGTTTGTCCTGGTTTTCAGAGTTCTCTAACAGCCTCTAGTGCGGACTGGCGGTTAGACTTTGTCTAACTATAGCATTATCTAGAGGTTAAGTGGTGATAACCGCAGTTGTAGCATTTAAGGCAGACAGAAGACAAAGCTTATATTGGAGTGTTGTAGTTGTATAGTTAGCTTTCTCTAACCACATAGTCTAAGCGGTTAGATTTTTGTGTAACCGCCTAGTCACTTATGACAGACATTGTTTATTTTCTCTCTCTTTCCCATTTTCTATAAATAGGGGCATACCCATGTATTATGTAACTTTTTGGAGCAGTAAAGTTCTGTTATTTACCTGCTTTCTCATAGGGCTGAAGTCCAAATCTCCCTTTCTTAAGATATTTACTTTTATTAATGACTATCCTTTATCAAGACTCTCTATCTCATTATTACTCTTAATTATTCTAAGATGGTTTATGATTCTTATAGGGGAGAGACGATCTGTTGCCAGACTCCATGTTTAGCTACTCCCTTGAGTGTCTATATACACTAACTCTGACACCACTTGGTGACTTCTCTAGGTCATCAACAAGAAGTCTATGACACTCCAAACACACCACAAATCAACCTAAAATCAACACTCTGATCACCTTCTGTGTCTAGTCTATAACAAACATTCTATTGAACGATGCAAACCCTTAAACCTCGATATACAATGTGCGGTGCAATCCTTAAACATATTTACTTATATGCCCCAAACTTCATTCTAGGGAAGCACCATGGTCATATTGATGCTTCAATTTATGATGCTGATTTTCTATCATTAAGGGGTCATATTTATTTAATTATTTACCTATGCGGCCTAAATCCAAAATAGTGATTAAACTTTAAGGCGTTGTTCTCCAAAAATCTTTAAATCTTTAGGGGTTGATGATAGTTTTACTTTCAAGACCACCTAAAAACCTAGAGGGGGGGGGGTGAATAGGTTCTAATTCTTATTTTAACTTAAGGCAGAATATAACTTCAGGTTATAATAAAATTCAGAAAACTTTGCAGCTAACACAACACAACAATCACAAACATGTACACATCACAGATTGCACATAGATTTATAGTGGTTCCCCAAGGTCTGGGTACATCCACTTTCCCCCTTCACCTATCTAGCAGTGTGCTAGATTCGGCCTAACTTCCTCCTTTATCTCAGATCCTCAGATCCTACAACTCAAAACCCTGAAAGGTTCCTACAACTCAGAACCCTATAAGGTTCCTACAGCTCAGGCTAACCAGCCCTACCTCAGCCTTGCTACAAGGCCTACAACTTAGAGAACACCTTCTCCTACAACTCAGGCATAAATAGCCCTACAACTCAGAGAATACCTCTCCTACACTCAGCCTTTATAAAATAGGCTTACAACTCAGATCTATAAATAGATCCTACAGAATTTGAAAATGAAGTTATATAATATCTTACCCCTGTTGAGAGAGAAGGGATAAGACTGTTCTTGATCAGCTTCTTGAAAAGGCTGATGGATGAAATCAACTGGATCTTAGCTTTCTTCAAAGCTTCTTGAATCTCAACTTAGTTTGAGTTGATTTTCTTTGGAATATACTGCTTCTTAAGAAACCTGTGATAGCTTTCTTCTTGTCTTCAAATTGCTGGATCTCTCTCTATCCACAACCCTTGATAATACTTCTGAATTCTTGAATGAATTCAACTTAGACTGAATCTGAGTGGATGTTCACTTCAGAAAGTCTTCTTAGATCTTCTCTCGAAGATCTTCTTCTGTTTCTTGCACTTTCTTGATTAGAGATCTTATCTCACAATAATGATCAATCAATCAGTTTCTATGTATATTTTCTTCTTCTGAATCTGTCTATTTATAGACTTCATCCTTGGTAACCGGCTGATCCAGTTTCTAACAAACTTCTGACAAGTCTGACAGCTTCAGTCGACCTGTTGTAACTCACAGCTATCAAGTCTTCAAATAGATCTTGTGTCTTTGACTTTGTCAGCAAAGTGTCGAGACTGTCTGTTAGAAAGTGTTGAGACCATCTGTCAATGTGTGTCGACATAAGTGACTTAGGTGTCGACACAGCCTTTGATGATGTCGACATGTCTGCCTTTTTGTCGACTCAGCTTCTTGATACTGCATCTTGAGAATGTGTCGACATTGAGTATTTGTGTCGACACAAACACTTCACCATTAACCAGCAACTAACTTAGTCTAGACTTTGCTGTGTGTCGACACAAGTCCTGTGTGTCGACACAGTTGATGTAGACTCAGAATATAGAGTGTGTCGACACATCCTCCAGGTGTCGACACAGCTGTTGTCAACTCTGCCTCTGTGTGTCGACACAGTCTTCTGGTGTCGACACAAATGTTGTCGACTAGCAATTCTGTGTGTCGACACAGCCTCCCAGTGTCGACACAGTTGATGTCGACCAAACTTCTGTGTGTCGACACTGCCTCCAGGTGTCGACACAATTATTGTCGACTCTTTTTCTCTGTATTGACACAGCCTTCTTCAAGTGTCGACACAATCTTTCTGAAGTGTCAACACAATTTCGTCTGGTGTCGACACATGGACTTAGAATATTTTTCCTGCATTCTAGTACATTCTTAACCTGCACATATAAACTCAAAATAATATCAAATACACCTTGATGTATATCATTGAGCTAAGTTAGGCTTCTTCAAATCAGGTACACATTTTCCAATGTACCCAACAATCTCCCCCTATTTGGAGAAGTCATAACCCTTTTAGCTAATGATATACACCATTTATGAAAATTCAATATGATGATGTATAAAAGCATAATATCACAGGGAACTTTATAAACAAAACATTAAACACAGATACATCACAGAATAAAGATGTAAAAGAAACGATTATAGAACAAAGTGTTGTTTATAAATTCAGAAATGTTTGTTACAGCTTGTTTACATTGATTGTTTTAACACACTAACAATAACATAGTTCTAGGACAAAAACTAGTAGAACTAAAACTAAGGCTGGTCAGGCTCCTTGATAACAATTCCTTTTCCTGGTTGAACTTGAGCCATCACAGGAGGTTCTGCATCATCAGCAGGCTTTTTGCCTTTCAAATTAGCTTTCTTCTGAGCCTCAGCCTCAATCCTTTGCCTCTCAAAATAATGAAATGGCTTGGGAAAATACTTGCTAGGCTCCTGGGCATCAGGAGGTAGCTTTCCACCCTTAGCCTTTCTTCTGAATTGAACTATGGCCTCCTGCCTGGCCTCATACTTTTGCCATTCAAATTCATTATACCATTTGCCTCTTTCATGCACCTGATCCTTCACAGCCTTCCAGGCAGTTAATATAATGTTCCTTAAGGTGGGGCTCCATTGATCAAAATTAGGTTTTTGTTCTGCTAGCTCTCTGAATCTCTTCTTTGATAATTGAGCATCTTGTTGAGCCTTCAAATCAGCTTCTGGCTTATCTACTTTTTCTACAAAAAACATTTGTAACCTCCTTTGGAGGACTGTACATTGCCTGCACTTGCTGATGAATCATTTCAAAATCAACAAGGGGGTATATGACTTAGGCAACCTCAGGTTGATTACCTTCAAGTAGACCTTGTTGTATCCCTGACTCAGCAATGGTATCATCATCACATAATGGTGGATATCCCAATGTGGCTCTGATACTGTTGGTCACCCACTTGGCATGTTCTGAGCCAGCATGGATGAGTATCCTCTTCCCCTTTAGGACTTCTCTGGCAACATGATCCCTAAGATCATTCTTCTGAAACCTTATTTGGCCATCAAGAAAATTCACACCCTCTTTAAAGAATGGTTTTAATTTTTGAAGCTTCTCAGATATTTCTTTCTGTGAGGTGGTTATAGCAGTTTGAACTGAATCTAGGGCAGCCTTGAGCTTCTGATCATAATCTTCCATGTCTGTAGCCCTTGCAGTAGTCAGCCTTGTAGCAGTATCTTTGAACTCAGTGAGAATCGTATGGTGAGATTCAGTAAGATTGTCATTCATTCTTATCTGATTTTCAAGAACATATCCTTGTTTCAATGCAATGTCATCCACTTTAGCAAGGATAGTTTGCTGTTGGTTAGCTAGATATACCACAGCATTACCTCCCTTGTGGAAGCAATCTGTCATCTCCTTTTTATTCTGATTGACCTCAAATCTGATTGACTTTATGTCTTGGGCTAGATCAAACTAAAGTGTCTTATGACTCTCATCTACAAATTTCTCCAAGCCTCTTCTCTGCTCATCCATCTTCACCTGTAAATTTAACATGAACTTATTGTAATCAAACTCAGTAGGAGATTGGTGAGTTGTTGTCTGGAGAGCTGACTTATAGTTATGACTTATTCTCTTGAAGACCATTAACTTCCTTTTCTTAGCCTCCCTGGCTTCTTCTGTCTCAGATTCTGAAGAACTTTCAATCTGAACTCTTTCTGGAGGAGTTGTAGGAATTTCTTTCTCAGTTTCATGTTGCACTTCCTCAACATGCACTTTCTCCCCCTCAGCAGCACCATGCTCCTTCTCAACTCTAAGGGTGTCATCCTTTTTAGCTGCCTTTCCAAAGTTAGGAAACAACTCTTCTAGAGTGTATTCCTTTTGTGCTTGAGCAGGTGATGAAACATCAATTGCAGCAGTGTTCAAATCTTTTTAGAAGTTTAGTCTTTCTTCCTCTTGTACTTGTTCAAGAATGGGCTCCCCCTGCAACTGTGCGGGATCAGTAATGTTTTGAGCAGGAGTAAGATCTATCTCCCCCTGTATCTGTGCAGGTATAGATTCCTCTTGGACTTGAGTAGACCCAGTCTGGTCCTCAACCTGCTCTCTAACTTGTTCTTCTTGAACTTGTGCATTGCCATGATCATGTTCTGGTGATTTCTCAGCTGTTTCCTGCCTGTCCACATCAGGCAACTCTTTTGACAAAACTCTATCCCATCTTGAAAGTAACCTCATGTCCATTTTACTCATATGATTGATCTTGGACCAAGGAATCTGTTGCATTACCTCTTGAATGATTCCAGCCAGGTATAGACTCAAAATTCTAGCCAAGTTTGGCTTCTTGATTCCTTCTTTGATTTTTTCAAACAGAACTGCTGACCAACTGGTTGGAATTGTAAAGACAATTCTTGTCATCAGGCTGGACATATAGGCTGAGATCCTATCATGTCCACCTGGCTTGCATAAGATCACTTTGCCTACTATTTCAGATAGAAACTTTCCTTGTGGATTCATTCCCTTTCGGTTTATGGCTGCTCCAATCTTTATGGTTGAATCCAAACCACACCACTGGAGAGCCTGCCTTGTCTTTGAGGCTGGGACCTCTTCTTCATCTTGAATGCTGGGTAGGTGAAGAATCTTTCTTATACTTTTTAGAGTAAGTTTAACCTTAGTCCCATGAACTATAGATTTGATCTTGAGACTAGTGGAGTCCAATGTTACATCAGTATAGAACTCGAAAACTTCTTTCTTCCAAATCTTAGTAGGTTCAGAGACAAGGTATTCCAATCCATTGTCTGCAAGAAGAGAAATCACTTGTTTGATTTTTGGCGCGGCATTGTCGAAGGCAGCCCTAACCAACTCATATCCCTCATTGATGTTGTCTTCAACCTTTGGCGCCATTGGAATGATGAGAAAGCTTGAGAGGAGAGAAGAGAGATTGTCGACACAGGATTTTAGTCTCGAAAACCTGGTGAGCGTGTCAACAAGATATGTTCTCGACCTATATATACCTTTTCAAAACACAGAAGGTCAAGAGGCGGACAAAAATTGTCGAAAAGTGTCGATACTGTTGACAAGTGTCGACACACACTTCTATAGTCTCGACCACGGCGTAGACTACCATGTGTCGACACCAATTGATGATATGTCTACACAGGAGATACTGAATAGTTCAGCCAGAATTATGTGTCGACTCTTAGTATAAGAGTCGACACAAAATCTGTAAGTGTCGACACCATTACTCTGGTTGTGTCGACACTACATATCTGGATGAGTCGACTCTTTGACCCTTAGGTGTCGACACAGATTCTCATGTGTCGACACATTTTCCCTGACTAGTCGACATGACTACTCTGTGTCGACTCATTATCACTGAATGTGTCGACACCATTTTACTCTGCCAAATATTTTTTTAATAAACTAACCTATGGCCAATATTCCTAATTCAATTTTAAATATATTGAATTTAGTTTAATCCAGAGGCTTAGTAAATACATCTGCAATTTGATAATCAGTTTTAACAAATTCTAATGAGATATCTTCTTTTTCTACATGTTCTCTAAGAAAATCGTATTTTATCTCTATATGCTTAGTTCTACTATGTGCAACAGGATTGTTTGCAATAGAAATAGCACTCTTAGAATCACACAATAAAGGTGTTCTACTTACTTGAATATCATAGTCCTTTAGCTGATGCTGAATCCACAATAGCTGTGCACAGCAACTTCCTGCTGCCACATATTCAGACTCAGTAGTGGATATTGCCACACTAGTATGCTTCTTACTGCTGCAGGATATCAATCTTCCTCCCAAGAATTGGCATGTACTTGTAGTACTCTTTCTATCTTCTCTACAACCTGCAAAATCTGCATCTGAATAACCTATTAGTAGAAAATCTCCATTCCCAGGGCAACAAAGGCCTAGATTAGGTGTGCCCTTAAGATATCTCAAAATCCTTTTGACTGCAGTATAATGTGATTCTTTAGGGTAAGCTTGATACCTAGCACAGACACATGTAGCATACATAATGTCTGATCTACTAGCAGTGAGATATAATAGAGAGCCAATTATTCCTCTATACAAAGACTCATCTACATGCTTACCTGCATCATCTTTGCATATTAGCATATTTGTTCCCATAGGAGTTCTCATAGTGGAGGATGATTCCATAACATACTTCTTAATTAATTCCTTGGTGAACTTAGATTGGGATATTTACAAGCCATCTTCAGTCTGTCTTACTTGGAGTCCCAAGAAGAACTTAAGTTCCCCCATACTGCTCATTTCAAACTTCCCTTGCATAAGTTTGGCAAACTTTTTGCAAAGGTTGTTCTCTGTAGACCCAAAAATTATGTCATCTACATAGATCTGAACTAAGATTATCTTACCTTTAGATTCCCTTAGGAATAGAGTTTTGTCTATTTTACCTCTTGAGAATTTGTTCTCAATAAGAAAAGTAGACAGGGTTTCATAACAAGCCCTTGGGGCTTGCTTTAACCCATACAATGCTTTCCTAAGTCTATAGACATAACTAGGTTTAAGAAAATCTACAATACCTGATGGCTGCTCTACATAGACTTCTTCTTTTAGATCACCATTCAGGAATGCTGATTTCACATCCATTTGGTATACTTTGAAGCGTTGATATGTTACATAGGCAAGGAACATTCTGATTGCCTCCAGTCTTGCTACTGAGGCAAATGTTTGATCAAAGTCTATTCCTTCTTCCTGCCTGTATCCTTTAGCAACCAATCTTGCTTTGTTCTTCACAATTACTCCACTCTCATCCAACTTGTTCCTAAAGATCCACTTTGTGCCAATGATGTTGTGGTCTCTTGGTTTAGGAAATAACTCCCAGACTTTGCACCTTCTGAATTGATAAAGCTCCTCTTGCATAGCATTAATCCAGTGTTGGTCTTGGATGGCTTCTTCAAATTTCTTAGGCTCCAGTTGAGATAGAAAACTTGAGTGTAGGACTGTGCTCAGATTTCTGCTTCTAGTCTACACTCCTTATCTTGGATCACCTATTATTTGATTTGCTGGATGGTCTTTTAGATGTCTTATAGCTGGAGGTAGATTTTCTTCAGGTTCAACATCTCCAGTTCCTTCATTATGCTGCACCTCTTGGTTGTCATCAGCTTCTATAGAGTCTTGTACTCCCCCTGGACAGTAGGCATCATTTTCCAATACTTCATCTGCAGTTGTGCCTTCTACAATGGAAAGCTTGTCCATCCTATTGCTTATACCTATTGGACTGAATGATCTACAAGGCAACTCACTGTTGATTAATCTTGTTTCATCAAATACAACATGTACAGATTCTTCTACCACTTGAGTAGTCAAGTTGTAGACTCTATAAGCCTTACTATTGATGTTGTACCCAACAAATATCCTATCTTGGGATTTGGCAGCAAACTTAGTTAGATAAGACTTGCCATTGTTAAGTATATAACACTTGCAACCAAAGATCCTAAAGTAGGATAGATTTGGTTTTCTACCTTTCATAATTTCATAGGGAGCCTTTTTGTGGATCTTGGTGATAGAAGCCCTATTGATCACATGACATGCAGTGTTTACTGCCTCAGCCCAGAAATATTCTGGAAGAGAAGTGTCACTCAATAGAGTTCTACCAGCTTCAATCAATGTCCTATTCTTTCTTTTAGCAATACCATTTTGCTATGGTGTTCTAGGTGAGGAGAATTCTTGGAAAATCCCAAATTCTTCACACAATCTTGTCATACTTTCAGATTGAAATTCAGTGCCATGGTCACTTCTAATTTTGACCACTGTACTGTTCAGTTCATTCTGAATTTGTTTAACAAAACTATGAAAAACACTTGGGGTTTCTGATTTTTGTCTCAGAAAGAACACCCATGTATATCTAGAATAGTCATCTACAACCACAAAAGTGTAGACCTTCCTACCTAGACTATAAACTGGCATAGGACCAAAAATATCCATATGTAAGAGGTATAAACACCTCACTGAATCCTTGTTTTCAAGGCTATGAAAGGAGGATTATGTCTACTTGCCCTTTTGACAAGCTGAACATATCCCTTCGTTTATACACTTAACATGAGGACCATTCCTCACTAATTCTTTACTATAGAGTTGGCCAATTGTCTTGTAGTTAAGATGGGCCAGCCTCTT
The DNA here is from genome assembly GCA_039513925.1 of Platanthera zijinensis. Classification (NCBI taxonomy): domain Eukaryota; kingdom Viridiplantae; phylum Streptophyta; class Magnoliopsida; order Asparagales; family Orchidaceae; genus Platanthera; species Platanthera zijinensis. The sequence continues at coordinate 178,470,957 of CM077085.1, read as the reverse complement.
GTGCCATTTGACACAATGAGATGCATTATCATCATCTACAAGACAAATAGGAGAAACCTTGTTCTCACATACAAAGTCAAGACAATAAGCATTTCTTTTTCTGTATCCAGTCAATATGACCTTTTGATCACTTGACCTCTTGATATGACATCCATTCTTAAAAAATGAAATGTCATATCCAAGATCACTCAGCTGACTTATGCTTATCAGGTTGTGTTTCAAACCTTTTACATAAGCCACTTGAGTGATGGTAATTTGGTTTGAAGAAATGTTACCAAATCCTTTGATGATTCCTCTTTCAAATCCACCAAAGATTACTTTAGGTCCATTCTTGATAGGTATGTACTCCTTCAGCAGCCCCTTTATTACAGTCATGTGCCTGGAACAACCACTGTGCAAGTACCATATAGGGGCATGGCAACTAGGACTTTCCTGTAATACAAAATTACTTTCCCTTAGAACCCAAGTAAGTCTTGGGTCCTTGGTTCAGGTTAGCATCATTCATATCAAACCTACCAGCATCTCTTCTAACTGGTAGACTGTTGTTCTTACTGACACTTATGTTATGCCAGCAGTCTAAGGCAAAATGGCCTATCTTGCCACAGTACCAGCATTCATACCTGTTGTATCTAGGTCTAGATACATTTTTGGTAGAAAAATTTCTGTTCTGAGCTGGTGCTGCTGCAGCTACACCCACTGATTTCTTATAATCATGGGATTTATGAACATGGACTGACTTATTGGCATAAACATTCTTGTTCTTCAGAACATCAGTCTTAATATGACCATGAATATTTTCAAGATCATATTTATTAGAAGGCACTTGTACCTTTCTAAACATAATAGGGACTTTAAGGTTTAGTGGCTGGACTGGAGCTTTGCCTTTTCTCTTGAATTGGGCAGCCCTGGTGTTACCCTTGAAGCCTAATCCCGCCTTACCCTTTTGAGCCACAAACTCATCTATTAAAGGTAAGACTGATTTTGGCTTAGAGAAGCTAGCCACTAATTCTTTCTCTACTCTCAGTCTGGCCTCCAGACTTTTAACTTGATCTTTGTAATATGTGATTGTGCCCATATGAATAATAGTTTTATTTTTCAGTTTGGCAATCTCATTTAACTTTTGATCCAATACTTTTTCTAACTCAGATGCAGCCACCTTAAGATCTACAATCTCCTGAGCCTGAGTTTTGGCTAGGTTCTTGCTTTTCTTAAGAGCCTACAATAAGTCTCCATACTTATCTATCAACTGATGAATATCTCCTTCAGATTCAGATCCATCCTCATTACTTGATGCAGATGAATCTGACTCTGAACTGGTACTGTAATATGAAATTCTAGAATTACTTTGTACCTTATTGGGACCAGACTGATCCTGGCACTTGTTGTCTTCTGAATCAGCCATCAGTCCCATACACTGATGGTCTTCTTGATCATAGATGGAGTTTAGCAATTGCATAAACTCCTCTTCTTCATTAGCTGCATACAGTCCAATGTAAGCTTCAGCTTCAGATTCTGACTCTGAGGAAGATTGATCTGTAAGACTCTTCTCCTTCTTAGCAACAAAGGATTTCTCCTTCTTGCCCTTTTGTTGAGTCTTCTTTCTGTCTGTTGACTCCTTCCTCTTATCTGGACATTCAGCCACCACATATCCTGGCCTATTACAGCAATAACAAACAATCTTTGATGTTGTAGCTTTGCTGGGCTTTGATCTGCTCCTTTCCTTTCTTGATGATTTTCTCTTCTGATAGTAATCATCAACTGGCTGTGATGTGGAGGGCCTTGACTTCCACTGCTTCTTCTTCAAGAACCTCTGAAACTGCCTTGTAAAGACAGCAAAATCTGCATCTGAATCACTGCTTTCTGAGTTCTTATTGTCTGAATTTTCTGAGTTATCTTCAGCAACTTCCTTAGGAGGTGATGGAGACATTCTCCTGCTCTTTCTAGTGGCTTCAACCTTGAAGGCCACTGACTTCTCTCTATGCTCTCCTTTTGTAATTTTTTCTTCCTCCTTCCTAGCCATTAGTTGCATTTCATATGAGAGCAATTTTCCAAATAAGGTTGGAGGAGAAATGTCTGCTAGTTTGTCCACTTCTCTTATGGCACAAATCTTGGTATCCCAATCCTTTGTCAAGGATCTTAGAAATTTGTCATTCAGCTCATATGTACTGAAGACCCTTCCACAGGACATCAGTTCATTCACTATCCTGTAGAATTTCTTGTAGCATTCAGTTATGCTATCAGACTTCCCTTGTCTGAAACTCTCATATTCTTGATTAAGCATAGATTTTCTGTCTTGTCTAACTTCTTCAGAACCCTCCATGTAGACAATCAAAGTGTCCCAAATTTCCTTGGAGGTTTTGCAGTGAATCAAATTTTGGAAAGTAGAATCATCTATGACACTCACTATGATATTCTGAGCTCTCTTATCCATAGTTGCCAATATAATCTCATCCTTAGTCATTTCAGAGAAATCTTTAGGAGTTTTTTCATTTGCATCTAGAGCAAACACATTCATTGGGATATATGGATCTTCTTTTACTGTAATATAGATCCTTGGATCATAAGCCTCCATAAACAACCTAACCCTTTCTTTCCAGATTCCAAAAATCTCTTTTCTGCAGATGGGTAATTTCATTGACCCTAGTTCCTTGTGATTCTCTCTAGAACCCATTGTCTTGATTCTTGATTCTGCCTTTAGGGATCTAACTCAGACTGTTAAGTCCTTCTTTGAGTAACCTGGCTCTGATACCACTTGATAGTTTTACTTTCAAGACCACCTAAACACCTAGAGGGGTGGGGGAGTGAATAGGTTCTAATGCTTGTTTTAACTTAAGGCAGAATATAACTTCAGGTTATAATAAAATTCAGAAAACTCTGTAGCTAACATAGCACAGCAATCACAAACATGTACACATCACAGATTGCACACAGATTTATAGTGGTTCCCCAAGTTCTGGGTATATTCACTTTCCCCCTTCACCTATCTAGCAGTGTGCTAGATTCAGCCTAACTTCCTCCTTTATCTCAGATCCTCAGATCCTATAACTCAGAACCATGAAAGGTTCCTATAACTCAGAACCCTATAAGGTTCCTACAGCTTAGGCTAACCAGCCCTACCTCAGCCTTGCCACAAGGCCTACAACTCAGAGAATACCTTCTCCTACAACTCAGGCATAAACAGCCCTACCACTTAGAGAATACCTCTCCTACACTCAGCCTTTATAAAATAGGCTTACAACTCAGATCTATAAATAGATCCTACAGAATTTGAAAATAAAGTTATATAATATCTTACCCCTGTTGAGAGAGAAGGGATAAGACTGTTCTTGATCAGCTTCTTAAAAAGGCTGATGGATGAAATCAACTGGATCTTAGCTTTCTTCAAAGCTTCTTGAATCTGAACTTAGTTTGAGTTGATTTTCTTTGGAATATACTGCTTCTTAAGAAACCTGTGATAGCTTCCTTCTTGTCTTCAAATGGCTGGATCTCTCTCTATCCACAACCCTTGATAATACTTCTGAATTCTTGAATGAATTCAACTTAGACTGAATCTGAGTGGATGTTCACTTCAGAAAGTCTTCTTAGATCTTCTCTCGAAGATCTTCTTCTGTGCCTTGCACTTTCTTGATTAGAGATCTTATCTCACAACAATGATCAATCAATCAGTTTCTATGTATATTTTCTTCTTCTGAATCTGTCTATTTATAGATTTTATCCTTGGTAACCAGCTGATCCGGTTTCTAACAAACTTCTAACAAGTCTGACAGCTTCAGTCGACCTGTTGTAACTCACAGCTGTCAAGTCTTCAAACAGATCTTGTGCCTTTGACTTTGTTAGCAAATTGTCAAGACTGTCTGTTAGAAAGTGTCGAGACGATCTGTCAATATGTGTCGACTTAAGTGACTTAGGTGTCGACACAGCCTTTGATGATGTCGACATGTCTGCCTTTATGTCGACTCAGCTTCTTGATACTGCATCTTGAGAATGTGTCGACACTGAGTATTTGTGTCTACACAAACACTTCACCATTCACCAACAACTAACTTAGTCTAGACTTTGCTGTGTGTCGACACAAGTCCTGTGTGTCGACACAGTTTATGTAGACTCAGAATATAGAGTGTGTCGACACAGCCTCCAGGTGTCGACACAGCTGTTGTCGACTCTGCCTCTGTGTGTCGACACAGTCTTCTGGTGTCGACACAAATGTTGTCGACTAGCAATTCTGTGTGTCGACACAGCCTCCCAGTGTCGACACAGTTGATGTCGACCAAACTTCTGTGTGTCGACACTGCCTCCATGTGTCGACACAATTATTGTCGACTCTTTTTCTCTGTGTCGACACAGCCCTCTTCAAGTGTCGACACAATCTTTCTGAAGTGTCGACACAATTTCGTCTGGTGTCGACACATGGACTTAGAATATTTTTCCTGCATTCTAGTACATTCTTAACCTGCACATATAAACTCAAAATAACATCAAATACACCTTGATGTATATCATTGAGCTAAGTTAGGCTTCTTTAAATCAGGTACACATTTTTCAATGTACCCAACAGTTGATATACATGGTGTCTTACTATTATATTCCAAATTTCATTCAGTTCCAAGTGATTTTAATGGTCTAATTGCTACATTAAAAGTTTATTAAACGTAGACCATCATTCAAATAATTGAATTAGTAATGAACATGAAAATATAATTACCAAATCTCTGGGCCAATTGATCTATAATTATTATCAAAGGTATGTCATGACCTATATAAGGTATGGTCAAAGATTCCTATTTTTTCTAATTAATTTGGTCATAAATAAAATTTCTCTAAATTTATGTCACAAGTCATCTTTAATATGAAGTATCTAATCCAGATGTCTAACTACTTCAAATAAATTAAAAGAGGTACATAGTGATGAAAAATGATGTTGAGCAGAGTTTCATGAATTTTTAGAAATATTTAGTACGTAATTTGCATATTTGAAAATTAAATCCACTAAGCTAATTTCAAAGGAAGTACCTAAAATAATCACCAACTAATTCCACTAAAATTTCCAGAGGTTCAACATACTATATAGAGAAGCATTTCAGAGATTTGTAATTTTCTAATGTATATTGCCCCCAATTATTTCAAAAATATATAAGGGGGAAATTTTTAATATTGAAGCACCCCTAGGTAAATATCATCCCAAAAATATAAATAAATTTTTAGAGGTGTGATATGTAAGGTATATGATAGAATAATATAATTTTTCTAAGTCTGTGATCATTTTTATTTCATTAATTTGCTAACGTGACGTAAGTACAAATAATTAACTTCCTACGATTTTTAACTCAAAAAATTCTAAATTCATCAGAGATGATACATCTCTTCAATTTATGTGCATGTACAAAATTTCATGAACTTTTATCAAGCCATTTGCAATAAATTCACAAAGTACACTATTGGGATGTTTGCACACCCATTTACATAGGCTATAGCCTTCTGCAAGAGAAATACACCCACATTTAGGGCTCCAAATGACCTCAAATTTTTACCAGAGGCTTATGATACCATAATATACATACCAACTAAGATTTGGGTCAATTTGACTTGGTCTAGCCACTTAAATTTCATGTATATAATAAATCATACTTTTGTCAAAACTATTGAAAAATATTCCCCAAAAATTCTGATTTTTAAGCAGGGGTGTCTCTAGGATTTACATGCATGGAACAAATATCTGGTCCATGCACTCATCCTTGTGAAGTATATTCATATTTTAATTATTGGTCCTTCCTTAGGACACAACTCAGTAATGTGCCCTTTCTGGGGACCGTGGGTCTCCAAATAGAGTAATTAAAATTTCTATGGAAAGTAGATTTCAAGGGCTAAAAATATTGTCTCTAACAACTATTCTAAAACAACATCTAAGGACCCTAAATTTATATTTGAAACTACTGTGATAAGTGTGACAAAATCATATCATTTGAATGAACACTACAGTTTATATTTATATATGCACGAATCTTAAGGATCAAAACTGACGGCATTGGCTCATCTTCTACCTTGAACCAACAGACAAGATTGCCCCAACCTATAACACATTCCAAATGATTTTCTTGGCAACCCTTGCTTCTCCTCAGCCAGCTACCGCCACCATCACCTCCGTTGAGGTGATGGCTATCAGAGGGCGGTGGTCAGCCTGAGGGGTTAGAGGGACGATCCCAAGCAAGAAAACCTGATCTCGAATTTCTCAATTATCTCATGGAACCGGGCTCATTTGAGCCTAGTTTCTCTCCAAGATTGCTCTAGATACTAGCACAGAGGGAGGGGAGGAGAAAAGAACCTGGATTGGGGCTCGGCGGCGGTTATTGCGGTGGTTGGCCATGGACTTGTTGTTTTCCGGCGAGCTTACCCGATCCAAAAATCCTGAGTCCAATTCCTTGATGTAAAAGCTCTGATCGACTCCTTGTGGCCTTCTGAAGGTGATGAAAGTTTGTGTTGAGGTATGCTTAATATGGGGAAGCCATGAATGGGGGGGGGGGGTTTGGTAAAAAGCTTTGGATGCCCCCCTTACTAGTTGTTGGTTGGGAGTAATGGGGGATTAGTTCTAAAGCACTTGGTGTTGGGTATTGTATCCACAATAACTCTAATTTGAAGAAGTGTCTCTTGAACTAAGATGAATTTAGTTTGTATTTGATGTTATTTTCTACTGTTATTCTTATAGGACGATGTTGTTAAGTATAACCCAATATCAGTTTACAGTGGGTCTTGAAACACAGGACTACACAATGTAATCCCTCGTTGTGTAAGACAACATGTTGACTCACGTGTAATATCTCTAATGGGGTATATTTTTATTTCAAGTACATTATAAGAATCCTACAAGAATAAGCAGCGACCTTCAGAAGAGAAGATTTTCTCTAAGTAAAATTTGTCGAGTATAGTTATGGATACTCGTCGAATTCATTGAATATACTCTTGAATACTTGTCAAATTCATCGTGCGTGCTTACTAGCACTCGTCAAACTCATCGTATTTACTTAGAGAATAGTCTCCAAAATCTTAGAAATCAGCTAAGTAAAAGTCGTCGAGTATCATCGTGTATACACGTCAAATTCGTCGAGTATACTAGCCGATACTCATAAAATTCGTCGAATATACATGTCGATACACGATGAATTCATCGAGTCATCTCGACTTGACTTCCTTGGATTTTTCTAAGTCATATTTGTCATATATCACTCAGCTTATGTGTCGAGTGTATCAGTCGATACTCGTCAAATTCATCGTGTGAGCTAGCCGATATTCGTCGGATTCATCGAGTATGACTTCAGCTAAGCATCGAGTTATAGGTTCGATCGGGCTGAAATTCTCTAAGTTAATTTTGTCGAGTTTCACTACAGTTCGACGAGTATACTCAGTTATTCTCGACGATACTCAACGAATTATACTCAGGGTTTATTTCTTCAAATTTTAAATTTTCGACTCATTCTTCCTGATAGCCATGTATAGTAAACTTCGCACGTCTCGGTATGGAATGTTTTTTATAGCTGTTATAGGAGGAGGATTCCTATATATATTTAGGGTGGAATTCAATCAACCCTAATCGTGTTCTTTTGTCTAATTGAGAAACTTACGAATGTCAAGATCCCGTCGACACCCGATCCGTTTTTTCACATCTCTCGGTCGACGACAAGCTCGCTGCACGATTCGATCTTCCTCCACCAAGTCGACTAAATCGTTGATCTCTGAAGATTTCGATTTTACTAAGATCTAGTTGATCTGTGTGTTTAGATCAAGTCCACAAAGCATTCAGATTTTCCTTGTTCTTCAAGACATTCAAGATCAACCTTTCCAAAGAATGAAGGATCGAAGACTTTAAATCTAAATAAGATTATTTGTAATCTTTATTGTATAAATCCTTTTTACTTTTGTAGGAGGTTTTTCCCTCCGAGTTATAGATCCTTATTTGGATCGAGTTGTATATCCGTGTTTGATTCGAGCTGTAGGATAGGTTATTCTCCGAGTGGTAGGAGCTTTGTCTCCGAGTTATAGTAGTTGAGGCTCCGAGGTGTAAGATTATTGCAATCTGAATCTAGCCCTTCATGGTAGATAGGCAAGGCGGGATAGTGGACGTAGACAACTCGGGAAACCACTATAACTCTCTGTGTGGTTATTTTTTCAGTATTTTTTATTCCGCAAAAAGACGCAGAACACACCTATTCACCCCCTCTTGGTGATTTAGGCTAACACTAGATACTTTTAATTGGTATCAGAGGGAGGTTGTTTGATATAAGGCTAACACCTTGAACAAGATCTCTTATCTAGTGTCAAGAGATTCCGCTCTGTTGCTATTAATAGAAGTAAGGATATGTCTTTGATGAAGTTACCTGTGTGCACAAAAGAGAACTTTCCTATGTGGAAAGAAAGAGTCAGATTATTCATGGAAGCAGCAGATCCAAAGATATTTCAGATTGTTAAAGAAGGACCTCATGTTCCTACACAGCTGCCTGCTCTGAATCTGACTATCATGATCCCTAAGAAAATAATGGATCTGACTAAGGATGAAATTGCTTTGGTCTCTTTGGATAAGAAGGCAAAAAATATTATAGCCAGTGAAGTGGACGATTCAATGCTTCGAAATTTATTCCACTGCAAATCTGCTAAGGAGATATGGGACTGTCTCGTAGTTCTCATGGAAGGAACTGAAGAGGTTAGAGACGATCGTAGATCTCTACTAAATCAAGAATACGAGGCATTCAAATAAGGTGCAAATGATACTATTGCTGACATCTTTGAGAATCTCTTCAAGATCGTTAACGGGCTCAAAAACTATGGCCGCACCTTCACTAATGGTGAGCTAAATGTTAAATTACTCAGATCCCTGACAAAGGACTAAGACACAAAAGTAGTAACTATTAGGGAGTTTGGGAAGCTGCCAGAGATTGATCCCCAAAATCTGTTCGAGAAGCTCCTCTCTTATGAACTGCAAATGAACACTCAAAAGAAAGAGGAGCAAAGCAGCATGACTTCAAGCAGAGAGAAGTCAGTTGCCTTGAAAGATAAAGGGACAAGAAAGTCTAAAGCTGTGTCACTAGTAAGTGCACGAGCTCTAGATACCCTAGAAGACTCTAATCCAAGCACGTCAGTCTCTGAATTGTCTGATGGATAGTTGTCACTAATCTCCAAAAAATTCAAGAGATTGCTCAGCAAGAGGAGGCAAAAGAAAAATCAGTCCTCCTTGTCAGACTTCAGAAGATCTCATCGTGTTGGTGATCAGTCTAAGATAAGCTACAACCAAGAGGATATGTATAAATCTAAACTGAACAAACACTCTTCCTCTAACATAGTTTGTTATTGTTGTAACAAGCCAGGACACATGATTGTGGAGTGTCCATACAAGAAGAAAGAATGATCCAAGAAATAGGACAAGAGATCTTTCAAAGGTAAGAGGAAGGAAGAGAAGAGCTTCGTCGTAAAGAAGTCCAAGACTCTTAACGACATTGACTCAAGTGAGTCGAGCTCTGAAGATGAAGAAGCTTACTTTGGTCTTATAGCTCAATTAAATATGGAAGTTGGTGACTCCCAATTCCATGGGAAGATAAACTCTCACACGATATTATCTGAATCTGAAACCTCAACTAATGGTCATGAAGAATATTCTTTTGAGGAAAGTAAAGCTGAATTGTTGGCTCAGCATCAAGAACTTTTGAAAGCCTTTGACAAATGTCACATGGTAGTCAAAAAGCAATCAAAAGAGATTGCTTCTCTCAAGGCAGTGGAATCAAGCCTGAAGGTGGAAATTGTTGAATTAACTCCTCTTAGAAATAAAGTTCACTCCTTGAAAGAGGAACTAAAATACTCTACTGAACAATTAAGTCAGAAGGAGAATTATTTAGACGAGCTAGAAGAAAAGATCTTGGTGGAGAGGAAACTTGTTGAAAGTTACTCTAAACCAAAGACCGTTCTTCCTCTCATTGATGAATTCTCTGCTCCGAAGAAGGGTAGTGGTCTTGGCCATATAGCTGAGAAAGGTAAGGCTTCTAAGAGAGACAGTACCAAAGGCAAAGGGAAGGCCCCTCAATGTTAACCATCTTTTAATAAGGTGATCTTCCCCACGAACAAATATGACTTTGAGACATCCTATGGACACTTGGCTAGGCCAACCAATATGGAGCCTAAAAAGCGCTACCAAGGATGGAACCGTCCCCGAGACATTTGTGCTAGTGTTTTCTAAGCACCTTATGAAGAAATTACACTCAAAAGTTATGGTCCTTACATTCATAGACAAAGTGGCAAGAAGGCTCCAAAAGCCAACACTGTTGTTCCCAAGGCTGAGGAAACATTGAAGCCTCGTGTGTACTGCAATTACGAGGCTTCCACTTCCAAGTCAGTGGCCCCTACTAGACCTCCCGTTCAAAAGGTAAAGTAGGAGTACAAGATAAGGTACAACATGTTTGACTATCGGTGTTGCGGCAAGATTGGTCACTTTGCAGTAGATTGCTGGTTTCATCCGGTAAAGCTTGAAACTCCACGAGTTAACAATGCGAGACCGACCACTCGCAATGTCAATGTTCCAAGTGGTTTTAAATTAACAAGGAAGCAAGGACCCAAATCTTCTTGGGTTCTTAAGGTAAAATGATTTATGATTATAGGTATGTCCAAAGGCCAACAAAATGCCAATTTGGTATTTTGATAGTGGATGCTCTTGGAATATGACTGGGACTAGATGCTTATTGCGAGAATTTATCCCAGTTAAAGACAGTCCAAAATTTATCTTTGGAGGGTCTGACAGGGGAATTACTAAAGGCTACAGTATGATTTCCAACAACATAGTCTCTTTTACAGATGTGGCTTATGTTGAAGGATTACAGAATAATCTGATAAGCATAAGTCAATTATGTGACAAAGGTTATATCATTGAGTTCTACAAGAACAAGTGTCTGATAAAATTGTCTGCTAATTTAGAGACAATCTTAACAGGCACTCGGAGTAGAAATATTTTCTATGTTTAGACAATTCTACACCAGTGTGCTTTTTAGTAAAATATAGTGTGTCTCTGTGTGACCAATGACACAAGTGATTAGCACATATTAACTTCAAAATTATAAATATGTTATTTTTTTCACAACTTAGTGCGTGATGCTCCCAGCATTAAGTTCCTTAATGAGAGTCCATGCCACACATGCCATATGGGTAAGCTAGACAAGGGCTATCTTTAAAGATATTTCTGAAAAAGATTCCTCTAGAAGCTTGTATTTACTTCACATGGACTTATTCGGTCCGATGCCAATTCACAGTTTAGGAGGAAAAGTTTATACGTTGGTCATTTTTGATGATTACTCCCATTTTACTTGGGTGTTCTTTTTAAAACACAAGTCAGAAACTTTTGAGGCTTTCACTAGTTTTGTTAGCCAAATTCAGAATGAATTAAACTGCTCAGAGGTCAAAATTAGAAGTGATCATGGGACAAAATTTGAGTCTGGTGCTATGAAAAAATTCTGTGGAAGTCAAGGTATCTTTCATGAGTTTTCATCTCCGCGCACTCTACTAAAAATGGAGTTGTTGAGAGAAGGAATAGAACCCTCATTGAAGCATGTCTGACTATGTTGCATGACGCTTCACTACTAGAGTACTTCTGGGTTGAAGCGGTCAACACCGCTTGTCATGTGTAAAACCGAGCTTTAATCAACAAAAGCCATCGTAAAACTCCCTATGAACTCTTGAAGGGGAGAAAATGACTGTGTACTACTTTAGGATCTTTGGCAGTAAATGCTTCGTACTTAATATTGAGAAGTATTATCGCACAAAGTTTGGTGAAAAATGTTTTGAAGATATTTTTGTAGGGTATAGTAGTCATAGTAAAGCTTATAGAATTTTTAACAGAAAAAATCCTAGTGGTAGAAGAGTCTATAAATGTTGTATTTGATGAGACAAGCATGCTTCATAGCTGCTCGTCTAATGTTGTTGGTGTAGATGCAAATACCAGGTTAAAGGAACTAATCTTGGAAGAAGCGGTCCAGGAAGATGCTCCAAGCTCAGTCAAGGTCGTCGATCCAAGTGTGGTGGATGAAGAACGACTAGATGAAGAACTACCTCAACCTGTAGGAGATGTAATTAATATTGAAGAACTTGCTGGTGGGAGAGAAAGAAATATAGCATTCAGACACCTAAGAGATCACTCGGTTGATCTGATCATTGGAGAGACAGGCGACGATGCAAGTTCCAACAGTAACAACAACTATTCCAGTCTTCCGGAGATTTTACTTCGCTTCTCGATTCAGTCTCGGCAACCACAGTTGTCCTCCCCAGCCGATTATCTAGGTTCTCCACTCTCTGTCTTCTATGGCTCCTCACAGTACCAGTGGATTGCTCGGTGGTGGAGAACTTGTGCGAACTGGGTTCGCCTCAGCCTCTGATGAATTCAGGAACGTGATACTCATGTTGGAATCTACCGGCCTCTCCTTCATCTTTGAACATCCATGCAAAGTGTTGGATAAAGATGTTCTTGAATTCTTCTCCAATGCAAAGCATCGCCATGAAGAAACAGTGATCAAGAGCAAAGTTCGTTAGATAAGAGTTAAGGTGAAGGCGTCCCTCCTTACAATGTACTTGCGGCTTCCAAAATGTAACGAGGCCAATCAGCTTGAAGAAGAGGATTTATCAAGGGATCAGTTATTCTGTGGTTTTCCCAGAGGTACCAAGGCATTTAAGTGCAAAGGAATGAATGAGGAAGGCAAGTTACTATCAGACATCATTGGAAAGGTTCTGCTATGCAAGACTGGATCCCACGATTACCTTTCCATTGAAATGTTCAAGGTTCTTGTAGCCATCATCTGCCGAAATAAACTGGATTGGGGGTATTGTGATATTTTCCAGGATTAAATATAGTCTTCGAGCACCAAATTTTTTCAGAATTAGGAGTTTGTATCTGAATCTGCTTGACCGTGACGCTTTCGATATGACCAAAGGTGTCCCTATTGAAAGTCTTGTTTTCAAGGTCAACTAAATACCTAGAGGGGGGTTAATAGGTTTTAGGCCTTCTTTTTAAATACTCTGACCTATATCTAATTTCCTGTGCTTAGTGATTAATTGATTTGTGCTTTCAAGAACAATCACAGACAACTCAGATATTTTTATAGTGGTTCCCAATTTTGGGTACGTCCACTGTCCCTCTCCGCCTTTCTAACAGTGTGTTAGACAAAAATCTTCACCAATTCCTCGGATTCTTGAGAGCTTATAGAATGATCCCGCAGGACCCCTCAGTCTTATCCAAGACCTACAACTCGGGCAATAAGCTCTACCACTCAGATCCTAACTGGATCCTACTCTCAAATCTACAACAGATCTTACCTCAGCTTTTATAGCACAGACCTACACTCAGATTCCCTAAAGAATCCTACCCTCAGATCCCAAAATGGATCTTACTCTCAGATCTACAACAGATCTTACCTCGGCCTTTATAATACAGGCCTACACTCAGATTCCCTAAAGAAACCCACCCTCAGATCCCAAATTGGATCTAATAGAGAATGTTAAAAAGATTAAATACACATACACCAGAGAAAGTTCTCTGTGTCTGTCTTCCTGAACTGAGTAGATGTCAACCCTATCTGCTTCTTCACAGCAACAAGTTGAGAAAGAAATCTTTAATTGAAGCACGACTTATTCTGGAAGCAACTTGCAGAAAACTCTGCTTCTTCTTTTTCAGGAGTCAATCCCGATCTTGCTGTTACAGATGAATATTACAGCAACTAACTCTTTTAGCATTCAGGTTCTCTGAACTGAACTTGTTCTTCTGGCTTGGCAAGAAAGCGAGGAAGAAGACGTCATCTAGCCATAAGATTGTGATCCAAAGAACCCTAATTACGTCTCTTCTTGGTTGTGATTATTGTTGTTATTTTGATGTTATTGATTTCTTAATCTTATCCTGCTCTTTTTCTCGTCTGCCGATCAATAACTCATTGAGCAGTGGGCCCCACCAGAATTGGTGGCTGTGATTTTGCCATTCAGACACCTACTTTTCATTGACAGCTGATTCAAGTCTCTTTGCTTTGTGTGGGTCCCATCGAGAAATCTCTTTCCTAGTGCAGAAAATCATGGCAGCTGGCCCCATCGCCTCTAGCAGCATTCCCGCAACATTTGAACCTGCTTTGAATTTGTTGACTTTGTTGACGTCACCATCTCTCTGGACTTAGACAAAATCAAGCATAAGTAGCAAAGGAGTTGAGTGAGCAACCTTCACTCAACGACAAAAGACTTGGACAAAAATTATCACTAGGCATTGAGTGAGTAAGCACCACTCAACGCCAAAATACTTAGAAAATTATTACAGCCAGTAGGCATTTAGTGAACAACTTTCACTCAATGCCATAACACTTAGAAAAGTTCTGGCAATAGGCGTTGAGTGAGTTAGCTTCACTCAATGCCAAAACACTTAGAATAATGTTTCAGTCATTAGGCGTTGAGTGAGTATGTAACACCCCTATCCGTCACATAGTATATAACAGTAGATCCGGCCGAGGCCCGACGCCATATACTACGGACAGACCGGTTGGTTACGCATTGGAACCATTCAACCAATCACAACATCCTACACAGAGCATCTAGCGGAAGCAATTTATTAAAGTTGCAAAATAATAAAGAACCCTGCCAAGCATGAATGTCCACTACTCAAACCAAGAAGGAATGTTCAATACACAAAACAGAAATAGCCTTATGGCTTTACAAAAGTCTGCTTAATAAAAGTGTCTTCCAAACCTCGGCACGCATGCCGGCCACACATGAGTACAAAAAGGAAAACACTCAAAACTTGGCCTTTGAGGGCCAGCACAGCAAATTGGGCTTTAGCCCGCTATTTACCTCTCAGCTCCGCAGCACCTGCAAGCAACAATCCACCGCACGGTGGTAAACAAAGGCAACGTTCAGCTATGCTGACCAAATTATAACGATTCCGCCCCCAAACCGAGGCGGCACAACTTCTTCCCTGCACTTGTTAGCAAAACAAGCAACACAGCAAAATAAGCATCACATCATAGGTGCACGCTCACACAGCCATACACCCCGTGCTCTCAGGGCACTTACTCGGTGGGCCAGTCCGAACCCCGTCCAGTCCTTGACTCCGCCACCACCCCCATGATGGCAACCTCGTGAGCATTTAGTCCTTTCAGCCGTAGCCTAGACTCGATCTCCAAACCTCGGTAAGTCCCACATAAAACTTTAGGTCGCTTTAACCGAGCAGGTGGAGCGGGTAGGGGTCCACCAGTCTGTTGCTCACCCCGCCGTTGCCATTTGGCATTTGACGTGGACTAAGCTTCCCCAGTCCCAAATACCGTTCAAACACAGTACATAGCCCCGCTATGTACCCGGTTGGCTCCCAGGGCACCGGTATGACAGAAATGCGTTTCCGTCCAGATTTCCGGGTGCACCTCGGGGTTAATCCCCCAGATTCCCTGATGCATTCTACCGCATAACAACCCGAAAACAATCAAAATGCTCAGAGTCTTCTCCGGCTAAAAATGCACAGCAAATCATCACCGATCCAGACCAACACGTCCGGGTAGGCTTCACACATCATGCCTATGTCCGTACTACGATTCCGGACTCTAACAAAGGAGACTTTACATATCTACCCCAAGGAATACCACAATCTCGCCGCATACTCGCGGGAGAAGGGTTTTCCCATGCAAAGGAAGAAGAGCTTCACATGCTCAAGAAGAGAATCATAACCCTTGCGCTTTTCCTCGGCGCCATGATGATCTAGCCGGATGGAAAGCACCGTATCGGCCTCGCCTTCGCGGATCCGGACTCGGATCGTGATTTGGAGCTCCGAAGCTCCGCCGGTGACCGGATCTTGGTCTTTTTCCTCCTCCTTGCTCTCCCTTCTCTCCAGAATTTAGAGAGAGACTACCCAAAAGAAATGAGGGTTTGCAAACCATAAATTCGGGTTTAAACTTCCAACAACCACCCCCAGCCGTCGGATCCCAAACCAAGGAAACGAACGGCCACGATTCAGCCCAATAATACAAAATCTGGGCCGAACACAGGTTGCAACACGGCCATGTGCAAGGCCGTGTCACCCATTCGCCGTCTCGACCGACGCGATAACTAGCACACGGCATTTGACACGGCCTCCGACACGCCCGTGTCGCCTGCGACACGGCCGTGTCGATACCCGTGTCACACCCCCCGTGTGCAATCGGCCAACACTCGCGACCCGAGAAGGACACGGCCATGCAACACGGCACAAGACACGCCTGTGTCACATGTGACACGCCCGTGTTCGTGCCCGTGTAATGGCCCGTGTGCCTTACTCAACGATCGTTGAGTGGCATTGAGTGGCTGACACGCCCTGGGACACGCCCATGTCCCAGGCCGTGTTCACCCCTCGACGACTCCTGCCCGCCAAAATGTCGACCACGCGACCCGTGGCCGAACACGCCCGTGACACGCCCGTGTCACGCTCGTGTCACGCCCGTGTCACGCCCGTGACACCTGCTCCAAGTCCCAGACTTGGCTTGAAACTTCGCCCGTCCCTCTTTTGAGTTTCGGGGTGTTACAGAGTAAGCTTCACTCAATGCCAAAATACTTAGAAACATTTTCTGCCTTATGACATTGAGAGAGTTGAGAGAGCATGCCACTTAGGAATGAGATTAGGGTTATATTTTACTTTCAGAAGTTGTATTCCAGAAATCCTCAGTTCGACAAACTCAGAGCTCAGCTCGACGAAAAATGAACGCTCAGTTCGACGAGCTCAGAGCTTAGTTCGACGAAATCAGAGCTCAGCTCGACGAAAGTAAAACAAATCAACGCATTTGTACTTTGCCAAATTTTCTTAGCATGACAACAAATTCCTTACCTCTGGCATTTAGTGAGCTTGCTCAACTCAATGCCTGTGTACAGTGAAATTCTTCTGTCCAGCTATATTTTTCTGTACAGCTAGTGTTGAGTGAGCTTTCTCTACTCAATACCTGTGGAATTAGGTAAATCTTCTGCATATCCAACATCTGCCTTGAGTCTACTTGTCCAATCATTGTCACAAGGAATGTCCTGCACACATGAACTTACACAAACATCAAATACAGCTATGTCTATCTCATTGACCTATTTGACATCATCAAATCAGGGCCATTGGGATCAATGGACCCAACACCTATCCACCACTTGAAGAAAACAGACTCATCAATCTTCTCCAGGTGGGATAGGAGGATCAAGAGACCAGGTGGAGCCAGAGTGCTGCCTGGAGAGGAGGAGGTAGTTCCTGACGAAAGTATTTCCGGATCACCTACCCCTAGTGAGATTCCTGAGAAACTGAGTGCTGGAATTGAGGGGGAGCCTACTGCGACATAAGTGGCCACTGAGATAGTGCCCTTGGTGATTGTTCCTTCTATAATTCTAGATGCTCCAGAGATAGTGGTTCAGTCTATAGAGACAGTGATATAAGATTTAGTTGTAGAGACCGATGATCTCCATACAGTGATTGCTGATATTGGTAGGGATGCTGCTGCCGAGATAGTATTAGAACATAATGATAATGAGATTTCTGCTGATGCTGAAGGTGAATCTGTTGAGGTTATGGATGAGCCAGTTGATGATATTGAGCCTAGATGTTGTAGACTATGATATTGCCAATGAGGCTGAGCTCGCTGTTGATAATGTCAATGATTCTACTGAGATAGTTGCCATAGAGAATCCGCTTGTAAATCTCCCCGATGTTATACCTGTACAGACTGAGGGGGAGCAGAGTAATCCTTCCATATCCATTCAAGCAGATCTGGACAGGTTTGTATGAAAGCTTCAAAGGCGAATTACTGCAATTCTTGGTGGACCTCCAGTAGAAGAGGTAGAAATTGTTGATCTTTCTGATGAGGAAGGAGATGTAGAGGTGCATCCTCCTATCCTAGAGGCCCCTGATACTGGACTGTGTTCAAAATCTCGTGTTACTTATATGGAAGAGTCTTTTAGTGACTCAGAGGCAAGTGTTGATCTCCCTTCTCCCCCCAGTACTCATGTTGCCGATGTTCCAAGTACAAGTACAAACATTCCTCTTCTTAAATCTATAGAAGCCTTGATGGCCAAGCAACATGCAAGTTTTGATCGCTCTTTATAGAAAGTGCTAAAGACAGTGAAGGAGACAGAGAAAGATATGAATAATGACCTTGCTGAGATCAAGGTGCGTTTTGACAAACTGGATGACATGTTAGATTCTTAGTTTATACAACGTGGCCAAACAATTGTTCATACAATGGCAGGGCTGAAAAGTAACATAACTATCCTCCAGAATGTTGATGCTAATGCAAAAACAATAATTAATGCCCAGAATGAGGAATGAACTATTTTGATGACCAAATTGTATAACCCCGTATTCGCGGATTGGGGTCCCCAAGAAGGCGCAAGGCTTGCTATGCAATTTTAAGCTTTTTGAGGGTTTTGCACTCTTGGAGGCCAATTTTTGGTTAATCTGCATAATATACTAGTAGGGGGATGGAGTATTTGCCTCCTCCGACCTGTTCTAAGGGGGGATGGTGTGACGGAGGTCGGCACTCGCCCCGACCCTTTTTAGGGGGCGGATGTGGCGAGAAGCCGGCTCAAGGGTCTCAGCCAGCATAGCTCGCCCGGCTCAAGGGTGTCGGCCAGCCTAGCTCGCTCGACCAAGTGTTCGCCCAACCAAATTCTCGCCCAGCCTAATGCTCGCTCGACCAAGTGCTCGCCCAGCCTAGTGCTCGCCCAGCCTAGTGCTCGCCTAGACTAGTGTTCTCCTGACCAAGTGCTCGCCCAGCCTAGTGCTCGTTCGACCAAGTTCTCGCCCAGCCTAGTGCTCGCCTAGCCTAGTGCTCGCCCAGCCTAGTGCTCGCCCGACCAAGTACTCGCCCAGCCTAGTGCTTGCCCAGCCTAGTGCTCTCCTGACCTAGTGCTCGCCCAGCCTAGTGCTCGCAACCCTAGCTTGCCCGGCTTGAGGGTCTGCCTTTTTGCCCATGGTGGGCTGTGAATAACTGTTCAAAACAACGGAGTTTGACTGTTGGCAGACCATCCCTGGGGTGTTTTCAGTAATTTCAGAGCAGCGGAGGTTGGCTATTTGCAGGCCGTTCCCAAACAACTATAAATAGACCCTTAGGGGTGCCTTGGAGAGGATTAGTTCTTCACCACTTCATTTTCTTCCTTCATCATCCAAGGCACCTAGCTAAACATTAGCTAGGGAGGGGGAGATCTCAAAGGTCTTCCGGGTGTGAGGTGGACCTCTATGCTAGATCCAAGGGTCATTTTCCAAATTCAAGTCTCTCGGCAGGGGACAACTTGGGAGAAGTAGGTATGAGTCGCACCCTAGGTCCGAACTCTAGGTGGAACCAAATTTCGGTTTCAACATCTTGGTGCGGTGAGCGTGGACCGCGGCTCATACAGAAGTTCCTGAGCAAGTTCCATGGAGGGAGATCATGGAGGAGGTGACGACCTCGACGAGCTCCCCAACCCGTCACATTTCGTAGGGAGGGAAGAGTTCATGGCATCCATCCAAGGCATCATGGAGATGATGCGAAGTATTGCTCCTCGAGGTAACTGCTCAAATCCCACCCCTCAAGACTTTGCTCTCAGGAGTCTCGGCGAGATTGCTCCCAGGGTCTCGGCGAGATAGCCGCCAGGGGTCTAGGCGAGATGACCCCAGGAGGGGTAGAAGAAAGTGCACCAGGAAGGTGACTCGGGAAGGAAAGGATGGGATAAGGGGTCGAGCGAGACCTCACTGGTTGGGAGATATTCCCCAGCCCGATGAGTGCCAACACCCCAGGCGAGTAGGGCGTGCGAGTGGAGCATGCGAGACCACCAAGTAGGGGGTCACCCTTCAGCGAGCTGATTGTCTCGACTCCCATTCCCGAGGGGTTCAGGGAACCTGACATGACCTATTATACCGAGAAGGACAACTCCGTCCATCACCTGCAGTGGTTCGAAGACACAGTCTTTATCAGGCCTGATAGAATTGAATTCAAGATAACCCAAACACCTAGAGGGGGGGGGGGGGGGGTGAATAGGTTCTTTTCTTTTTTCTAAAGGCAGAATAATATTTCAGTTCTTAAAATAGAATCTAACTGTTCTACAACAATCACAACACAGAATTCACAATCACACATACATCACAGATTGCACACAGGTTTATAGTGGTTCCCCAAGGTCTGGGTACATCCACTTTCCCCCTTCACCTATCTAGCAGTGTGCTAGATTCGGCCTAACTTCTTCCTTCTTCTCAGATCGACAGATCTTACAGCTCAGAACCCTGAAAGGTTCCTACAACTCAGAATGTATCCACACTCCTACAGCTCAGGCTAACAACCCTACCTCAGCCTTGCCATAAGGCCTATAACTCAGAGAAAAATTTCTCCTACACTCAGGCTCAAAAGCCCAACCACTCAGAGATCTATATCTCCTACACTTAGTCTTAATAATATAGGCTTACAAATCAGATGTTTGAAAAGATACTACAAAATTTAATAAGTGTTTTAGATGGACTCTTACCCTTGTTGAGAGAGAAAGGATAAAAGGTTTCTTGATCAGCTTCTTGATAAGACTGATGCCTGAAATCAACCTGTTCTTAGCTTTCTTAAAAGCTTCTTGAATCTGAACTCAGTAGGGTTGATCTCCTTTGAAGTTGACTGGCTGACAGCTTCCTCCTTAGATTTCAGAAATAGATCTGAATCCTTCTTAGAAGATTAGTTCAAGATCTGCTTCTTAAGAGACTTGTAAATGTCTCCTTTACTTCAACAGTTGGAGATCTCTCTCACTCTCCAGAACTTCTGAAGTTTCTTCAGAATTCTTGTTTGAATTCTCCTTAGACAAATTCTGAGTAGATTGCCACTTTAGATTGTCTTCTTAGATCTTCTCACGAAAATCTTCTTCTGTGTGTCATGCACTTTCTTGATCAAAGATCAATACTTTAATAGTTGTTCGTGTTGTTGTTTTTTTTATTCGACAGAATCCATCTATATATAAGACTTCATTCAAGGTAACCGGCTGATCCGGTTTCTAACCAACTTCTGACAGGTCTGACAGCTTCAGCAAACTTGCTAGAACACACAGCTGTCAAGTCTCCAGTCAGTTCTTGAACCTTTGTCATTGTCAGCAAAGCGTCGAGACTGATTGTCATTATGTGTCGACATAAGTAGATTAAGTGTCGACACAAGCTTTGGTGATGTTGACACAGCTCCTTTGGTGTCGACACAGCTTCTTGACACGACATCTGTAGGATATGTCGACACTGCTTCTCTATGTCGACACAATCACTTCTTCACTCCACAGCAATCAACTTTGTTGAAACTCTGCTGTGTGTCAACACATGTCCTTTGTGTCGACATAGTTGATGTAGTCTCAGAATTCTGTGTGTCGACACTGCCTCCAGGTGTCGACACAGTTGATGTAGTCTAAGAATTCTGTGTGTTGACACTGCCTCAAGGTGTCGACATAGTTGATGTCGAATAATACTTCTTTGTGTCGACACTGCCTCCTGGTGCCGACACAGTCGATGTCGACTAATACTTCTGTGTGTCGACACAGCCTCCTAGTGTCGACACAGTTGATGTCGACTAAAAAATTCTGTGTGTCGACACAATTGCTTCTGGTGTCGACACAGCTTTTCCAAGTGTCGACACAGGCTTTCTTAAGTGTTGACACATGGACTTAGAAACTTTTTTTTTCTGCATTTTAGTAAATTTTTAACCTGCACATATAAACTCAAAATAACATCAAATACACCTTGATGTATATCATTGAGCTAAGTGTGGCTTCTTCAAATCAGGTACAAATTTTCCCATGTACCCAACAATCTCCCCCTATTTGGAGAAGTCATAACCCTTTAGTCAACGATATATACCATTTATAATAAACAAACATTATGATGTATATAAACATTATATGACAGGGTAACTTATAAACAAAACAAATACCAAAATTTCATTACAGAATAATGATGCAAACTTAATGAACATGAAACATTGTATTGTTTATACTATCAAAATGTTTCTTAACAACTGATTATATAGATTTCTTTTAACACTAAAGATTACATTGTTCTTGTAAAAACTAGTAAATCTATACTAAGACTGATCAAGCTCCCTAATGACTATGCCTTTTCCTGGCTTAATCTGAGCCTGCACAGGAGGTTCTGCATAATCAATGGGCTTCTTTCCTTTCAACTCTGCCTTCTTCTATACTTCAGCCTTAATCCTCTGCCTTTCAAAATAATGAAAAGGGTTAGGGAAGTATTTGTTAGGCTCCTGAGCATTAGGAGGTAGCTTCCCAATCTTTGTCTTTCTTCTATGTTGCACAATGGCTTCTTGCCTTGTTTCATACTTCTGCCATTCTTGTTCATTATACTATTTTCCCCTTTCATGAACCTGATCTTTTACAGCTTTCTAGGCAGTCAGAATGATATTCCTGGAAGTGAGGCTCCATTGCTCAAAATCAGGCTTTAACTTAGCCTGTTCTCTGAACCTTTTCTTAGATAGTTGAGCTTCCTGCTGAGCTTTCAAGACAGCTTTTGGCATTTCAACTTTCTCTATAATAACATTATCAACTTCCTGTGGAGGACTGTACATTGAATGAACCTGTTGTTGAATCATATAAAAATCTGCTGGAGGGTAGATGATCTGAGCAACTTCAGGTTGATCACCTTCAACATAAGCAGGTTGTACCCCAGACTCAGCAACATTATCATCATCACAAAGTGGTGGATATCCCAGAGTGGCTCTGATGCTATTGGATATCCATTTGGCATGATCTGAGCCTGCTTTGACTAACACCCTCTCCCCCTTTGTGACTTCTCTTTCAATGTGATCTCTTAAGTCATCTTTTTGAAATCTTACTTGACCATCAAGAAAATTTACACCATCTTTATAAAATGATTTTAACTTAAGAAGCTGATCAGAGATTGTTTTTTGAGAAGTAGTAATGGCTGCCTTAAATGAGTCTAAGGCATCCTGTAGCTTCTTATCAAACTCCTCTTTCTCTTTAGCTCTTTCTTCAGTCATTGCAGTGATTGTTTTCTTAATTTTAGTGACTATCTCATTGTGAGATTCAGTCAAATTGTCATTCATTCTAATCTGATTCTCAAGGACATATCCTTGTTTAATAGTAATGTCATCCACTTTAGCCTTGACTTCTGCTTGTTGCTTAGCCAGAAATACAACAACATTGCCCCCTTTGTTGAAGCAATCTGTCATTTCTTTCTTATGTAAATTTACTTCAAACCTTATGGATTTGATATCCTGAGCCAAATCAAATTGAAGTGACTTATGACTTTCATCCACATACCTCTCTAGAGCCATTCTCTACTCATCTAATTTAACTTGCAAGTCCACCAATAATGAACTGTAATCAGCCTCTGGGGCAGGTTGTGGAGCAGTAATTTGCAATGCTTTCTTGTAGCTTTGACTCCTTCTATTAAAAACCATCAGTTTTCTTTTCTTGGCACTTGCAATTTCTTCATCTTCTGAAGCAGATGTACTGAGAATGTCTACTCTTTCCTTAGGACTAGGAGGATTCTCCTTTTCAGTTCCAATTTGCTCCCCCTCAAGGTTAGCCTGCTCCCCCTCATTCCTTACTTGCACCTCCTTTTCTGCTACTCCCTCAATATCAGGAAACAATTCATCTAGAGTGAACTCCTGTTGAGTGTGAACTGGTGAAACTACTTTCTCAGGAGCATCAGCAGCTCCAGATATATCCTACATGATAGCATCTTGGGCTGGAATATTGGCATGAGATGTCTCAAAGACTATTTGTAAATCTATTTCCTCTGCCAAGTGGATTCTCTCTTCCCCCTGCACCTGTGCAGTAACTGTCTCCCCCTGTACTTGTGCATTCTCAGTCAGGTCCTGTACTTGTACACTATCTAGCTCCCCCTGCACTTGTGCACTAACTGTTTCCTCCTGCACTTGTGCATTCTCAGTAAGGTCCTTTACAGGTGATTTCACTACAGCCTCTTGTCTCTCTATATCAGGTATGTCCTTTGATAGGACCCTATCCCATCTAGAAATAATCCTGATGTCCATTCTTCTCATATGATTAATTTTAGATCCAGGTATCTGGTGCATTACTTCTGGAATGGCTCTAGCCAAGTATAAACTCATCAGTCTAGCCAAATTAGGCTTCTTTATTCCTTCCTTAATCTTTTCAAATAGTACTATAGACCAATCTGTGTTTAGTCTAAAAATTATCCTTGTCAGTAGGCTGAACATATAGGATGAAATCCTATCATGTCCCCCTGGCTTACACAGAATTACCTTTCCTACCACTTCTGAAAGGAATTTACCTTGCTGATTCATCCCTTTCCTGTTAATTGCTGCCCCAATCTTCAAGGTGGGATCCAATCCACACCATTGTAGTGCCTCTCTTATTTTTGATACTGGTACTTCTTCTTCATCCTGAGCTCTTGGAAGATGAAGAATATTTCTCAAAATTTTCAAGGTCAGTTTGACTCTTGCTCCATGAACTGTTGATTTAATCTTAAGTCTAGTTGAGTCTACTGTTGCTGCAGCAAAAAACTCAAAAACCTCCTTCCAAATCTTTGTTGGTTCGGATACCAGAAACTCCAAACCACTGTCAGCAAACAGGGTAATGACCCCTCTAAACAAAGAAGGTCAAAAGACGGGCAAAAACAGTCTTAATGTGTTGACACTGTTGAAATGTGTCGACACATAATTCTAATGTCTCGACAACAATGTTGACTTCTATGTGTCGACACAAATTGATGATGTGTCGACACTTGACTTACTTAGTTGATCAACAAAAATTCTATGTCGACTCTTATTGCAAGTGTCGATACAATTTCTGTGTGTGTCGACACCATTACACTCAATGTGTCGACACCACTTTCTGAAGTGTCGACATCACTTCTCTGGATGTGTCGACACAGATTTACTGAAGTGTCGACAACACTTCTCTGGATGTGTTGACACTGATTTACTAAGCCAAATTTGTTAAACTAATTTATGTTCAACATACCTAATTCAATTTTAAATTTATTGAATTTAGTTTCATCTAGAGGCTTAGTAAACACATCTGCAATCTGATAATCTGTTTGACAAATTTTAGTGAGATGTCCTCTTTCTCTACATGTTCTCTAAGAAAATGGTATCTTATTTCTATATGCTTAGTCCTACTATGTGAAACAGGATTATTAGCAATAGAAATAGCACTAATAGAATCACAAAACAAAGGTGTTCTACTTACCTGAATACCATAGTCTTCTAGCTGGTGTTGAATCCACAATAGCTGTGCACAGCAACTTCCTGCTGCCATATATTCAGACTTAGCTGTGGAAATTGCCACACTAGTCTGCTTCTTACTGCTCCAAGACATCAATCTTCCTCCTAGAAATTGATAGGTGTTTGTTGTGCTTTTTATATCTTCTTTGCAACCTGCAAAGTCTGCATTTGAATAGCCTGTCAGTAGAAAATCTCCATTCCTAGGGTACCAAAGGCCTAGATTAGGTGTGCCCTTTAGATATCTCAAAATCCTTTTTACTGCAGTGTAATGAGATTCTATAGGGCATGATTAGTACCTACCACAGACACATGTTGCATACATAATGTCTGGTCTACTAGCAGTTAGATATAGAAAAGAGCCAATTATTCCTCTATACAAAGACTCATCTATAGGTTTACCTGCATCATCTTTGCATATATGCATACTTGTTCCCATAGGAGTTCTCTTGGTGGAGGATGATTCCATACCATACTTCTTAATTAACTCCTTGGTGAACTTAGACTGAGATATGGACAAACCATCATCATTCTGTCTTACTTGAAGTCCGGAGAAGAACTTAAGTTCTCCCTTGCTGCTCATCTCAAACTTCCCTTGCATAAGTTTAGCAAACTTTTTGCAAATGTTGTTTTTTGTAGACCCAAATATTATGTCATCTACATAAATATGGACTAAGATTATCTTTCCTTTGGATTCCCTTAGGAATAGAGTTTTGCCTATTTTCCCCCTTGAGAATTTGTTCTCAATAAGGAAAGTAGACAGGATTTCATACCAAGCCCTTGGGGCTTGCTTTAACCCATACAAAGCTTTCCTAAGTCTATAAATATAATTAGGTTTGAGAGAATCAACAAAACCTGAGGGCTGCTCTACATAGACTTCTTCTTTTAGATTTCCATTTAGGAATGCTTATTTTACATCCATTTGGAATACCTTGAAGCCTTGATATGCTGCATAGGCAAGGAACATCCTAATTGCTTTCAGTCTTGATACTGGGGCAAAGGTTTGATCAAAGTCAATACCCTCTTCCTGCCTGTATCCTTTTGCAACAAGTCTTGCTTTGTTCTTCATAATGATCTCATTCTCATCCAGTTTGTTCCTAAAGATCCACTTTTTGCCAATGATGTTGTGGTATTTTGGTTTAGGAACTAACTCCCAGACCTTGCACCTTCTGAACTGATTCAGCTCCTCTTGCATGGCATCAATCCAATGTGGGTCTAGAATAGCTTCTTCAAATATCTTTAGCTTTAGTTGAGATAGGAAGCTTGAGCAAAGAACTGTGTTCAAGTTCCTGCTTCTGGTTTGCACTCCATGTCTTAGATCACCAATTATCTGATTTGCTGGATGATCCTTTAAGTGTCTAACAGCTGGGGGTAGACTATCTTCAGGTTGAACCTCTCCTGTCTCTTCAATATGCTGCACCTCTTGGTTTTCAACAGCATCTAGGGAGTCTTGTACTCCCCCTGGACAGTAGTCACCATTTTCCACTTCCTGCTCTTCAGTTGATTCTTCTGTAATGGTAAGCTTGTCCATTTTCTCATTTATACCTGTAGAACCGCATGAGCTACAAGGCAACTCACTATTAATCAGTCTTGTTTCATCAAAGACAGCATGTACAGACTCTTCTACAACTTGAGTAATCAAGTTGTAGACTCTATAAGCCTTATTATTATTGTTGTACCCAATAAATATCTCATCTTGGGATTTGGAAGCAAACTTAGTTAGATAAGACTTGCCATTGTTAAGGACATATCACTTGCAACCAAAGATCCTAAAATAGGATAAGTTTGGTTTCCTACCCTTCATGATCTCAAAGGGAGTCTATTTGTGGCTTTTGGTGATTGATGCCCTATTGATCGCATGACATGCAGTATTTACTACCTCAGCCCAGAAATATTTTGGAAGAGAAGTGTCACTCAATAGAGTTCTACCAGCCTCAATTAGTGTTCTATTCTTCCTTTCAGCAATACAATTTTGCTGTGGTGTTCTAGGTGAGGAGAATTCTTGAAAAATCCCAAATTCTTCACACAGATTTGTCATACTCTCAGATTGAAATTCAGTGTCATGATCACTTCTGATTTTGACCACTGTACTATCAAGTTCATTCTGAATTTGCTTGACAAAGCTGTATAAAACACTTGGGGTTTCTGATTTTTGTCTAAGAAAGAACACCCAGGAATATCTAGAATAGCCATCTACCACCACAAAAGTGTAGACCTTCCTACCTAGACTATGAAATGGCATAGGACCAAATAGATCCATATGTAAGAGGTATAGACACCTCACTGAATCCTTGTTTTCAAGGCTATTAAAGGAGGATTTTGTCTGCTTGCCTTTTTGACAAGCTAAGCATATCCCATCCTTTATACACTTAACTTTTTGACTATTCCTTACTAACTCTTTGCTAAAGAGTTGGCCAATTATTTTGTATTAAAGATGGGCCAGCCTCTTGTGCCATTTGACACAATGAGAGGCTCTCTCATCAGCTACAAGACAAATTGGAGAAACATTGTTCTCACACTCAAAGTTAAGACAATACACATTTCTTTTTCTATATCCTGTCAATATGACCTTTTGATCACTTGATCTTTTGATATGACATCCATTCTTAATAAATGAAATGTCATATCCTAAATCACTCAGCTGACTTATGCTTATAAGGTTGTGTTTCAAACCCATCACATAAGCCACTTGAGTGATAGTAATCTGGTTATTAGAAATGTTACCAAATCCTTTGATGATTCCTTTTTCAGAACCACCAAAGATTACTTTAGACCCATTTATGATAGGTAAGTACTCCTTCAGCAACCCCTTTGTTCCAGTCATGTGCCTGGAACATCCACTGTCTAGGTACAATATAGGGGCATGGTAACTTGGACTCACCTGCAATAAAGAATTATCTCTCCTTAGAACCCAAGTAATTATTGGGTCCTTGGTTCAAGTTAGCTTCATACTTAACAAATCTACCCGCTGCTCTTCTAAAAGATAGATTGTTGTTCTTCCTGACACTAATGTTGTGCCAGCAATCTATGGCATAATGGCCTGTCTTGCCACAGCACCAGCATTCATACTTATTGTATCTATTTTTAGATACATTCTTGGCAGTCTGGTTGACAGCAAATCTTTTGTTTTGTGCTGGTACTGCTGTAGCTACACCCACTGTTTTCTTAAGAACATGGGGTTTATGGACATGGGCTGCCTTATTGACATAAACATCCTTGTCATTCAGAACTTCAGTCTTACTATAACTATGAGTATTCTCGAGGTCATATTTGTTAGAAGGCACTTGTACCTTTCTAAAAACTACAGGGACTTTAAAATTCAGTGGATGGACTGAGGCTTTGCCCTTTCTCTTGAATTGGACAGCCCTGGTGTCACCTTTAAAGCCTATTCCAGCCTTACCCTTTTGAGCCACAAACTCATCTATTAAGGGTAAAACTTATTTTGGCTTGGAATAACTAGCCACCAAATCTTTCTCCTTTTGAAGTCTGGCTTCCAGAATTTTAATTAGATCATTTTTGTATGTGATTGTGCCCATCTGAATAACAGTTATAGTTTTCAGTTTGGCAACCTTATTCCTTTTTTGATCAAACTCTTTCTCTAAATCAGATGCAGCCATCTTAAGATCTGCAATTTTCTTAGCCTGAGTTTTGGCCAAGTTTTTGCTTTTCTTTAGTGCCTGCAACAAGTCCCCATATTCATCTATCAGCTGATGAATATCACCTTCAGACTCAGACCCATCCACATCACTTGATGTAGATGTAGCTGACTTTGTACCAGTACTACAATCTGAATTTCTAGAAATACATTGTACCTTACTAGGACCAGGCTGATCCTGGCACTTGTTTTCTTTTGACACAACCATCAGTCCTATGCACTGATGGTCTTCTTGTTCATAGATAGAGTTCAGCACTTGCATAAACTTATCTTCTTCATCTGCTGCATATAGACCAATGTATGTCTCAGCTTCAGATTCAGACTCTGAAGATGATTGATCTGTCAAGCTCTTTTCCTTCTTGGCAACAAAGGATTTCTCCTTCTTGCTCTTTTGTTGAGTCTTCTTTTTATCAGCAGACTCCTTTCTTTTGTCTAGACACTCAGCCACAATATGTCCAGGCCTATTACAGCAGTAGCAAACTATCTTTGATATTGTAGATTTGCTAGGCTTAGACCTGCTCCTGTCCTTCCTTGATGACTTCCTCTTTTGATAATAGTCATCCACAGGCTGATATGTGGAGGGCCTAGACTTCCACTGCTTCTTCTTCAGGAATCTCTGAAACTGCCTTGTGAAGGCAGCAAAGTCTTTATCTGAATCACTGTTGTCTGAACTTTGGTTGTCTGAATTATCTGAAGTAATTTCAGCAATAATCTCAGGAGGTGATGGAGACATCCTCCTATTCTTCCTAGTGGCTTCCACCTTGAAGGCCACAGACTTTTATTTATGCTCCCCTTTTGCACTTTTCTCTTCCTCTTTCCTAGCCATAAGCTGCATCTCATATGACAGCAATTTTCCAAACAAAGTTGGAGGAGAGATATCTGCAAGTTTGGCCACTTCCCTAATGGCACAAATCTTAGTGTCCCAATCCTTTGTCAAGGATCTTAGGAATTTATCATTCAGTTCATATGTACTGAAGATCCTTCCATAGGACATCAGCTCATTTACTATTCTATAGAACTTTTTATAACACTCAGTTATACCATCTGACTTTCCTTGTCTGAAACTCTCATATTCCTGGTTCAGCATAGATTTTCTATCTTGTTTGACTTCTTCAGAACCCTCCATGTAGACTATCAAGGTGTCCCACATTTCCTTGGAGGTCTTGCAGTGAATCAAATTTTGAAAGGTTGAATCATCTATGACACTTACTATGATATTCTGGGCTCTTTTATCCATAGGTTCCAGGATTATCTCTTCCTTAGTCATTTCTGAAAAATCCTTTGGAGTTCTTTGATTTGCATCTAGAACTGACAACTTAATTGGAATATAAGGACCTTCCTTTACTGTAATGTAGATCCTTGGATCAGAAGCCTCCATAAAAAGTCTGACCCTTTCTTTCCATATTCCAAATATCTCTTTCCTGCATATGGGTAATTTCATAGAACCTAGTTCCTTATGATTTTCTCCTGAACCCATTTTCTTGATCTTGAATCTGCCTTATGGATCTTACTCAGACTGTTAAGTCCTTCTTTGAGTAACCTCCCTTTGATACCACTTGATAGAATTGAATTCAAGATAACCCAAACACCTAGAGGGGGGGATGAATAGGTTCTTTTCTTTTTACTTAAGGCAGAATAATATTTAAGTTCTTAAAATAGAATCTAACTGTTCTACAACAATCACATCACATAATTCACAATCACACATACATCACAGATTACACACAAGTTTATAGTGGTTCCCCAAGGTCTGGGTACATCCACTTTCCCCTTCACCTATCTAGCAGTGTGCTAGATTCGGCCTAACTTCTTCCTTGTTCTCAGATCCACAGATCTTACAGCTCAGAACCCTGAAAGGTTCCTATAACTTAGAATGTATCCACACTCCTACAGCTCAGGATAACAGCCCTACCTCAACCTTGCCATAAGGCCTACAACCAAGAGAAAAATTTCTCTTACACTCAGGCTCAAAAGCCCAACCACTCAGAGATCTATATCTCCTACACTTAGCCTTTATAATATAGGCTTACAACTCAGATCATTGAAAAGATCCTACAAAATTTGATAAGTGTTTTAGATTGTCTCTTACCCTTGTTGAGAGAGAAGGGATAAAGGTTTCTTGATCAGCTTCTTGATAAGACTGATGGCTGAAATCAACCTGTTCTTAGCTTTATTCAAAGCTTCTTGAATCTGAACTCAGTAGGGTTGATCTCCTTTGAAGTTGACTGGCTGGCAACTTCCTCCTTCGATTTCAGAAATAGATCTGAATCCTTCTTAGAAGACTAGTTCAAGATCTGCTTCTTAAGAGACTTGTAAATGTCTCCATCTTTACTTCAACAGTTAGAGATCTCTCTCACTCTCCAGAACTTCTGAAGTTTCTTCAGAATTCTTGCTCTAATACTCCTTAGACAAATTCTGAGTAGATTGCCACTTCAGATTGTCTTCTTAGATCTTATCACGAAAATCTTCTTCTGTGTGTCGTGCACTTTCTTGATCAAAGATCAATACTTCAATAGTTGTTCGTGTTGTTGTTTTTTTGATTTGACATAATCCATCTATATATAAGACTTCATTCATGGTAACCGGCTGATCTGGTTTCTAACAAACTTCTGACAGGTCTGACAGCTTCAGCAAACTTGTTGGAACACACAGCTGTCAAGTATCCAGTCAGTTCTTGAACCTTTGTCTTTGTCAGCAAAGCGTCGAGACTGATTGTCATTATGTGTCGACACAAGTAGATTAAGTGTCGACATAAGCTTTGGTGATGTCGACACAGCTCCTTTGGTGGCGACACAGCTTCTTGACACAACATCTGTATGATTTGTCGACACTGCTTCTCTGTGTCGACACAATCACTTCTTCACTCCACAACAATCAACTTTGCTGAAACTCTGTTGTGTGTCGACACATGTCCTGTGTGTCGATACAGTTGATGTAGTCTCAGAATTCTGTGTTTCGACACTGCCTCCAGGTGTCGACACAGTTGATGTAGTCTAAGAATTCTGTGTGTCGACACTGCCTCTAGGTGTCGACACAGTTGATGTCGAATAATACTTCTGTGTGTCGACACTGCCTCCTAGTGTCGACACAGTCGATGTCGACTAATACTTCTGTGTATCGACATAACCTCCTGGTGTCGACACAGTTGATGTCGACTAATAAATTCTGTGTGTCGACATAGTTGCTTCTGGTGTCGACACAGCTTTTCCAAGTGTCGACACAGGCTTTCTTAAGTGTCGACACATGGACTTAGAAACTTTTTTTTCTGCATGTTAGCAAATTTTTAACCTGCACATATAAACTCAAAATAACATCAAATACACCTTGATGTATATCATTGAGCTAAGTGTGGCTTCTTCAAATCAGGTACACATTTTGCCATGTACCCAACAAGGCCGATGTCGGATGCATTCAAGTGTCGCCTCTTCGCGATCATGTTGAAAGACAAGGTAAGGGACTGGTTCCATCAACTCCCAGCGAGATCGATCTATGGGTTCCACCTCTAAGAAGAGGAAGAAGATCCCCGAGTACATCTTCCTGATAAGGCAGAGGGAGGTGGAGTCGTTGGACCAATACGTGGACCAATTCCAAGAAGAGATCTTGGATATCCAGGAGATGTCAGGGTATGCTCTCCAAATGGGGTTTACAGTGGGGTTACGTGAGGCATTCTTTAAGATGAGTCTGACCCAAAAGGCCCCCTTATCCTTCGAGGAGCTGATGGAAAGGGCGGTAGAGGAGATAGCAACTGAGGCGGCCAACCCGACATTTATCAAGAAGTTGTCAAGGTTGACCGAGGCATAGTCGAAGGAGCAAGGTGGCTCGAGGCATCAGGAGGGAAGAAGGAGAGAAGAGCAAAGAGCTCAGGTGTTTCAGGGACCTCAGGAGGGTCTAGAGCCAGGTTGGAGGCAATAGGGAGGGCCCATTCAGGGTCCAAGAAGAGGTCTCACCCAGGGTGGGGAGAACTTCCATGGAGGCCAGGGGAGGTTCAACTTCCAGAGGCAAGCCCCTAGGCAGCTCCTACCCCCACCACAATAAGCCATGATGATAGGAAGAGGGGGATGAGGTAACAGGAGGGATCGCCTAGCCCGTCGCAGGAGGGAAGGAAGAGCATTATCATACTGTGACTTCCATCAAGTAGAGGGTCATTTCACAGCTACTTGCCCATAGTTCCTGGAAGTGAGAGAGGCGAGAGACCCAGCCCAGCAGCAGCAGCGGGTGCGGATTGACGAAGTTCTCCCCAGAGAAGGGGGAGATGACGTATGTAAGGATCGGGTCGATACAGGAGCCCGAGGAGGTATAAGAGTGATCCACGGTAGAGTGGGGGTCGAGGCCACTCAGAAGGCAAGCCTCCATGTCATGTATTATCGGAGCATCGCTTCGACATCCCAAACTCAACCCCAGAGTAGAAGATCACCTTCTCAATAAAGGATATGCCGAGTCATGAGGATCCGTTCTGCGATGCGCTGGTCATCCAGACGGTCATCGAAGGCTACACCGTCTCCTGGGTCTTGGTTGACAATGGGAGATCCGTCAATGTCATTTTCAAGAACGCATTCGACGAGATGAAAATGGAACCAAGGAGGGTTTTGGCCTCAGACGGAACCCTGTTCGGATTTTCAGGAGAAAGGAAGGAGGTAGAAGGTGGAGTCGGACTCTAGGTGAAGTTGGGGGGGGGGGACTCAAGGAACTTCCGATTCGTCATTATTGACACTCCAAGTAGTTATAACGCCATCTTCGGGAGGCCCCCCATCATCGTCTTCCATTGTGTGTCGCCATCTTTCCACCAGTGCCTCAAGTTCAGCTCAGGAGGGATCCAAGTCAGGATCAGGGGAGACCCCAGGATGGCAAGGCAGTGCTACGTCACGGCTGTCAACACCATCTCCTGGCTAGCCAAGGCAGAGGAGATGGAGAAGATCATGGAGAGCTTGAGCAGGATGGAGGTATCATAGAAGAAGGCGAGTGATGGACATCATGCTCAAGCATCCTAAGGAAGCCTTGCGTCAGTGAAATCCTTTCCTTTTATGTTTTTTAATGAGTCTACCCCTAACCAGAAGAGTCAGAAGGTCTTGTATCCAAAAATTCCCCCGTTTGAGGATGTTGAATTTATAAAAGTTAGAGTGACACGCCTAGTCCAGACCCCCGAGAAGATCTCCTTATCCAGGCTCTCACTAGCTAGTTGGGTCGAATATGCCTCAGTGGAGAGCAAGTCCCACCCCCCGAGAGGATCTTCTCATTCAGGCTCTCACTAGCTGGTTAGGTCGAATGTGCCTCGATGGAGAGCAAGTCCTACCCCCCGAGAAGATCTCCTCATCTAGGGTCTCACTAGCTGGTTGGGTCGAATGTGCCTCGGTGGAGAGCAAGTCCCAGCCCCCGAGTGGATCTTCTTATCCAGGATCTCGCTAGCTTGTTGGGTCAAATGTGCCTCGGGGAGAGAAAGTCCCACCACCCGAGAGGATCTCCTTATCCAGGCTCTCACTAGCTGGTTGGGTCAAATGTGTCTCAGTGGAGAGCAAGTCCCTCTCCCCGAGAGGATCTCCTCATCTAGGCTCTCACTAGCTGGTTGGGTTGAATGTGCCTTGGTGGAGAGCAAGTCCCACCCCCCGAGAGGATCTCCTCATCCAGGCTCTCACTAGCTGGTTGGGTCAAATGTGCCTCAGTGGAGATCAAGTCTTACTCCCTGAGAGGATCTCCTCATCCAGACCCTCACTAGCTAGTTGGGTTGAATGTGCCTCGGGGAGAGTAAGTCCCACCCCCCGAGAGGATCTCCTCATCCACGCTCTCACTAGCTGGTTTGGTCAAATGCGGTTGAGAGCAAGTCCCACCCCCGAGAGGATCTCTTCATCCAAGCTCTCACTAGCTGATTGGGTCGAATGTGCCTCGGTGGAGAGCAAGTCCCACCCCTCGAGAGGATCTCCTCATCCAGGTTCTCACTAGCTGGTTGGGTCGAATGTGCCTTGGTGGAGAGCAAGTCCCACCCCTCGAGAGGATCTCCTCATCCAGGCTCTCACTAGCTGGTTGGGTCGAATGTGCCTCGGTGGAGAGCAAGTCCCACCCCCCGAGAGGATCTCCTAATCTAGGATCTCACTAGCTTGTTGGGTCGAATGATCCTTAGTGGAGAGCAAGTCCTACCCCCCGAGAGGATCTCCTCATCCAGGCTCTCACTAGCCGGTTGGATCGAATGTGCCTCGGTGGAGAGCAAGTCCCACCCACCGAGAGGATCTCCTCATCCAGGATCTTACTAACTGGTTGAGTCAAATGTGCCTCGTTTGAGAGCAAGTCCCACACCCTGAGAGGATCATCTCATCCAGGATCTCACTAGCTGGTTGGGTCGAATGTGCCTCGGTGGAGAGCAAGTCCCACCCCCCCCCCCCGAGAGGATCTCCTCATCCAGGCTCTCACTAGCTGGTTGGGTCGAATGTGCCTCGGTGGAGAGCAAGTCCCACCCCCCGAGAGGATCTCTTCATCCTGGCTCTCACTAGATGGTTGGATCGAATGTGCCTCAGTGGAGAGCAAGTCCTACCCCGGAGAGGATCTCCTCATCCAGACTCTCACTAGCTGGTTGGGTCGAATGTGCCTCGAAGGTGAGAAGGAACGAACCCCCGAGAGGATCTCATAACCCAGACTCCTATTAGCTGGCATGATAGGTTGAACCCTCAGGGAGGTTAAGTGAATTCTACCCGGAGGGGATCTCGTCACCCAGGCTCCCATTAGTTGGCATGACAGGTTGACCCCTCAGGGAGGTTAAGTGAATTCTACCCGGAGGGGATCTCGTAACCCAGGCTCCCATTAGTTGGCATGGCAGGTTGACCCCTCAGAGAGGTTAAGTGAATTCTACCCGGAGGGGATCTCCAGGCTCCTATTAGCTGGCATGGCAGGTTGACCCCTAAGGGAGGTTAAGTGAATTCTACTCGAAGGTGTTCTCGCCACCCAGACTCCGGTTAGCTGGCATGGAAGGTTGACCACTCGGAGAGGCTAAGTATTTTTGGTACCATGGATGCCACACTCAGTGAATATGTTGGGTTAGATGTTTCTTTTCGAGCGTGGATCTCGTACGAAAAGGGCGGGGATTGTGTACAACCCTGTATTCGCGGATTGGGGTCCCCAAGAAGGCGCAAGGATTGCTACGCAGCTTTAAGCTTTTTGAGAGTTTTGCACTCTTGGAGGCCAATTTTTGGTTAATCTGCATAATATACAAGTAGGGGGACGCAGTATTTGCCTCCCCCCGACCTGTTTTAAGGGGGGCAAGTGTGACAGAGGTCGACACTCGCCCCGACCCTTTTTAGGGGGCGGATGTGGCGAGAGGCCGGCTCAAGGGTCTCGGCCAGCCTAGCTCGCCAGGCTCAAGGGTCTCGGCCAGCCTAGCTCGCTTGGCCAAGTGCTCGCCTGGCCAAGTTCTCGCCCAACCTAGTGCTCGCCCGGCCAAGTGCTCACCTAACCTAGTGCTCGCCCAGCCTAGTGCTCGCCTAGCCCAGTGTTCGCTCGACCAAGTGCTCACCCAGCCTAGTGCTCGCCTGACCAAGTTCTCTCCCAACCTAGTGCTCGGCCAGCCTAGTGCTTGCCCGACCAAGTACTCGCCCACCCTAGTGCTCGCCCAACCTAGTGCTCGCCCAGCCTAGTGCTTGCCCAGCCTAGTGCTCGCTAACCTAGCTCGCCCTGCTTGAGGGTCTGCCTTTTTACCCCTGGTGGGCTGCGAATAGCTGTTCAAAATAGCAGAGTTTGGTTGTTGACAGACTAGCCCCAGGGTGTTTTCAGTAATTTCAGAGCAGCAGAGGTTGGCTATTTGCTGTCTGTTCCTAATAAACTATAAATAGACCCTTAGGGCTTCCTTAGATAGGATCAATTCTTTACCACTTCATCTTCTTCCTTCATCCTCCAAGGCACCTAGATCAGCATTGGCTGAGAAGTGGGAGATCTCAAAGGTCTTCCGGGTGTGAGGTGGGACCTTCGTGCTAGATCCAAGGGTAATTTTCCAAATTCAAGTCTCTCGCCAGGGGACAGCTTGGGAGAAGTAGGTGTGAGCCGCACCCTAGGTCCGAACTCTAGGTGGAACCAAATTTCGATTTCAACATAAATGGTATACTATACCAATGCTATAGCATCCAAGGTGAAAGTATCTAGTGTCAACCTAATCCACCTATAGGGGGAAATAGGTGTCGTGCAGTCTATTGTGGAAGTAAATTAACCTGCACAACTAAGCAAACGAAACACAGAAAAAACATAAATAATTATAGTGGTTCCCCGATTTGGGTACGTCCACTTTCCCCCTTCGACCTATCTCCCACCAAGGGACGACTCGGTCACTTCTTCAAACGGATTGAAATCCAATCCTCACACTAGGAGCAACGCTCCCCTAAATATGGAAGGAACCCTTCCAACAACGGAGTCACAACTCCACCACAACGAGTTGCACCCAACCCTTACAAATAGGAATGAAAATTCATTTACAACCAAATTGAAAGTAAATAAAAATACAAACAATGCTTTGTGAAGATTCCGATGTCCTTCTTCGTTCGTTGAGGCTTGCACGAAATGTACGAAGAGTCCACAACTTGATTTCTCACTTGGAATGGATCTTGTCAAGATCAGCGACAGCAAGCAAGTGCAGCAGCGATGCTTTGCAAATCCAAACTTCTTGACGAAGTAAGCTAGGTCTTCAAACGATCTCAGTCGGATCAAACGTATCAACCGATTCGGAAGGGAGAACAAGTCTCGTTCAATAAATTGGAATACAAGAGATCTTGAGAGAGACATGTGAGACCGGGTGCTTGCCTCGGTACTATCGTCGAGCGATCAGAGACGGGCTTAGATCAGTGGCGGCGACAACTTTGCGAGCGGTGACGTGGGATCGGGCGGAGCTCGCGATTCGCTAGGTCACGGTGTCGGCTTCTTTTTGTATTTCGTATTCCGATCGGTTAGTATCCTGTAGACAACGGAGATAAGTCTGTATATATACCCAAAGGCAAACCCTAGAAGACCATTATGGGGCCCACCACGGAAATCCCGATATCTGGCCGAACTAAGCACGGCGACCTGGACCGGTGCAGCGAGCAGCAAAATCTGCCTAAGGCAAAATCGGTGGGAGTCGTTGGTGATTCCCGTCGATGTCGGCGGGAATCACTCTCGACTCTCGTCGATTCTGCCTTGGAAAAATTTCAGTTTGATTTTGCCAGCCGGAAGAAGTCGGCAGGAGACACTTAGTGATTCCCGTCAAAGTCGGCGGGAATCACTAACGACTCCCATCGAAGTCGGCGGGAATCACTAGCGATTCTCGTCGATTTTTACTTGGAAGAATTTTCCTCTTTCCTTCTTTTGATAGCTTGGTCTTTGACCCATCCTTGCTCCTTCTTCTGCTCTTGATCTACCTTGACCCTGTACTTGAAAATAAGAACACTCCAATAGAGAGAGCACACGTGGATCAACACACTGATCTACACAACGAGGGATTACATTGCGCAGACCCGTGTATATTAGCTCACTGCACTCTGACATTGGTGTGTACTTTGCATGGAATGGCTGCAAGCATAACTTGATAAAATTGTCAAATACATAGTCAATTCAACTTAGCTTGTTCAGGCTCTTCTTCAAATCAGGTCTATTGTGGATGCAATACCCAACACAAGGTACTTGAAGAAGTCCAAAAGGGGGAGAAGGCTTTGCAAACTAAGGTAGCCGCTATGGAAGCCCAAATGATAGAGCAGTTCAAGGCAGTCAACTCTTACACGTATGATAACTTTGGTTGGCTTTATGGTGAGTTATTTGGTGGGCAAGGTCATACTAGAATTCCTTAACTTACAGTGCCTGGTCTAGTACATGGTGATGTCAATCCTTCCAAGGATTATTCACAATATTGGACATACACTTAGGATTTCCCTCAGTATGGACCTTGATCTTCTTCTGCTGTTGTTGTTGATGAGCCGAAAATTCAGAGAATTGAAGACTCTCCTCTTCCTACTCATAAGAGAAGAATATATAGTGGAGGTCCGTCTGCTGTAAGGTTAGAGCCCAACAAAGAAATGGTTGAAGTGTGGAGTCCAATCTTCAAGAGCATCATTCTAGACACATTCAAACTAGTAGACTTGGAAAATGAAAATAGACAGAAGCATGAAGTGGCTAATGCTAAAAGAAGGCTACATTTCAGAAAATACAGATTTGATGATCCGGAAGCTCCTCCATCTACGCAGAAGTATTATCCAAAGCCAAAGACCTACTTTGACAGATAATATTAGAAAAGCCAAGGGAAAAATGTCTAATTGTTTTTTAGTTGATGGTTGTGAACTTCAATTTCCCATGTATAACTTTTTATTATAAATATATATAATTTAGTGTTTTGACTGGGAATGCTCTTGTT
The DNA here is from genome assembly GCA_039513925.1 of Platanthera zijinensis. NCBI lineage: Eukaryota > Viridiplantae > Streptophyta > Magnoliopsida > Asparagales > Orchidaceae > Platanthera > Platanthera zijinensis. The sequence continues at coordinate 178,431,740 of CM077085.1, read as the reverse complement.
TCTTAATTTTATATGTTCTTTCATGTTCATGTTTTAAGATTATTATGTAAATAATTAACCTTAGTTTGTAGGGGTTTGACTTCTTCAAATAGGGGGAGATTGTTGGGTATTGTATCCACAATAACTCTGATTTGAAGAAGTGTCCTGAAAGAGAAGGGATAGATACTACTCTAGAGGGGGGGGTGAATAGAGTAATCAAAAATTGCACTAGCAAAGTTGACTTTCTACTCAACTCCCTTGGAGTTAAATGCGGAATGAAGGTTATAGATATTTGAGATTAAACCTTAGAGCCTAACACAAGTGTTGTGCATAAAAAGGCAGCCAACTGTAATTACAGTTGAGGCTTGGAAACCTAAACAGCAACTAGCAAACTTAGTTAAGATCTAATCACAGCCACAATGCAAGTAATTAATTAAAGCAATCCAGACAACACAAGGAATTTATAGTGGTTCCCCAAACAACTTGGGTACGTCCACTCTTCTACCAACAAGGTAGGAATCCACTCAGGTTTTCGATCAGGTGCCCTGCCACCAACAAGATCTGCTTCAGGTAGATCAAGAAACCCTTTAGACTTTTGATCAGGTGTCTAAAAACCAACACAGGTTTTTGATCAGGTGCCCTGCCACCAAGGGATACTTTTGAAGGGAGTAATAACCCTGTACAGGATGGGGAAAGGAGGTTAAGGTGTCTTCTCTATTTTACAATAGATTAGAGAAGCACAATAACTTGCACTGAGCTAGAAAGCTCTAAAAGAATCAAGGCTCCCCCTGGCTCAAAGAATGTCCAGGTGAAGTCTTGCTTCAGTGCAGAAACACTTCAGAAATTACTGAAGGAAAAAGCTACAAGAAGATAAATAATATTAAATAAAATTTCTTCTTTAAGCAGCTATCTTCTTCTTCTTCTTCAAAAGGCTCTGAGTGAAGATCTTCCTGTAAGCAGGAGAACTTAGGTTGAAGAAGAGTGAAGAACTAGAACTTCTTCTCAGTTAGATGTGAATGTGCTGAGAGCAGTTGGAAATTGTAAGTTCTTAAGCTTGAATGCTGCTGATTGCTTTTTGGTATGTGAGAGCTAGCTAATTTCTTTCTTCAAAGAAGTCTTTATATAGCAGCAGTAGCAACAGCTCTTACTTGAGTTTGAATCTTGTCTTCTTCTGTACTCTGCAAGCTGGGCTGCAAAAAGCATAAAGCAAAACAAAATATTGCAGGCAGATATCCTATAAAAGGATAAAGCTTTCTAAGAAGCTGCAAATTACTCTGATGAAATAATATAAGAGAAAGACACATCAGAAAAGACTCTTTATAGCCAAGGAAGACTTTTTGAGTCTAACGGCTATAAAGGACAGCCTGGCAGATAAAGTAGAAAACATATCTCAGCTATAAGACAAACAACTTTGTCAGAAAAGATTAGCTCATGCATAAAGAATGGAACTGATATTGCATGGAAATAATATCACAATTTATTCAGATAATCTTTTATAAAATATGCCAAAATAAGTATGAAATTAGTCACATCATAGAAGACGACAAAACTATTTTAAAACATACAGCAAAACGTCGAACGACCCTCGGAGATCATCGACCGACACACGGAGATCGTTGACCTATCGGACAGATAGTCGAACGATCCAGATAGTCGAACTATCAAAGAAGATAGTCGAACTACCAAACAAAACAGATAGTCGACCTATCAAACAGATAGTCGACCTATCAGATAGTTGAACTATCCAAGCAGATAGTCGAACTATCAAAGCAACACAGATAGTCGACCTATCAACAGATAGTCGAACTATCAAAGCGGACAGATAGTCGACCTATCAACAGATAGTCGAGCTATCAGATAGTTGAACTATCAGGACAGATAGTCGAACTATCAAAGACAACAGATAGTCGACCTATCAACAGATAGTCGAGCTATCAGATAGTTGAACTATCAGGACAGATAGTCGAACTACCAAGGCAAACAGATAGTCGACCTATCAGCAGATAGTCGAGCTATCAACGCAGACAGAGCGTCGACCAACTGATAGACGATCGTCGATCAGTCGATAGACGATAGTCGAGTGACGTTCGACCATAGTCGAACGAAAAACTACTTAACCAAATATTCATCTGGAAAAGCAATTCTACACAACTAGAGAATCTAACCTATCAACTAACCTTTGACCATAGATAAATCTTGGGTCAAGAGACAGAAAGAGAGGACTGAACTCAAATCAAAACCTAGGGTTCCAACAATCTCTCCCTATTTGAGTTAAGTCTCTCAACAATTAAAACATACAAAACTAATTACTAAAAGTAAAATAAAATGCATAAAGGGAAATAACTAAGCAGATATCGTCAATCAATCAGATAATAAATTAACTGTCAATCAATGAATAATTAAGGTGCTTCAGAGTTATGCTTAGAATCAGAAGAGCTAGAAACAAAAATAATCTTTCTTGAGGGATCTAGAGCTTCTTTTTTCGATAGCTTCAAGTCTTGTTCTCCAATAATTTTCAATTCTATTGTTCTTGGGACCACTGCCTCAGGATGCTTTTCCATATACTTTGAAGGATCAAATATCTCAGGTCTAACCTTGAACTTGTCTAGCTCCTTCATTCTGAATTTAGACATTATGGTTAATCCTGCAGTGTCCTTTCCTTCTGCTTTTGCTTTCTTAATTTGCGCTGCTCCAACCAGTTCAAGAAAACGAGCCATCCTAAAGTTAGGATCAAGCTCTGGGCTTTCATAAATAATCTCAGAAGAAGTGTCAACTGGTTCTTTATCCTGATTAACTAGATAACAAGAGGGAGCATACTTAGCAAAGTTCTTGCTAGAATTTTCAGATAAAAATAAATTGCTTACCTTTTGGAGCATCCTTCACAGAAAGATCTGGCTTAGAGATTGAGCTTTTGATTTCTTTAGACTGAGGAGGAGAGAAGGTTGGTCTTTGATACACTACCTCCTTAACTTGTTCTTTAACAGTATCAGGTCTTTGATAGCCAGTTTGACTTTTACCTTGGAATCCTTGTGAACTTCTCCTTTGAGCAGACTGAGATGGATTTGATCTTTCGGATTGAGCAGCAGGTTTAGAAGATAAATTTCTTGAGGCTCCTGCACCGGGAGGTGGAGGAGGAGGACCTCTAGGATTCCATCTAGGGACAGGAGAGTCATACCTCTTTGACTTTTTTCCTTTGCTTTTGCTGGTTCTTAGAAAATAACATCCAATGCTGGAAGTCTTTTGACTTTGGATCAATTCTTTTCAGTATATAATAAGGTGTATCATTATTTGGATTAGCAGGAGGAGGAGCTACAGCTTTTCTTTTCTTTTTAGCAATCCTTTTTCTTTTAGATTCAGCAGACTCATCAGAATCGATTTCATCTTCAGAATTAGAAGAGATAGGTAGATCATATGGGTCAATAGCATCTTTCATAAATCTTTCTTTTTCCTTTCGAGCAGCTCTTTCTAGTTCTTCTTCCATGGCATCCTGTGCCAGGAGAGTATCTAAATCCAAGCCTGGGGAATCATCCCATACAGTAGATTTTTCAATTTGGGCATCTACAGCTGATTCTTGAAGATCAGAAACTATCATAGTGACCAGTTCTGCTTGCACTTCTGGCTGAACAACTTCAGAAATTTGAGCCTCTGGTTCTGGTTGAACTTCTGGAGCAGGTGGGATAACAGGCTCTTGAACTTCTAGAATTTCTTCCAATTTATCTGTAATTTTATGAATAAAATTGTTCTAAATGACATCTAATCATGCCTTCCAGATATTCCCAAACTATCATATCAGTTAACAAGTCTAAAAAGTAAGTAAAGGGAATACCTTCAGAATTGACCACAGCATGTCCTAACTTCCACAGTTCATCTAGAAAGGAGGTGATAATTCCTTCTAGGTATAGGGCAACCAAGGGAGTAGAACATTCTTCTAAATAAGCTTTAACAATGAATTCAGATTTCAAAACTGTATCAGAAATTTCCTTTTCAGATAGAGGAGAAGGAGCTGAATCTTCTGTTGCTTTCTCTGCTACTGCATGATGATCTGCTGGAGGGGAGGCCAAAGGCTGCTCTGAGACATCTTCATCAAGCATCTCCCCCTGCCTGATTTCAGTAGAAACTGAAACCAGGCCCCTAGAAGAAGAGGGCTCAGCAGACTTTGAGAGTTTTTGAATAGCAGCAGTCAAGGAGGATATAGAAGAAGCAAGGGGAGCAATTGCCTCTTCAATCATAATTTTGATTGAGGGGGTAATTAACTCCACAATGCTAGAAATAAAAGCTGGAGTTATTTCAAAAGGAGATGATGAATATGATGGAGGAATTTCAGTGGGTGGAAGAGTAGCAGGGATGGTATATGCAAGATGAGCTGGAGGATGAACTGGAGATGGAACTGGAGATGTATGAGTGGAATCAGGGTGATCAATGTGATTAGGAGAGGGAATTAGAGAGTGAACTGGAGTAGAAATCTCAGACACCAACAAATCAAAACTGGGATGAGAGATCCCAACAAGATGAGTTAGGAGAGGAGATGCAGGAGGAGAAGCAGAATGTCGTACTTCAATTGAAGTTGAGGGAACTTCAACTGAAGTAGACGACAAAACTGATGAAGAAGATGGAAGAGATGGATTTGTTGAGCCAGCTGCTAGAAGGGGGGGGAGTGACTGAGACAGTCCTGGTGCTCTCAGAAGTAACTGGAGCAACCCCTGTGGGAGCGGGCTTCAGGAAGGTCCTTTTCCATTTTGTGAACAGGGATGGATCCATCTTCTTGCTAGCGTTGATGGAGGTGACGGCTGACACTAGCAGATGGGGGTATTTCTCCTTCAGAAAAATCCCAACTACCCTTCCCAGGGTAACTTCTTTCTTTCCATTCTTTTTCCTGATCAAGTCAAACATAACGCCTGCCCAATTGATCTGCTTCTTATTTACAATTGCACACATCAGTGCAAATTGCTGCCTTGTAATATTATCATGGGCGGAGTGCTTTCCCAGTAGCACTTTTCCAACTATTTCCGCAAGAAACTTAATCTTAAATGGGAAATTCACTTTGAGCAGCTTAGAGGGAATGCCTTCGGCATGTCCCAGCTCAGTTAACATCCTTCCAAACTCAGGAGCATCTTGCTCATACTCTTCTTCACCATTAATCAATCCAAAAATTTCAGTCAGAATAGCGGGAGTCAATATTACCTCTTCTCCGCTAATTGTTCCAGTCATCGAGTCATCAGTTGAAGTTGAAGTGAAGGCCCACTCTTTGATCTCTTGAGTGTTTATCTTTATTCTGTAGGACATGAGTTTCTCTAACCCTTGATCTTTGCACAGATTCAGAATCTCCACTATTCCTGGTTCGCAGTAGCTGAAGGCGTCGAAATCTATGCTGAAGCCGGCATCAAACTTCACTACTGCAAGAAGCGCTGGAGCAAACGCCATCGAAAACGCTGGAGAAGACGAGAGAGAGACGGCGAGGACGGAGCGCAAGACAAAGAGCGAGCGGGAAGACGGAATGCGAAAAGACTCTCTCCGTCGACGATAAAAGCAACTATCTCTTAACCTAGGTCGACCATCAGCTTTATATTAAAACAGCGATCGTCGATCTATTTAAAAGATACTGGAGACGATGGTCGAACGGTCGTTCGACGATCGGTCCTGAAGCAGAGTAGTCGATCAATCGTTCGACTATTTCTGTCTTCACAAACAGCAAGCTGTTGTCAATCATAGATCGACGATAGGCTCGACCTGTTCGACTATCTTCGAATACTGGTCGACGATCTTCAAGCAGATAAGCTATCTTCAATCATAGGTCGACGATAGGCTTGATCCGTTCGACTATCGTCGAACTTCGTTCGACTATCTTCGAACAAATTTCAACAAGGCAGTCGTCACACTTAGTCTCTTCCATTAATCATGCCTAGTTGAACCAAAAAGAACAGATGCTTCTGTTCATCTAAGGGCTTGGTGAATATATCACCTCTCTGAAGGTCTGTGGATATGAACTCAAGACTGATCTTGTTCTTTTCCACACAATCTCTCAGGAAATGGTGTCTAATCTCAATGTGCTTCATTCTAGAGTGGTGCACTGAATTTTGTGCAATGGAGATAGCACTTGTACTGTCACACATGATTTTAGTGTTCTTGTGTGAGTACCCATAATCCAAAAGTTGATTTTGTATCCATAGGATCTGTGAACAACAACTAGCAGCTGCTATATATTCAGCTTCTGCAGTTGAAGTTGAGACAGAGGCCTGCTTCTTACAGAACCAAGAGACCAATCTCTCTCCCAGGAACTGACAAGTTCCTGAGGTACTTTTCCTGTCAACTCGACAACCAGTATAATCAGAATCAGAATATCCAATTAATTCAAATTCTGACTCAGCTGGGTACCAAAGTCCTAGATTTGGACATCCCTTTAGGTATCTCAAGATTCTCTTGAGAAGAATCAGATGAGATTCCTTGGGGTTGACCTGGAATCTAGCACAAAGGCATGTAGCAAACATTATGTCTGGCCTACTTGCAGTTAAATACAATAGGGAACCAACAATGGCCCTATAATTCTTTTGATCAACAGGCTTTCCCTGATCATCAGAATCAATAACTACATTAGTAGCCATAGGTGTATGCATTGATGAAGCATCTGCCATCCCAAACTTCTTTACCAATTCCTTGGCATATTTGGATTGGGAGATGAAGATGCCATCAGCATCTTGCTTTACTTGGAGACCAAGAAAGTAAGACAGCTCACCCATACTACTCATCTCAAACTTAGAATGCATCAAGATGGAGAACTTTTTGCATAGTTTGGGATCAGTGGAACTAAAAATAATGTCATCCATATACACTTGAACTAACAGGATTGTGTCCTTGTGGTGCTTGACGAAGAGAGTTCTATCAACTACTGCCCTAACAAAGTTATGCTCTAACAGGAAACTAGCTAAAGTCTCATACCAGGCTCTTGGTGCTTGTTTTAGTCCATAAAGAGCTTTCTGCAACTTGAATACATGTGAGGGCTGAGTTGAAGAAACAAAACCGGGTGGCTATTCAACAAATACCTATTCCTTTAGCTAACCATTAAGAAAAGCACTTTTGACATCCATCTAAAAAACCTTAAACTTCATATAGGCTGCATAGGCTAAGAAGATCCTTATTGCCTCTAGCCTTGCAACAGGAGCAAAGGTTTGGTCATAATCTATACCTTCCTCCTGTCTGTAGCCCTGAGCTACAAGCCTAGCTTTATTCCTTACAATGATTCCATTTGCATCCAACTTATTTCTATACACCCACTTGGTGCCTATGATCAGTTGGTCTTTAGGTCTTGGAACCAAAGTCCATACTTTACATCTTTCAAACTGATTGAGTTCCTCTTGCATAGCAATGATCCAGTGGGGATCTAGCTCAGCATCTTTAAAGGTGAGGGGCTCAATCTGTGAAAGGAAACAAGCATGCATCACATCCTGTCTTAACTGATGTCTTGTTTGAACGCCAGCTGATATGTCTCCTATCACTTGAGATGTAGGATGATCTCTAAGTGTGACAATATCAGCAGGTGGGATGTGATCTTCAGCAATAGTTGGGATTAATTCCTCAGGAGGAATTTGATCTACTGTTGGTGGTACAGCAACAACTTCTGCAATGTCTTCATCACTGTCTGATTCAGTGATATGAAGAGTTGAAAGATGGAGGATTTCTTGAGTGACATCTTTGGAAGATTCTTGTACCTGTAATGAACTTGAGGAAGGGGAAGTTTCCTTCTCCTTGTAAAACATTTGGGATTCATCAAAGGACACATGAACAGACTCTTCAATTTTAGAAGATGATTTATTAAAAACCCTATAAGCTTTGCTTACTTGGGAATATCCAAGAAAAATTCCCATTGAAGCCTTTGCTTCAAATTTTCTAATGTATTCTTTATTGTTATTATGAATATAAACAACACAACCAAAAACTCTAAAATAATTTATTTTAGGTTTCTTTCCTTTAAGTAACTCATAAGGAGTTTTACACTTAAGTTTGTGTATCAGACTTCTATTCAAGACATAGTTGGCTGTACTAACAGCTTCTGCCCAATAGAAAAGAGGCATATTAGCATCTGCCAACAATGTGCCAGCAGCTTCAATTTGTGTTCTGTTCTTCCTTTCAACTACCCCATTTTGTTGGGGAGTTCTAGGAGCTGAGAAGATATGTTTGATACCTTCTCTCTCACAGAATTCTTGCATGAGAAGAGAGTCAAACTCAGTACCATGATCACTTTTGATCAAGGCCACATGAGTAGAGTACTCAGTCTGCACACATAATAGAAAATCTGTAAGGGCTTTGAAGTTATCAGCCTTAGTTCTCAAAAAGAACACCCAAGTGAACCTAGAGAAGTCATCTACAATGACTAGGGTGTAATACTTCCCTCCTAAACTCTGTACATTTATTAGGCCAAATAGGTCCAAATGTAATAAATACAGGATTCTAGGAGAATCACTTTTATTTACTGATTTAAAAGAGTTCTTGGTTTGCTTGCCTAATTGATAAGCCTTGCATAGGCTCTCCTTCTTGTAGGGGCAAGAAGGTAAAACTCTAATAAGGTTGTGTTTAGATAACCTAGATATATTCTTGAGGTTAACATGGCTAAGCCTTTTATGCCATAGAGTATTGTTATTGGTTACTTCATTAAACAAGCAGATTTCAGAGTTAGTTGAATTAAAATCTACTAAATAAATGTTACCTTGTCTAATACCTACCAACACAACATTATTATTTAAAGTAATATTACAAAGAGAGTTAGAGAATGATACCTGGTATCCAGCATCACATAACTGACTTACTGAAATTAGATTATGCTTCAGTCCAGTCACATAAGCAACTCTCTTGAATGTAACAGCTCCAATTGTCATCCTGCCATAGCCTTCAGTTTGACCACAGCTTGAATCTCCAAAGATTACCTTTGGGCCAAGCTTTGTCTTGAACCTTGACAGATGTTCTTTATTTCCTGTCATGTGCTTGGAGCAACCACTATCCAAATACCACTTATTTTGAGTGATAGGATAGGTCTTCACCTACAAATAAATCAATTTAAACATTGTGAACCCAGGTAACCTTGGGTCCCTTGTTTTTCACATAAGAAAAACTGGAAATAAATGAATAAGCAGGCTGAGGGTGATAACCTAATGGGTAAGATCTCCTAGGTGGGATTTTCCATGCAGATGATGGGTCAATAAACCTAGGGTTTCTATTCATATTCGGGTTTCTAAAGTTTTGGTTGGAATTTTGAAATTCTTGTTGAAGGCGTCGATCGGCGTTCGACGATTGGTACCCAGATCGTCGATCTTCGTTCGACCATTGGGCCTGCGATCGTCGAGCAGCGTTCGACGCTCTTTGTAATTCCTTAAATTTTTGTTTTCTTTTCTCTCTTTTAGCTTTATTTAAAGCTCTATTTACTTGATTGACTTGCTCAAAGTTTTTTATTCCACTAGATGAAATAAAATTCACTAGAATTGAAAGTTGGTTTTTAAGAATGATTGGGGGCTCACTAGAAGATGCTCCTAAGCCTAATTTGTTATTGCCTGACCTAGTGTTAGACATGCTGGTTATTTCAAGCAACTTAAGGCTTCTACCATTCAGAGACTCTTCTAATCTTTTGGACTTAGCTAATTCATTCTTAAGGAATTTTATTTCTTCACTAGCATTAGTGAGTTCTGCTGTTAACCTAATGTTTTCATTAGCAATCAATTCAGATTCAACTAGTTTAATTCTAAGCTCTTTTATTTCTTATTCAGAACTAATTAAATCTAAACATAAAGATTTAAAATCAGATTTAAATTCAGCAGAAGTAAAGTCATAAGAAGACAATACCTCATCTTCAGTTGGCATTTCTTCATCAGAATCTGAATTCTCTACAGCTGAGTGATTGATGCAGGCATCAATTGCCATCAAGCAAACTTCCTTCGCCTTCTTTTCTTCCTCATCCTCACTGGAGCTTGAGGAGGAAGATTCCTCATCAGAATCACTCCAGGTTTCAGCAACAAAGCCTCTCTCCTTCTTTTTGTTCTTGTAGGAGGATGTCTTGGAGTGCTTCCTGTGCTGATCCTTGTCTTTTCTTTTATCTTTGTTCTTTTCCTCTGGACAATCTGGAAGAATATGTCCAGGCTTCCTGCAACCATAACAGATTATTTCTTTAGAAGGGGTACGATCATACCTTGGTTTATCTTCATACTTTGAAGATTTCTTTCTGAATTCCTTCCTTCCCATCTTGAGAAATCTTTTGGCAAATAATGCCATCAGTTCCTCATTAGACTGGCTGCCTTCAGAAATGTCAGCAGCTTTGAGAGCAAGGGTTTGCTCTTTTCTTGTAGGAGTTGGGGTCTTTGCTTCAGCTTCAGCTTCCCTGGACTTCAGCACTTGCTCAAAAGACTTGAGCTTGCCGAGAAGGGCTTCTGTTGAGATTTCTGTTGTGCTTCTGGCCTCCTTGATAGGCCAGATCCTCAGATCCCATGTGTTAGGGATGCACATAAGAATATTATCATTGACCTCTGTCAATGAAATATCCTTATCAAGGGTCCTCAGCTCATTGATGATTGAGCTGAGCCTTGTGTACATAGCTTCAACTGATTCAGCATCAGTTTTCTTGAAATTCTCATACTGTGAGATAAGGTTGGACCTTCTGTCCTTCCTTTCATCAGCTGAACCAGCTACAATCTGGTTTAGTGTATCCCACATAGCTTTTGCTGAGGAGCAGTCAGCAACCTTCTGGAATACTTCATCAGACATTGTTTGAGCCAGAATGTTCATTGCCTTGGCATCTGCTATCTTTGCCTTTTTGTATTCATCATTGTAGTCTGGAGGAGGCACTGCACTCATATCAGATGATGATGAGGCAGTAGCAGCAGCAGGTGCTCTTTGTGGTCCTGTCAAAATAGAAGCAAAAATACTTTCATCAATAGAGTTCATATATAGTTTAATCCTTGCCTTCCAGATGCCAAACTTAACCAAGTTGCATGCTGGAGGTCTGGTACTAGAATAATCCTTGGACTGGGCCATGATAGTGAAAGTGAATATCTATAAACTTTGGTATCTAACAGGATCTTGTGACTTAGGTGTTAGCCTATTCAGTCAGTCAACCTCCCTCTGATACCAATTGAAAGAGAAGGGATAGATACTACTCTAGAGGGGGGGGGGGTGAATAGAGTAATCAAAAATTGCACTAGCAAAGTTGACTTTCTACTCAACTCCCTTGGAGTTAAATGCGGAATGAAGGTTATAGATATTTGAGATTAAACCTTAGAGCCTAACACAAGTGTTGTGCACAAAAAGGCAGCTAACTGTAATTACAGTTGAGGCTTGGAAACCTAAACAGTAACTAGCAAACTTAGTTAAGATCTAATCACAGCCACAATGCAAGTAATTAATTAAAGCAATCCAGACGACACAAGGAATTTATAGTGGTTCCCCAAACAACTTGGGTACGTCCACTCTTCTACCAACAAGGTAGGAATCCACTCAAGTTTTTGATCAGGTGCCCTGCCACCAACAAGATCTGCTTCAGGTAGATCAAGAAACCCTTTAGACTTTTGATCAGGTGTCTAAAAACCAACACAGGTTTTTGATCAGGTGCCCTGCTACCAAGGGATACTTTTGAAGGGAGTAATAACCCTATACAGGAGGGGGAAAGGAGGTTAAGGTGTCTTCTATATTTTACAATAGATTAGAGAAGCATAATAACTTGCACTGAGCTAGAAAGCTCTAAAAGAATCAAGGCTCCCCCTGGCTCAAAGAACGTCCAGGTGAAGTCTTGCTTCAGTGTAGAAACACTTCAGAAATTACTGAAGGAAAAAGCTACAAGAAGATAAATAATATTAAAAAAAATTTCTTCTTTAAGCAGCTATCTTCTTCTTCTTCTTCAAAAGGCTCTGAGTGAAGATCTTCCTGTAAGCAGGAGAACTCAGGTTGAAGAAGAGTGAAGAACTAGAACTTCTTCTCAGTTAGATGTGAATGAGCTGAGAGCAGTTGGAAACTGTAAGTTCTTAAGCTTGAATGCTGCTGATTGCTTTTTGGTATGTGAGAGCTAGCTAATTTCTTTCTTCAAAGAAGTCTTTATATAGCAGCAGTAGCAACGGCTCTTACTTGAGTTTGAATCTTGTCTTCTTCTGGACTCTGCAAGCTGGGCTGCAAAAAGCATAAAGCAAAACAAAATATTGCAGGCAGATATCCTATAAAAGGATAAAGCTTTCTAAGAAGCTGCAAATTACTCTGATGAAATAATATAAGAGAAAGACACATCAGAAAAGACTCTTTACAGCCAAGGAAGACTTTTTTAGTCTAACGGCTATAAAGGACAGCCTGGCAGATAAAGTAGAAAACATATCTCAGCTATAAGACAAACAACTTTGTCAGAAAAGATTAGCTCATGCATAAAGAATGGAACTGATATTGCATGGAAATAATATCACAATTTATTCAGATAATCTTTTATAAAATATGCCAAAATAAGTATGAAATTAGTCACATCATAGAAGACGACAAAACTATTTTAAAACATACAGCAAAACGTCGAACGACCCTCGGAGATCGTCGACCGACGCACGGAGATCGTCGACCTATCGGACAGATAGTCGAACGATCCAGATAGTCGAACTATCAAAGAAGATTGTCAAACTACCAAACAAAACAGATAGTCGACCTATCAAACAGATAGTCGACCTATCAGATAGTTGAACTATCCAAGTAGATAGTCGAACTATCATAGCAACACAGATAGTCGACCTATCAACAGATAGTCGAACTATCAAAGCGGACAGATAGTCGACCTATCAACAGATAGTCGATCTATCAGATAGTTGAACTATCAGGACAGATAGTCGAACTATCAAAGACAACAGATAGTCGACCTATCAACAGATAGTCGAGCTATCAGATAGTTGAACTATCAGGACAGATAGTCGAACTACCAAGGCAAACAGATAGTCGACCTATCAGCAGATAGTCGAGCTATCAACGCAGACAGAGCGTCGACCAACTGATAGACGATCGTCGATCAGTCGATAGACGATAGTCGAGCGACGTTCGACCATAGTCGAACGAAAAACTACTTAACCAAATATTCATCTGGAAAAACAATTCTACACAACTAGAGAATCTAACCTATCAACTAACCTTTGACCATAGATAAATCTTGGGTCAAGAGACAGAAAGAGAGGACTGAACTCAAATCAAAACCTAGGGTTCCAACATGTCCCTTGAACTAAAATGAATTGAGTTTGTATTTGATGTTATTTTCTAGTGTTGTGCTTCCAGGACTATGTTGCTAAGTACAACACAATGTCAGGTTACAGTGGGTCTTGAAACACAGGACTACACAATGTAATCCCTCATTGTATAAGCCAACGTGTTCACTCACATATAATCTCTCTATTGAGGTGTACTTCTATTTCAAGTACTTTAAAAGAATCCTAGAAGAACAAGCTGTGACCTTCAAAAGAGAATATTTTCTCTAAGTAAAATTCGTCGAGTATAGTTATGGATACTCGTCAAATTCATCAAGTATACTCATGAATACTCGTTAAATTCATCGTGTATGCTTACTAGCACTCGTCGAACTTGTCGTATTTACTTAGAAAATAATATCCGAAATCTTAGAAATCAGCTAAGTAAAAGTCGTCGAGTATGATCATGTATACACGTCGAATTCGTCGAGTATACTAGTCGATACTCGTCGAATTCATCGAATATACATGTCGATACACGACGAATTTGTCGAGTCATCTCGACTTTACTTCCCTGGATTTTTCTAAGTCATATTCGTTGTATATCACTCAGCTTATGCGTCGAATGTGTCGAGTATATCAGTCGATACTCATCGAATTCGTCGTATGAGCTAGCCGATATTCTTCGGATTCATCGAGTATGACTTTAGCTAGGCGTCGAGTTATAGGTTCGATTGGGCTGAAATTCTCTATGTTAATTTCGTCGAGTTTCACTACAGTTCGACGAGTATACTCAGTTATTCTCGATGATACTCGACGAATTATACTTAGGGTTTATTTCTTCAAATTTCAAATTTTCGACTCGTTCTTCCCGATAGCCATGTACAATCAACTTTGCACGTCTCAGTATGGAATGTTTTTTTCTAACGGTTATAGGAGGAGGATTCCTATATATATTTAGGGTGGAATTCACTCAACCCTAATTGTGCTCCTTGGTCTAATCGATAAACTTTCGAACGTTAAGATCCCGTCGACACCCGATCCATTTTTTGCACCTCTCGGCCGACGACAAGCTCGCTGCACAATTCGATCTTCCTCCACCAAGCCGACTAGATTATTGATCAGTGAAGATTTTGATTCTACTCAGATCTAGTCGATTCGTGTGTTCAAATCAAGTCCTTAAAACATTTAGTTTTTCCTTGTTCTTCAAGAAATTCAAGATCAACCTTTCTGAAGAACGAAAGATGAAATACTTTAGATCTAAATAAGATTATTTGTAATCTTTATTGAGTAAATCCTTTTTACTTTTGTAGGAGGTTTTTCCCTCTGAGTTGTAGATCCTTGTTTGGATCGAGTTGTAGATTCGTGTTTGGATCGAGCCGTAGGAGAGGTTGTTCTCCGAGTGGTAGGAGCTTTGTCTCCGAGTTATAGGAATTGAGGCTCTGAGGTGTAAGATTGTTTGCAATCTGAGATAAAGGTGAAGTAGCCGAATCTAGCCATTCGTGGTAGATAGACGAGGCGGGACAGCGGACGTACCCAACTCGGGGAACTATTATAAATCTCTGTGTTTTCCGTGTGATTATTTTTTAGTATTTTTTATTCTGCAAAAAGATGCAGGACACACCTATTCATCTCCTCTAAGTGATTTAGGTTGACACTAGATACTTTCACTTGGGATGTTCAATGCTGGCTTTGGGAAGAGGAGAGGAGTGTCATGTGGCTTCTTTTCCATGAAATCCTCTTTGACCCAATTAAAATTGGGGAAAATTTCCAAATTACCCCATTGCATGTCACCTTTCTTAAAAATCAGTGGGAATAGGGGGTCAATGTCTCATGGACTATAGAGTGGGCTTGGGTTGAGTGCTTTAGCCGATTATAAATGGATTAGGCTTTTAATTTCTCCTTTAGGCCTAATGTTGACCATTGTTGACTTTGAGGATGACTTAGTAAATTTTTTGGGTGAGCTGATCTCACTTGGTGTTACTGAGTCTCTTTACACCACCTAATATGTTTGGGCTGTTGAGGGGGCCTAATTGGGCTAAATGATCCATATGTTGTGAGTTTGACCAAAAGTAGCCTAAGTTTGACTTTGGTCAAATTAGATGAATTGGTTGACACATTCATGGAGATTTTGGTCTATTGGGTACCTAATGAAGTTAGAATGTTGGGGGTGAGGTCAATTTGACCAAATTAAGACAAATTGAACCTTAATTAGGTTGATTTGGGCTATGTTGATCAAGAGTTCACTTTGGTCAATTCCTTAAAATTGGGTGAAACCAACGTGTGATTATTGACCTAATGACCTCTCTTAAGGGTTAGAAGGGAATGAGTAAGGTCAATTTGAAGTATTGAGGGTTAATTGAGCAAAATGATGTTGAATTGTGTTATATTGACCAAGATTTGACTTTTCTCAATTTGACCTATTTGGTTGACCAATTCATGGGTTCTATATTAAATTGGGTCTCACTTAGGGTTAAAGACATAGTGGCGAGACCAATTTATACTTGTGAGTTCAATTTGTTGAAATTTAATCTAGGTTGACTTGTGTACTCCTATGAGCACTATGTAAGTTATTCTTAAATCCATGAGACTTAAGATTACCACCTCACCCTAACTCACATGACCCACCACCTACCAAATCATGATACACTCTATTGGTCTAGTAGGAATGAGGATGTTATAAATCCCAATAAATAAAAATAGAATTTCATCCTCGAAATTTAAGCTTGGGTCTACGAGTTTTAAGCAGGATAAAGTAAATAAACTCTTGTCAGGTTAGATTGTACCTGAAGTAAAGAGTTCCGAGTGGCGTTGCTGCTTGAGGACCATAGGCTCCCAAGTGTGCTCCTCTTACCCATGATTTGACCACAATATCTTGACCGAAGGAACCTTCTTTCTCCATAGGACTCAGACATAAGTATCCACTATCCAGACTAACGGTAGACGAACTGTCCGGCCGGGTGCTACTGGGATTGAAGTAGAAGAGGAGCGGTCGGTTCAGCTGCTCTCTCGGTCGTGGCAGGCAGACAAGGAGGAGTGGCTACCGAGGCCGCTCCTTAGGTCGCGCGCCGGTGGCCGAGGAAGAGTGGCCGCCATGGCCGCTCTCTCGACTGCAGCCGGTATTCGAGGAGGAGCGGCCATCACGGTCCCTCCCTCGGGTGAGGCCGCTACGTCCACTCCCCCAGTCGTGCGTCGGCGGCCAAGTAGGAATGGCCGCCGGGCTGCTTTCTCGGCCGCGGCCAGTTCGGCCACTCTCTTGGCCACGGTCGGCGACCGAGGAGGAGCAGCCTCCGCGTCCGATCCCTCGGCCGCGCGCCACGGGCGAGGAGGGATGGCCGACTCGGCCGCTCCCTTGGCCTCGTGTCGGCGACAAAGGGGATGTCTTGCGGCGGTGAGTGGAGGGGGGAGGCTGGCGTCCGGGGATGACGCCGACAGCCCGATATCGGCGAGGTGATGTCTGCGGTGGCTCTGTTGTTACGCGTGATGGGATCGGCGCACGGAGGGATCAAGCGCAGTGATCGCGCGTGCAGTCAAACCCATGATCCCACTTCTTTTGGGTGGAGATCATGGGGGGTGTGGTTATGTTCACCCCACTCCTTTTTAAGATGGATCTCATCACCATCAATTTCCCCCAAATCCCTATTGCAAGAGACCGGTGCGGTCGAAAAAAAACAAGGATCTTCCTTCTACTCATTCTTCATAGTGGAGGTGATGACGAACGACGAAAGGCTTGAGACAGCGGATGGCGGCGTCCTGCAATCTCAGGTAAAATGTTAGAATATGCTAGGGAAGAGAAGGATAGGTGGTGAATGTGCCTAGGGAAGACAGCTAGCGCACTTGTGCATATCGGCGCGCGCAAGCGCGGGTGTGGGCACAGGTGAGCTCGCGAGAGGGCGTGCGCACCAGACCGTGCATGCAGGCGCACATCTGGTCGCGAGCGGGCGTGCGCCAGATCGCACGTCAAGTCGCGCGCGGGCGCGCGCCAGGTCACGCCAGTTCGCGCCTGACCACGTGCGGGCGCACCTGCGCCCAACTGCGAGCAGGCGGGCGCTTGCCTGACCGCGCGCAGTCTTGCGCGTGCCTGATCTTGCGTGGGCGCTTGCGAGCTTGACTGTGTGCTCTACACGCGCGCGATCGCGCGCCCCAGTGTGCGCGTATTAGGACACGTGCGCGCACGTGCGCTTGAGGTTGCACGCGCGCGTGCTCCATGTCGTGCGCAGGCCGGCTTGGGCGTGCGTGCACATATGATTGCTTGTTCGTGCGTACTTGGGTGCATCGTAAGGTTTTGGTTTCACTATGCGACATGCCTTCATGCGTATGACTGGGGTGGAGAATTTTCGATTTGTAGATTTTTTATCTAAGACTAATAGTATTTTTTATGTTGGGGTTCGAAGCATACTGCAAGACCGATGTGTACGTGTTCCTCCTTTACTGATGTCCATTTTGTGATTTGGAGGAGAAGGTTTGGTCTGTCCGCCGACCTTGAAATGAAAATACCGCTTGTCAAAGTGAGGGCTCAAAATCTTCCTCGCAGTTTGTTGACGATCTGCGAGACTACTTTTAGATCGGGTTTTCGATTCCCCCCATGCGAGTAAGTAATCGTGATTCTAAAATTTTGTGGCTTACTGATTCCAAGTTTACTCCACTGGGAGTAGTACGCCTCATGTGATTGGTTGTCTTCTTTCGTAAACATGGCGGGAAACTCTCTTTGGACTGTGAAAGAGATGGATAGAGATAACCTCTAATACTAATTGAAAGATAGGATAAGCTCTGATAAACTCTAGGGGGGGGGGGGGTGAATAGAGTTATTAAAATCTTTTTGATTTTTGTGGAATTAAAAAGTCTTTAGTAAAATATATTACTATGATATAAGTGTATGAGTGTATAAGTGCAGCAAATGAACTAGAGAGAAGATAACTAAGCTATACAACAAGATATATCACAGCACAAGCACACAGGAAAATCATAGCCACACTGACAACACAAGAAAATTATTGTGGTTCCCCAAACTTGGGTACATCCACTCTTCTACCACCCTAGGTAGGAATCAACTACAGGTTTTGATCAGGTGACTGCCACCAATGAGCTTTTAATCAGGTGCTCAAAAACCAACCCAAGTCTTTTGGAAGGAGACTTGCAACCAGAATAATTTTGAAGGGAATTAAAACCCTGTACAGAGGTGGGGAAGAGAGATTGATTTGGACTCCTCTTTTCACAAGCAAATGAGAGAAGTCTTGAGAATTCTTCAGATATTGTCAAAGCTCCCCCTGAGATTAACAGTTGTTCAGGAAGAGAAACTTTGCTACGGTGAAGATCTTTTGCTATACGATCAACTCTCCAAGGATCCTTTGACTGATTGAATATTCTTGTCACTTGAGATCCTGGAAACAGAAAAGGAGGGGAAGAAAGACTCTTGATTGTGATTGATGTTCTTTCTTCTTCTTATTTAGAGAGCAGTTATTTTCCTGCAGAGAAATGTATTGGAGAAAGACTAGAAAACTTTTTTGTAGCTGAGTATGTTGTTCTCTGAGAACTGTATACACTCCTCTCTTTTTTGGCAGAGAGATGATCATGATGATAGCTGCCTCAAGTTTGAATTCAAAAACCTGCAATAAATGCTCAACCAAAATCTGGGAAATGAAAACTGGCAAGTATGCTATCATATATTCTATTTTTGTCTGTCCCGAGATATAAGCAATTAATTCTATGGAAAATATTTACAATCAATGCTGCCAGTAACAGCTTGATTTAAAGGATATAAGTGCATTGATTATCCATGGAATTAATGTCCTATAATAGATATAAAATCAGGAGACAGAAAAGGAAATAATAAATAACAATATGACTTAAAGTTTTCGTCGACAAGAGAACAGCTTTCGTCGACCTGAGATCAGAGATCGTCGACCTCAGAATTGTTCGTCAACCTGAGCTCTGCGCACAACTATACTGCATAAACTGACGGATTCTATGCTCTAAGTTCGTCGACCTGAGAATCTGAAATTAGTCGACCTCAGAACTTGGTCAAACTGAAGGTGTTGAGATAATAACACATCTAGCGTTGAGTCGTTGAGAGCATTGAGTCATTTATAGCGTTGAGTGATCTTTGGCTCTGAGTAAACTATAGCTTTGAGTGAACTATGGCGTTGAGACAATTATGGCGCTGAGTGATCTTTGGCATTGAGAGCGTTGAGTGAAACACACACTTCGCAGACCACAGAATTTTTCTTCTAAGGCCAAATCGTCGACCTCAGAACTCTTCTCTTTCACTTATAGTTCATCGACCTAAGAACAGACTTAGAGAATTTTCTTCTAGGGCTGAATTTGAGCTGTCTTCAGGCATGTCCTTGGTCTTCCATCAGTAGGACTGACCTAAGACTAGAAAGACATAAAACTTGGCCCTTCTATACAACATGGGTCACACCCTAAGAAGAGAACCTAGCCCAAATCACCTAGGAGTTCCAACAATCTCCTCCTATTTGGGTGAGGTTAATTCAAACAAAATCAAGGGAAAAAACACAGAACAAAATGAAATAAGCATAACAAAAACTGAGATAACTGATAGAGTAAATAAGCTATCAGCACCTTTATAAGGTTATGCACCCAAATTGTTCACAAACAAAAATAGAGGCAGAAAATAAATAACCTAACTGTCCTTGGGCGAATCAGAAGATTTAGCAAATTTAATTACTCTATTAGGATCTTATGCTTATTTCAGTGTCATATTCATATCTGCATCACCCAAAGTCTTTTGAGATGTGGCTCTGGGAACTATGGCTTCAGGATGCAGATTCATGTACTCTTCAGCATTAAACAGATTTCCAACTTGATATCTTTCTAGCTCTTTCTTCCTGTAGGATGACATTGTAGAATATTGAGAGGTGTCCTGACCCTGTTCTCTTGCTTTTTTGATCTGAGATAGAGCAATAGATTCTTTAAATCTAGTCATTCTGGTAGTTAGACTAGTCTCAGGATCATAAGCTGGAATTGGAGGTCCTTCAGGACTGTTGGCTTTGCCAAGAGATGGAGGAGGAGAGAATGTTTGCTTGGGGGCAAACTGCTGAGCACTATATGAACTTCTAGAGGAGGGTTGATGTCTGTGTTGGTGCTGACTGCCTCTAGAAGATTGAGAAGATCTTCCTTGTCTATGATAGGTTTTGGTGTTTCTTGAAAATTTTTGTTGACCGTTGATGGCAGATCCTGCACCTAGAGGAGGAGCACGTGGAGGATCTCTCCTGTGAAACCTTGGAGGAGGAGGAGGGTTTTTCTTAGATTTCTTCTTAGATTTCATCTCATTCTTTGACATTCTCATCCACTGGGGCATATTTGGATAAGGCTCAATGTTGTGCCTGATATAGTATGGAGTATCATTATGTGGATTGGGAGTAGAGACATGAGCTTTCTTTCTTAATTTCTTCTTCTTGGTTTTGGGGGAATCATCACTGTAGATTTCTTCACTACTTTCACTGTCAAAGTTGTACAAAGCATCAATTGCTTTTATATACTCGGGAGTTACCTTGGGAGGAGGAGAAGGAGCCTTGGGAGCTGGGATGGGAGTAGGAGCATATACTGGTAGGATGGGGTCAGTCATATACTCAAACTCTGATTCAACAGACTCTTCAACTGCCTCTTTGGTATCAGCTACTAAAGCTTTCTCAGTAATGATAGCTTCAGTCTTAAAGCTTTCTTCAAAACTAGCCCTTATTTTGGCTATCTTGCTTTAGTTTTGATGATATCTCAGGCGATATGGGTTTTGATGTTGACGTAGCTGATACGTAGCGGTGTTATATTCCTGTATTAGTATTCATGCATTTTTTTAAATTTTTATAGTCTGGTGTCTTGTACATTGCCTTTATTGTTTGATGGTTCTGATTAGCGCATTTGCACATGTACTTATATATTACTGTGATGATAGCATTCTCTTTCTTCTTTTTTCACGAATGTTGTTTGACTCTCGTGCTCATTTTTTGCTTCGTAGTCACCCTCTATTTGCAAGACGACGAGCTGAGAGTCCTAATAGATGGTCAAGTTTGTTACATGGCGGTTGATGGCGAGCTTGAGTACTGCAATCAGGGCCTCGTACTCAGCTATATTGTTGGTAGCCGCGAATTTTAGCCAAAGTTCGTACTCTAGGGTGACCGACTCTGGGCTTATCAGAAGTATTCCTGCACCCTCACCTTCGATCCCTGATGCTCCATCAACATATAAGGTCCATTGAAGGTTACTGGCAGCTTGTGTGGTGGTTGTTTCTGGTGGAATGGTATTCTCTACAATAAAGTCTGCTAGCACCTGCGACTTGATGACTGGCCGAGGTAGAAAGTGGATATCAAATTTAACTAACTCGACTGCCCATTTTACCATTCTTTCGGAAGCTTCTGACTTTTGGAGGATTGTGCAGAGGGGGAGTTCGGACAACACTTTGACTGTATGGGCTTGGAAAAATGGTCGGAGTTTCCTGGCTGAGAAGACGAGCGATAAAGCTGTCTTGTCTGTCGCATGATATCGAGTTTTCGTGTTTGAGAGAATCTTGCTAAGTTAATAGACAAGACGTTGAATTCCTCCCTCATCATTAACCAATGCTGAGCTTAATGTTGTGAGTGTGACTAATAGGTATAAATATAGTGTCTCTCTGGGGACAAGCTTTGAGAGGAGTGGCGGGGAGGCTAGGTATTGTTTTAGGGATTTGAAAGCAGCCTGACACTCGTCCGCCCACTGGAATCATATGCTCCTTGCTCCCCTGAGGATCTTAAAAATGATAGATACTTATCTCTGGTTCGTGTCAGGAATCGTGAGAGCACAGTAATTCTCCCGTTTAGGCATTGTACTTCTTTTAGGGATCGAGGGGGTGTTATATTCTCGATGGCTTTAATCTTTTTTGGGTTTTCCTCTATCCCTCGCTATGTTACCATGAATCCCAGAAATTTTCCCGACGTCACTCCAAATATGCACTTATTCGGGTTGAGTCTCATGCCGTGTTGGCAGAGAATTTTGAAACATTTTTCCAGGTCCTCCAGATGATCTTCCCGCAGGATGCTTTTTATTAGCATGTCGTCTACATACACTTCCATGGACTTTTCGATGTGATCTTTGAACACCTTGTTCATTAATCGTTGGTAGGTGGCTCCGGCATTCTAAAGACCAAAAGGCATTACCTTATAGCGGTAGATTCCTTTTTCTATTTGAAACATTGTATGTTCTTCATCTACAGGATTCATTCTGATTTGGTTATAACCTGAGTATGCATCCATGAAGCTAAGAAGTCGGTGTCCCACAGTTGAGTTGACTCTAGGTAGGGGGAAGCTGTCTTTCAGACAAGCTTGATTGAGGTTCATGTGATCTACAGACATTCTCCACTTCCCGGAGGATTTCTTAACCATTACCACGTTTTCCAACCAAATGGGATATTCTACTTCTCGTATGAATCGTGCTTCAAGGAGTTTTCCCACTTCCTCGTTGATTGCTTGAATTCGTTCAGGAGCAAAGTTCCTTTTCTTCTGGATGACCGTCCTACATGTCGGGTTAATGTTCGAGAATATTGAATGACTCGCGGATCTATACCAGGTATATCTTCCATACTCCAAGCGAAAATATCTTATTCGCCTGAAGGTAGGCCGTTAATTCTTCCTTTTCCTATTACGGGGGTAGCAATCCAAGTTGGATGGTGTGGTTTGGGATTACTTGCGAAAAAGGAACTTCATTCAATTATTTAGTTGGCATTCCTCGTTGTAAGATCTCCTCATCTCGTAGGTCAAAGTCATCGATATTCAAGGCTGTGGCTTTTAATTGATGGGCTTGCTTAGAATAATAAGTCCTAGTGGCTTCTTGGTTTCCCCGCACAACCCCTACCCCCGACAGTGGAGAACTTCATGTCGTGGTGAAGGATTGAAGGAACGGCTTTAAATATAGACTGAATGAGACTTCCGAAGATCGCAATGTAGGCTGAGCTAGAATCTACCACGATGAACTGGATTTTGTGCGAGCTTGCCTTGGAAACTCTCCCATGGTAACTGGTAGGGTTATCGTCCCTTGCACTTGGACTGGATGGTTATCGAAGACATACATAGGCCATGCTACTGGCACGTGATGTTGGCTAGTAAGCTTCATGTTTCGAAGAGCGGAGAGGAATAAGATGTCGATCGAACTCCCATTGTCGACGAGTATTCACTTAACATTATAGCAAGGATCACCGATCCCCGCACTGATCACGAGAGGGTCTTGGTGGGGTGTCCGGATCCCCTCAAGATCTTCATACCCAAAGGCTATGGTGAAATCTTGCTTGCATCTTTTCTCTTCGTGAACGTCTTTCTGCATGCTTACCGAGAGTATCTGGGTAGGGAAAATCAGAGATCCGACAATGGTTTTGATGTTACTGACCATTTACCTACCGTCGGCTCCTCCTTGCTGGGTGTTTTGCTAATCCCTTGCCTGCTAGGGAGGAGCCTGCTGATCCTGTAGATGTCCTTAAAAGAACCTACCCATGAGTCCTTGGAGAATTAAACGTTCAATCTCGTCCTTCAGTCGGGCGCACTCCTCAACGGTGTGCCCAGTCGCTCGATGGAATTCACAATACTTTGATTGATCATTTCTGGGATTAGGGGCCGGTTTCTTGGGGTTGGTTACTTGGGGCGGTGCAGAGCCGGATCGTTCTAGATGGCGTAGAGTACGTTCGGGCGGGTGGTATTTAATTGAGTGTATTATCGGGGTGGCTGGTCCCTCTGAAAGTCATGTAGTCGCTGGCCATTCTGGCGCTCTTCCTGGAATCTTCCTTTCTGGGTCTTTGAAGCCTGCTCCATGTCCCGTTTGTGCTTCTAGTCTCCATCAAATTGCTAATGATGTGCTTCAATGGCTTCATCCGCCACTATTTGCGCCTCTACACGATGTACGAGGTCTGGGTAGCTATGAAAAGTTTCCCTCATTAGAGCTCAGTAGAAGCCACTGGGCGAAGCCCTCTAAGAAATACTTCCCACAAGATTTCTGGGTCACTACTGGAATCTGGTGAGCTTCTGCGGTAAATCAATGAAAAAATTCTTTCAAGGATTCTCCTTCGTTTTATCAAATCCTTGACTAATGTGAGGGGTCATGAACAATTCTCCGGTGGGCAATGAATTGGTAGGTTAATTGCCTTGTCAATTCTGCGAAGTTTACGATAGTTCCCTCCCTTAGGGAATGGAACCAGGTACGAGCTTGGACTTTGAGAGTGCCAAGGAAGACTTGGTAGAGCAGCTGGTCTGGCTCATTATAGATCCTCATGATTGTGGTAAAGTGATTGATTTGTTCGAATGGGTCATCTGTTTCATCGAACGTTTCGAAATTTAGAAGTTTAAAGCCATGCTGGATCGGATGGGCCAAAACTGGTGGTGCAAGTGGAGAGCCTTGGTGAAGTGGTTGGCGGGTGAGAATATCTCGCTGACCGGCTTGTCTGTATTCCTCGGCGATCACTTCTCGTATTTCTTCACGAGTGAATCTTTCACGCGGTGACAGTCGAGGTTCATTCTCCAGGATGCGGTCACGACGACCAGTTCTATTTCCCCTGAGAACCGAGTGAGTTGAACTTGTTGGGTATTGCATCCACAATTACCCAGATTTGAAGAAGACTTCAGTCAAGCTAAGATGGATTCACAAGGTATTTGACGTTCTTATGTCAAGTTGTGCTTGCAGCTATTCCATGCTAAGTACACACTAATGTCAGAGTGCAGTGGGTCAATATAAACGGGTCTGCGCAACGTAATCCCTCGTTGTGTAGATCAGTATGTTGATCCACGTGTGCTCTCTCTATTGGAGTGTACTTATTTTCAAGTACAGGGTCAAGGTAGATCAAGAGCAGAAGAAGGAGCAAGGATGGGTCAAAGAACAAGCTATCAAAAGAAGGAACGAGGAAAATTCTTCCAAGTAAGAATCGACGGGAGTCGTCAGTGATTCCCGCCGACTACTTCCGGCCGGCAAAGTTAGAAATTCTGCCAAGGCAGAATCGACGGGAGTCGGGAGTGATTCCCGCCGACATCGACGGGAATCACCAATGACTCCCGCCGATTTTGCCTTAGGAAGATTTCGCCGCTGGCTGGACCGGTCCAGACCGCCTTGCTCATTTAGGCCAAAACTCGGAATTTTCGAGGTGGGCCCCACAACCGTCTTTTAGTGTTTTCCTTTGGGTATATATACAATGTTATTTCCGTTGTCTACAGTACACACCATGAATACGAAACCAGAAGTTGACGCCGTGACCTAGCGCATCGCGAGCTCCGCCCACATGCACGTCACCGATCGGAAGTTGTCGCCGCCGCTGATCTCAGCTCGTCTCTGATCGCTCGACGATAGTACCGAGGCAAGCATCCGGTCTCACGTGTCTCTCTCGAGATCTCTTGTCTTCCGATTCATTGAACGAGACTTGTTCTCCCTTCCGAATCGGTTGAGACGTTTGATCCGACTGAGATCTTTCGAAGACCTAATTTGCTTCGTCAAGAAGTTTGGATTTACAAAGCATCGCCGCCGCACTTGCTTGCCACCGCCGATCTTGACAAGATCCATTCTAAGTGAGAAATCCGGTTGTGGACTCTTCATACTTTTCGTGTAAGCTTCAATGAACGAAGAAGGACATCGGAATCTTCATAAAGCATTGTTTGTATTTTTATTTACATTCAATTTTGTTGTAAAAGAATTTTCATTCCTATTTGTAAGGGTTGGGTGCAACCCGTTGTGGTGGAGTTGTGACTCCGTTGTTGGAAGAGTTCCTTCCGTGGTTAGGGGAGCGTTGCTCCTAGTGTGAGGATTGGATTTCAATCCATTTGGAGAAGTGATCGAGCCGTCCCTTGGTGGGAGATAGGTCGAAAGGGGAAAGTGGACGTACCTAAATCGGGGAACCACTATAATTCTTTGTGTGTTTTCTGTGTTTTGTTTGCTTACTTGTGCCGGTTAGTTTAATTCCGCAAAATACTGCACGACACCTATCCCCCCCTTTAGGTGGATTAGGTTGACACAAGATACTTTCAAGTGGTATCAGAGCCAGGTTACTCATCAATAAGGTTAACACTTTGAGTAAGATCCTATGTCTAGTATCGAGAAGAAAACAAGATTCAAGCATGGAGCTATACATAGATGTCTCTCCCCTGAGACTGCCTGCATGCACAAAAGAATATTTTCCCATCTGTAAAATGAGAGTTCAGTTTCATCTGGAAGCCATTGACCCCCTTGTGGAAGAGGGTCCCTTCATTCCCATGAAGGCTTCTAACTCTGGAGAAGATCTCCAAATCCCAAAGAGTCCCGCAGAGATGTTTGAAACTGAGTTCTCACTATTCAACTTGGACAAGCTGGTTCGACAGATCATTTCTGATATTTGGTCAGGATCATCTCTTACAAGGTTTGATAAGTGTAAGACTGCAAAGTCCATGTGGGAAACAATCTATGACCTCATGGAGGGAAAGAAGACTGCCTGGACTGAATGCCAGCAAGAAGATGAAGCATGTGTGGGGGTCCTTATCTCTGAAGATGAAAGTCAAGAACAACCTTTCAAACTCAGGGCTCCCGTTTCTCTATCAAAGACTGAAGAAGAGATTGAGGAATGCACTTGTGATGAAGAGGAAACATCAGCTTCTGCAGACCATAACTCTAACCCTGATGAGCCCAATCAGGACCAGGTATCTTCCTCCTCTTGCTCTTTCCCACATATATCTCCTGAAGATAGGAGAAGTTCGGAGGATTGTCCATCAGTTGATGCCAGGGATATTGACAGCTTCGATCAACAGATTGAAACTCTTGATTCCCTTCAAAGAGCCCTTTAGGAGAGCAACTTGCTTGTTGAGAAACAAGCTAAGGAAATTGCTTAGTTGAGTACTATGATGGACCTCCAATTGGAATCCATCAAGGTGAAGGACTCAAAGATCTCGGATCTAGAGTTTTATCTAGAGACCGAGAAGAGGATAGTATCTAATTTTTCCAAGGTATATGCTATTAAGAGAAAGGAAGAAAATGGGTGGATCTCGCGAATTATAAATTCGTAGAGAAATGAGGAAACTGTTTACAGACCCCCCACACCGAGTAGGAAGGCCACACATCATTCCTTCAGGTATGATCATAAGAACAACTATGGTCACTGCAAGAATGGTCGGCCCTCATGTGGAAACACCCATAGTGCAAGTGCTGTTATGGCTACCCGTGAGAAAATACACATGGCTCATCATGAACCGTTTGTATTTATGACCTCAGCCCCCACACTTCATGATATTGCAGGAACCAGCTCTCACAGGATATCTTCCCACCCTAGGACAAAGGTAAAGGGAGTTGGCAAACATGTAGCAAGCATCACTGGGGCCCCCGGATGTGTGCTGGCTGAAAAGAAAGCACCACCTCCCAGGCCTCATGATACTCCCCACATGTTCACCATCAGACCCACTTCTAGTCTCGGTGGAAAGGGAAAATCTGAGAGCAGAACAAGCTTTGCCCCTTACAGACCTAGGATCGTGACTAACTCCGTTAGTAGATCCGGTCAGAAAATGAGGTACAATATCCATGAGTGTTGGTGCTGTGGCAGAGTGGGTCACTTTGCCATAGACTGTTGGCACAATCCTTTCGTGCTAAGGGCAAGGGTATGTCCACATCCTCCGACAAGAGACAGCGTTCCTGTCAAAGATCCAGTCAGAAGGCATGCTGTATTTTATACTGACAAGAACGTAGGACCCAATACCTATTGGGTTCCTAAGGTAAGGTAATTTTATTTTACAGGATAGTCTAAGTACCCATGAGCATGATGGGACTTGGATAAGAGGCTTTCCTGTCTTATTCTGGAACAAGGAACATGGGAAAAGATATAATGCTAACTACAGTGTCCTTCATATATATAACACTCTTCTAGCTCCAAATAGTGGATCCAAATGATCATCCTGGTAATCCCAGGTACGCGCATTCAAATTAGATAATTGAATCGCATTGCGTAGATATATATACAGATATATATATATATATACACACCTTGAATAGAAAGACACGCAAGCAAATAACCATATGATCCTCATCTTGGAAACTGAAAAACTTTAGAAACTTTGATAATCTGTGAAAGTGGGTTTCACATGGTCCGGCAAATCTCAAGGGACTTGTACTAGAAGTTACAATTATAGTTATTACATTTTGAACTCTCTGAGAAAAAGCCAGTGGTTAATTCTAATGTTAAACATCCATCTAACTCGACTTAGGCATTATAACATGAAAATTATAATGCATCATTTAGAAGAAAAAGGAAATCAACTATACCTGTCGATGTTAAGTTTTCAAAAGTGCAAAAGCAGACCCTAGGTTTCAAATTCTGAAAATCGACCCCCTCATTATAAATTGGCGGAAGACCAAATCAAACCTCATTCCCATCTACTTCGGACTCTCTATATCCCGACCCTTCGGCTTCCCGGCGACTCCCTATCCCTCTACCGAAGCACGTCATTTGCATCCAACTCTCGTCGACTCTAGCCTCCCGCACCCGTCGACACAAGCTCAGCACCCATCGATGTCAGCTCGCCAGCTCTCCAGCCCCGACGCAAGCGTCTCGTCGTCATCAGCCTCAGTCGACTCTAACCCTAGGGCTACAACTACTCACTTTCTTCTACCCTTCCATGTCCTTGCACCCTCCTAGAGATAAGGTAACCATCGAAGTTGATTCCTTGAAGTTTTCAAACTATAACTTTTCTCATAAGCTCGACTATTCATCTGTGAAGCTCTCTATCATCGCTCCCAACTAGGATTTAACCTCCATTCCCTCGACAGCTCTCTAGCAAGGTTGCTGTCGATTTGCTATCTCTCAAAGCCTCCTCACCTGTGCATCTGAAAGGGTGGCCTCCTCATTGATCTCTAAGCTAAGAACTAAATTTGTAAGTTCTACTTTCACAGGGATCATCCCTCTAGCTAGTTCAATTCTTACTAATTCTGAATTTAGAAAGAGTTAACCTCTTGGGTTTAACTCGCTTAGGTTCAAAATGGATCCTCGAGCAACGATCGGGCTACTAACTGGAAGTGAATTAGTGAGGACAGGCTTTGCTCATGCCTTAGACGAGTTCAGAAATATCATTCTGATGCTGGATCAAGCCGGACTCTCTTTCATTCTCCAGCACCCGTGCAAGATCCTCGACAAGGAAGTACTAGAGTATTTCTCCAACTCCAAGTTGCATCACAAGGACACAATGATAAAGAGTAAGATAGCAGGCCTCAGGATAAAGATGACGGCTGCAAGACTGTCCCATCATCTCCAGCTCTCCAGCTCCGAGCAAGAGGACTATCAAGAAAAAGATGATCGTACAAGGACCTTGCTATTCTGTGGATTGACTCGAGGAACTAGGGCCATTAAACATAAGGATATGAATGACGAAGGAAAGATTCTGTCAGATATCATAGGGAAAGTACTGATCTGTAAGCCAGGCTCCCATGATCACATCTCAGGTGACATGTTCAAGAGCCTGATAGCCATTGTGTGCAGAAAGAAGATGAACTGGGGGGCCATGTTGTTTGAAAAAAATAAAAGATACTCTACGCACCTCAAACTTCGGACGAATCATCAGTCTCTATCTAAACCAGATGGATGGAGATAAGTTTGATATGACTATGGGAGTTCCCCTTCACTATCTGAAGAAGATGGACTCCAACGTCTTCGACGGGTGGGAAAGAAGAATCTTTGTCCCGGGGGAGCTCCTGCACCACGTATTGATGAGGATGACAGAGCTCCTGAGTTCACAAATTTTTCGGTTGAGCCCAATGAAGTTCCTGATCTGCCGAATGCAGGAACTGAGGGGGAGTCACTACCCAATCCTTCTGCTGCCCTCATTCTTGAAGCCTCAGTCCCAGAACAAGTAAATTCTATGACTGATAGTTCCCTCATCGCTAAGGATGTGGTGGAAACCCTTGCTATTGATGAGACTGAAGAGGAGGAAGAAGAGGATGATGTTATAGATGTTGCTGATGGTGAAAATGATGTGAATTCCTCTTGAAAAGCAAGTTGTTGAGGATCTTGAGGATGAGCAGGCTGATAATGATGTGGTTATGCTGGAGGTTTATTCTGAACTCCTTTCTGAGGAACAGATTCAGATAAAGGTTCCTGACATGACTGGTGCTACGGTTGAGGGGGATACCTCAATGCCTCAAGTGTCAATTGATACTCTGCTGGATAGGGAGATGAGAAAATATGTCAACATGTTAAACTCCATGCCAGATGCAGCTTCAATCCCTCCAAAGGAGAATGTAAGTTTATTGAGCTCCACAGGTGAATCTGAAGAGGAAAGTCATGACTCTCAGAACCCTCTCACTTCAGGACCTGACCAGGCTATACATAAAGAACGTCAGTTAGGAACAAGCCTAGCCAATCACATTGTGCACGTCATTCAAGGTATAGTAGACGAGCTGAAGATATCTTTTGAACATTCTCACAACAAAGTACTCAAAAGAATAAAGCAATCAGAAGATCTGATGCTAAAGAACATAGTGGAGATAAATCACAAGATGGATAAGATGGAAGAAAGATTTGAAGTCAAGTATACTGAGGCTGGCAATTCCGTCACTCTTCTAATGCAAGGGCTAAAGAATACCACAGATGACCTGGAGGTGGTCAATCAAAATGCTCATGTCGTAGCCAAAAACATCAAACTATTCGATGCCAACATGGTCGCCCTCAACAGGAATCAACAAACCTTGCTGGACGACTTCGCTAAGAATGTGAAGCATACAGATGAGTCACTGCACTCTTATGCAAACTCAATAGCACTAGAAGCCAAAAGGGGGAGAAGGAGTATGTAGCTAAGATGGCACAACTCGAGAAAATCATAGTTGACAACTTCAAACAATCAAACGAATATGTATTTAAAAGTTGTCATTGGCTCGTTCAACAAGCATTAGGCATTCCTATTCCTCAGCCAGATATGGCTGCTATTGATCTTGAGGTAACCACAACCACTGATGATGTTACTACTGATGCTCCTGATGTTGCTCCTGCTGCTGTTGTTGCTATTGCTGAGGATGTTCCCTTAAGTGAAGTTGATGCCAAAAAGGCTGCTAAAGCTGCTAACATTGCATTTTTTGATCAAGACGCGATTGCGAAAGGGAAGAGAAAGCTTCAAGAAGGAACCTTTAATGACAATCCAACAGAGATGAAACTAAGAAGAAAGGAAAGCGAAGTTAAAAACGAACGATGGAGTCCTGTCTCTAGGAGCATCATACTTGATACGTTCACGCTACAAGATCGGGGAGAGCTTAACATGAATGAAGTCTATAGTCAGTACAAATGGGAAATGCACAAAGAATTTGAGGCAAAAAGAAATGTATTCTTCAGGACAAATACAATTGAAAACAAAGCTCCTCCCCCCAGGTACTACCCAAAGCCAAAGGAATATTTTGAAAGGCAAAGCAAGAAGTTCCTGGCAAAACAGCAAAGAGAAGCTGAGGCAAAGGAGAGGAAAAACAAGAAACCCTAATGATTAATTTTCATTATGCGTGTACTTCTGTTCTTAAATTTGAAAAACACTTCGGATATATATATATATATGATTATGTGCTGATTCAATTTCCATTTTGAATGTGTGAAACTTTATTATTATGATTTCTTGTCTCGCATACACTTATATATATCTTTGTGTTTAGTGTAATTCATCTTAGCTAGTAGGATTTTGGCTTCTTCAAATAGGGGAAGATTGTTGGGTATTGCATCCACAATTACCCGTATTTGAAGAAGACTCCAGTCAAGCTAAGATGGATTCACAAGGTATTTGACGTTCTTATGTCAAGTTGTGCTTGCAGCTATTCCATGCTAAGTACACACCAATGTCAGAGTGCAGTGGGTCAATATACACGGGTCTGCGTAACGTAATCCCTCATTGTATAGATCAGTGTGTTGATCCGCGTGTGCTCTCTCTATTGGAGTGTACTTATTTTCAAGTATAGGGTCAAGGTAGATCAAGAGCAGAAGAATGAGCAAGGATGGGTCAAAGACCAAGCTATCAGAAGAAGGAAGGAGGAAAATTCTTCCAAGTAAGAATCGACGGGAGTCGTTAGTGATTCCCGCTGACTACTTCCGGCCGGCAAAGTTATAAATTCTGCCAAGGCAGAATCGACGGGAGTCGGGAGTGATTCCCGCCGACATCGACGGGAATCACCAACGACTCCCACCGATTTTGCCTTAGGCAGATTTCGCCGCTCGCTGGACCGGTCCAGGCCGCCTTGCTCATTTCAGCCAAAACTCGGAATTTCCGAGGTGGTCCCCACAACCGTCTTTTAGGGTTTGCCTTTGGGTATATATACAAGGTTATTTCCGTTGTATACAGTACACACCAAGAATACGAAACCATAAGCCAACGCCGTGACCTAGCGCATCGCGAGCTCCGCCCGCATGCACGTCGCCGATCGGAAGTTGTCACCGCCGCTGATCTCAGCTCGTCTCTGATCGCTCGACGACAGCACCGAGGCAAGCAGCCGGTCTCACGTGTCTTTCTCGAGATCTCTTGTATTCCGATTCGTTGAACGAGACTTGTTCTCCCTTCTGAATCGATTGAGACGTTTGATCCGACTAAGATCATTCGAAGACCTAGCTTGCTTCGTCAAGAAGTTTGGATTTACAAAGCATCGCCGCCGCACTTGCTTGCCACCACCGATCTTGACAAGATCCATTCCAAGTGAGAAATCCGGTTGTGGACTCTTCGTACTTTTCGTGCAAGCTTCAACGAACGAAGAAGGACATCAGAATCTCCATAAAGCATTGTTTGTATTTTTATTTACATTCAATTTTGTTATAAAGGAATTTTCATTCCTATTTGTAAGGGTTAGGTGCAACCCGTTGTGGTGGAGTTGTGACTCCGTTGTTGGAAGGGTTCCTTCCGTGGTTGGGGGAGCGTTGCTCCTAGTGTGAGGATTGGATTTCAATCCGTTTGGAGAAGTGACCGAGTCGTCCCTTGGTGGGAGATAGGTCGAAGGGGGAAAGTGAACGTACCCAAATCGGGAAACCACTATAATTCTTTGTGTGTTTTCTGTGTTTTGTTTGCTTACTCTTGCAGGTTAGTTTAATTCCGCAAAAGAATGCACGACACTTATTCCCCCCCCCCCCTTAGGTGGATTAGGTTGACACTAGATACTTTCAGAACTAGCGGAGTCGAAGAGTTCTTCTGACACTTATTCTCTTCGCGGAGCTTCTCATGCTAGGCCATGGTTTGGAAGAGGCGGGGGATTGGCAGGTGCGGGCGGCAGATGAGGAGCGGGAGGCGCTCCCATATTTTTGAGCAGAGTAAGCATCACGGTCTGCTGCTCCTCCATCTGTAGAACTCGTCCTTCCAATGCTGTCACTGGGGCGAGAACAGTTTCTGCTTCGAGAGGCACATCTACAAGTGAATGGGAGTGGGTTGGTTCAGTGCGTCCTCCTTGGACGGACGCTTCAACTGTTCGGGCGCTTATTTTCGCCATTGAAGTTGTTACTTGAATACTGTCAGGTTGAAAGTTCTATCTTTTGGAGGATGCTGGGAATCAGATTCCCACAGACGACGCCAAACTATTGCGATCTAACTTGACGACTCGGTCGGATCGGAATAACCTGGACCGGTTTAGCTCTCAGAACAGCTGAGCGCGCACACAGTCAATGAAGTAGATCGATCGTACATACGAAGTTTTAACCTAGAAAAACCCCTCAACCGGGTAAAAAATCACATGACCAGATTTGTGCTGGTCAAAGTCCATTATTTCCTGGTTATTACAACTTGTTCGTTGAATCAAGGGCGACAGACCGTCTCTCATTACAATTTTGAGGTGAGAGAACACTTATCATACGGCGTACGACAGGTCGTCGCGCTTGGAGTTTGTTGCAAATTGCACTTTGCGGCGGAGGGCTTCACTGGGCGTTCTACTGGCACTGAACGTTGGAGCAGAGCACTTGATTTTACGGTTGCAAAGGCCACTTTGAAACTGAGCGATTGGGCTTCGTCAGGTGGCTTGAACGCGGCTCGTATGTGGCTCGGTGGCGGCTTGAGTGCGGCTCGAACGCTGCTCGTAGGAGAAATTTGACAGAGCTTTGACCTGAGGAAGAATAAGACTGGGAGAAAAAGTGTGAAATGAGGAGACCTGAAGCTCCTTTTATAGCCTCCAGGAGGTGGTTATGGTGGTTACGCGGCTATCCGCACACCATAACACCCCTTATAAATATTTTTGCTATAGTTTAGAGGTGCGCATTATGATAATTAATCCCGCTATTTGCACCATAATTAAATTATTAAATAAAATACCTCCACTAACCCGGCGGTTAGTGGGTGGTTACACGCAAATTAGACGGCGGGGAACGATCGCAAATGATCGCATGGCGGGGACAGGCTCCCATGGGAGGCCGACGAACTAGTCGCCGATCTTGTCGGCGAGGGGGTGGCCGTCGGCGACGGCCGAGGTAGGGAGGCCGGCTCGGCCGCTCCCTAGGCCGCACGCCGGCGGCCAAGGGGGAGCGGCTGGCACGGCCGCTTCCTCGGTCGTATGCTGACTGCCAAGTAGGAGGTGCCGAGTAGGAGCTACCAGTTCAACCACTCTCTGGTTCATGGCTGACGGCTGAGGAGGAGCCACTATGGGAGCGGCTGCATGCCGACGGCCGAGAAGGAGTGGCCGCCGCGACCGCTCCCTCGGCCGCGGCCGACGGTCGAGGAGGAGCGACCGCCGCGACCGCTCTCTCGGCCGCATCGGCGGCTGAGGAGGAGTGGCCGTCGCGTCCGCTTTCTCGGTCGCGGCCGGCGCTTGAGGAGCGGCCACCGCGGCCACGCGCCGGCGGCCGAGAAGGAGTGGCCGGTGCAGCCGCTCCCTCGGTCGCGCGTCGCGGGCGAGGAGGGGCGGCCGGCTCGGTGGCTCCCTTGGCCGCGTGTCAGCGGCCGTGGGGACGGCCGGCGACGGTGAGAGGAGGGGACGGCCGGCGTCCGGGGATGACGCCGGCCGCCCGATGCCGGCGAGGTGATGTCCGCGACGGCTCTGTCGTTACGCGTGATGGGATCGGCACACGGTGATCGCGCGTATGGTCAAACCCATGATCCCACTTCTTTTGAGTGAAGATCATGGGGGTGTGATTATGTGCACCCAACTTCTTTTTAAGAGGGATCTCATCCCATCAGAAACCATTTCAAGGTTGGCCAAACAATTAGCAAAGGAATTATCTATACGATAATTGATAATTATCAGATTGTAAATATTAGCACAAATAGGTCACCATAGCAGCTTAACAAGCCCGTAGAGACTCTTTGGCAACTTCGGGTCGATACGAGTCAAATGTGTTTAACTAGTGTCAAAACACATGAGCTTGACTTACTAATTTCACCAAAAGGTATGGACCATCATTAGGTCCAAAACACGTAATTATATTGTGGTTAAAGCAAGGAGGGATCATCAATATAAATTTAGGTTTTATTTGGTAGAGCGGTTGCAGTTGTAAAAAAAAGATGTTGTAAATACAGGTTTGTAAATGGAGCTGTTGGAAACATGTTGCTGAAAATGAAGATATTTTTGAATAGTCTGTGTTTGCAGAGCTGTTCAAAACAGAGAACCGTTTGACAAAACAACTGTGACGTTTTATAAATATTTTTTATTATGAAATATTTTCTATAATTTTTTATTTTTTCTTTTTGATTTTTCTAATATACTCTTAAAACTATATTAATGTTAAAACTATATTAATATAATTATTATATATTATATTTTATTGATTACATATATATATATATATATGTAGAAGGGTGCTCGAAACATACGGAGGAAGGTCAAAGTGGAACCTATTCCCCGTTGCCCCCAGCTAGGTATAAATAGTTAAACCTAGGGTTAAGATCCGCAAAGCCCCCGAGCCCGTTATTCGTCCGAATATACACTTACAATCTCCTCCTATATTCGTGACAAATAACGGTGATGTTTCAGGGTGCTGGAGCGTAGACATAATAATAACCCAAACTAAGCAAGACAATCAGGACAAATCATACTAATAAATCAAAATAAAGGTTTTGCCTATACGGCAAACCACCACACAGATGCTATCCCAAACAAAGTCTGAATTATTACAAAACAAAGCAAAAAAACATGAATCAAACGTTTGATGATTCTACTCATCTAGTAGATCATCGTCATCCATGTCCAGGTCTACAGCTCCTTCAAAATCTCCATCGTAGCCTACAAGGAATTTCATGAGTCAGACTCAATGAATTCATATACATATGCAGTAACATTTAAAATAAACTAGCTCTTACTAAATGAGCTTAGCACTTCTAGCAACGGTGAAATAACTCTGTCAGCATCTCATCCAGTCTAACTAGGACTAGTCACGTTACTTTACTCATTACTGATCACTATGTGTCTCACCAACACATGTGGGCACACATCACGTGCAACATTATCAAATGTGGAATAATGTGTTGTGAACAATAATGTTTAGATTAACATATACAACGACTTTCAATTCCCAGTTGAATAACTCTTGAATCAACTTACAATGAGAGGACGTTGGGTTATCAAATGTGGAATAACCCGCATCCAACCATCTTGGGTTTTCATCAAGAAATTATTTGGCGTTTTCAGTCTGAAAGTGAAGGGATAGATACTACTCTAGAGGGGGGGTGAATAGAGTTATCAAATTTTGCACTAGACAAAACTTAATGGTCTACCCAACTCCCTTGGAGTGAAATGCGCAATGAAAAGATTATAGATATAGAATTAACCCTATAGCCTAACACAAGTGTTGTGCACAAACTCAAGCTAACTGTAATTATAGTTAAGGCTTGGAAAACCTAATCAGCAACTAGCAAACCTAGTTATATCTATTCACAGCCATAATGCAGGAATTAAACAAGGCAATCCAGACGACACAAGGAATTTATAGTGGTTCCCCAAACAACTTGGGTACGTCCACTCTTCTACCAACAAGGTAGGAATCCACTCAGGTTTCTGATCAGGTGCCCTGCCACCAACAAGATCTGCTTCAGGTAGATCCAGAAACCCTTTAGACTTTTGATCAGGTGTCTAAAAACCGAACACAGGTTTTTGATCAGGTGCCCTGCCACCAAGGGATACTTTTGAAGGGAGTAATAACCCTGTACAGGAGGGGGAAAGAAGGTTAAGATGTCTTCTTTATTTTACAAAAGATTAGAGAAGCACAAAGACTTGCACTGAGCTAGAAAGCTCAAGGAATCAAGGCTCCCCCTGGCTCAAAGATGTCCAGGTGAAGTCTTGCTTCAGTGCAGAAAACTCTTCAGAAAGATCTGAAGGAAAAACTACAAGAAGATAATAAATAATAAAATTAGAAATCTTCAAGCAGCTGTCTTCTTCTTCTTCTTCTTCAAAAGAACTCTGAGTTAGAACTTCCTGGAAGCAGGAGAACTCAGGTTGAAGAAGAGCAGAAGAGCTTAACACTTCTCAGTTGGATGAGTATTGCTGAGAGCAGAAAACTTTGTCTTGATGAAGGCTTGAATGCTTAAATGAATAACTGGTTAGCTAGCTCAAATCCTTCTCCAAAGGATTGCTTTTATAGCAGCAACAAGCAACGGCTCTCTTCAATTTGAATTGTTTGTCTTCTTCTGAAACTTGAGACCTGGGCTGCAAATATCAAAAAGACAAACAATCTCTGCAGCAAAAACATTCTATAAAAGGAATAAACCTCTTTCGAAGAAGCTGCAGGAAGCAATCTGATAATAAAGTACTAAATAAAGTCACATCAGAAACAAACTCTTTATAGCAGAAGAAAGACTTTTCAGTCTAACGGCTATAAAGGACTGACAGCAGATAAAGTAAAATACAATGTCAGCTAATAAGACAAACAACTTTATCTGAAAAGATTTGACTCAGGCAAAAGGGATGGAGCAGATATTGCCTGGAAATATTATCACAAAACAACTGAAATAAAACATGCCAGATAATGTATTAATTAATTAAATATAATAAATAAATACAAAATAAAAAGGCAGACAGAAAACGTCGAACGACCCTCGGAGATCGTCGACCGAAGAATGAAGATCGTCGAACTATCGGACAGATAGTCGAACGATCCAGATAGTCGAACTATCACAGGAGATAGTCGAACTATCACAACAGATAGTCGAACTATCAGAAGATAGTCGAACTATCAGATAGTCGACCTATCAACAGATAGTCGAACTATTAAAGCAAAATAGATAGTCGAACTATCAACAGATAGTCGAGCTATCAGATAGTCGACCTATCAACAGATAGTCGAACTATCAAAGCAGAACAGATAGTCGAACTATCAACAAATAGTCGAACTATCAACGCAGAACAGATAGTCGACCTATCAGCAGATAGTCGAACTATCAGAAGAAAGCAGATAGTCGACCTATCAAACAGATAGTCGAGCTATCAGATAGTTGAACTATCCAAGCAGATAGTCGAACTATCAAACAAACAGATAGTCGAACTATCAACAGATAGTCGAACTATCTCAGCACACAGATAGTCGAACTATCAACCGATGTCGAACTATCCTCGCAGACTGAAAGTCGAGCAACTGATAGACGATCGTCGAACAGTTAGTCGACGATAGTCGAGCGGCGTTCGACTATAGTCGAACGAACAAACTACTTAACCAAATTCTTTATTTGGAAAAGCGGGGACTCCACAGCTAGACCACTAACCATTGACCATAGATATTTCTTGGGTCAAGGGACAAAAGGAGACGACTAAACTCAAATCAAACTAGGGTACCAACAATCTCCCCCTATTTGAGTTAAGTCTCTCAAAAACTAAAACATAGAACTAGCTATAGAGCAATAAAATTAATACAGGAAATAGATAAACAATTAACAGCAGTTATCAAACAGATAAATAACAGTCAAACAAAATTAAGAGTCTGCAGAGTCTGGCTTAGGGTTAGAAGAGCTAGGAACAAAGGAAACTTTTCGCAAAGGATCAATGGCCTCTTTCTTAGACATCTTCAAGTCTTGCATGCCAATAATCTTTAATTCTGCAGCCCTTGGAACAACTGCTTCTGGGTGCTTTTCTATATACTTTGAAGGGTCAAAGACCTCAGGGCTAACCTGGAACTTTTCGAACTCCTTCTTTCTGAATATAGACATTGTGGTTAATCCAGTAGTGTCCTTTCCTTCAGCTTTTGCTTTCCTGATTTGAGCTGCTCCAACTAATTCGAGAAAACGAGCCATCCTAAAGTTAGGATCAAGCTCAGGACTTTCATAAACAGTCTCAGAAGGAGTATCATCTGGTTCTTTATCTTGATTAACTAGATAAGACAGGGGAGCAGACTTAGCAAAGTTCTTGCTAGAATTTTTAAGCAAAATAAACTACTTACCTTTTGAAACAACTTTTTCAGAATGCACTGGCATTGGAGATGAAATCCTTTTCTTTGGAGAAGGAGGAGGGGAAAAAGTTGGTCTTTGATACACAACCTCCTTCACTTGTTCTCTCACTGTATCAGTTCTTTGATAGCCAGAATATGATTTACCTTGAAAACCTTGAGAGCTTTTCCTTGAAGAAGACTGAGAAGGAGCAGATTTTGCTGACGGAGCAGAAGGATTAGCAGAAAGGTTGCCAGAGGCTCCTGCACTGGGAGGTGGAGGAGGAGGACCTCTGGGATTCCATCTGGGGGTAGGACTATCATATTTCTTAGATCTCTTTCTCTCTTTTTGATGGTTCTTGGAGAACCACATCCAATGTTGAAACTCTTTTGACTTGGGGTCAATTCCTTTCAGAATATAATATGGAGTGTCATTATCACGATTGAGAGGAGGAGGAGCAACAGCTTTTCTTTTCTTCTGTGCAGCTTTCTTTTTCTTTGAATTCTCAGATAAATCTGAATCCTCTTCATCTTCAGAGTGAGATGATGGAGGATTGTCATATGGGTCATAGGCTTCAGAAACAGCCTTTTCCTTTTATTTCAGATCAGCTTTCTCTTTTTCCTCTTCTATGGCATCCTGAGCCAGAAGGGAATCCAGGTCAAATCCTGGAGAATCATCCCAAACAGTTGATTTTTCAACTTGCAAATCTTTTTCTTTCTCTTTTAACAAAGATTGAACTCTTAATTGCCAAGCAGCTCTAGCTTTTTCTTCTTGATTTTCAGACACATCTTCTATATCATCTAAAAAGGAATCCAGTTCTGGATCTACTTGAACATCAGGAACATCTGGAGCAGCTTCTGAAACAACTGCTATAACCTGAGCAGCTATATCTTCTTTAATATAATCTGTAGATTCATGAACACAAATCTGCTAAATAAGCTAAAATTATTCCTTCTAGGTATTCACAAGCTAGCAAATCAATTGACTCGTCAATAAATCGGATGAGTGAATTACTTTCAAATTTTACCAACTCCCAGGATTCATCTAGATAGGATGTAATAATCCCTTCTAGGAAACGGGCAACCAAGGGAGTGGTGAGATCTTCTAAGCAAACTTTTACAGCAAATTCAGATAACATAATTGCATCAGATATTTCTTTGTCAGATAACACTGAACCTGATTTATCTTGAGCTGGAGCTGGAGTAGTCTCTTCTTGAATTGCTGGAAGAACTGCTGGAAGGGAGGCTGGAGGCTCTGAGACATCTTCACAGAACATCTCCCCCTGCCTGATTTCAGTGGAAACTGAAACCAGGCCCCTGGAAGAAGAGGGCTCAGCAGATTTAGAGAGGGATTGGATGGTAGCAGTTAAGGTAGCAATGGAGGAGGCAAGTGGAGCAATTGCCTCTTCAATCATGATTTTGATTGAAGGGGTAATCAACTCCAAAATACTGGAAATGAATTCTGGGGTTATCTCAAAAGATGATGGAATTGCAGTGGATGGAGATGCAGCAGAGATGGTTGTAGTGTTAGGATGAAAAGTGGTGTGGACTGGAGATCGAATTGGAGATGGAGCTGGAGAGTTAACAGGAGTGTTAACTGGAGAATGATGGATTGATGCTGGAAGATCAATATGATCTGGAGAGCGAATAGGAGACTGAATAGGAGACTGAGGAGGTGTTGGAATCCTCTCAGATCCTATCAAATCAAAACTAGGAGCAGATATCCTAGCCAGATGAGAAGGAAGAGGAGATGCAGGAGGAGAAGGGATAACAACCGTGGTTGTATCTCGAACAGGAGAAGGAGAAAGTCGTACTTCAGCTGAAGTTGATGGAACTGCAACTGAAGCAGACTGCATAGCAGAAGAAGATGAGGGAAGGGAAAGATGAGCTGAGCCAGCTTCATGAGGGTGAGGAGCGACTGAATCAGTCCTAATGCTCTCTGATGTCGCTAGAGCAACCCCTGTGAGAGCGGGCTTCACAAACGTCCTCTTCCACTTGGAGAACAGATTCGGGTCCATCATCTTGCTCGCATTTATGGTTGTTGCAACGAAGACCAGCAGTTGAGGATACTTTTCCTTCAGGAAAATTCCAATAACCCTGCCTAAGGTAACCTCTTTCTTACTATACTTTTTCCTTATCAAATCGAACATTACTCCTGCCCAATCAATCTTTTTCTAATTAACAATTGCACACATCAGTGCAAATTGTTGCTTTGTAATGTTGTCATGAGCAGAGTGCTTCCCAAGGAGCACTTTTCCAACTATCTCAGCAAGAAATTTAATCTTAAAGGGAAAATTCACCTTGAGCAGCTTTGTGGGAATGCCCTCCGCATGTCCCAGCTCAGTAAGCATTCTTCCAAACTCTTGAGCATCTTGCTCATAATCTTCATCACCATTTATTAATCCAAAAACATCAGTCAAGACGGCTGGAGTTAAAATTACCCCTTCTCCGCTGATAGTGTCAGTCATCGAATCGTCAGAGGAGGACGAAGTGAAAGCCCATTCCTTAATCTCGGGAATATTTAACTTTATCCTTGTAGACATTAATCTTTCTAGACCTTGATCTCGGCACAACTGAAGAATTTCCACAATCCCTGCTTCACAGCAACTGAAAGCGTCAAAATCGACGCTGAAACCTGCATCGAACTTTACAACAGCTAGCACTGCGGGAGAAATCGCCATTGAATTGCTGGAGAATGTGCGAGAAAGACGGAGAAGATGAAGGAGACGAAGCGGCAGAAAATCGCAAGCGGGAAGACAGAATGCGAAAAGTCACGCTCCGTCGACGATAAAACAAAAGATCTTTTAACCTAGGTCGACTATCGGCTTTATATTAGACCGGAGATAGTCGATCTATTTAAAAGATACTAGACCCGATGGTCGAACGACCGTTCGACGATCGGCCCAGAAGCAGAGTAGTCGATCAATCGTTCGACTATTTCTGGCTTCTCAAACAACAAGCTGTCGTCATCCAGAGATCGACGATAAGCTCGACCTGTTCGACGATCTTCGAACGCCGGTCGACGATCTTCAAACAGATAAGCTATCATTAACCAGAGGTCGACGATAGGCTTGATCCGTTCGACGATCTTCGATCATCGTTCGATAATCTTCAAGCAGGTTTCAACATTGGCAGATATAGTCACACTTAGTCTCGTCCATTGATCATGCCTAATTGAACTAAAAAGAACAGATGCTTCTGTTCATCTAAGGGCTTGGTGAATATATCACCTCTCTGAAACTCAGTGGATATGAACTCAAGA
This sequence comes from Platanthera zijinensis, assembly GCA_039513925.1. Lineage (NCBI taxonomy): Eukaryota > Viridiplantae > Streptophyta > Magnoliopsida > Asparagales > Orchidaceae > Platanthera > Platanthera zijinensis. Next base: position 178,389,079 of record CM077085.1, on the reverse strand, counting down.
CAAATCTTGTTCTTTTCCACACAATCTCTTAGGAAATGGTGCCGAATCTCAATGTGCTTCGTTCTAGAGTGGTGCACTGGATTTTGTGCAATGGAGATAGCACTGGTACTATCACACATGTTTTTGGTGTTCTTGTGTGAGTAACCATAATCCACAAGCTGGTTTTGAATCCACAGGATCTGTGAACAACAACTAGCAGCTGCTATATATTCAGCCTCTGCAGTTGAAGTTGAGACAGAAGCCTGCTTCTTACAGAACCAAGAGACCAATCTCTCTCCCAGGAACTGACAAGTTCCTGAGGTGCTCTTCCTGTCAACTCTGCAACCAGCATAATCAGAATCAGAATATCCAATTAATTCAAATTCTGACTCAGCTGGGTACCAAAGTCCTAGATTTGGACATCTCTTCAGGTATCTCAGGATTCTCTTTAGAAGAATCAGATGAGATTCCTTGGAGTTGACCTGGAATCTAGCACAAAGGCATGTAGCAAACATTATATCAGGCCTACTTGTAGTTAAATATAATAGGGAACCAACAATGGCCCTATAATTCTTTTGATCAACTGGCTTGCCGTGATCATCAGAATCAATAACTACATTAGTAGCCATAGGTGTAGGCATTGCTGAAGCATCAGCCATCCCACATTTCTTTACCAATTCCTTGGCATATTTGGATTGGGAGATGAAGATACCATCAACATCTTGCTTAACTTGGAGACCAAGAAAGTAAGACAGCACACCCATACTACTCATCTCAAACTTAGAGTGCATCAGGTCAGAGAACCTTTTGCAAAGTTTGGGATCAGTGGAGCCAAATATAATATCATCTACATACACCTGAACTAACAGGATTGTGTCCTTGTGATACTTGACGAAAAGGGTTCTATCAACTACTCCCCTAGTAAAGTTGTGCTCTAAAAGGAAACTAGCTAGAGTCTCATACCAGGCTCTGGGAGCTTGCTTTAGTCCATAAAGAGCTTTCTGCAACTTAAACACATGTGAGGGCTGAGTTGAAGAAACAAACCCTGGTGGTTGTTCAACAAACACCTCTTCCTTAAGCTCACTATTCAGGAATGCACTTTTGACATCCATTTGAAAGACCTTAAACTTCATGTAGGCTGCATAGGCCAAGAATATCCTTATTGCTTCTAGCCTTGCAACAGGAGCAAAGGTTTGGTCATAATCTATACCTTCCTCCTGTCTGTAGCCCTGAGCTACAAGCCTTGCTTTATTCCTTACAATAATTCCATTTGCATCCAACTTGTTTCTATACACCCACTTGGTGCCTATGATCAGTTGGCCTTTAGGTCTTGGAACCAAAGTCCAAACTTTACATCTCTCAAACTGATTGAGTTCCTCTTGCATAGCAATGATCCAGTGGGGATCTAGCTTTGCATCTTTAAAGGTGAGGGGCTAAACCTGTGAGAGGAAAAAGCATGCATCACATCCTGTCTTAATTGGTGTCTTGTTTGCACACCAGCTGATATGTCTCCAATCACTTGAGATGTAGGGTGATCTCTAAGTGTGACAATATCAGCAGGTGGGATGTGATCTTCAGCAACAGTTGGGATTAATTGCTCAGGAGGAATTTGATCTACTGTTGGTGGTACAACAACAGCTTCAGCAATGTCTTCATCACTGTCTGATTCAGTGATCTGAAGAGTTGATAGTTGAAGAATTTCTTGAGTAGCATCAGGTACCTGCAATGAACTAGAGGAAGGAGAATTTTACTTCTCCTTGTAAAACATCTGAGACTCATCAAAAGATACATGCACAGATTCTTCAATTTTACAGGTTGATTTGTTATAAACCTTATAAGCTTTGTTTACTTGGGAATATCCAAGCATGATTCCCATTGAAGCTTTTGCTTCAAATTTTCTAAGATATTCTTTATTATTATTATGAATATACACAACACACCCAAATACTCTAAAATAATTAATTTTAGGTTTCTTTCCTTTAAGCAACTCATAAGGAGTTTTACACTTAAGCTTGTGTATCAGACTTCTATTCAAGACATAATTGGCTGTACTAACAGCTTCTGCCCAATAGGAGAGAGGCATGTTAGCATCTGCCAACAATGTACTAGCAGCTTCAATGAGTGTTCTATTCTTCCTTTCAACTACCCCATTTTGTTGAGGAGTTCTAGGAGCTGAGAAGCTATGTTTGATACCTTCTCTCTCACAGAATTCTTGCATAAGAAGAGAGTCAAACTCAGTACCATGATCACTTCTGATCAAGGCCACATGAGTAGAGTACTCAGTCTGCACACATAATAGAAAGTCTGTAAGGGCTTTGAAGTTATCAACCTTAGTTCTCAAAAAGAAAACCCAACTGAACCTAGAGAAGTCATCTACAATTACTAAGGTGTAATACTTCCCTCCTAAACTCTGTACATTTATTGGGCCAAATAGGTCCAAATGTAATAAGTATAAGATTCTAGGAGAATCACTCTTATTTACTGATTTAAAAGAATTCTTGGTTTGCTTGCCTAGCTGACAAGCCTTGCATAGGCTCTCCTTCTTGTAGGGGTAAGAAGGTAAACCTCTAACAAGGTTGTGTTTAGATAACCTAGATATATTTTTAAGGTTAACATGACTAAGCCTCTTATGCCACAAAGAATTATTATTAATTGTTACTTCATTAAATAAACAGATTTCAGAGTGAGATGAATTGAAATCTACTAAATAAATATTACCTATTCTAATGCCTACTAAAACAACATTATTATTTAAAGTAATATTACAAGAAGAGTTAGAAAATGAAACCTGGTAGCCAGCATCACATAGCTGGCTGACTGAAATCAAATTGTGCTTCAGTCCTGTCACATATGCAACTCTCTTGAAAGTAACATCTCCAATAGTAATCCTGCCATAGCCTTCTGTCTGACCACAGCTGGAATCTCCAAAGATAACCTTTGGGCCGAGCTTAGCTTTGAATTTTGACAGATGATTTTTATTTCCTGTCATATGCTTGGAGCATCCACTATCCAAATACCACTTATTTTGAGTGATAGGATAGGCCTTCACCTGCAAGACATTTATTTAGACAGTGTGGACCCAGGTAACCTTGGGTCCCTTATTTTTCACATAAGAAAAGCTAGAAATAAATGAAAATGCAGGCTGATGGTGATAACCTAATGGGTGAGATCTCCTAGGTGGGATTCTCCATGCAGATGATGGGTCAACAAACCTAGGGTTTCTATTTTCATTTAGGTTTCTATGGGTCTGATTATGATTTTGAAAATCATATTGAAAACGTCGATCGACATTCGACGATGGGCGCTCAGATCGTCGAGCTTCGTTCGACCATTGAGCTTCCGATCGTCGAGCGGCGTTCGACGCTCTTTGCATTTCTTTAAAAAATTTCTTTCTCTTTTCTCTCTTAGCTTTATTTAAAGTTTTATTAACTTGGTTTACTTGCTCAGTGTTCTTCATTCCACTAGCTAAAATGAAGTTCACTGGAGTTGAAAGATTATTTTTAAGAATAACTGGGGGTTCACTAGGAGAAGCTCCTAAGCCTAGTTTATTATTGCCTGACCTAGTGTTAGTCATGCTGGTTATCTCTAACAGCATAAGGCTTCTACCATTAAGTGATTCTTCTAACCTCTTAGACTTAGCTAACTCCATTTTAAGAAATTTAATTTCTTCACTACAAGTAGTGAGATCTTCCTTTAACCTAATATTTTCTGTAGCAATTAATTCTGAGTCAGCTAACTTATTTCTAAGTTCTTTTATCTCCTTTTCTGAGCTAATCAAATCTAAGCATAAAGATTTAAAATCTAATTTAAATTCTTCAGAAGTGAAGTCATAAGAAGATAGTACCTCATCTTCTGTTGGCATATCTTCTTCTGAATCTGAACTCTCTGCAGCTGAGTGATTGCTGCAGGCATCTATTGCCATGAGGCAAACTTCTTTTGCCTTCTTCTCTTCCTCATCCTCACTGGAGCTAGAGGAGGAAGATTCTTCATCAGAATCACTCCAGGTTTCAGCAATGAAACCTCTCTCCTTTTTCTTGTTCTTGTAGGAGGATGGCTTGGAGTGCTTCCTGTGCTGTTCCTTTTCTTTCCTCTTGTCTTTGTTCTTCTCCTCTGGACACTCTGGTAAGATGTGTCCAGGCTTCCTGCAACCATAACATATAATTTCTTTAGCAGGTGAACGGTCATACCTTGGTTTGTCTTCATAGCGTGAAGACTTCTTTCTGAATTCCTTTCTCCCCATCTTGAGAAACCTTTTGGCAAATAATGCCATTAGCCCCTCATTTGATTGGCTGCCTTCAGAAGCATCAGCAGCCTTAAGAGCTAGAGATTGCTCTTTTCTTGTTGGAGTAGGGGTCTTTGCTTCAGCTTCTGCTTCCCTTGTCTTCAGCACTTGCTCAAAAGATTTGAGTTTGCCGAGAAGAGCTTCAGTGGAGATCTCTGTGGTGCTTCTGGCTTCCTTGATGGGCCAGATCCTTAGATCCCATGTGCTAGGGAAGCACATAAGAATCTTATCATTGACCTCTGTCAATGATATATCCTTGTCAAGGGTCCTCAGCTCATTGATGATTGAGCTGAGCCTGGTGTACATGGCTTCAACTGATTCAGCATCAGTTTTCTTGAAGTTCTCATATTGTGAGATAAGGTTGGACCTTCTGTCCTTCCTTTCATCAGCTGAACCAGCTACAATCTGGTTCAGTGTATCCCACATAGCTTTTGCTGAAGAGCAGTCAGCTACCTTCTGGAATACCTCATCAGACATTGTCTGAGCCAGAATGTTCATCGCCTTGGCATCTGCTATCTTTGCCTTCTTGTACTCATCATTGTAATCTGGAGGAGGCACTGCACTCATATCAGATGATGAGGCAGTAGCAGCAGCAGGTGCTCTTGGGGGTCTTGACAAAATAGAAGCAAAGATGCTTTCATCAATAGAATTCATATATAATTTTATCCTTGCCTTCCAGATGCCAAACTTAGCTAAGTTGCATGCTGGAGGTCTGGTGCTAGAATAATCCTTGGACTGGGCCATGATAGTGATAGTGAATATCTATAAACTTTGGTATCTATCAGGATCTTGTGACTTAGGTGTTAGCCTATTCAGTCAGTCAACCTCTCTCTAATACCAATTGAAAGTGAAGGGATAGATACTACTCTAGAGGGGGGGTGAATAGAGTTATCAAATTTTGCACTAGACAAAACTTAATGGTCTACCCAACTCCCTTGGAGTGAAATGCGGAATGAAAAGATTATAGATATAGAATTAACCCTATAGCCTAACACAAGTGTTGTGCACAAACTCAAGCTAACTGTAATTACAGTTAAGGCTTGGAAAACCTAATCAGCAACTAGCAAACCTAGTTATATCTATTCACGGCCACAATGCAGGAATTAAACAAGGCAATCCAGACGACACAAGGAATTTATAGTGGTTCCCCAAACAACTTGGGTACGTCCACTCTTCTACCAACAAGGTAGGAATCCACTCAGGTTTTTGATCAGGTGCCCTGCCACCAACAGGATCTGCTTCAGGTAGATCCAGAAACCCTTTAGACTTTTGATCAGGTGTCTAAAAACCGAACACATGTTTTTGATCAGGTGCCCTGCCACCAAGGGATACTTTTGAAGGGAGTAATAACCCTGTACAAGAGGGGGAAAGAAGGTTAAGATGTCTTCTCTATTTTACAAAAGATTAGAGAAGCACAAAGACTTGCACTGAGCTAGAAAGCTCAAGGAATCAAGGCTCCCCCTGGCTCAAAGATGTCCAGGTGAAGTCTTGCTTCAGTGCAGAAAACTCTTCAGAAAGATCTGAAGGAAAAACTACAAGAAGATAATAAATAATAAAATTAGAAATCTTCAAGCAGCTGTCTTCTTCTTCTTCTTCTTCAAAAGAACTCTGAGTTAGAACTTCCTGGAAGCAGGAGAACTCAGGTTGAAGAAGAGCAGAAGAGCTTAACACTTCTCAGTTGGATGAGTATTGCTGAGAGCAGAAAACTTTGTCTTGATGAAGGCTTGAATGCTTAAATGAATAACTGGTTAGCTAGCTCAAATCCTTCTCCAAAGGATTGCTTTTATAGCAGCAACAAGCAACGGCTCTCTTCAATTTAAATTGTTTGTCTTCTTCTGAAACTTGAGACCTGGGCTGCAAATATCAAAAAGACAAACAATCTCTGCAGCAAAAACATTCTATAAAAGGAATAAACCTCTTTCGAAGAAGCTGCAGGAAGCAATCTGATAATAAAGTACTAAATAAAGTCACATCAGAAACAAACTCTTTATAGCAGAAGAAAGACTTTTCAGTCTAACGGCTATAAAAGACTGACAGCAGATAAAGTAAAATACAATGTCAGCTAATAAGACAAACAACTTTATCTGAAAAGATTTGACTCAGGCAAAAGGGATGGAGCAGATATTGCCTGGAAATATTATCACAAAACAACTGAAATAAAACATGCCAGATAATGTATTAATTAATTAAATATAATAAATAAATACAAAATAAAAAGGCAGACAGAAAACGTCGAACGACCCTCGGAGATCGTCGACCGAAGAACGAAGATCGTCGAACTATCGGACAGATAGTCGAACGATCCAGATAGTCGAACTATCACAGGAGATAGTCGAACTATCACAACAGATAGTCGAACTATCAGAAGATAGTCGAACTATCAGATAGTCGACCTATCAACAGATAGTCGAACTATCAAAGTGAAACAGATAGTCGAACTATCAACAGATAGTCGAGCTATCAGATAGTCGACCTATCAACAGATAGTCGAACTATCAAAGTAGAACAGATAGTCGAACTATCAACAGATAGTCGAACTATCAACAGATAGTCGAACTATCAACGCAGAACAGATAGTCGACCTATCAGCAGATAGTCGAACTATCAGAAGAAAGCAGATAGTCGACCTATCAAACAGATAGTCGAGCTATCAGATAGTTGAACTATCCAAGCAGATAGTCGAACTATCAAACAAACAGATAGTCGAACTATCAACAGATAGTCGAACTATCTCAGCACACAGATAGTCGAACTATCAACCGATAGTCGAACTATCCTCGCAGACTGAAAGTCGAGCAACTGATAGACGATCGTCGAACAGTTAGTCGACGATAGTCGAGCGGCGTTCGACTATAGTCGAACGAACAAACTACTTAACCAAATTCTTTATCTGGAAAAGCGGGGACTCCACAGCTAGACCACTAACCATTGACCATAGATATTTCTTGGGTCAAGGGACAAAAGGAGACGACTAAACTCAAATCAAACTAGGGTACCAACACAGTCTGTCACTTATTAGATGTTTGAATCTTAGCAGCTATAGGCTCGTGCATATCAAAACATAAACGTTGGAGGAAAGTTTCATATTTCTATGAACTTTAATCTCATTTCCCCCGATGTTTTGATTGTGAGAGCTCTATTTAATCTTTTAGTAAGGGCGTCTGCAACATTATCTTTCGTTCTCACATCAACCAGGGTTATGATCCATTGACTTGTGAGAGAGGTCAATCAGGCCTGTTTCATCCTGAGTTGCCTTCTTTTGCCATTGAACAAAATGTTCGTGGCAACCGTTTTAGTAGCCTGATTGTCGCAGTAAACTGCAACAGAACTCAGTTTCAGGCCCGACAATGGAATGTCCATCACCAAATCTCTTAACCACTCTGCTTCTTCTCCAGCCGAAGCTAGAGCATAGAGTTCAGATTCCATGGATGAGAGTGCAATGCATGACTGTCTCTTAGACTTCTAGGCTACAACTGCTCCTCCTAGTGTAAAGAAGAATCCACTAGTGGACTTGCTGTCGTTTATTTCTGAGCACCAGGATGCATCAGAATATCCTTCCAAAACGGGAGGATGACCACTATAACATAAAGCATACTTTCGGGTGTGCTTTAAGTAACGCATCAGCCTATCGAGGGCATCCTAGTGGTCTTGGCCAGGATTGCTAGTGAACCTACTTAACATGCCGACCGTGAAGGATATGTCAGGTCTCGTACAGACCATAGCGTACATGAGGCTACTAAGCAGTTTAGAATAATCTAACTGTCGAACCGCAGCTCCATCATTGGGCTTTAAGCGGTTAGAATAGTCGTATGGTGTCTCAGCCGCTTTCCATTCACTGTATCCCCACGTGTCCAACAAGGACTGAATGTAGTGGCTTTGACTTAGAGAAATGCCATGTTTCCCAAAGCTCACTTGCATACCTAGTATAGTGTCAGCTATACCGAGGTCCGTCACGCTAAATTCTTTAATTAGACCTGACTTTACGTCATCCACTTCGGATTGATCAGATCCAAGAATAAGCATATCATCCACATACAAGCATATTATGGCGACGTGGTCGGATCTCTGATGTATGTAAAGACATTTATCCGAGAGACTCGACATGAATCCCATGTTCTTTACAGTATAGTCAAACTTCTCATGCCATAATTTCGGCGCTTGCTTCAATCCGTATAGCGACTTTAAAAGCTTACAGACCTTGTTTTCGTGACCGTCTACAATGAAACCTTCAGGTTGACTCATGTAGATCTCTTCGGTCAGATCTCCGTTCAAGAACGCAGTCTTAACATCCATTTGATGAACAATGAAGTTCTCAATGGCCGAAATAGCAAGAAGAACCCTAATGGTTGCTAAGTGACACACGGGTGAGTATACGTCAAAATAGTCTACTCCGCTTACTTGTGTGAAACCTTTAGCCACTAGGCGTGCTTTATACTTAGCTACGCTACCATCGAGATTTAACTTCTTTTTCAGAACCCACTTACACCCTACAGTTTTAGCCCCTATTGGCTTATCAACTAACATCCAGGTATCGTTCTGAAGGAGAGAGTTCATCTCATCCTCAATTGCTTCTTTCCAAAGTAGGGAATCCCTTGATCTCATCGCTTCCTTAAAATTAGATGGATCGGCCTCGACGTGGTAAGTGACAAAATCACTACCGAAGGTTCTAGGGGTTCGCTCTCTCACTGAAGTCCTTCTAGACTCTAGGCCAGAGTTGTCTACCGGAATGGAATAGGAGGTACTCGGTACTGATTCAGGATCTTCCTCAGTAATAGTTGCTTGCATACCTGGGATAGTTAAGTTCTTATCTTTGAGGAATTTATCCTCGAAGAACACTGCATCCCTAGATTCAATAATTATATTATTAGACAGGTCTAAGAATCTATCAGCAGCACTATCTTCAGCACAACCTAAGTAGACACATGTATTGGTCCTAGGTCCAACCTTAGACCGTCTAGGGTTAGGAACCCTGACATAGGCTATACAGCCCCAGGTCTTAAGTCTAGTTAAAGAAGGGGTTCGCTTAAACCAAAGCTTGTAGGGTGTAACCTCTAACTTAGCATGGGGAACTTTGTTCAGAATGTGATTCACAGTCAAGACTGCTTCTCCCCAATAAGCGGAAGGCATGCCGGCAGTGAGCAGCATAGAGTTCAACATCTCTGTTAACGTTCTATTGTTGCGCTCGGCTATGCCGTTAGATTGGGGGAGTAAGGAGCAGTGGTTTCTGCTATGATGCCCTGTGAAGCAAGGAAGCATCTGAACTCACTGGACATATATTCTCCTCCTCTATCACTTCTAAACCTCTTAATTTTCATGCTTAACTGGTTTTCTACCCTGGTTTTGAAGAGACAGAACTTTTCAAACGCTTCATCTTTAGTTTTAAGCAACAAAATATGACAAAATCTCGTGCAGTCATCTATGAACGTGATCATATACTTCCTCCCACCTCTTGTGACAAAACTCTTGAAGTCACAAATATCGGAATGTATAAGCTCAAGAGGTGTTGTGCTCCTATTAACCGTACCAAAAGGTTTCCTAGTGATCTTTGTCTGAGCACACACTTCACATTTTCCAAGAGGAGACTTAGTGGCTAGTGTGATCTTATGAGTTCTAGCTACTTGGAACATTTTCCTATAGTTTACGTGTCCTAGTCTCTCATGTAGAGTCCTAGGGCTAACTAAGTTCAATTGAACTTGTTGCACTACCTCATTTGCTAGACTCAAACAGTACATCCTATTCTGGACGTAAGCACATCCAAAGTAATGTGAGTTGACTGACAGAGTCACTCTACCGCCACAGAAGTTAATAGACATACCAGCATCACACAGTAAACTAATAGACACTAAGTTAGCAGATAAGAAAGGAATAAATTTGACGTTCTTTAAAATTAAAGACTTACCTGAGGAGAGCATCAGAGTTGCGTTTCCCACCTTCAGTACGTCGGTTGTGCCACCATATGCAACAGTCACTGATTCCTTTGCATCCTTCAGCTCTGTCAGAAGATTAGCGTTGTTGCAAACGTGACACGTTGCCCCAGAATCGAGGAACCACTCTGTACTGGACTGCGCGTGTCCGACCATGGCAACAAAGTCGGATGGCTCAGCGTGGCTAACCAGATGATCCTGGTTGTCTTCTTGCGGTGCTCTAGTTCTTTCTTTCCTCGGTAGCTTGCAGTCAGATGCACAGTGTCCCCACTTATTGCAGTTAAAGCATTTACCCTTAAACTTTTTGGAGGGTCTACTCAGTCCTGCAACCTGAGGTCTACTGCGAGGAGGTTTGGTCTTGTGAGAGGGAGGAGCGCGCTTGGAGCTTGTAATCATGTTGGTAGCAGCCTTCTGCTTGCCAACAGCTTCCAAAGTGTGCTTCGTCCGGTTCTCGTCCTCAATGCGAATGAAGCGCTTGAGGTCGTTCAGACAAACTTGCATCTTCTTGCGGTACATTTCCGTTTTGAAATTGTACCACGAGGAGGGCAGCTTATACACAATTGTGCCGGCAACAAAACTTTCGGGCAGGCTAATGGACTCACTATGCAGAGAATCAACCAAATTTTCAAAATCTGATACCTAAGGGAGAATGGCTTTCTCCTCGTCGAAGCTCAAGGAGTGGAACTTGTCCACCAGATGAGCTTTGGAGAGGTCCTCCTCCTGTCTGAAGTGCTCCTCTAGGGCTTCCCAGATCTCCTTCGCAGACTTCATCTTGATGTAGTTCTTGGCCAAACTGGAGGAGAGACAATTCAGCAGGTAGTCCCTGCAGAAATCCTCATCTTCAGCCCACTGCTCCTCATCTGCAGTCCTAGCAACGTCAGCACGAGCAGTCTTGATGGTGTAGAAGACATTCAGGTATTTCATCCCAAATTGCGTGTTCAACTTCCAATCGTTGAACTCGGAGGCAATGAACTTTTCCAACTTGTTCATGGGAATCGGAGAGGACAAGGAAGAGTTCCTCATAGCTTCTCTTGCTGCAAGCCCGAACACAGGAACAGAGGCTTGGATTGGCAGAGACAAAAACTGGATCAGCTTCCAGGAAAACGTCGACCAGAGAAATCGTCGAACGGGAGGATCGACGATCGTCGACCGGAATAAAACGTCGACCGTCGACCGGGAAGAAAATCGTCGATCGTCGACCGGGAAAACGTCGACCGAAGGCGTCGAACTGGAGGATCGACGATCGTCGACCGGAAGAAAACGTCGACCGTCGACCGGGAAGAAAATCGTTGATCGTCGACCAGAGGGAAAAAACGTCGATCGTCGACCGGATCCTTCGGGAGCGAAAAGCTAGGGCTGGACGCAAAAACGGCGACGGCGGCCGAGCTCCTCCACCTTGTGATCGGCGAGAAAGAACGACGCAACAGACCGACGGAACTCCTCCTTCTAGCGGCGGCAGCGACCTGGAAGAAGCTAATGGCGACGAGAAGAAGGATCGACAAGTTCTAACTTCGTGAGAGAAAGTCCCCGGCGTCGAGGGCTCCGGGGAGAGAAGCGATCCGCGATGAGGACGAAGCACTGAGAGGCGGAGCTTGCCCTAGCAGGAAAACGGAAGACCAGCGAGCTCTCTAGTCCACGATCAGCCACGGACGATCGAGCGCCGGGGAAGGGAAGGACTTGCCCTAGATCCGCGATGAGCGATGGCGGAAGCTTGCCCTAACAGGCGACCGGCGACGGGAAGGGCTGGGCTAGACAGGTCCTCGGTCGGCCTGCAGCGAGCGGCGGCTTGCCCTAGAACCTCGCACGGGAGACGAGCACCGGGGAAGGGAACGTCTGTTTCGAGAATGTAGAAGGGTGCTCGAAACATACGGAGGAAGGTCAAAGTGGAACCTACTCCCCGTTGCCCTCAGCTAGGTATAAATAGTTAAAGCTAGGGTTAAGATCCGCAAAGCCCCCGAGCCCGTTATTCGTCCGAATATACACTTACAATATATATACTAAAATAATTTTTTAATAATTTTTTATTAAAATCCCTAATATCCTAAGTTTTTATCTCCTCACGGCGGAGGATGAGGAGGCGGAGCCAAGCAAAGCTCCACCACCTCCTCCGGTGGCGGTGACCTCCAGATGGAGGATTATAGTTTGGCGGAGCCGGGGGAGGGGGAGGCGGAACCAAGCCAAGCTCCAGCACCTCCTCCGGTGGCCTCCGGATGGAGGATTATAGTTTGGCGGAGGCAGAGGCGGGGGAGGGGGAGGCGGAGCCAAGCCAAGCTCCAGCACCTCCTCCAGTGGCGGTGACCTCTAGATGGAGAAGTAGAGCTTGACGGAGGCGGAGCCGGTCTCAACTCCACGTCCGGCAAACGACTCTCGGGCGACGGGAGAGAGACGGGACGAAAACTCGATTCGCGATTTTTTCTCCTCACAAAACGCCGGCAAATGGAGCTCACCGGGAGGGTTTCGGGCCGCCGTTTTTTGCGCGTACAAAGAAACGCCGGCGGTTTGAAAAGAAAGCGGAAATCCAAATGAAAAAAGCTTGAAGGGTCACGTTTGATAAAAACGCACTGGACGAAAACGGAATATCAAATGAAGCCTTAGGCTCCGTTTGGGAGGGAGGACTTATTTTCACCGGTCATTCGGTCAAGCGGTTACGACCGCATGAACCAGACCTTAATTAGTCCGGTTCATGCGGTCATAACCGCTTGACCGGTGAAAATAAGTCCTCCCAAACGGAGCTTTAATCTTTACAATATCAAGATTATGGTAGGCCCCACATGATCAAAATGTGTGAAACACTATCTACAGGATAAATTATCAAATTAACCCTAATCAAAGCATCCAATCCTGTTCCATCTGATGCCTCCAACTCAAATCTGTGGCAACAAGCCAAATTCAGATTATGGTGCTTTGCCCGAAAGCCCATTTGGGTTAGCCCAACCAGATTCCATCTTAGTTTTACGATCTAATTGACTGCTCTAAACTACAAATCGGACCATGACAGTTATTTGGATCACTACACATGATCCCAATTAGATTTTCCCCTGTTTTATTAGACAAGGCCCAATTGAATCCCATCCGAATTCATGTGCAAAATTCAAGCCAAACTGGTTCGACAATGATCGATGGGGTCAGACGGGTGTGACTTGGGACATGTTTTGTTACATGTCCGCACTGTTAAAGGTGGAGTCTGACTGCGTTGGATGTACTGGGCACTGACACGATTTCGCCGGTCAACAAGATGTAATTTTGTACATCTTTATTCTGGTTTTGTATTTAAGCCTAATTTCGGCTTAAGGTTTCGTGAGAACTGAGAATTCAGAAACCGAAGAAGGAGAGCGGCCGGAAGAGAGAAGCGGTGTAAGTTTCTTTGAACGTTCTTCATAGTGGATTTTTGTGCCACGGGTGGTTGTGGTTTTTTCCCCGGACTGGAGGTTTTTCCACGTTAATTTTGTGTTGTGTTCTGCGTTTTTCGTTGTTGTTTTGCACTCGTTTCCCCAACACGCACTCTACTAGACGTGTGTTAATTGGGCCCCAATGCAAGGAGTGGGTCCCAATTAACACACATGTCACCAAATTGGTCTGGTTAGCCTAATCAATGCAACCAGAGACCCATTGGGCCTAGATCAGCTCAATGGACCATGACAAGCAATGCTCCTTGCCCTGTGGGGCCAGTGCACTAAAAATACCAGAAATTGTTATTTCACCATTCAAGAGAAACTTGGGCCCGCCAAAGGGCCCAATGGGTCCAATAATTACCCATGAAGCGAGTGATGACCTATTATTGACTTAAAACAAATTAAATAATTTATTTAAATTATTTTAGTCAATTGAATAATGAAACAAATTAAGAATATAAATTGATGGAAGTTGACCCCATTTACCCTTAAAATATTTTGGATGATTTAATTAAATAAAATTTAATTTATTTATTTAAATAAAATAATTAAATTACAATAAATTCAATAAACTATTGGAAACTAGGATTATTCCTCGAAAAATGCTGAATTTTTTTCCTAACACCCTATACCTTAGGGACAACAATAATAATAATTTAAAGACATTTATAATTTAATACATGCACACGAGGCTCATCATAATCTTAGAGCCTACTAATAAGATAACCCAAGCCCAATTGGGCTCAACCGAGCCCTTAACTAGCCCCATCGACCCATGACATGGACCCCACGACCACCTCGGTCTATGGAATGACATTGGAGTTGACCAAAGAACAAAACCTAACCTAAAATGATGATCATGCCTCTAAACCATTACACATTTCAATAGATGCTTGCATGTATTCTCCCAGCTCCGGTGAACCCCTTCGACCGCTAGAGAGGTGATTCTAGTGATAGATGCCTCTCAGACCACCCACATTACTTGAGTGGCATGCTGGTGGCAGGTTGGGAAGATCCTCCAAGGCCTCCCCAACAGCCCTTGTGGAGTTTGCCTCGCCGAAGAAAATGAACATAGGTGGTTTACAATGATAAAGTTGAGTAGGTCCACAATTTATACAAATATGGACGCCATCGGCGCCGAAGGCAAACATCGATTGACCCTCCCCATGTCGAACCAATTGGTGGCATAGGCTGGCGAGTATGGCGGGTGTTGGCGGGCATCATGAAATGCATGTTGAAAAATAAAAGTGCATGGTGGGATGGTGGTTCACAGCCTTTGTCAGATCCCATGCATGATCTTATCTAGGCCATTCATAATCCTATTCCCAATGATTGGAAAGAGAGTCCATTTCTGCTCTGCCATCTAAAGAGAAGAAAAACAAACATCTGACTTCATCTTTCATCACATCATTTCAAGAATAAAATTGAAGTCCTAAACCATAACTTGAGCTTCTTCTTTTTTTCTTTATCACCTTACCAATTTCAAGGCCAAATTTGAATTATGTAGGGACAAAATTGGAAAAGTGTCCACAAAATTTGTAGAAAATTTTATTCTCCACATCTTTGTTGAATGACCAAAATTATTTTTGAAAACCCAAGTCCCTCAAAATTGAATGACCAAAAGTGTTGCCTAAAGTTGTCCAAAGTTGGGGATTGTTGTCTAAACTTGGGGATTATTACAACCGGGCTCCGTTTGAAAATCTTCGTCCGGGTGCGAGGAGTTGCCTATTACAACCGGGCTCAATTTGAGTTTGTTTTTGGAAAACATCCATGCCTCAAATAAAGATACCTTGAATACCAAAATTGAAGGCCTATGTATCTACCACAAATTGATATTCGGGGATTCCCTATTTGAGATTATTTGGTCACTCCAAGTGAGGCCTCAAGTAGGACAAAAAATTAGAGGATCGCATTATGAAATGTTGATACCGGTGATAAAATCAAAAATTCCCGTCAGACGAACTTGCACAAAGTGAGTGGACATACTCTCACCATGAAATTTCCCCACCTTGAGATCATTGAATGGAACAAGAAACGAGAACTAGGGGTCTGTTTGGGAAGGCTTTTCAGAAAGGAGAATGAGTGGTAGCAAAAGGGTGGTAGGAAAAGTATCTTTTGGAAAATGTCTATTAGAAAATGAGAACTGTTTGGGTGAACTTCTTTTGCAGAGATTTAAAAAAAGGAGAAGCACTTTATAAACCGTTTGACAAATCTCCGTTGCGGTAACTTTTTTTATTAAAAATGTGCGTCCGGGGGAAAATGCGTAATTATTTCGCCGGGGCGGGTTTTTTTCGTCCGGGAGCGAATTTTTCGTCCGGGAGTGAATTTTTTCGTCGGGGCCCGATTTTTTCGCCCGGGCGCGAATTTTTCGCCCGGGCGCGATATTTTCGCCCGGGCGCGATATTTTCGCCCGGGCGCTAATTTTTCGGTCGGGCCCTATATTTTCGCCGGCGCCCCAATTTTTTGGCCGGGACCGAATTTTTCGGATGAGTGCGAATTTTTCGGACGGGCGCGAATTTTCCGGACGGGCACGAATTTTTCGGACGACCGCAAATTTTTCAGGCGGGCGCGAATTTTTCGGACGGGCACGAATTTTTCAGACGACCGCAAATTTTTTGGACGGGCGCGAATTTTTCGGACGGGCACAAATTTTTCGGCTAGCGGAAAAGTTTCGCCCGGGCGCGAATTTTTTGCACGTACGAGAATTTTTCGCACGCACGCGATATTTTCGCTCGAAAGTGAAAAAAATGCATTTAAGGGGAAAAAATAGCGTCCAGGCGAAAAAATACACATCCGGGCAAAAAATCACGAACGAACAAAAAAATCACGTGCAGGCGAAAAATTCGCGTCTGAGCGAAAAATTCGCCCACGTTCGAAAAAATCGAGCTCGGGCAGAAAAACCTGTAGGGGCAAAAAAAACGTGTTCCGACAAAAAATATCGCTCACGAGCGAAAAATTCGTGTCTGGCTGAAAAAATCGATACCAGACGAAAAAATCACGTCAAGGCGAAAAAAATTGCACCCGGTCGAAAAAATCACGAAGGAGCGAAAAAATCAGGCAAAGGCCAAAAATTCACTTCCGAGCGAAAAATTCTCCCCCGGGCGCGCTCAGGCGTCAAAATTGCGTTCAGGCGAAAAAACGTGTCAGGGCAAAAAAATATCGTTAACGGGCAAAAAATTCGCGCCTGATCGAAAAATTCTCGACTGGGCAAAAAAAAAGGGTCCGGGCCAAAAATTCGCTCCCCGCGAAAAAACCGCGCTCAGGCGAAAAAATTGCGCCCAGGCGAAAAAACAGCTCTACGGTGAAAAAAACAAGCTCTGATGACAAATATCGCTCTCGGGCGAAGAATTTGCTCCCGGGCGAAAAAATAGTGCTTAGACGAAAAAAATTGCGCCCGGGTGAAAAAATCGTGCCCGAGCGAAAAAACGCCCTCGAACGAAAAAATACGTGTGGGCGCAAAAATCTCCCGCGGGCAAAAAAATCGCGCGAGGGTGAAAAAATCGCGTCGGTGCAAAAAAATCGCGCCCGTGTGAAAAAATCGCATCGGTGCAAAAAAATCACGCCCGGGCGAAAAAATCGCGCCGGACAAAAAAATCGGCTCGAGCGAAAAAAAATCGTGCACCGGCAAGAAAATCGCACCCGGATGAAAAAAACGCACTCGGGCGAAAAAATCACGTCCGGACGAAAAAAACACGCTCGAGCGAAAAAAAAACATGCACGGGCAAAAAGCCGCACTCGGGCGAAAAAAAACTCACCTGGGCGAAAAATTCGTGCCCGGGCGAAAAATTTGCATCGGGAAAAAATAACACGCCTGAGCAAAAAAATTACGCCCGGGAAAAAAATCGCGACAAGACAAAAAAATCAAGTTATAGATTTTTTTAAGAGATAAGTCTTTTTGGATGGAGAAGTGCTTTTCGAAAAAGTTGAAAAGTAGGTGACAAGTGACTTTTCCAAAAGATGAGAAAATGTAATTTTTCGCGGTAGCTTTTCCCACCGATAGACAATCCAAACAGTCTCTTAAGTGTGGTGACATTTTTCAGAAAACGAAAAGGAGTTAAAAAGCCCTCCCAAACAGACCCTAGATGTGGACCGTGATTGTGAATATGAAATGAATTTGATGCAACCCTTTTCCACTAATTATATCAAATGATGATGGAGGGTGGGTGCATAAATGTGGTGGGTCTGTTAGCTCTCCATCTAGGTCACACTGATGTGCGAGTAGGACGATGGACTATGGTTGATTTTGAGATGTGTGAAGGTTAGACAAGCTACATGTTATTTAGGCTGAAACTCATCTCCTTGTGTGATATGACTCCGCGAGGATGGTGATGCAAACGAATGTGAGACCATTTGACCATAATAGGGAGACCCGACTAATATCGCAAAACTAATCACTATGTCGACATAGGGGAAATTTATGAAACTACATCATAACATCAACATTGCATACATAAGTACTACTTATAAGTCTGTTTACTTATCCCTCACCTTATTTTGTATTTATATGCTTCTGATATTGTGGTGACCATTTTGGTAAATTTTCTACACCCTGAACATTAAGCTGGTGAATGATAAGGGTTGTCTAATCACTTGCGGGGGGGGGGGGGGGGGGGGTGAATAAGAGTTTTAATAATATTTTGATTCCTTTGATTTTTTTTCCTTTGTTAAGCACAATAAAGTAATGAAACAACACAAACAGAGCGCAACCACAACATAGTACACCTAGATGTATAGTGGTTCCTCAATTATGGACACATCCACTTCCCCTTTCACCTATCTAGTAGAGTGCTAGCTTAGACCAACTTCTCCAAATAACTCAGATCAAAAGATCTTACAACTCAGGAACAACAATCCCTATCTTTGATCTTCAACACAAGGTCCTATAACTCAGATCTTCAATCACAAGATCCTACACTCAGGCCAAACACAACCCTACCTCAATCACTATAGATAGAGATCTACACTCGGATCTTTTCTAAAGACCTTACCTCAAATCAAAAAGATTTAAACACTTAGATTCTTAGTAGAATCCTACAAAAAACTCAGATCCAACAAGAACCCTACAAATTCAGAATGAATACAAATGATTGACTCAAACAATAAAACTTGAGTTTTCTATAGAAACAATATGTAGGCTTCTCCTTCCTTGATTCAGTATTTGAAAATATTTGATTGGAAAGAATTGGTTGAATCAATAGAACTTTTGTCCAGAGAGAGATGTTCTTTAGAAAGAAAGTTGTTGAGTCGAGGCTTGGAAGAAATCTCTCCAGTGCTTGTAGTGGCTAAGGACTTGAAAGAATTTTAGGGCTTGAGTACTTGCAAAAGTCATTCACAAATTTTTTTGTATGTGTATGTGTGTGTAGATCTCGTGTCTTGTTCAATTTTCACGTCCCTTGACCCTTTATATAGAATACTAGATCGGCAGAGGCCTTGAAGATTGAAAAGGAAAACGTCAACGTCAGAAATTTTGTCTAAGGAAAGTTCCTCAAATGGCAGGATTCTAAAATCAATATGTATAATTCTTTTCCTTTAAAGACTCATTGATTATTGCAGCAGAAAGTGGAATTCAAATCATTTGAATAGATGTGCAACCTGCGACAAGATCACCAGAGAAGGTCGTAAAAACACGCTTCGGGCCGATAAAATATACCAAGTAAAATTTCAGCTAATGCAGTCGAAAAGTCCTTCAACTCTTATAGATATTATGTAACACCCCAAAAAGACTCAAAATTGGATTTGAGGTGCAGGTTGCTTAACACGGCCTGGGACACGGGCGTGTCCCAGGGCGTGTCGGGGTACACGGCCTGGGACACGGGCGTGTCCTAGGGCGTGTTCAGGTTAGTCGACGATCGGAGGTCGACGATAGTCGAGCCTGGGACACGGCCTTCGACACGGGCGTGTCCCAGGGCGTGTCACTCAATAAAATGCCGTATCGAGTCAGAAATGTACACGGCCCGGAACCAAGGCTCGAACACGGCCGTGTCAGTTTTGACACGGGCGTGTCAGAGGGCGTGTGCCTACCCGTGTACTGCTCTGACTGGTTTTAGCGCTCGTTGAGTACCGTGTAACAGGTGTGACACGGGCGTGTCTCATGACCGACACGGGCGTGTCAGGTTCGACACGGGCGTGTCGATGCCCGTGTTCTGGTAATTTTTAGTCGGTGCGAGTGCCGCGTGTGCCGCTTAAGGGTACACGGCCTGTGACACGGCCGTGTCACAGGCCGTGTCGTCCAAAAGAATAAATATTTTCAGGCAAATCTTGGCTGTTCATTTTCCTTAAAGAGGATCCTGTGGCTGGGGATCATTCCTGGGCTGATAAGGCCGGGAAAGAAGGAGGAAAAGCTCATTTTTAAGTTTCATCTTCTCTTTCTACATCTAAGAGAGAGGGGAGAGCAAGGTGAGGAAGAAGAAGTGGGATCCGGCTGCCGGTGGTGCTACGATGGTCCAAATTGCGAGCCGAGTTCGGATTTGCGAAGGCAACGCTGCTGCGAAGGCTTTCATCCGTCTCAAATTTCTCTTCATGGCTCCGAAGCGAGTTCCTAGGGTAACGATTTCCTGCTTGGACATGTGAAGTCCTTAATTCCTGCATTGCATAGGGAAAACCCTTCCCCGCGAGTGTGCGGTGGGTTGTGGCATCCCTTGGGGTAGATATGTGAAGTCCCCCTTATTAGAGTCCGGAATTGGAGTACGGATCTAGGCATGCTGTGTGAAGCCCATCTGGACATGGTCTGGATTGGTGATGCTTGTTTGCATATCGGAGAAGACTCCGTGATTCTTGCTTGTAGGCATGATGGATAAAGTACTAGAGGAAGTCCAGGAATTATGAGAGTTGAACTCTCCTGTAGCCGTGAGTTGCTACTTTGTGTGAGGTTGAGCCGTTGAGCCGTGGGGCTGCAACTAGGCAAATGCCTTGGTGGTGGAACGGACAAGGTGAAACTGTACCCGCGTCAGTCCAGGCGTGAGTCTGACGAATTGAGCAACGGGAAAGGTGGATCTGTACCCGCGTTATGGTTGTCTAACCTTGGGTGTTTAAGGCCTTATTAGGATCACATAGCGAGAGTCGACGACCTGTGAGCCGGTCAGACTAGAATGCTCATATTAAACCGTTATGTCTGGGACCTCTGAACGGTGGTGTGGCCGTGGAACTAAGGAACACCGATAATGTGCCCTGAGTGCACGGAGCGTCGGGCCGTCGTGCCGACGTTTGTGATATGTGACTGTGCGGGCGTGCACGTCTTGCTTGAATTGCTATATATCATATTGGAAGATTGCTATGCAGGGATGGTGATAGTTTAACTTTCAAGACAGCCTAAACACCTAGAGGGGGGGGGGTGAATAAGTTCTACTTCTTTATAAAAACTTCTAGGCAGAATTCAATTTAATGCCTAACACAATAATCACAGCAATCACAGAAAATAAGACATCACAGATTGCACAATGATTTATAGTGGTTCCCCAAGGTCTGGGTACATCCACTTTCCCCCTTCACCTATCTAGCAGTATGCTAGATTCGGCCAATACTTCCACTAATCTCAGATCAACAGATCCTACAACTCAGAACCCAACTGGTTCCTACAACTCAGGCACAACAGCCCTACCTCAGCCTTGCCCCAAGGACTACAACTCAGAGAAGACTCTTCTCCTACACTCAGGCAAATAGCCCTACCACTCAGAGTTCAACACTCCTACACTCAGCCTTTATAACACAGGCTTACAACTCAGATCTGTGTAAACAGATCCTTCAGAAATATAGAAAAGATTATTTAACTGTCTTGCCTAAATTGAGAGAGAAAAGGCCAAGACAATTCTTGATCAGCTGATGAAATCAACTGTATCTGAGCTTTCTTCAAAGCTTCTTGAATATGAACTTAGCTGAGTTGATTTCCAAACAGCTTCTTGAGAATCCACTGGTGGTTTCTTTCTTCTTCTTCAAATTCTAGCTTGATCTCTCTCTATCCAACACTTTTGAATGATTCTTCTGAATTCTGATTAGAACTCTTCTTTGATCTATTCTTAGATAGTCTTCTTAGATCTTCTGGAGAAGATCTTCTTAAGTGCCTAGCACTTTCTTGAAATGAATTGGATTGTAATCCTTCTCAACTTTTTGATTCTTATCAATGTTTTTAAAAGTTATTTTTCTCCTCCTGAATCTGTCTATTTATAGACTTTCTTCATGGTAACCGGCTGATCCGGTTTCTAACCGTTTTCTGACAAGTCTGACAGCTTTAGTTAACCGGTGGCAACCCACAGCTGTCAAGTCTTCAAACAAGTCCTGTGCCTTAGTCTTGAACCACAAGTTGTCGAGACAGTCTGTCAAAAAGTGTCGAGACCATCTGTCTATCTGTGTCGACACAATTGACTTTGGTGTCGACACAGTCTTCAGTGATGTCGACTAAGTTGCCTTTGAGTCGACACAGCTTCTTCTGAAAATAACTTGGTCTTGACTCTTCAGTGTGTCGACATAAGTCCTGTGTGTCGACACAGTTGTTGTAGAATCATAACTTAGTAAGTGTCGACTTAGCCTTCAGGTGTCGACACAGTCTTCTTTTAACTCTGCTATAATGTGTCGACTCAATCACAATGTGTCGACACATTCTGCTGGTGTAGACAAACTTGAGGTCGACTATATTCTTCTGTGTCGACACATTTTGCTGGTGTCGACAAACTTGAGGTCGACTGTATTCTTCTGTGTCGACACATTTTCCCAATGTTGAGGTCGACGCTTTTCTTCTGTGTCGACACAAATTCCCAGTGTTGTGTCGACTTACTTCTTCTGTGTCGACACACTTTCCCAGTATTGTTGTAGACTAACTGCTATGTGTCGACATACTTCCTCTGTGTCGACACTTTTTCCCAGTGTAGTTGTAGACTAACTGCTATGTGTCGACACTGCTTCCCAGTGTTGTGTCGACTAATTTCTTCTATGTGTCGACACATCCTTCTCTGTGTCGACACTTGGACTTAGAATTTTTCTGCATACTTTATCAATTCTTCACCTGCACATGTCAACTCAAAACAACATCAAATACACCTTGATGTATATCATTGAGCTAGGTTGGGCTTCTTCAAATCAGGTACACATTTTCCAATGTACCCAACAATCTCCCCCTATTTGGAGAAGTCATAACCCTTATAGCCAATGATATACACCATTTATAAACAGTACTAAATGATGATATATGACAAAAACACAGGGATACTTAATTATAAACAAAATAATAAAAACATCATAGATAAAACAATCTATCATAGATTTAAACAATATTTTGTTTATTACTGGGTAATGTTTGATTACATTATTTTACATTTAATGATCACATCACAACATTACAAAACATTATGAAGGAACTAAAACACAATCAGGATTGATCAGGCTCTTTAATGATAATCCCTTTGCCAGATTGAATTTTAGCTGTCATAGGAGCTTCTGATTCTTCAGCTATCTTCTTTCCTTTTAGATCAGCTTTCTTCTTAGCTTCTTCCTTGAGCCTTTGCCGTTCAAAATAGTGAAAAGGCTTTGGGAAGTACTTGCTTGGCTCCTTAGCATCTGGTGACAGCCTCCCCAGCTTAGCTTTCCTTCTGAATTGTACTATAGCTTCCTGTCTTGCCTCATACTTCTGCCATTCTATCTCATTGTACCACTTCCCTCTCTCATGAACTTTGTCTTGTACAGCCTTCCATGCAGTGAGTATTATGTTCCTTGAAGTAGGACTCCACTGCTCATAATCTGGCTTAAGTGCAGCCTGCTCTCTAAATCTCTTCTTTGCTAATAGAGCATCTTGCTGTTCTTTCAGGAAGGCCTCTGGCATCTCAACTTTCTCAATCACAACATTATTCACCTCCTTTGGAGGACTATACATATCCTGCACTTGCTTATCCAGAATTTCAAAATCAGAAGGGGGGTAAATAACTTGGGCAACCTCGGGTTGGTTGCCTTCAAGTAGTCCTGCTTGAATGCCTGATTCAGCCATCATATCATCATCACACAAGGGTGGACATCCCAAGGTGGCTCTTATACTATTTGTCACCCATTTAGAGTGATCTTGGCCTGCATGAATCAATAACCTCTCCCCCTTTTATGACTTCTCTGGTCATATGATCTCTAAGATCATCCTTCTGAAACCTTATTTGTCCATCTAGATAATTTATACCATCTTTGTAAAATGGTTTCAACTTTTGCAGCTTGGTTGATATGTCCTGTTGGCAGGTGGAGATAGCAGTTTGTACTGAGGCAATGGCATCTTGAAATTTCTTATTAAAATCTTCCTTTTCTTTAGCTTTTTCTGCAGGCAGGCCTGGAACAATCTTTTTCACTTCCTCTATTATCTCATGATGAGATTCAGTTAAATTATCATTCATTCTTAACTGATTTTCCAAGACATAGCTTTGCTTCAGGACAACATCATCTACCTTTTTAGTAATAGCCTCCTGTTGTTGAGCAAGATAAACCACAGCTTGGCCTCCCTTTTGGAAGCAATCTGTCATTTCTTTCTTATGCATGTTGACTTGAAACTGGATGGACTTTATATCCTGAGCTAAGTCAAACTGAAGTGACTTGCTATTTTCATCAACATACTTTTCCAGAGCCATTCTTTGTTCATCCAATTTCACCTGTAGATCTACCATAAACTTGTTATGATCAAAGGCAGGAGATACTTGTTGAGGTGTTGTCTGTAAAGCCTGCTTATAATTCTTGCTTCTTCTCTTAAATACAACAAGTTTTCTTTTCTTGGCCAGCCTGGCTTCTTCAGTTTCAGTATCAGATGAAGTATCTAGGTGAATTCTTTGTTGAGGAGGATGAAGTGTATCTGTCCCAGTGACCTGTTGCTCAGTCTCAACATCCACTGGCTCCCCCTCAACCTGTGGCTCAACTTCAGCTTCCTGATCAATTTCCATACCAATGGACTTCTCAATTTCTAGTCCTCCTTCTACTTTATCAGTAGTAGTATCAGCATCAGGGAATAACTCCTCCAGAGTAAATTCCAGTTGAGCTGTATCTTCTGCAGCAGTTAAATCTTGAGATAAGTCTATCTGTGCTTCCTCTTGCACTTGTACTGACAACAGCTTCTCCTGTACTCGTTCAGTAATTGTAGTATCTAGAGTAGGAGTGGACAATAGCTCCCCCTGAACCTGTGCAGTAATAAGAATATGAGCAATGTCTTTTATAGTAAAATACATTAGCTCCCCCTACACTTGTACCTTATCAGGAGTAGATACATTTTGAGCAGGAGAGTGAACTGGCTCCCCCTGCATCTGTGCAGGTGTTGACACTTGCTGGACTATAGTTGAGTCAGGCTGTTCTTCAACCTGTGTCCTGAGTGGGTCTTCTTGTTGTTGTTCAGTTTCTTGAGTTTGAGAAGGGGATTTCACAGGGGTGTCTGGCCTGCTCTCTTCAGGCACATCCTTGGACAGCACCCTATCCCACCTAGAGAACAGTCTCATATCCATCCTTCTCATATGATTGATCTTAGTCCCTGGTAGTTGCTGCATCACTTCAGGAATCACTCCAGTGAGATATAAGCTCATGATTCTAGCCATGTTGGGCTTCTTGATTCCTTCTTTGATCTTGTCAAAGAGTACTCCTGACCAATCAGTAGGAATTGTAAAAACAATCCTGGTCATAAGGCTGAACATATAGGCAGAAATCCTATCATGTCCACCTATTTTGCAGAGGATCACTTTCCCAACAATTTCAGACAAGAACTTCCCTTGCTGATTCATACCCTTCCTGTGGAATGCAGCTCCAATCTTCATGCTCGAGTCCAGTCCACACCATTGAAGGGCTTCCCTTGTCTTAGAACTAGGAACTTCCTCTTCATTCTCAACTACTTGTAATTGAAAGATCTTTCTTAAACTTCTTGGAGTAATCTTCACCGTAGTCCCTTGTACATTGAACTTAATCTTGAGGCCATTTGAGTGGACTGATGCAGAGATAAAGAACTCGTGCACCTCCTTCTTCCAGATTTTAGTCGGTTCTGAGATTAGAAATTCTAACCCTGACTCGGAGAGGAGGGTGATAACCCCTTGAACATCTGGCGGCGCATCTGCAAAGGCCTGGCGCACCAACTCATACCCCTCATTGACGTTGTCTTCAATCCTTGGCGCCATCGATTCGTCGAGAAAGCTTGAGAGAAGAGAGAAAGATAGACTGTCGACACAGGGTTTTAGTCTCGAAAACCTTGGAAGCGTGTCGACAGAAAGCGTTTTTCACCTATTTATACCTTCTATTGAAAGAAGTTCAAAAGGCGCCAAAAACAGACTAAATGTGTCGACACAGACGGAATGTGTCGACACAAACTTCTATTGTCTCGACATTACTTCAGCCTACTATGTGTCGACACCAATTTGTGGTTATGTCAACACCTTGGATACATAGTAGATAGACAGAAATTTTGTGTCGACTTTAAGGATAAGTGTCGACACATATTCTGCAAGTGTCGACACCATTTTCCTGGTTGAGTCGACATTACATTTCTGGTTAAGTCGACAATATAACTCTTAAGTGTCGACACATATTCTCTGTGTCGACACAATATTTCTGACTTGTCGACATTATTTCTTTGAGTCGACACATTATTACTGAATGTGTCGACACATTCTTACTTAGCCAATTTCTGTTGGTTCAACACCACTTGTAAGTGTTACTTCAATGTGTCCCTTTTTTTTAACACTTAATTATGTTGTTATTACTTTAACTTACTTAAATACCACTTCAATTGCATTGTTAATGATTTTGTTAATACATTAATCAATGGTTAACATACCTAATTCAATTTTGAATTTATTGAATTTGGTTTCATCTAAAGGCTTAGTAAATACATCTGCTATTTGATAATCTGTTTTTACAAATTCCAATGAGATGTCTCCTTTTTCTACATGTTCTCTAAGAAAATGGTATTTGATTTCTATATGCTTAGTTCTACTATGAGAAACTGGATTATTAGCAATAGAAATAGCACTCTTAGAATCACATAAAAGGGGTGTTCTACTTACCTGAATACCATAATCCTTAAGCTGATGCTGCATCCACAATAGCTGTGCACAGCAGCTTCCAGCAGCAACATACTCTGACTCAGCTGTGGAAATTGCCACACTAGTCTGCTTCTTACTACTCCATGATATTAGTCTTCCTCCCAGGAATTGACAAGTACCTGTAGTACTCTTTCTATCCTCTCTACATCCTGCAAAATCTGCATCTGAATAGCCTGTTAGTTGAAAATCTCTATTCCTAGGGTACCAAAGACCTAGATTAGGTGTGCCCTTAAGATATCTCAGAATCCTTTTGACTGCAGTATAATGAGATTCTTTAGGACAGGCTTGGTACCTAGCACAGACACATGTTGCATACATAATGTCTGGTCTACTAGCAGTGAGATATAGTAGAGACCCAACTATTCCTCTATACAATGATTCATCAACAGGTTTACCTGCCTCATCTTTGCATATAGGCATACTTGTTCCCATAGGAGTTCTCATGGTGGAGGATGACTCCATACCATATTTCTTAATTAATTCTTTGGTGAACTTAGACTGGGATATGGACAATCCATCATCAGTCTGTCTTACTTGGAGTCCCAAGAAGAACTTAAGTTCTCCCATACTGCTCATCTCAAACTTCCCTTGCATAAGTTTGGCAAACTTTTTACAAAGGTTGTTTTCAGTAGATCCAAAGATTATGTCATCAACATAGATCTGAACTAAGATGATCTTACCTTTGGATTCCCTAAGGAATAGAGTTTTGTCTATCTTTCCTCTTGAGAATTTATTCTCAATGAGGAAGGTAGACAGGGTTTCATACCAAGCCCTTGGAGCTTGTTTTAACCCATACAAAGCTTTCCTAAGCTTATACACAGAATCAGGTTTAAGAGGATCTACAAAACCTGATGGCTGCTCTACATATACTTCTTCTTTAAGATCACCATTCAGAAATGCTGACTTCACATCCATCTGGTATACTTTGAAGTCTTGGTAGGCTGCATAGGCAAGGAATATTCTGATAGCCTCCAGCCTTGCTACTAGAGCAAAGGTTTGATCAAAGTCAATCCCTTCTTCCTGCCTGTATCCTTTTGCAACCAATCTTGCTTTATTCTTCACTATTATCCCACTTTCATCTAGCTTGTTCCTATAGATCCACTTAGTGCCAATTATGTTGTAGCCTCTTGGTTTAGGAACAAGCTCCCAGACTTTGCACCTTCTGAATTGATTCAGCTCCTCTTGCATAACATCAATCCAGTGCTGGTCTTGGATAGCTTCTTCAAACTTCTTAGGTTCCATTTGAGACAAGAAACTTGAATGCAAAACTATGCTTTGATTTCTGCTTCTAGTTTGCACTCCTTGTCTTGGATCACCAATTATCTGATCAGCAGGATGATCTCTTAGATATCTTATAGCTGGAGGAAGATTCCCTTCAGGTTGAGCATCTCCAGCTTCTTCATTCTGCTGAACCTCTTGGTTTTCATCAGCTTCCATTATCTCTTGTACTCCCCCTGGACAGCAGCCTTCATTTTCCAATGCTCCATCTTCCTTTGAAGCTTCAGCAATGGAGAGCTTGTCCATCCTCTTGCTTATACCTGTTGAGTCATTTGATCTACAAGACAACTCACAATTGATTAATCTTATTTCATCAAATATAACATGCACAGATTCTTCAACAACTTGAGTAGTTAAGTTGAAGACTCTATAGGCCTTACTATTTGTGCTGTACCCAACAAATATCCCATTCTGGGATTTGGCAGCAAACTTAGTCAAATGTGACTTGCCATTGTTAAGTATATAGCACTTGCAACCAAAGATCCTAAAATAGGATAGATTTGGTCTTCTGCCTTTCACAATCTCATAGGGAGTCTTTCTGTGGCTTTTGGTGATAGAAGCCCTATTTATGACATGACAAGCAGTGTTAACTACCTCAGCCCAGAAATATTCTGGGAGAGAGGTGTCACTCAATAGAGTTCTACCAGCTTCAATTAATGTCCTATTCTTTCTTTCAGCAATCCCATTTTGCTGAGGTGTTCTTGGTGAGGAGAATTTTGAAAAATCCCAAAGTCCTCACATAATCTTGTCATGCTTTCAGATTGAAACTCAGTACCATGGTCACTTCTGATTTTGACCACTGTACTATTCAGTTCATTCTGAATTTGCTTAACAAAATTAAGAAAGACACTTGGGGTTTCTGATTTCTGTCTCAGAAAGAACACCCATGTAAATCTAGAATAGTCATCTACAACCACTAGAGTGTAGACCTTCCTACCTAGACTGTGAACTGGCATAGGACCAAAAAGATCCATATGCAAGAGGTATAAGCACCTCACAGAATCCTTGTTTTCAAGGCTTTGAAATGAGGATTTTGTCTGCTTGCCCTTTTGACAAGCTGAGCATACCCCTTCCTTTATACACTTAACTTGAGGCCCATTCCTCACTAGTTCTTTACTAATGAGTTGGCCAATTGTCTTGTAGTTTAGATGAGCCAATCTCTTGTGCCACTTAACACAATGGGAAGCATTGTCATCAGCTACAAGACAAATGGGGGAAGCCTTATTCTCACATTCAAAATTAAGGCAATATACATTTCTCTTCCTATACCCAGTCAATATGATCTCTTGATCACTTGACCTTTTGATATGACATCCATTCTTACCAAATGAAATGTCATATCCTAGATCACTCAGCTGGCTTATGCTTATTAGATTATGTTTCAAACCTTTTACATAAGCCACTTGAGTGATAGTAATTAGGTTAGAAGAAATGTTACCAAACCCTTTGATGACTCCTTTTTCAGATCCACCAAAGATCACTTTAGGTCCATCTTTGACTGATGAATACTCCTTCAGCAGCCCCTTTGTTCCAGTCATGTGCCTGGAACAACCACTATCCAAGTACCATATAGGGGCATGGTTACTTGGATTCACCTGCAATACAGAATTACTTACACTTAGAACCCAAGTAAGTCTTGGGTCCTTGGTTCAGGTTAGCATTAATAAAGCTATCATAACCTCTTCTAACAGGTAGACTCTTATTCTTTATAACACTTGTGTTATACCAGCAGTCTAATGCAAAATGGCCTCTCTTGCCACAACACTAACATTCAAACTTATTATATCTAGATCTAGATACATCCTTGTCAGAAGAATTTCTGTTCATTGCTGGTGCTGTTGCAACTTCACCTACTGATTTCTTAAAACCATTGGGTTTATGACCATAGGTAGGCCTGCTTGCATTTACACCCTTGTTCTTCAGAACATTAGTCTTAATATGACCTTGAATGTCTTCATGATCATATTTGTTAGAAGGCACTTTCACCTTACTAAACTTTATGGGGACTGAAAGGTTTAGTGGCTAAACAGGAGCTTTGCCTTTCCTCTTGAATCTGCTAGCCCTGGAGTTACCTTTAAATCCTAATCCAGCCTTACCCTTTTGAGTGACAAATTCATCTATCAAGGGTAAGACAGATTTTGGCTTAGAGTAACTAGCCACTAAATCCCTTTCAATTCTAAGTCTGGCCTCCAGACTCTTCACTTGATCATTAGTATAATTAATTGTGCCCATCTGAATAATAGTTATATTCTTCAGCTTGGCAATTTCATTTAATTTTTGATCAAGGACTTTTTCTAACTCAGTTGTTGCAACCCTTAGTTCAGCAATTTCCTGAGCCTGAGATTTAACCAGGTTCTTGCTTTTCTTAAGGGCCTGCAACAAGTCCCCATACTTATCTATCAATTGATAGACATCTCCTTCAGATTCAGATGCATCTTCATCACTTGATGCAGATGTAGCTGATTCTTCACTTGTACTACAAACATGTGTACTGGAAGGACATTTTACCTCATTAGGACCAGACTGATTCTGGCATATGTCCTCTTCTGATCTTGTCATCAACCCCATGCATTGATGTTCATTGATGGAGTCTAGCAACTGCATAAACTCCTCTTCCTCAGATGCAGCATATAGTCCAATATATGCTTCAGCTTCAGATCCTGATTCTGAAGTTGACTGGTCTGATAGACTCTTGTATTTCTTTGCTACAAAGGATTTCTCCTTCTTGCCTTTCTGATAAGTCTTCTTCTTTTCTGAAGATTCCTTTCTCTTGTCAGGACAATCAGCCACTACATGTCCAGGCCTATTGCAACAATAACAGACAATCTTTGAAGTAGTGGCTTTGCTGGGTTTTGATCTGCTCTTCTCTTTCCTTGATGACCTTTTCTTCTTATAATAGTCATCAACTTGCTGTGATGGGGAAGGCCTAGACTTCCACTGCCTCTTCTTCAAGAACCTCTGGAATTGTCTTGTGAATGCAGCAAAATCTGCATCTGAATCACAGCTTTCAGAACCCTTGTTTGAACTTTCAGAACTATCTTCTGTAACTTCCTTAGGAGGAGATGGTGATATCCTCCTATTCTTTCTAGTGGCTTCTGCATTAAATGCCACAGTCTTTTCTCTATGCTCTCCTCTTGAGTTTCTTTCCTCCTCCTTCCTCACCATAAGTTGCATTTCATAGGATAGCAACTTTCCAAACAGGGTTGGAGGAGATATCTCTGCCAATTTAGCCACTTCTCTTATGACACAGATCTTTGTATCCCAATCCTTTGATAAGGATCTTAAGAATTTGTCATTCAGTTCATAGGTACTGAAGACTCTTCCATAGGATATTAGCTCATTCACAATTCTATAGAATTTCTTATAGCACTCAGTTATGCTATCAGATTTTCCTTGTCTAAAACTTTCATACTCCTGATTGAGCATAGATTTCCTATCCAGCCTTACTTCTTCAGATCCCTCCATATAGACAATCAATGTGTCCCATATCTCCTTGGAGGTCTTGCAGTGAATCACATTCTGAAATGTTGAATCATCTATGGCACTAACAATAATGTTCTGAGCTCTTTTATCCATGGTTGCCAAGATGATTTCATCCTTGGTCATTTCTGAATAACTCTTTGGAGTTTGGATATTTGCATCAAGAACTGATACCTTCATTGGAATGAAGGGGCCTTCCTGTACTGTGATGTAAATTCTTGGGTCAGATGCTTCCATAAACAGTCTGACTCTTTCTTTCCAAATTCCAAAAATTTCTTTCTTGCATATGGGTAATTTCATAGACCCTAGCTCCTTATGATTCTCTCCAGAACCCATCTTCTTGAATCTTGAATCTGCCTTTCAGATCTACCTCAGACTGTTAAGTCCTTTTTTTTTGAGGAACCTCCCTCTGATACCACTTGATAGTTTAACTTTCAAGACAGCCTAAATACCTAGAGGGGGGGGGGGGTGAATAGGTTCTACTTCTTTATAAAAACTTCTAGGCAGAATTCAATTTAATGACTAACACAATAATCACAGCAATCACAGAAAATAAGACATCACAGATTGCACAATGATTTATAGTGGTTCCCCAAGGTCTGGGTACATCCACTTTCCCTCTTCACCTATCTAGCAGTATGCTAGATTCGGCCAATACTTCCACTAATCTCAGATCAACAGATCCTACAACTTAGAACCCAACTGGTTCCTACAACTCAGGCACAACAGCCATACCTCAGCCTTGCCCCAAGGCCTACAACTCAGAGAAGACCCTTCTCCTACACTCAGGCAAACAACCCTACCACTCAGAGTTCAACACTCCTACACTCAGCCTTTATAACACAGGCTTACAACTCAGATCTGTGTAAACAGATCCTATAGAAATATAGAAAAGATTATTTAACTGTCTTGCCTAAATTGAGAGAGAAAAGGCAAAGATAATTCTTGATCAGCTGATGAAATCAACTGTATCTGAGCTTTCTTCAAAGCTTCTTGAATATGAACTTAGCTGAGTTGATTTCCAAACAGCTTCTTGAGAATCCACTGGTGGTTTCTTTCTTCTTCTTCAAATTCTGGCTTGATCTCTCTCTATCCAGCACTTTTGAATGATTCTTCTGAATTCTGATTAGAACTCTTCTTTGATCTATCCTTAGATAGTCTTCTTAGATCTTCTGGAGAAGATCTTCTTAAGTGCCTAGCACTTTCTTGAAATGAATTGAATTGTAATCCTTCTCAATTTTTTGATTCTTATCAATGTTTTTAAAAGTTATTTTTCTCCTCCTGAATCTGTCTATTTATAGACTTTCTTCATGGTAACCGGCTGATCCGGTTTCTAACCGTTTTCTGACAAGTCTGACAGCTTCAGTTAACCGGTGGCAACCCACAGCTGTCAAGTCTTCAAACAAGTCCTGTGCCTTAGTCTTGAACCACAAGTTGTCGAGACAGTCTGTCAGAAAGTGTCGAGACCATCTGTCTATCTGTGTCGACACAATTGACTTTGGTGTCGACACAGTCTTCAGTGATGTCGACTAAGTTGCCTTTGAGTCGACACAGCTTCTTCTGAAAATAACTTGGTCTTGACTCTTCAGTGTGTCGACACAAGTCCTGTGTGTCGACACAGTTGTTGTAGAATCATAACTTAGTAAGTGTCGACTTAGCCTTTAGGTGTCGACACAGTCTTCTTTTAACTCTGCTATAATGTGTCGACTCAATCACAATGTGTCGACACATTCTGCTGGTGTAGACAAACTTGAGGTCGACTATATTCTTCTGTGTCGACACATTTTGCTGGTGTCGACAAACTTGAGGTCGACTATATTCTTCTGTGTCGACACATTTGCCCAATGTTGAGGTCGACGCTTTTCTTCTGTGTCGACACAAATTCCCAGTGTTGTGTCGACTTACTTCTTCTGTGTCGACACACTTTCCCAGTATTGTTGTAGACTAACTGCTATGTGTCGACATACTTCCTCTGTGTCGACACTTTTTCCCAGTGTAGTTGTAGACTAACTGCTATGTGTCGACACTGCTTCCCAGTGTTGTGTCGACTAATTTCTTCTATGTGTCGACACATCCTTCTCTGTGTCGACACTTGGACTTAGAATTTTTCTGCATACTTTATCAATTCTTCACCTGCACATGTCAACTCAAAACAACATCAAATACACCTTGATGTATATCATTGAGCTAGGTTGGGCTTCTTCAAATCAGGTACACATTTTCCAATGTACCCAACAGATGGAATTCCGCTGCCCCGTGCCAGGGGCAGGGTCGTTATAATTGGTCAGCTGAATGCTGACCGTTGCTCTGTTTGCCACCGCTTGGTGGATTGGTGCTTACAGGTACTGGAGGTGCTGGTCCGAGCGGGACTTAGCGGGCTGAAGCCCAAAGCTGCGCTGCTGCCCTCGAAGGCATTGTTTTGTTTCTTTTGTTCATGTGTGGCCGGCCTGCGTGCCGATGTCTGTAATCCACACTCTTGTTAAGAGAAACTGTTGTAAGGCCCTAAGGCCAGACTCTTGTGATGTTTATATATATTCCTAAGTTTTAGTGGACAATGTTCTTTATCTTGAGTTCAATTATTCAACCGTGAAACTTCCGCTAGAATACTCTGTGTTAGGATGCGTGGTTTTGATATTATTTCATAGCGTCTCCGCCTGTTTGTGGAATATGGTGTGGGGCCCCGGCCGGACCCTCTATTATATTCTTCTTGACGGGTAGAGGTGTTACAATTTGGTATCAGCTTGTTGGTCGATCTCTTCCGAATTCGCGGACGAATTCTTTTGAGAGGTGGCGAGAACGTGTCAGTGCCGTCGTTATAACGCTTAAATTGAACTCAAGATTGTCCACTTAGGAATGCAAATACACTTGTTTGTTGAACTTGGGTATTCTTTTTGTATGGTTGCTGTTTTCATTGGTCGTTAATCTGTGTATTTTACACATATAGGTGACCAGAAGTGTTGCGGGTCAATCCGAACCACAACGTTCTGTTGAGAGTGCGGCACCAGCCGAGGTGCCCACAACTCCTCCATCCGCTGAAACAGTCCGTCTCATCACGGAAACGGTACTTGCTGTGATGAATGCTTAGCAAGCTAGGCAGGCACGTCCTGCAGTGGTGCCAACGCAAGCTGGGGTACGATAAGAACCGGTAGAAGCCGAAGTTGATCCGCGGGTAGCAGATCAACAATGGAAGCAATTCTTGAGCTTTAACCCTCCGCAGTTTCGTGGGGAGGGTACACCGGCCCAAGCAGAGGATTGGCTTGCAAGAGTCAAGAGGATTATGAGAGCCATTAAGGTTGAGGAGGAATAGAAAGTCATGTTAGCCACTTTCCTACTGGAAGGAGAGGCGCGATTGTGGTGGGATGAGATTGAAATGCATCACTTGGCCGGCAGGCAATTGGCAGAGGTTTCAATGGAAGAATTTTCTCGATTGTTCTTAGCACAACATCTGCCGATGCAGCAAAGGATATCGATGGAAATGGAATTTCAACGGTTAGCACAGGGAGATCGAAGTGTGGATGACTACCTGCATGAGTTCACCCATTTGGGAAGATATGCGGGCACGATCTTCGCCGAAGAAGAGCGTAAGACTAGTCGGTTCTATGCGGGACTACGAGATGAGCTGCGGTATTTGCTCTCGAGTTCTGTGAGTCAGGGATTCCAAGCCTTAGTGTGTACGGCTCGTTCTTTGGAGACGGACATGAAACGGGGGCAAGCAAAGGGAAACTTGGCGGTTGTGAAGCCGGAGTTTAAGCCGCCTCGTCCGGACAAGTTTGGCTACCGAAAGAGATGGAATAAGAAGTCTAAGTCTCTTGGACAAGCCCCTTCTGCGACTGTGACGGATACATCTGGGTATGGATCTCGTGCTTGTTTTACGTGCGGGAAGGTTGGACACTTCGCACGTGAATGCCGATTTGGTCCTCCAAAGGGTGATAAGAAGACGGGAGCGTCTTATGCGGAGAAGGGGAAGGCTGTGGTGGAGTCTTCTGCCTCGCACGCGCAGCCCAGGGTCTTCAACCTTGGAAAACAGGAGGCCATTAAGCAGGCGGATGTCATCACATGTGCGCGTAGGTTTTAATGTTCTTGTTATTATGATGTGCTGTACTTGTTTTAATTGTAATGTTATAGGGTTTGTCCTTATACGAGAGTATCCGGTGCGAGCACTGTTCGACACAGGTGCTTCACATTCGTTTCTGTCTGAGGACTTTGTCTTTCGTGTCGGGGTGCCTATCCGGACCACGACAGACAGTGTAAAGGTGTTGTTGCCTAACGGATGTTTGATGTGCGTGGATCGATCTTGCGGTCTTGAGGTCAAGATAGGAAGTCGGGAGTTCAAGGTGGAAATATTAGTATTGCCGATCAAAGAGTTTGATATAATCTTTGGTATGGACTGGCTTTCAGAGCAGCGTGCCTGTATAGATTGCACTTCAAAAGAGGTCACACTTGGGCAAAATACCGAACAAGAGACCAAGTTCATTGGTTTGCAAGGGATGAGTGGGATGTTGTTATCCGCTCTCCAAGTTGTTAAGGCAGTTCGGAAGGGTGCGGAGTTGTTCTTCACACTCATAGAGGCGGTGGCGCCGAAGGCCAGTGTGAGTGAAGTGCCGATTGTGTCGGAATATGCTGATGTGTTTCCAAAGGATCTTCCTGGGTTACCTCCGCAAAGGGAAATCGACTTCGCTATCGAGCTGGTGCCGGGTACGAAACCTGTGGCCCGTTCGCCGTATCGGGTAGCGCCAAAAGAAATGGCCGAACTGAAAGTTCAGTTACAAGAGTTGTTGGAGCAGAGATACATACGCCCAAGTATGTCACCTTGGAGCGCGCCTGTTCTTTTTGTGAAAAAGAAAGACGGTGGTTTGCGACTATGTATTGATTATCGCGAACTGAATAAGCTGACGGAGAAAAATAAGTATCCAATTCCACGGATCGATGACTTGTTTGATCAGCTAGCAGGCTCAACCGTCTATTCAAAGTTGGATTTGAAGTCCGGGTATTACCAGTTGCGGATTAGGGAAGGTGACATTCCCAAGACAGCGTTTGGCACACGCTATGGTCATTATGAGTTCACAGTGATGCCGTTCGGCTTATGTAATGCGCCTTCGGTATTCATGGATCTCATGCATCGAACGTTCCGCGAATACGTGGATCTATTTGTGATTGTGTTTATTGATGATATCCTTGTATATTCACAATCGGAGGAAGATCATGCAAACCACTTGCGATTAGTATTGCATACCTTGCGAAGGAATAAGCTGTATGCCAAGTTCTCGAAGTGTGAGTTCTGGCTCTCGTCGGTGGCTTTTCTAGGCCATGTGGTAAGTGGAGAGGGCATAGCGGTGGATCCGGCAAAGATAAGTGCCATTCGTGATTGGCCAGTGTTGTCTTCGGTGGCCGAGGTCAAGAGTTTCCTTGGACTGGCGGGCTACTATAGACGGTTCGTGGAGAACTTCTCCCGAATTGCTTTGCCTCTGACTACGTTGACGAGAAAGGACCAGAAGTTCGTTTGGACGCCGGAGTGCGCACGAGCTTTTGATGAGCTAAAGAATCGTTTGACCACGACGCCCTTTTTGACGTCGCCATGTGGTACAAATGGATTTGAGATATACAGCGATGCGTCAGGAAGCGGCTTAGGCTGCGTTCTCCTGCAGTTTGGCAAGGTGATCGCTTATGGCTCACGTCAATTGAAAGTGCATGAGCGTAACTACCCCGTCCATGACTTGGAGTTGGCGGCGGTGATCTTTTCGCTAAAGTTGTGGCGACATTATCTTTATGGAGTGAAAGTGGATATTTATACAGACCATAAAAGCTTGAAGTATCTGCTCGAGCAAAAGGAGTTGAATATGCGACAAAGGAGGTGGATGGAATTCCTTGGGGATTATACCTTCGACATTCACTATGTTCCCGGAAAGGGAAATGTGGTCGCTAATGCCTTGAGTCGTCGGACTCCGGTGCGGGCAGCTTGGTTGCGAATACATGATGAACTGTTAATACAGGAGTTAGAAGCTTTGGAGATATCTTGTGTGGAAAGAGATTCTTCAACTGTTGCATGCGTGAACTGGTTGGAGGTTCAATATGACCTTGCTGACAGGGTTCGGCGGGCAACGGAGTTGGATGAAAGTCTCCAACACTGTGCAAAGGAGGGGTCTGGTGATCAATTCTCCTGGGATGACGGTTTGTTACGGAAAGATGGCCGATTGTGCGTCCCTAGTGCGGGTAAATTGCAAGAAGGATTGCTATATGAAGCACACTTTACAAAGTACTCAATTCACCCTGCGAGCACAAAAATGTACAAGGACATGAAGAAACTGTTCTGGTGGCCTGGTTTAAAGAAGGACATAGCCGCGTATGTGGCTAAATGTCGCACTTGTGCTTTGGTAAAGGCAGAATGTCAACGGCCGAGTGGTTTCCTGAAGTCGTTGCCGGTTCTGCAATGGAAGTTTGAGGATATTTCTATGGATTTCATGCACGGATTGCCGAGATCTCAGCGTGGCCATGACTCAATCTGGGTGATTGTAGACCGGTTGACAAAGGTGGCTCACTTTATACCGAACAAGCGGGACGATTCAGTGGAAACGTTGGCAAAGCTCTATGTGGAGCAGATTGTTCGATTGCACGGTGTTCCCCGGAGCATCGTAAGTGACCGAGATGGGCGCTTTACATCGAAGGATTGGAGATTAGTTCATCAGATGTTGGGTACGAAGTTAGCATTCAGTACGGCCTTTCACCCGCAAACGGATGGCCAAACTGAACGAACCAACAGAACGATGGAGGATATGCTCCGTATGTGCGCCCTGGACTTCGGTAAGAATTGGGAAGAACATCTTGTTATGGTGGAGTTTGCCTATAATAATAGTCATCAAGCGAGTATAGGCATGGCCCCATTTGAAGCGCTGTATGGTCGGAAGTGTCGTACACCGCTAGCTTGGGCAAAAACTGGAGAGACTAAACTTTTAGGCAAAAAGGAAGTCGAGGATGCTACCTCAACAATACGCTCTATTCGAGAGAGGCTCCTAATAGCCCAGGATCGGCAAGCCAAGTATTACAATGCTAAGCACCGGAACGTGGAGTTCGCGGTTGGTGACTGGGTCTATTTAAAGATTAAGCCCTTCAAAGGCGTATCCCGGATTCGGCGGTTGAAAAAGCTAAGTCCGCGATACCTTGGTCCGTTTGAAGTGGTGGAGCGTGTTGGGGAAGCTGCTTATCGGCTAGCTCTTTCATCAGAATTGAGTGGATTGCATGATGTGTTTCACATCTCGGTGCTACGCAAAGCAGTCAAGGATCCAGCTCAAGTAATTGACAATGATCGAGTGCCAGTTGAGTATGGGCTAACGACAAAGGTGAAGCCTATACGGATCGAGGATCGAGCCGAGAAACAGTTGCGGAACAAAGTGATCGGGATGGTCAAAGTCCGGTGGGACAATTGTGGCCGAGAAGAGCTAACATGGGAGCGCGAGCAGACCATGCGAGCTGAGTTTCCCGAGTTATTTTCGTAACTTATTTGCTCGTTATATATGTAATAGCAACATATAAATGTTTTGTTATTTTCTCCCTACTGTCTTCAAATTTCGGGACAAAATTTTATTAAGGAGGGGAGGATTGTAACACCCCAAAAAGACTCAAAATTGGATTTGAGGTGCAGGTTGCTTAACACGGCCTGGGACACGGGCGTGTCCCAGGGCGTGTCGGGGTACACGGCCTGGGACACGGGCGTGT
This sequence comes from Platanthera zijinensis, assembly GCA_039513925.1. NCBI lineage: Eukaryota > Viridiplantae > Streptophyta > Magnoliopsida > Asparagales > Orchidaceae > Platanthera > Platanthera zijinensis. The sequence continues at coordinate 178,350,003 of CM077085.1, read as the reverse complement.
CCCAGGGCGTGTTCAGGTTAGTCGACGATCAGAGGTCGATGATAGTCGAGCCTAGGACACGGCCTTCGACACGGGCGTGTCCTAGGGCGTGTCACTCAATAAAATGCCGCATCGAGTCAGAAATGTACACGGCCCGGAACCAAGGCTCGAACACGGCCGTGCTAGTTTTGACACGGGCGTGTCAGAGGGCGTGTGCCTACCCGTGTACTGCTCTGACTGGTTTTAGCGCTCGTTGAGTACCGTGTAACAGGTGTGACACGGGCGTGTCTCATGACCGACACGGGCGTGTCAGGTTCGACACGGGTGTGTCGATGCCCGTGTTCTGGTAATTTTTAGTTGGTGCGAGTGCCGCGTGTGCCGCGTGTGCCGCTTAAGGGTACATGGCCTGTGACACGGCCGTGTCACAGGCCGTGTTGTCCAAAAGAATAAATATTTTCAGGCAAATCTTGGCTGTTCATTTTCCTTAAAGAGGATCCTGTAACTGGGGATCATTCCTGGGCTGATAAGGCCGGGAAAGAAGGAGGAAAAGCTCATTTTTGAGTTTCATCTTCTCTTTCTACATCTAAGAGAGAGGGGAGAGCAAGGTGAGGAAGAAGAAGTGGGATCCGGCTGCCGGTGGTGCTACGGTGGTCCAAATCGCGAGCCGAGTTCGGATTTGCGAAGGCAACGCTGCTGCAAAGGCTTTCAACCGTCTCAAATTTCTCTTCATGGCTCCGAAGCGAGTTCCTAGGGTAACGATTTCCTGCTTGGACATGTGAAGTCCTTAATTCCTGCATTGCATAGGGAAAACCCTTCCCTATGAGTGTGCGGTGGGTTGTGGCATCCCTTGGGGTAGATATGCGAAGTCCTCCTTGTTAGAGTCCGGAATTGGAGTACGGATCTAGGCATGCTGTGTGAAGCCCATCTGGACATGGTCTGGATTGGTGATGCTTGTTTGCATATCGGAGAAGACTTCGTGATTCTTGCTTGTAGGCATGATGGATAAAGTACTAGAGGAAGTCCAGGAATTATGAGAGTTGAACTCTCCTGTAGCCGTGAGTTGCTACTTTGTGTGAGGTTGAGCCGTTGAGCCGTGGGGCTGCAACTAGGCAAATGCCTTGGTGGTGGAACGGGCAAGGTGAAACTGTACCCGCGTCAGTCCAGGCGTGAGTCTGACGATTTGAGTAACGGGAAAGGTGGATCTGTACCCGCGTTATGGTTGTCTAACCTTGGGTACTTAAGGCCCTGTTAGGATCACATAGCGAGAGTCGACGGCCTGTGAGCCGGTCAGACTAGAATGCTCATATTGAACCGTTATGTCTGGGACCTCTGAATGGTGGTGTGGTCGTGGAACTAAGGAACACCGATAATATGCCCTGAGTGTACGGAGCGTCGGGCCGTCGTGCCGACGTTTGTGATATGTGACTGTGCGGGCGTGCACGTCTTGCTTGAATTGCTATATATCATATTGGAATATTGTTATGCAGGGATGGAATTCCGCTGCCCCATGCCAGGGGCAGGGTCGTTATAATTGGTCAGCTGAATGCTGACCGTTGCTCTGTTTGCCACCGCTTGGTGGATTGGTGCTTACAGGTACTGGAGGTGCTGGTCCGAGCGGGACTTAGCGGGCTGAAGCCCAAAGCTGCGCTGCTTCCCTCGAAGGCATTGTTTTGTTTCTTTTGTTCATGTGTGGCCGGCCTGCATGCCGATGTCTGTAATCCACACTCTTGTTAAGAGAAACTGTTGTAAGGCCCTAAGGCCAGACTCTTGTGATGTTTACATATATTCCTAAGTTTTAGTGGACAATGTTCTTTATCTTGAGTTCAATTATTCAACCGTGAAACTTCCGCTAGAATGCTCTGTGTTAGGATGCGTGGTTTTGATATTATTTCGTAGCGTCTCCGCCTGTTTGTGGAATATGGTGTGGGGCCTCGGCCTGACCCTCTATTATATTCTTCTTGATGGGTAGAGGTGTTACATATTATGTACTCAACACGTTGCATCTTAAGAACACAACTAAATACAATCAACACTTAAGCACTTAGTCGAGCAAAAATCCTTCTGGCATATAGCCTTGTCGATGTAGTAATTAAAATATGTAGTCTTTCAGTCGATGCAATCGACAATGGTCTTAACTGTCCAGTCGATGTAGTTGACAAATTGTTTATCCTTGCAGTCGCGCGATTCAGTCGATAAATGACTTAGTTTCTAGTCGATGTGGTCGACTTTTTACTTAGTCATTCAGTCATTGCAGTCGACAAACCACTTAGCTTTTAACCGATGCAGACGACATTTTCTAGTTGATGCAGTCGACATTTAACGTAGAACAAATTTTGCTTCTGCCTTAAATTTTCTTTACCTTTACTGATATTCCCAAAGATAATGACAAGTTTAATATATGATTAGATCATATGTCAACATGAGTTTTGCACATTGAGAGATTACAAGGACAAAACCTTATTTGAGTGACCATAAGCCTAACATTATACTAACCAAGCATTTTTGTTTTACTTATCACATCAAGACAAACACAGACATCAAATACAACATTTTTATTGTTATCTTGAGACCTTTTTCGAATCATGAATCTTGTGGATAATATTCCCAACAATCTCCCCTGATTTGAAAAAATCAGAACCTCATATGACAATAAGCATAAGGACAAAAAATAATAATGAAACATAAATACATAAAGGTCAAGACATATAACACCCCAAAATCCCAAAAATCCTAAAATGGGGTTCAGGCTGGGTGACACGGCCTGGGACACGGGTGTGTCCCAGGGCGTGTCCAGTGAACACGGCATGGGACACGGGCGTGTCCCAGGGCGTGTCATGCTCTATTTTCTCGGGTGTGAATTTGGCCTCGAGAGAGCGTTGAGTGAGGCACACGGCCTGGGACACGGGCGTGCCCTTCTCTGTGTCGTCTCGAGCACTCAATGACATGCAATTGACGATCGTCAAGAGGTGACACGGCCAGGGACATGGGCGTGTCTGAGGCCGTGTCTTGCTCGGGTGTGTAACCGGGTGGCGTTGAGTGTGGCGCACGGCCTGTGACACGGGCATGTTACGAGGGCGTGTTTGGTACACGGCCAAGGACACGGGCGTGTGCCCCAGCCGTGTTATTTTCGGGAATGTTGATCCTTTGTCAATTGAGGGGCACGCCTCTCGATACGGGCGTGTACTAAGTGACACGGGCGTGTCAGGTGATTGACATGGGCGTGTCTAAGCCCGTATTCTAGTCTGGGTGAGTCGGTTCGTGTAACGCTTAAAGTATACGGCATGTGACACGGGCATGTCACAGGCCGTGTCAGCCCAAATATTAGACTTTTGTGGAGATTTGTGGCCGTTCGTTTCCTTCATCCTAGATCCAATGGCCCAGATATTTTCCTGCTGGGTTAAGTCAAGGCTTTGAGTGAAGAATTCACTCATGCTTTGGATTATTCTCTTTCTAAAAGCAAAGAGAGAAGGGAGAGGAAGAAGGAGAATTAGGAGAAGATCCAGCCACTGGTGGAGCTCCCGAGTTCTGATTCAAGATCCGAGGCCAGTTTTGTGGAGGCAAAGCTGCTGCGGTGCTTTCCAACCAACTAGAATTTTGATGGCTCCCAAGAGATTGTCAAGGGTAATGATCTTCCTTCTTGGACAAGTGAAGTCCTCATTTATGCATGAGCATGGGATCATCCACCAAAAGGTGGAAGAGTAAGTGATTCCCGTGAGTTGATAGTTGTTATCCCCAATTGAGTCTGTATTTAGACCCGAAAATGTGTAGTACGGGAAGGCATGATGTGTGAAGCCCATCTGGACAGGTTGTTCTGGATTGGTGATGTTGCATATTGCACACCGAATAAGACTCCACGTATAAACGTGTAGTTTATGAAGTCAATGGGTTGTGCCTGTGAAGGGATGTAGCAGGAAGTATTGGAATGAGGAATTCCAGGAAAATACCTTTGCACTGCTTGTGCTGTGGCTATAGTGTAGCCAGTCCATTGTGGACAGTGTAACCAGTCCATGATGGACAGCGTGGCTATTGTGAAGCCGGTCCTTGGCAGACATTATGGCTAGTGTGAGCTACGAGCTCTGAAAAGGCTTCTTGCCAAACAGGAAAGGTGAAACTGACCCGTGTCTTTAGATATAGCCTCGGGTACGCTGTACTCGGTGATGGCAAGGCGGCTTGAGCAACGGCGGGTGGTTGATACGTACCTGCATTATGTCGACTGTATAGGAGAGTGTCAAGGAATTGAGCTTTCATTAGTGGCATAATGAGATTCTTAGGCCTGCGCACAAGTAAGACTAAATGCTCAATACCGTGTAAACGATGGTGTTGACCCTGGTTCGACGGTGCACCAAGAATGTGCCCTGAGTGCACGGATCATCGGGCCGTGTGGATGACGATTGTGATAGATTGATTGTGCATAAGAGCACAAGATATGATATATCTATCTATGCATTGCTATGCCTATAGGGAAGGAATGTTACTGCCCTGGGAAAGGGGTAGGATTATTATAAATTGGTCAGCTGAATGTTGACCATTGCCTTGTTTTCCACCTTCTAGGTGGGTTGTCCCTATGCAGGTGCTGTAGAGCCGAGCGGGAAGTAAGCGCTGAAGTCCCTGCTATTGTTGCTACTGCCACTGCTAGTCCTTGAAGGCAAAGCTTTATACTATGAGTTGTTCATGTGTGGCGGCCTGCGCGCCGATGTATGCAATCCACACTATGAAAAGAAGAACTGTAAGGCCTTAAGGCCAACTTGTGTTGTACTTGCTATACACTCTTTCAAGAATTAATATATAAATATGGTTTATGTATGTAGTGGACATTCCTGGTATGAGTTCATCTTTACTATTAAAATCTTCTGCTAGCATGCTCTGAGTTAGGATGCGATGGTGTTGTGGTATTAACCTGTTACATCGTCGTCTGTTTGTTGCATATAGTGTGGGGCCCCGGCCGGACCTTCTATTATATTTTATTTAACGGGTGGAGTCGTTACATTTTGGTATCAGCTTGTCTCGGTCTTCCTCTTTTGAATTCATGGTCGAATTATTTTGTGGGGTGGCGAGCACGTGTCAGTGCGAACCGCTTTAACACTAATGAACTCTTGAATGTACATTAAGGAATGTAAATACACTTGTTTAGGGAACCTACGCATTCCTATATTATTGTTATTACTTGCGCGAGGTCGCTAATGTGTGTCTTGTTCACCTATAGGTGACTCGTAGTGGTGTTGGGCAGTCTGAGCCCCAGCATTCTAATGAGAGTGCGACACCAGCTGAGGTGCCCATACCTCCTCCATCTGCAAAAACTGTTCGCTTAGTTGTTGAGTCACTATTTTCCATGATTCGGACGATCGGGCCGGTGCAGCCGACATGGGTTCAGCCGACTGGGCAGGCGCAGCCGGCATTGGTGCCAGATCGTGTTGGTGTAAGACCTGAACCGGTTGAGGCTGTTGATCTGCGAGCAGCTGAATGACAGTTGAAGCAATTCATGAGCTTCAGTCCGCCTACGTTAATGGGTATGGGATCCCCAACGCTGGCAGAGGATTGGTTATCGTGAGTCAAGCGTATATTGACGGCGATCAGGATGGGGAAAAGTCAGAAGGTCATCTTTGTAACGCCCCCGAATTTTCGATGATTTATTTTAAATCCTTTTTCGGCGTTACGTTAACGTTTTCCGTCTCGAGCCGTTGTTAGAGTACCTCGCTAGGTGTTCTTAGAGGTTTAGCCTGTTTGCGGGTTTCCCCAGCTAGCCGGTGTCTGTTTTGGAGACCCGGTTGAGCCTTTCAGGGAATTCTCGTGTTTGACTTCGGGCGAGGTTAGCTCGAGTTTTGTTCGTCGGAAGTCGTTTTTGACTTCGTCGTTGTTCTCGTAGCCCGGGTTTTTAGCTACGGTGCGATTTTGGTCGAAATCCGAGGACGTCGCGTTTTCGCGTCGTTTTGGCGGTAGTTGGTTTGTGCGAGTCGTCATTTTTCTATGACGGCATGTCTCTTGGCGCATGTGTCGCGTGGCGCGCGACTCGTGCGAGCCGGTGTGGTTATTGTTGGGTGTGCGTAATTGCACGTGCGCGTGCGTGCGTGCGAGGTGGAAACTTGTGCGCGCAGATGCATGTTTATAGACGCGTCCATATATGATAGTGTACGCAGCTAGTGTGGTTAGTGAGTTTCGTAATTAGTAGTGAGTATATAGTTATAGGATTTTATAGTGTTGCGTTTTGGTTTTGAGTAAATAGTTGGTTATATGTTAGTGTACCCTCATATATATATTTTTATAATTGGTTATATATAGGTATTGTATATTTTTTATAATTGGTTATATATATATATTTTTATAATTGGTTATATAATATTTAGGTTTTATAATAACCCTCCCTCTCCCGTGAGATAGCAGCCGCCCGCCCCCCCCTTTTTTATTTTTTTTTGTTTTCCTGTGCGAGCCCGAGCCGGCGAAACCGCCCTAGCCGCCCCTTCCGCCGCCCGCCGCCGGCAGCCCCGACCCCCTCTTCCCGATCCGAGCCCGGATCCGAGTTCCCCTCGCCGAGAGCTTCGATCCTTGGTATGCTATCGAACCTTTCCTCCATGTTTTCAATTTGATTTCGTTTTGGATTTCTCCTTGTTTTTCTGGATATTCTTGTTCCTTGTGGTGTTTAGAATGCAATCTTAGGTTATTTTGGTGGTTTAGGTGTTGGTTGGAAGCTTTCCGGAATTTTTGGGCGTCCGCCATAGCGCCGTTGTGCTGGCGAAATTTTCGGTGACACGTGCGAGGCAAGTGTTTCCCCTCTCTTCGCCGTTTGGCCTCCCTTTTTGTTAAATTCCTTGATAATTTCTTTTATTCGTGCAATTAGAAATTTTTAATTGAATTTCTCCTAACCCTAACCCCTTTTGAAAACGCGCTAGAAAAATTAGGATTTTTACCCTCCCGCTAGTAGTTTCCGATTTAGGACGACGCCGTGGTAGGTGTGTAGCGTGGATGTGGGTTAGCGTCGGGTTGAGTTTATGTTAGGCCTAGGTGTAGGTCTAGGTTTTGGGATTTTTCCTAGGTTGCCTATTTGAGGTGTTTAGGTGTAATTGTGCACGCACGGCCTATGGTCGTGCGTCTTTTAAATCGTGCGACCCGATGTCGGTGCTCGTACGCTAGGCTTAGGATCGAGTGAGTGTACTCACTCGCAGCGGCGTTGCGTAATCGCAACGACTAATCCCTTAGCGTTGATTTCTCCCCGAGTGTTTTGCTCGTGTATCGAGAGTCCCTTGTCGGCTGTTACCTTCCGAAGGCCGAATCGTGGGTTGTGGTCAGTAGTGGTGGTGGATGGCTCTTTTATGGGTTGTGTGGCGTGATGTAGCCTTGACCACACTCTTTACCTTGACCCGAGTAGTTTTTTGGGCAAGTGAGTGATGGGTCTTTTGTGCCTTCACGTGTCAACCCTTGAGCAATTTGTTGACTCGGAATTAGTGGTTGGGCGATTTGGAACGCTTTCAACCTGATTCCAAGTTTCTTGTTTTTGCTACTGCCGCCTCTCACAGTTTAGGATGTTAGGCGTTTCTTCCGTAGGTGTTGCAGCATTTTTGGCATCATGGCCATGTTGACTCTGCAGGTTTTTAGGCAGAGTAGTTGCTGTTTACCCGCACTTGGTGCAGGTTTGCTTTTCGCCCTTCCTTGGGCATTGTTGTTCTACTCTAGTTGTACTCTCTTTACTTCACTTTACCTGCTTTTACCTTACTTTTCTTTTTAGCACTTGCATTCCTTTTTCCTTGCTCTGAGGTGTTCTACTTTTCTGAATGCCTCAGGTTCAGGACAGTAGCCAGTAGGTGGCTTGCTGTGGTGCTGTTGGAGGTTTCCTTTCTGTTGGCTGTTGAGACTCTCTTGAGTCGTAGTGAGGTAGTTTTACTGTTTTCTTACAGACATGTGTACTTGCCAGTGGGTTAGTGTCGTATGTGATGCCCCTGGTAGTTTTTACCTTTGCACTGGATATGTCTACTTTTACTGCTACCCTGTTTTTGGGGACTTAGTTTACTTGCTCTGGGAAGTTTTATGTTAGGTTGCTAGCTATTTTAAAACTATAAAAGCAAAACTATATTATGTATATAAAGCATGATCAGCATGATTTCTAAAAAGAACTCACTTAGCGTACTTTCTTAATTACGTATAACAAATGAATTTTCCTATATATGTATAAATTAAAACTAGAGTTTTGGTTCAGCGTAAGGGTCCTTCGGGATCACTTATGCGCTCATTTAGGTTGTTGGCATAAATGAAGTATTTTCCGCTACGTATAAAAATCTGTTTTGAAACCGTGGACTCTTTGGTCCACTGAGCCGAGGGATACGGCCCATAAATAAATCAAGTTTTTTTTTTATAATCAATAAAGTCATGATTTGAAAGGGTTTGGAGTGTCGCCTGAACGTCGGCAGTTATCCCCTGCTCGACGTGGCATCACAGCGCGTAGATTTTCTCTTACTCTGATTTAATAAATAGTGAGAAAAATGCGGGTTGTGACAGTTGGTATCAGAGGGAGGTTGCTTGACAATTGGTCGGGCAACCTTCCTTTGTTTGTGTTAGATGTTTAGAGTCATATCATACACACACCGACATGTCATCGGCACGTTTTGGCGGAAGCACGAACACTGCACTACACTCATAAGCATAACATGAAGTATACGGGGCATATTATGTATTTTGCGATACATAATATGTGGTTGTATATGGATCCACCATAGGGGCAACATGCGAGGGTTATGTATTATGGGGTGCATAACCTCACCGCATGGATGCGACTAGCACGTTTTCTTTTTAGTTGCATGAGAATGTTATGTATTATGGGATGCATAACATTTTCATGTGTACTCCGCCATGGCATGCACTAGGGCCTTTTTAGAATGCATAGCATAATCATGCATAGCATAACATTACATAAGCACAACGCGCCAAGCCAAGACTTGCAGGATGACATGTGTACACACATAGTTTTGAGTCAAAAAGAATATAAATTCATGCATTCCCGATCTAGGCACAAGAGTCAGTGATGGTGGTGAACCGTCTTAGGCTAAGCATAGCATTTCTTTTATAAATAAATAAAATAAAATCCCAGAGCAAATATAGCAGTAGAAGAGCATATTTATGTACATATTGTCTGTACGTGTCTGTTGTCCGTTCTAGTAGTTATAGTGCGTTCTAATAATTGTGATGTTTGTTTCTTTTAGGATGCCGCCGAAGCGTAGAGTGACGAGGTCGACTCCCCAGTCTGAGGGTGAGTCCTCCGGTGCTCAAAGTGATGCGTTGGTGGAAAGCCTGAGGCAGAGTAACGAGGCCTTATCAAGGCAGGTGGTGGAGTTGCAGGCCCAGATGCAGTCCTTTTTATCCGGAGCGGCGGGTCAGACTCCGGGAGTTCAGGACCCCGCCGTGGGTACAGCTGTCCTAGCCCCTCCTGCCCCTCCTGCTCCTCTCGTGCCTCCAGTGGTGGTGCCCCCCGGGATGGCTTTCATCTCCCAGTTTCAGCGGCTGCGACCTCCTACCTACGATGGTAAGGCGGACTTTATGGTACTGGATGACTGGATGATCACCATGGAGGAGATGTTCCATTACTCTGGGGTGACTGAGGACCAGAAGGTGATGTTAGCCGCCTATCAGCTGAAGGGGCTAGCGAAGAGCTGGTGGATGCGAGAGAAGGAAGGCATGGTGGGAGGATGTACTTGGGCATCCTTCAAAGAGATCCTGATGAGGAAGTTTCTACCGTCAGTAGAGCGAGACAGGCTGATGAATAACTTTATTCATCTGAAGCAGAGGCAGCTCTCCGTCAGCGATTACGAGATTGAGTTTAGCAAACTCAGTCGCTTTGGTCCTAGCTTGGTGAGCTCCGAGGAGGACAGGGTGAAGCGGTTTCTTGGTGGCCTGAGGAGCGACGTTCAGCAGCTAGCGGTCGCCCACGGAGCGGTGACTTTTACAGGGGCAGTTGAGGCCGCTTTGAAGGTTGAGGCTATCGAGAACGCGAAGCAGCGTGGACAGCAGGCGAGAAACGAGAAGAGGAGGTCAGTTGAGGAAAAGGGTCCCCAGGTTCTTGGTGCTGCTTCTGAGAAGAAGAGCAAGGTAGTGTGCAGTTTCTGTGGCCATCCGGGCCACCCAGCTGAGAGGTGCTTCAAGAGGGCAAGGGTCCAGAAGAAGGAGCATGTGCATGCTATCCAGGGTGCTCCTAGGAGGGATGTTCCTTGTCCTGTCTGCAAGCGACCCGGTCACGATGCTGCTCAGTGCTGGTCCAAGGATCGTGTTTGCTACCAGTGTGGCCAGAAGGGCCATATTAAGTCGAGGTGCCCTCAGGTTCAGTCCGCTCTACATGCCGTTCCGCTCCAGGCTTTACTTCCGCCTCAGCCGGTGGACAAGGGTAAAGGGAAGCTGAATGTGGTATCTTCAGCGGAGGCTGAGACTTCGACGCAGGTCATTTCAGGTAAACCCCCCCCCCCCTCGCTTGGCTTTCTCTTTTGTAGCAGTTTTAGTGTTGCTATTGTTTTGTTTGTTGCTTGTGCGTTTATGGTTTTGTTTGTGTATAGGGAAATTTAAGGTAAGGGACCGCTGGGCCCGCGTTCTATTTGACTCAGGTGCTACCCACTCTTTTGTGGCTAGAGCCTTTGTCGAGCGGTGCCAGTGGGTTGTTGATCGTGTTGGTGGTGCCTTTAGCGTCAAGTTCCCCTCGGGTGAATCCGTGATATCAGATCAGGGCATTCTGGACTGCCCTATTTTGTTGGGGGATTATCTGGCCAAGGCTGATCTGAAAGTGTTGGACTTAGAGGATTTCGATGTCATCCTGGGTATGGACTGGTTGTCCCGATATGATGCAGTGATCCAGTGCAGGGGAAAGCGCTTGGACTTCAGGAAGGACAGCGGTCAGCCTGGGAGTGTTTTCGGTGATTCGCGTCGGGACTCTCCGGCGATTTCTGCGGTATGTGCTCAGAGGGTTTTTCCTGCTAGCTGTTTTGCTTGTTTAGTCTCAGTGTTGGGGACTGTTAGCAGTGTGCCGCTTTTGGATGAGATTCCGGTTACGCGAGAGTTTCCTGACGTGTTTCCTAGCGATCTTCCCGGTCTTCCTCCAGACAGGGATGTGGAGTTCGTGATTGATTTGGAGCCTGGTACGCGTCCGATTGCCAAGGCGCCGTATCGGATGGCCCCGCGAGAGCTGGAGGAGCTTCGTACTCAGCTTGATGAGTTGTTGGAGAAGGGCTTCATAAGGCAATGCTCGTCGCCCTGGGGTGCTCCGGTTCTCTTTGTGAAGAAGAAGGATGGTTCGATGCGCCTTTGTATCGACTATAGAGAGTTGAACAAAGTCACCATCAAGAACAGGTATCCACTGCCCAGAATCGACGATTTATTTGATCAGTTGCGTGGCAGTTCAGTATTTTCGAAGATAGACCTCCGTTCGGGTTACCATCAGCTTAGGATCCGAGAGTCGGATGTTCCACGGACGGCTTTCCGATCGAGGCATGGTCATTTCGAGTTCCTGGTCATGTCTTTTGGGCTGACCAATGCGCCTTCAGCATTTATGGACATGATGAACCGGGTGTTCAAGGACTTTCTGGACAAGTTTGTCGTCGTGTTCATTGACGACGTTCTGATTTATTCTCGAAATGCGGCGGAGCATGATCAGCATTTGCGGTTGGTGTTATCCGCCTTGAGGGATCATCAGTTGTATGCCAAGCTGAGCAAATGCGAGTTTTGGTTGCCTCAGGTTTCCTTCCTGGGTCATGTGGTGAACAAAGATGGTATTTCAGTGGACCCGGAGAAGATCTCAGCAGTGATGGATTGGAGTAGGCCGAGCACACCCAAGGAGATCAGGAGCTTCTTGGGGTTGGCCGGCTATTATAGGAGGTTCGTCGAGGGCTTTTCTACCTTGGCAGCGCCCTTGACAAAGCTGACGCAGAAGCATGCGGCGTTCGTTTGGAGTGATAAGTGTGAGGAGGCCTTTCTGGAGCTGAAGAGCCGGTTATGTTCTGCCCCTGTGTTGACCTTACCGGCGGAGGGACAAGACTATGACGTTTATGTGGATGCCTCGCACGTTGGACTCGGTGGCGTGTTGATGCAGGAAGGGAAGGTGATCGCTTATGGGTCTCGTCAGTTGAAGGTTCATGAGCGGAACTATCCTACGCACGACCTCGAGTTTGCTGCGGTGATTTTTGCCTTGAAGCTGTGGAGACACTTACTTTATGGGGCCCAGTGCAGGATCTTTACCGATCATAAGAGCCTGAAGTACGTGTTCACACAGAAGGAGCTGAATTTGCGTCAGCGGCGGTGGCTTGAGTATGTTGCTGATTATGATGTTGAGATTCAGTACCATCCGGGCAAGGCCAATGTGGTGGCCGACGCCTTGAGCCGGAAGACGGGGAAAGTCTTCAATCTCACCGCGGATCGTTTAGTGGAGGAGTTTCTATTGATGGATATCACCGCAGGACGTTGTGAGTTGCAGAGCAGTTTGGTAGTGGCAGAGCCGTCATGGATTTCTCTCACCAGATTGCATCAGAAAGAGGATCCGGATTTGTTGCACTTGTACCTCAGAGCTGAGAGGGGAGAGTTGCCAGATTTCTCCATCGACGAGGCGGGTACTTTGAAGTACCGCGGCAGGTTTTGCATCCCCGCAGTTGGAGACATCAGAGTATTGATTTGCAAAGAGGCTCACGGATCCAGTGTTTCCTACCACCCGGGATCTACGAAGATGTACCATGATCTGAAGCAGATCGCCTGGTGGTATGGGATGAAGGGTGATATAGCTCGTTTTGTCTCGGAGTGTTACACTTGCAGGCGGGTGAAGGCCGACCATGGGAGGCCTGGTGGCAAGTTGGCACCTTTGGAGATCCCGACTTGGAAGTGGGAAAGCATCTCGATGGATTTCATTGCAGGCTTACCGAGATCTCCGAGAGGGTTTGATTCTGTTTGGGTGATCGTGGACCGATTGACGAAGTGTGCGCACTTCGTACCTTATAAGATCGGTTACTCGATGAAAAAGATTGCTGAGTTGTACTTGGATGAGGTCGTCAGATTGCACGGCGTCCCTGTTAGCATCGTTTCAGATCGAGACTCTCGGTTCACATCGCGTTTCTGGAGGAGTTTGCAGGAGGGTTTGGGCACTGATTTGAGGTATTCCACAGCTTACCATCCGCAGACCAACGGGCAGACCGAGCGTGTGAATCAGATTGTGGAGGATATGATCCGGTGCTATATTCTTGATCATGGAGGTGCTTGGGATGAGCGTTTGCGGCTCATGGAATTTGCCTACAACAACAGCTACCAAGAGAGTCTACAGATGGCTCCCTTCGAGGCGTTGTATGGGAGGCGCTGCAGAACCCCTTTGTTTTGGGCCGAGGCCGGTGAGAGGCCTGTTTTGGGTCCTGATGCACTCGAAGAGATGGAGGTTTCCGTGAAACTTATTCGGGAGAAGCTTCGAGTTGCTCAGGAGAGGTATGAGAAGAACGCCAATCGGCGTAGGTCCGATTTGGAGTTTTCAGTGGATGATTTGGTCTTCTTGAAGGTGTCTCCGATGGTAGGAGTGAAGAGGTTTGGCAGGAATCGGAAGTTGGATCCGAGATTTGTGGGCCCGTTCAGGATTTTGGAGCGTATTGGTGTGGCTGCTTATAGGCTGGATCTGCCAGCTAGCTTCCCGGGGGTTCATAATGTCTTTCATGTGAGCCAATTGCGGAAGTGTGTGCGGAGCAGTGGGCAAGTCTTGGACGCTGTGCCCCAGTTGGAGCCAAATCTCTCGTATGTCGAGGTGCCGGTCCGCATTTTGGAAGCTCAAGCTCGAGTGTTGCGGACGAAGTCTATTCCTATGGTGAAGGTTCTTTGGAAGAATCAGGATTTGGAGAGCGCGACTTGGGAGCTAGAGTCGGCTATGAGGGAGGCTCACCCTCATTTGTTCCCCTGAGTTGTCGGGTACGTTTCCTTCCTAGTAGTTGTTTCTTTCCTTCTGTTGTAGGAGTAGTATTCGCAAAGTTTCGGGACGAAACTTTTTGTTAGGGGGAGTGACTGTAACGCCCCCGAATTTTCGATGATTTATTTTAAATCCTTTTTCGGCGTTACGTTGACGTTTTCCGTCTCGAGCCGTTGTTAGAGTACCTCGCTAGGTGTTCTTAGAGGTTTAGCCTGTTTGCGGGTTTCCCCAGCTAGCCGGTGTCTGTTTTGGAGACCCGGTTGAGCCTTTCAGGGAATTCTCGTGTTTGACTTCGGGCGAGGTTAGCTCGAGTTTTGTTCGTCGGAAGTCGTTTTTGACTTCGTCGTTGTTCTCGTAGCCCGGGTTTTTAGCTACGGTGCGATTTTGGTCGAAATCCGAGGACGTCGCGTTTTCGCGTCGTTTTGGCGGTAGTTGGTTTGTGCGAGTCGTCATTTTTCTATGACGGCATGTCTCTTGGCGCATGTGTCGCGTGGCGCGCGACTCGTGCGAGCCGGTGTGGTTATTGTTGGGTGTGCGTAATTGCACGTGCGCGTGCGTGCGTGCGAGGTGGAAACTTGTGCGCGCAGATGCATGTTTATAGACGCGTCCATATATGATAGTGTACGCAGCTAGTGTGGTTAGTGAGTTTCGTAATTAGTAGTGAGTATATAGTTATAGGATTTTATAGTGTTGCGTTTTGGTTTTGAGTAAATAGTTGGTTATATGTTAGTGTACCCTCATATATATATTTTTATAATTGGTTATATATAGGTATTGTATATTTTTTATAATTGGTTATATATATATATTTTTATAATTGGTTATATAATATTTAGGTTTTATAATAACCCTCCCTCTCCCGTGAGATAGCAGCCGCCCGCCCCCCCCCCTTTTTTATTTTTTTTTGTTTTCCTGTGCGAGCCCGAGCCGGCGAAACCGCCCTAGCCGCCCCTTCCGCCGCCCGCCGCCGGCAGCCCCGACCCCCTCTTCCCGATCCGAGCCCGGATCCGAGTTCCCCTCGCCGAGAGCTTCGATCCTTGGTATGCTATCGAACCTTTCCTCCATGTTTTCAATTTGATTTCGTTTTGGATTTCTCCTTGTTTTTCTGGATATTCTTGTTCCTTGTGGTGTTTAGAATGCAATCTTAGGTTATTTTGGTGGTTTAGGTGTTGGTTGGAAGCTTTCCGGAATTTTTGGGCGTCCGCCATAGCGCCGTTGTGCTGGCGAAATTTTCGGTGACACGTGCGAGGCAAGTGTTTCCCCTCTCTTCGCCGTTTGGCCTCCCTTTTTGTTAAATTCCTTGATAATTTCTTTTATTCGTGCAATTAGAAATTTTTAATTGAATTTCTCCTAACCCTAACCCCTTTTGAAAACGCGCTAGAAAAATTAGGATTTTTACCCTCCCGCTAGTAGTTTCCGATTTAGGACGACGCCGTGGTAGGTGTGTAGCGTGGATGTGGGTTAGCGTCGGGTTGAGTTTATGTTAGGCCTAGGTGTAGGTCTAGGTTTTGGGATTTTTCCTAGGTTGCCTATTTGAGGTGTTTAGGTGTAATTGTGCACGCACGGCCTATGGTCGTGCGTCTTTTAAATCGTGCGACCCGATGTCGGTGCTCGTACGCTAGGCTTAGGATCGAGTGAGTGTACTCACTCGCAGCGGCGTTGCGTAATCGCAACGACTAATCCCTTAGCGTTGATTTCTCCCCGAGTGTTTTGCTCGTGTATCGAGAGTCCCTTGTCGGCTGTTACCTTCCGAAGGCCGAATCGTGGGTTGTGGTCAGTAGTGGTGGTGGATGGCTCTTTTATGGGTTGTGTGGCGTGATGTAGCCTTGACCACACTCTTTACCTTGACCCGAGTAGTTTTCTGGGCAAGTGAGTGATGGGTCTTTTGTGCCTTCACGTGTCAACCCTTGAGCAATTTGTTGACTCGGAATTAGTGGTTGGGCGATTTGGAACGCTTTCAACCTGATTCCAAGTTTCTTGTTTTTGCTACTGCCGCCTCTCACAGTTTAGGATGTTAGGCGTTTCTTCCGTAGGTGTTGCAGCATTTTTGGCATCATGGCCATGTTGACTCTGCAGGTTTTTAGGCAGAGTAGTTGCTGTTTACCCGCACTTGGTGCAGGTTTGCTTTTCGCCCTTCCTTGGGCATTGTTGTTCTACTCTAGTTGTACTCTCTTTACTTCACTTTACCTGCTTTTACCTTACTTTTCTTTTTAGCACTTGCATTCCTTTTTCCTTGCTCTGAGGTGTTCTACTTTTCTGAATGCCTCAGGTTCAGGACAGTAGCCAGTAGGTGGCTTGCTGTGGTGCTGTTGGAGGTTTCCTTTCTGTTGGCTGTTGAGACTCTCTTGAGTCGTAGTGAGGTAGTTTTACTGTTTTCTTACAGACATGTGTACTTGCCAGTGGGTTAGTGTCGTATGTGACGCCCCTGGTAGTTTTTACCTTTGCACTGGATATGTCTACTTTTACTGCTACCCTGTTTTTGGGGACTTAGTTTACTTGCTCTGGGAAGTTTTATGTTAGGTTGCTAGCTATTTTAAAACTATAAAAGCAAAACTATATTATGTATATAAAGCATGATCAGCATGATTTCTAAAAAGAACTCACTTAGCGTACTTTCTTAATTACGTATAACAAATGAATTTTCCTATATATGTATAAATTAAAACTAGAGTTTTGGTTCAGCGTAAGGGTCCTTCGGGATCACTTATGCGCTCATTTAGGTTGTTGGCATAAATAAAGTATTTTCCGCTACGTATAAAAATCTGTTTTGAAACCGTGGACTCTTTGGTCCACTGAGCCGAGGGATACGGCCCATAAATAAATCAAGTTTTTTTTTATAATCAATAAAGTCATGATTTGAAAGGGTTTGGAGTGTCGCCTGAACGTCGGCAGTTATCCCCTGCTCGACGTGGCATCACAGCGCGTAGATTTTCTCTTACTCTGATTTAATAAATAGTGAGAAAAATGCGGGTTGTGACAATCTTGTCCACCTTCATGTTGGAAGGAGAGGCGCGGTTATGGTGGGACGAGGTTGAGTTACACCATTTAGCGGGCAGGTCGTTAACACAAGTTTCAATTGAGGAGTTCTCTCGAATGTTTTTGGCAAAGAACTTACCAACGGCACAACTGTTGGGTATATGGGAAAATGTGTACCTGATTTGGAGAAGCCTCACTTAGCTCAATGATATACATCAAGGTGTATTTGATGTTATTTTGAGTTTATATGTGCAAGTTAAGTATTTGCTAAAATGCAGAAAAAGTTTCTAAGTCCATGTGTCGACACTTAAGGAAGTCTGTGTCGACACTTGAAAAAGCTGTGTCGACACCTAAAGCAACTGTGTCGACACACAGAATTTATTAGTCGACATCAACTATGTTGACACCGGGAGGATGTGTCGACACACAAAAATATTATTCGACATCGACTGTGTCGACACCGGGAGGCAGTGTCGACACACAGAAGTATTAGTTGACATCAACTATGTTGACACCTGGAGCAGTGTCGACACACAAATTCTGAGACTATATCAACTGTGTCGACACATAGCAGAGTTTCAACAATGCTGATTGCTGTAAAGTAAAGAAGTGTCTGTGTCGACACAAAGAGACAGTGTCAACACACTCTACAGATGCAGTGTCAAGAAGCAGTGTCAACACAAAAAGAGTTATGTCGACATCACCAAAGCCTGTTTCGACACTTAATCTACTTGTGTCGACACATAATGACAATCAGTCTCACGCTTTGCTGACAAAGACAAAGGTTCAAGAACTGACTGGAGACCTGACAGCTATGTATTCCAACAAGTTTGCTTAAGCTGCCAGACTTGTCAGAGGTTGGTTAGAAACCGGATCAACCGGTTACCATGGATGAAGTCTATATATAGATAGATTCTGTCAAATCAACAAGAACAAGATGAACAACAATAACAACAGTAGGAACAACTATTGAAGTATTGATCATTGATCAAGAAAGTGCATGTCACACTGAAGAAGATTTTCATGAGAAGATCTAAGGAGAATTCAAGCAAGAATTCTGAAGAAACTTCAGAAGTTCTGGAGAGTGAGAGAGATCTCCAACTGTTGAAGTAAAGAAGGGGACATTTACAAGTCTCTTAAGAAACAGATCTTAAACTAATCTGCTAAGAAGGATTCAGATCTATTTCTGGATTCTAAGAAGGAAGCTGGCAGCCAGTCAACTTCAAAGGAGATCAACCCTACTGAGTTCAGATTCAAGAAGCTTTGAGGAAAGCTAAGAATAGGTTGATTTCAGCCATCAGTCTTATCAAGAAGCTGATCAAGAAACCTCTTATCCCTTCTCTCTCAATAAGGGTAAGAGTCCATCTAAACACTTATCAAATTTTATAGGATCTTTTTATAGATCTTAGTTGTAAGCCTATATTATAAAGGCTGAGTGTAGGAGATATAGATCTCTGAGTGGTAGGGCTTTTGAGCCTAAGTGTAGGAGAAAATTTTCTCTGAGTTGCAGGCCTTGTGGGAAAGCTGAGGTAGGGCGGTTAGCCTGAGCTGTAGGAGTGGTTACACTCTGAGTTGTAGGAACCTTATAGGGTTCTGAGTTGTAGGAACCTTTCAGGGTTCTGAGCGGTAAGATCTGTGGATTTGAGAAAAAGGAAGAAGTTAGGCCGAATCTAGCAAACTGCTAGATAGGTGATGGGGGAAAGTGGATGTACCCAGACCTTGGGGAACCACTATAAACCTGTGTGCAATCGGTGATGTATGTGTGATTGTGGATTCTGTGCTATGATTGCTCTAGAATAATTAGATTCTATTTTTAAATCTGAATAATTATTCTGCCTTAAGTAATAAAAAAGAAAAGAACCTATTCTCCCCCCTCTAGGTGTTTTGGTTATCTTGAAATCAATTCTATCAAGTGGTATCAGAGGGAGGTTACTCAAAGAAGGACTTAACAGTCTGAGTAAGATCCTTAAAGCAGATTCAAGATCAAGAAAATGGGTTCAGGAGAAAATCATAAGGAAGTAGGTTCTATGAAATTACCCATATGCAGGAAAGAGATATTTGGAATATGGAAAGAAAGGGTCAGGCTTTTCATGGAGGCTTCTGATCCAAGGATCTACATTACAGTAATGGAAGGTACTTATATTCCAATTAAAGTGTCAGTTCTAGATGCAAATCAAAGAACTCCCAAAGATTTTTCTGAGATGACTAAGGAAGAGATCATCCTAGCAACTATGGATAAAAGAGCCCAGAATATCATAGTAAGTGTCATAGATGATTCAACCTTTCAAAATTTGATTCACAGCAAGATCTCCAAGGAAATGTGGGACACTTTGATAGTCTACATGGAGGGTTCTAAAGAAGTCAGACAAGATAGAAAATCTATGCTGAACCAGGAATATGAGAGTTTCAGACAAGGAAAGTCAGATGGTATAACTGAGTGTTATAAAAAGTTCTATAGAATAGTAAATGAGCTAATGTCCTATGGAAGGATCTTCAGTATATATGAACTGAATGATAAATTCCTAAGATCCTTGACAAAGGATTGGGACACTAAGATTTGTGCCATTAGGGAAGTGGCCAAACTTACAGATATCTCTCCTCCAACTTTGTTTGGAAAATTGTTGTCATATGAGATGCAGCTAATGGATAGGAAAGAGGAAGAGAAAAGTGCTAAAGGGGAGCATAGAGAAAAGTCTGTGACACTCAAGGTGGAAGCCACTAGGAAGAATAGGAGGATGTCTCCATCACCTCCTGATATAGTTCTTGAAATTACTTCAGATAATTCAGACAACCAAAGTTCAGACAGCAGTGACTCAGATAAAGACTTTGCTGCCTTCACAAGGCAGTTTCAGAGATTCCTGAAGAAGAAGCAGTGGAAGTCAAGGCCCTCCACATCTCAGCCTGTGGATGACTATTATCAAAAGAGGAAGTCATTAAGGAAGGACAGGAGCAGGTATAAGCCTAGCAAATCTACAACATCAAAGATAGTTTGCTACTGTTGTAATATGCCTGGACATGTTGTGGCTGAGTGTCCAGACAAAAAAAAAGAGTCTGCTGATAAAAGGAAGACTCAACAAATGAGCAAGAAGGAGAAATCCTTTGTTGCTAAGAAGGAGAAGAGCTTGTTAGACCAATCATCCTCAGAGTCTGAATCTGAAGCTGAGGCATACATTGGTCTATATGCAGCAGATGAAGAAGATGAGTTTATTCAATTGCTGAACTCTATCTATGAACAAGAAGACCATCAGTGCATGGGACTAATGGGTGTATCAGAAGAATACAAGTGCCAGGATCAGCCTGGTCCTAGTAAGGTATAATGTTTTTCTAGTAATTTAGATTGTAGTACTGGCACAGAGTCAGCTACATCTGCATCAAGTGATGTGGATGGGTATGAGTCTGAAGGTGATATTCATCAGCTGATAGATGAATATGGGGACTTGTTGTAGAAACTAAAGAAAAGCAAGAACCTGGCCAAAACTCAGGCTAAGGAAATTGCAGATCTTAAGATGGCTGCATCTGACTTTGAGAAAGAGCTGGATCAAAAATTGAATGAGATTGCCAAACTGAAAACTATAACTGTTATTCAGATGGGCACAATCACATACAAAAATGATCTGATTAAAAGTCTGGAAGCCAGACTTCAAAAGGAAAAAAGATTTGGTGGCTAGTTATTCCAAGCCAAAATCAGTTTTACCCGTAATAGATGAGTTTGTGGCTCAAAAGAGTAAGGCTGGAATAGGCTTTAAAGGTAACACTAGGACTGTCCAATTCAAGAGAAAGGGAAAGCCTCAATCCAGCCACTGAATTTTAAAGTCCCTGTAGTTTTTGGAAAGGTACAAGTACCTTCTAACAAGTATGACCTTGAGAATACTCATGGTCATAGTAAGATTGAAGTTTTGAATGACAAGGGTGTTTATGTCAATAAGGAAGCCCATGTTCATAAACCCCATGTTCTTAAGAAATTAGTGGGTGTAACTGCAGCAGTACCAGCACAATACAAAAGGTTTGTTGTCAACCAGACTGTCAAGAATGTATCTAAAAATAGATACAACAAGTATGAATGTTGGTGCTGTGGCAAGACAGGTCATTATGCCATAGATTACTGGCACAACACTAGTGTCAGGAAGAAAAACAGTCTACCTGTTAGAAGAGCTGCAGGTAGATTTGGTAAGTATGAAGCTAACTTGAACCAAGGACCCAAGACTTACTTGGGTTCTAAGGGAAGGTAATTCTTTATTGCAGGTGAGTCCAAGTTACCATGCCCCTATATGGTACTTGGACAGTGGATGTTCCAGGCACATGACTGGAACAAAGGGATTACTGAAGGAGTATTTACCTATCATTAATGGGCCTAAAGTAATCTTTGGTGGATCTGAAAAAGGAATCATCAAAGGATTTGGTAACATTTCTACTAACCAGATTACTATCACTCAAGTGGCCTATGTGAAGGGTTTGAAACACAACCTTATAAGAATAAGTCAGCTGAGTGATTTAGGATATGACATTTCATTTATTAAGAATGGATGTCATATCAAAAGATCAAGTGATCAAAATGTCATATTGACAGGATATAGAAAAAGAAATGTGTACTGTCTTAACTTTGAGTGTGACAACAATGATTCTCTTATTTGTCTTGTAGCTGATGAGAGAGCCACTCATTGTGTCAAATGGCACAAGAGGCTAGCCCATCTTAACTACAAAATAATTGGCCAACTCTTTAGCAAAGAGTTAGTAAGGAATGGTCCAAAAGTTAAGTGTATAAAGGATGGGATATGCTCAGCTTGTCAAAAAGGCAAACAGACAAAATCCTCCTTTCATAGCCTTGAAAACAAGGATTCAGTGAGGTGTCTATACCTCTTACATATGGATCTTTTTGGTCCTATGCCAGTTCATAGTCTAGGTAGGAAGGTCTACACTTTTATGGTGGTAGATGACTATTCTAGATATTCCTGGGTGTTCTTTCTGAGACAAAAATAAAAAAACCCAAGTATTTTATATAGTTTTGTCAAGCAAATTTAGAATGAACTTGACAGTACAGTGGTCAAAATCAGAAGTGACCATGGCACTGAATTTCAATCTGAAAGTATGACAAGACTGTGTAAAGAATTTGGGATTATTCAAGAATTCTCCTCACCTAGAACACCACAGCAAAATGGTATTGCTGAAAGGAAAAATAAAACATTGATTGAGGATGGTAGAACTCTATTGAGTGACACTTCTCTCCCAGAATATTTCTGGGCTGAGACAGTAAACACTGCATGTCATGTGATCAATAGGGCATCTATCACCAAAAGGCACAAAAAGACTCCCTATGAGATCATGAAGGGTAGAAAACCAAACTTATCCTATTTTAGGATCTTTGGTTGTAAGTGTTACGTCCTTAACAATGGCAAGTCTTATCTAACTAAGTTTGCTGCCAAATCTCAAGATGGGATATTTGTTGGGTACAACAATAATAACAAGGCTTATAGAGTCTATAACTTGATTACTCAAGTTGTAGAAGAGTCTGTACATGTTGTCTTTGATGAAACAAGACTGATTAACAAGGAGTTGCCTTGTAGCTCATGCAGTTCTACAGGTATTAATGAGAAAATGGACAAGCTTACCATTACAGAAGAAACAACTGAAGAGCAGGAAGTGGAAAATGGTGGCTACTGTCTAGGGGGAGTACAGGACTCTCTAGATGCAGATGTACACCAAGAGGTGCAGCATATTGAAGAGTCTGGAGGTGTTCAACCAGAAGATAGTCTACCTCCAGCTGTTAGACACTTAAAGGATCATCCAGCAAATCAGATAATTGGTGATCTAAGACATGGAGTGCAAACCAGAAGCAGGAACTTGAACACAGTGCTTTGCTCAAGCTTCCCATCTCAACTGGAGCCAAAGAAATTTGAAGAAGCTATTCAAGACCCACATTGGATCGATGTCATGCAAGAGGAGCTAAATCAGTTCAGAAGGTGCAAGGTCTGGGAGTTAGTTCCTAAACCAAAAGACCACAATATCATTGGAACAAAGTGGATCTTTAGGAACAAACTGGATGAGAATGGAATCATTGTGAAGAATAAAGCAAGGCTTGTTGCAAAAGGATACAGGCAGGAAGAGGGTATTGACTTTGATCAAACCTTTGCCCCAGTAGAAAGAATGGAAGCAATTAGAATGTTCCTTGCCTATGCAGCATATCAAGGCTTCAAGGTATTCCAAATGGATGTAAAATCAGCATTCTTAAATGAAAATCTAAAAGAAGAAGTCTATATAGAGCAGTCCTAAGGTTTTGTTGATTCTCTTAAACCTGATTATGTTTATAGACTTAGGAAAGCTTTATATAGGTTAAAGCAAGCCCCAAGGGCTTGGTATGAAACCATGTCTACTTTCCTTATTGAGAACAAATTCTCAAGGGAAAAAATAGAAAAAACTCTATTCCTAAGGGAATCCAAAGGTAAGATAATCTTAGTCCAGATTTATGTAGATGACATAATATTTGGGCTTACAGAAAACAACCTTTGCAAGAAGATTGCTAAACTTATGCAAGGGAAGTTTGAGATGAGCAGCATGGGGGAACTTAAGTTCTTCTTGGGCCTTCAAGTAAGACAGACTGATGATGGCTTGTCCATATCCCAGTCTAAGTTCACCAAGGAGTAAATTAAGAAGTATGGTATGGAATCATCCTCCACCATGAGAACTCTTATGGGAACAAGTATGCCTATATGCAAAGATGATACAGGTAAATCTGTAGATGAGTCTTTGTATAGATGAATAATTGGCTCTCTTCTATATCTAACTGCTAGTAGACCAGACATTATGTATGCAACATGTGTCTGTACTAAGTATCAATCATGCCCTAAAGAATCTCATTACACTGCAGTAAAAAGGATTTTGAGATACCTAAAGGGAACACCTAATCTAGGCCTTTGGTACCCTAGGAATGGAGATTTTCTACTAACAGGCTATTCAGATGCATACTTTGTAGGTTGCAAAGAAGATAGAAAAAGCACAACAGACACCTGTCAATTTCTAGGAGGAAGATTGGTGTCTTGGAGTAGTAAGAAGCAGACTAGTGTTACAATTTCCACAGCTGAGTCTGAATATGTGGCAGCAGGAAGTTGCTATGCACAACTATTGTGGATTCAGCACCAGCTAGAAGACTATGGTATTCAGGTAAGTAGAACACCTTTATTTTGTGATTCTACCAGTGCTATCTCTATTGCTAATAATCCTGTTTCACATAGTAGGACTAAGCATATAGAAATTAGATGCCATTTTCTTAGAGAACATGTAGAGAAAGAGGACATCTCACTAGTATTTGTCAAAACAGATTATCAGATTGCAGATATGTTTACTAAGCCTCTAAATAAAACTAAATTCAATAAATTTAAAATTCAATTAGGTATGTTGAACATAGATTAGTTTAACAAATTTGGCTAACTAAATCTGTGTCGACACATCCAGAGAAGTGGTGTCGACACATCAGTAAATCAGTGTCGACACATCCAGAGAAGTGGTGTCGACACTTCAGTAAGTGGTGTCGACACAACCAGAGTAGTGGTGTCGACACATCCAGAAATTGTGTCGACACTTACAAATAGAGTCGACACAAAATTTCTGATGAACTTCTAAGTTTGTCTAGTGTCGACATATCATCAATTGGTATCGACACATAGTAGTCAACGTCGTTGTCGAGACAATAGAAGTATGTATCGACACATTTCAACAATGTCAACACTTTTAGACAATTTTTGCCCGCCTTTTGACCTTCTTTGTTTAGAAGGGTATAAATAAGTCAAGAACATATTCTGTCGACACGCTCTCCAGATTTTCGAGACTAAACCCTTGTGTCGACAAACTCTCTTCTCTCAATCCAAGCTTTCTCTCCATCCCAATGGCGCCAAAGGTTGAAGATAACGTTAATGAATGATATGAGTTGTTTCGTCATGCCTTTGATGATGCTGACTCAGAGATTAAAGGAGTAATTACCCTAATTACTGATAGTGGTTTGGAGTTTCTGGTATCTGAACCAACCAAGATATGGAAGAAGGAGATTCTTGAGTTTTATGGCGCGGCTGCTATAGACTCAACATGACTTAAGATTAAATCAACAGTTCATGGAGCAAGAGTCAAAGTGACCTTGAAAAGTTTGAGAAAAATTCTTCATCTTCCAAGAACTCAGGATGAAGAAGAAGTACCAGTATCAAAAACAAGGGAGGCCCTATAATGGTGTGGATTAGATCCCACCATGAAGATTGGAACAGCTATAAACAGGAAAGGGATGAATCAGCAAGGTAAATTCCTTTCAGAAGTAGTAGGAAAGGTTATTCTGTGTAAGACAAAGGGACATGATAGGATTTCAGCCTATATATTCAGCCTCAAGACAAGGATAATGTTTAAACTCAACACAGATTGGTCTGTAGTACTATTTGAAAAGATTAAGGAAGGCATCAAGAAGCCTAATTTGGCTAGAATAATGAGTCTATACTTGGCTGGAGCCATTCCAGAAGTCATGCACCAAATCCCTGGATCTAAAATTAATCATATGAGAAGAATGGACATCAGGATCATCTCCAAATGGGATAGGGTCCTCACCAAGGACATTCCTGATATAGCAAGCCAAGAAGCTGCTGAGAGATCACCTGCACAGGACACAATTGACTATGCACAGGTGCAGGGGGAGATAGATAGTGTATAAGTACAAGACCTGACTGAGAATGCACAAGTGCAGGGGGAGACAATTACTGCACAGATACAATGGGAAGAGAGAATTCACTTGGCAAGTGAAATGGATTCACAATCTATTCTTGAGAGACCTCATATCAACACTACAGCACTAGATGTGATCATGGAGGATACATCTATAGTTACTGATGCTCCTGAGAAAGCAGTATCACCAGTTCACACTCAATAAGAGTTCACTCTGGAAGAATTGTTTCCTGACATAGAGGGAGCAGCAGATAAGGAGGAGCAGGCTAACATTGAGGGGGAGCAGGTTAACATTGAGGGGGAGCAGCATAGGACTAAGAAGGAGCTGCCTCCTAGTCCTAAGGAAAGAGTAGACATCCCCAGTTCATCTGCTTCAGAAGATGAAGAGATCAGAAATGCCAAGAAAAGAAAACTGATGGTCTTTAAGATAAGAAGCCAGAGCTATAAGAAGGCATTGCAAACTCCTACTTCACAACCTGCCCCAGAGGCTGATTACAGCTCATTAATGGTGGCTTTGCAAGTTAAATTGGATGAGCAAAGAATGGCTCTTGAGAAGTATGTGGATGAAAGCCATAAATCACTTCAATTTGATTTGGCTTAGGATATTAAATCCATAAGGTTTGAAGTAAATCTTCATAATAAAGAAATGATAGATTGTTTCCACAATGGGGGCAATGCTGTAGTATTTCTGGCTGAGCAGCAAGTAGCAGTCAAGGCTCAAGTGGATGACATTGCTGTTAAACAAGGCTATGTCCTTGAAAATCAGATTAGAATGAATGAAAATCTGACTGAATCTCACAATAAGATAGTCACTGAAGTAAAGAAAATAGTTATTGCAATGACTGAAGCAAGGGCTAAGGAGAAAGAGGAATTTGATCAGAAGCTACAGGAAGCCTTGGATTCATTTAAGACATCCATTAATACTTCTCAGAAAACAGTCTCTGATCAGCTTCTTAAGTTAAAATCATTTTATAAAGATGGTGTCAATTTTCTTGATGGACAAATAAGATTTCAAAAAGATGACTTAAGAGATCACATTATAAGAGAAGCCATAAAGGGGGAGAGAGTGTTAGTCAATGCAGGCTCAGATCATGCCAAATGGATATCCAATAGCATCAGAGCCACTCTGGGATATCCACCCCTTTGTGATGATGACAATGTTGCTGAATCTGGTGTGCAACCTGCTTATGCTGGAGGTGATAAACCTGAAGGTTCTAAGATCATCTACCCTCCAGCAGATTTTGATATGATTCAACAACAGGTTCAGACAATATACAGTCCTCCACAGGATGTTGAAAATGTTATTATAGAGAAAGTTGAAATGCCAGAAGCTGCCTTGAAAGCTCAGCAGGAAGCTCAACTTTCAAAGAAAAGATTCAGAGAACAGGCTGAGTTAAAGCCTGATTTTGAGCAGTGGAGCCCTACTTTAAGAAATATAATTTTGACTGCCTAGAAAGCTGTGAAAGATCAAGTTCATGAAAGGGGCAAGTGGTATAATGAACATGAATGGCAGAAGTATGAGTCAAGGCAAGAAGCCATTGTGCAACATAGAAGAAAGGCTAAGATTGGGAAGATACCTCCTAATGCTTAGGAGTCTAGCAAGTACTTCCCTAAGCCTTTTCATTATTTTAAAAGGCAAAGGATTAAGGCTGAAGTTCAGAAAAAGGCAGAGTTGAAAGGAAAGAAGCTTATTGATGATGTAGAACATCCTGTGCAAGCTCAGATTAAGCCAGGAAAAGGCATAGTCATTAGGGAGCCTGATCGGCCTTAGGATAGATTTACTAGATTTTGCAAGAAAAAATGTAATTTTTAGTTTTAAAAGAAATCTATGTAAACAGTTGTTAAGAAACTTTTGGATAATTTAAACAAAACAATGTTTCATGTTCATTCAAGTTGCATTCTTATTTGGTGATGTGATTTAGTTATTTGTTTTATTTATAAGTTACCCTGTCATTTATTATTAATATATATCATCATATTTATTTATTATAAGTGGTGTATATCATTGACTAAAGGGTTATGACTTCTCCAAATATGAGGAGATTGTTGGGTACATGGGAAAATGTGTACCTGATTTGGAGAAGCCTCACTTAGCTCAATGATATACATCAAGGTGTATTTGATGTTATTTTGAGTTTATATGTGCAGGTTAAGTATTTGCTAAAATGCAGAAAAAGTTTCTAAGTCCATGTGTCGACACTAAAGGAAGTATGTGTCGACACATGGAAAAGCTGTGTCGACACCTGAAGCAACTGTGTCGACATACAGAATTTATTAGTCGACATCAACTATGTCGACACCGGGAGGCAGTGTCGAAACACAGAAATATTAGTCGACATCGACTATGTCGACACCGGGAGGCAGTGTCGACACACAGAAGTATTAGTCGACATCAACTGTGTCGACACCTGGAGGCAGTGTCGACACACAAATTCTGAGACTATATCAACTGTGTCGACACACAGGACTTGTGTTGACACATAGCAGAGTTTCAACAATGCTGATTGCTGTGAAGTAAAGAAGTGTCTGTGTTGACACAAAGAGACAGTGTCAACACACTCTACAGATGCAGTGTCAAGAAGCAGTGTCAACACAAAAAGAGTTATGTCGACATCACCAAAGCTTGTTTCGACACTTAATCTACTTGTGTCGACACATAATGACAATCAGTCTCACGCTTTGCTGACAAAGACAAAGGTTCAAGAACTGACTGGAGACTTGACAGCTATGTATTCCAACAAGTTTGCTTAAGCTGTCAGACTTGTCAGAAGTTGGTTAGAAACAGGATCAATCGGTTACCATCGATGAAGTCTATATATAGATGGATTCTGTCAAATCAACAAGAACAAGATGAACAACAATAACAACAACAGGAATAACTATTGAAGTATTGATCATTGATCAAGAAAGTGCATGTCACACTGAAGAAGATTTTCATGAGAAGATCTAAGGAGAATTCAAGCAAGAATTCTGAAGAAACTTCAGAAGTTCTGGAGAGTGAGAGAGATCTCCAACTGTTGAAGTAAAGAAGGGGACATTTACAAGTCTCTTAAGAAACAGATCTTGAACTAATCTGCTAAGAAGGATTCAGATCTATTTCTGGATTCTAAGAAGGAAGCTGGCAGCCACTCAACTTCAAAGGAGATCAACCCTACTTAGTTCAGATTCAAGAAGCTTTGAGGAAAGCTAAGAACAGGTTGATTTCAGCCATCAGTCTTATCAAGAAGCTGATCAAGAAACCTCTTATCCATTCTCTCTCAACAAGGGTAAGAGTCCATCTAAACACTTATCAAATTTTATAGGATCTTTTTATAGATCTTAGTTGTAAGCCTATATTATAAAGGCTGAGTGTAGGAGATATAGATCTCTGAGTGGTAGGGCTTTTAAGCCTGAGTGTAGGAGAAAATTTTCTCTGAGTTGTAGGCCTTGTGGGAAAGCTGAGGTAGGGCTGTTAGCCTGAGCTGTAGGAGTGTGGTTACACTCTGAGTTGTAGGAACCTTGTAGGGTTCTGAGTTGTAGGAACCTTTCAGGGTTCTGAGCGGTAAGATCTGTTGATTTGAGAAAAAGGAAGAAGTTAGGCCGAATCTAACACACTGCTAGATAGGTGAAGGAGGAAAGTGGATGTACCCAGACCTTGGGGAACCACTAGAAACCTGTGTGCAATCTGTGATGTATGTGTGATTGTGGATTTTGTGTTGTGATTGCTATAGAATAGTTAGATTCTATTTTTAGATCTAAATAATTATTCTGCCTTAAGTAATAAAAAAGAAAAGAACCTATTCACCCCCCCCCCACTAGGTGTTTGGGTTATCTTGAAATCAATTCTATCAACAACGCATTGCCATGGAAAATGAGTTATAACGATTAACGCAAGGCGAAGATAGTGTTGATACGTACTTGCACGAATTTATAAGGTTGGGACAATATGCGGGGTCAATCTTCGCGGATGAACAAAGGAAAACCAATCAGTTCTACCAAGGATTGCGGGATGAGTTGAGGTTCCTGCTTTCAAGTTCGGTGAACTAAGGATTTCAGGCATTGGTTGATACTGCGTGTGCACTAGAGAAGGACATGAAGCGGGTGCAAGGAAAATGGGACCTGGCTATAACAAAGCTAGATTTCAAAGCACCCCGCCCTGGAAAATCGTACTACCAGAAGAAGTGGGGCAAGAGGTCCAAGCCTTCTGGGCAAGCTTCTGCAACAGTTGCAGCGGGAGATTGACTTCTCTATTGAGTTGGTGTCAGGTGCGAAACCTGTGGCCCGCTCGCCATATCGTGTAACGCCAAAAGAAATGGCTGAATTGAAAGTCCAACTGCAAGAGTTTCTTGAACAGGGATGCATACGCAAAAGTATGTCACCTTGGACCGCGCCTGTTCTGTTTGTGAAAAAGAAAGACGGTAGTTTACGATTATGTATTGACTATCGTGAGTTGAATAAGCTGACGGAGAAAAACAAGTATCCGATTCCATGGATAGACGACTTGTTCGATCACCTAGTGGGCTCAACCATCTATTCTAAGTTGGATTTAAAGTCTGGATATTACCAGCTGAGGATTCGAGAAGGTGACATTCCCAAGATAGTATTTGGAACACGCTACGGGCATTATGAGTTCACCGTAATGCCGTTTGGCTTATATAATGTGCCTTCGATATTTATGGATCTAATGCACTGAACGTTTCGAGAGTACTTGGATCTATTTGTGATTGTCTTCATCGATGATATCCTAGTGTACTCGCAGTCTGAAGCCGATCATGCAAACCATTTGCGGTTGGTGTTGCATACCTTGCGGAGGAATAAGCTCTTTGCTAAATTCTCAAAATGAGTTTTGGCTGTCGTCGGTGGCTTTTCTTGGCCACGTGGTAAGTGGAGAGGGCATAATAGTGGATCCATCAAAGATAAGTGCCATCCGAGAGTGGCCAGTGATGTCTTCAGTGGCCGAGGTTAGGAGTTTCCTTGGACTGGCAGGCTACTATAGACGGTCTGTGAAAAACTTCTCATGGATTGCTCTGCCTCTGACCACATTGACGAGAAAGGATCAGAAGTCTGTTTGGATGTTGGAGTGCGCGCGAGCTTTTGAAAAGCTTAAGAGTCGTTTGACCACGGCGCCTGTATTGACATCGCCATATGGTACAGACGACTATGAGATCTATAGTGATGCTTCAGGGAGCGGCTTAGGATGCGTTCTGATACAGTTTGGTAAAGTGATTGCTTATGGTTCACGCCAGTTAAAAGTGCACGAACGGAATTATCCCGTCCATGACTTGGAGTTGGCGGCGATGATCTTTGCGCTGAAA
Source organism: Platanthera zijinensis (assembly GCA_039513925.1). Taxonomy (NCBI): domain Eukaryota; kingdom Viridiplantae; phylum Streptophyta; class Magnoliopsida; order Asparagales; family Orchidaceae; genus Platanthera; species Platanthera zijinensis. The sequence goes on along the minus strand of CM077085.1, from coordinate 178,319,172 downwards.
TTGTGGCGGCACTATCTATATGGCGTAAAGGTGGATATCTATACAGATCATAAGAGCCTAAAGTATCTGTTGGATCAGAAGGATCTGAATATGCGACAATGAAGATGGATGGAGTTCCTTGGGGACTACACCTTTGATATTCACTATACTCCCGGGAAGGGAAATGTGGTCGCTGATGCGTTGAGTCGTAGGACTCCGGTACGGGCAAGTTGGTTGCAGAGGCCTGATGAGCGTCTGATCCAGGAGTTGGAAGCGTTAGAGATTTATTTCGTTGACAAGAATTCAATAGCCGATGCATGCTTGAACTAGACGGAGGTATAGTATGACCTTGCGGACAGGGTTTGACGAGCAATGGAGCTTGATGAAAGTCTCAAACGCTATGAAAAGGGTGGGTCAGATGGACAATTCTCCTGGGATGACGGCTTGTTACGAAAAGAGGGCCGATTATGCGTCCCAAGTATGGGTAAGTTGAGATAAGAGTTGATGTATGAAGCTCACTTTGCAAAGTACTCAATTCACCCTGGGAGCACAAAGATGTACAAGGATATGAAGAAATTATTCTGGTGGCAAGGAATAAAGAAAGACATAACACATTATATGCTTAAGTGTCAAACTTGTGTGTTGGTCAAAGCGGAATGTCAGAAGCCTGGCGGTTTCCTGATGTCGTTACCTATTCCGGAGTGGAAGTTTGATGATATCTCAATGGATTTCGTCCACGGATTGCTGAGATCTCAACGCGGGAATGATTCAATCTGGGTGATTATAGGCCGGTTGACAAAAGTGGCTCACTTCCTACCGAATAAGAGGGACGATTCAGTGGAAACCTTGGCAAAGATCTATGTGGAGCGGATTGTCCGATTGCACGGTGTTCCCTGGAGCATCGTCAGTGACCGTGATGGGCGATTCACGTCAAATGATTGGAGGCTAATCCATCAATTATTGGGAACAAAGTTAGCATTCAGTACGGCCTTTCATCCCCAAACGGATGGCCAAACTGAGCGGACCAACAGGACGATGGAGGATATGCTCTGAATGTGCGCCCTAGACTTTGGTAAGAGATGGGAAGATCATCTCTATATGGTGGAGTTTGCCTACAATAATAGCTACCAAGCGAGCATCGGTATGGCTCCATATGAAGCTTTGTATGGTCGGAAATGCCGTACACCGCTAGCTTGGGCGGAAGTAGGAGAATCAAAAGTATATCCGCGCAAGGATGTCGAAGAAGCTACTTCGACGATACTCTCTATTCGGGAGAGGCTATTGATAGCCAAGGATAGGCAAGCCAAATACTACAATGCCAAGCATCAGAACGTGGAGTTTGCGATGGGCGATTGGGTATACTTGAAGATCAAACCCTTAAAAGGCGTGTCCAGGATTCGGCGGTTGAAAAAGCTAAGTCCGAGATATCTTGGTCCGTTTAAAGTGGTGTAGTGAGTTGGGGAGGCTGCCTATCGACTAGCTCTTTCGGTAGAACTGGGTGGCTTGCATGATGTGTTTCACATCTCTGTACTTCGAAAAGCCATCAAGGATCCAGCTCAAGTGATTGAAAATGATTGCATACCGGTCGAGTTTGGGCTAACGACGAAGGTTAGACCCATTCGGATCGAGCCGATAAACAGTTGCGGAACAAGAAGATTGGGATGGTCAAAGTCCAGTGGGACAATTGTGGTTGTGAAGAGCTAATATGGGAGCGAGAGCAGACCATGCGAGCGGAATTTTTCGAGCTATTTATGTAAACTATTGACCATGTACATCTTGTTGTAACATCTGTGGATACTGGTTTCCTTGCTATGAGCAAATTTCGGGACGAAATTTATTGTAAGGAGGGGAGGGTTGTAATACCCCAAAATCCAAAAAATCCCACAATGGGGTTAAGGCTCGGTTACACGGCCTGGGACACAGGCGTGTCCCAAGGCGTGTCCAGTGCACACGTCCTGGGACACGGGCGTGTCCCAGGGCGTGTCATGCTCTATTTTCTCGGGTGTGAATTTGGTCTCGAGAGAGCGTTGAGTGAGGCACACGACCTGGGACACAGGCGTGTCTCAGGGCGTGTCCTTCTATATGTCTTCTCGAGCACTCAACGCCATGCAGTCAACGATCATCAAGAGGTGACATGGCCAGGGACACAGGCATGTCCGAGGCCGTGTCCTGCTCGGGTGGTTAACCGGGCAGCGTTGAGTGTGGCGTATGGCCTATGACACGGGCGTGTCATAGGGGCATGTTTGGCACACGACCAAGGACACGGGCGTGTGCCCCAGCCATGTTCTTTTCGGGAATGTTGATCTTGTGTAAATTAAGGGACACGCCCCTCGACACGGGCGTGTACTAAGTTACACGGGCATGTCAGGTGATTGATATGGGCGTGTCTAAGCTCGTATTCTTGTCTGGGTGACTCGGTTCGTGTACAGCTTAAAGTACACGGCCTGTGACACGGGCGTGTCACAGGCCGTGTCAGCCCAAATATTAGACTTTTGTGGAGATTTGTGGCCGTTCGTTTCCTTCATCCTAGATCCAATGGCCCAGATATTTTCCTGTTAGGTTAAGTCAAGGCTTTGAGTGAAGAGTTCACTCATGCTTTGGATTATTCTCTTTCTAAAAGAGAAGAGAGAAGGGAGAGGAGGAAGGAGAAGGAGGAGAAGATCCAGCCACCGGTGGAGCTCCCGAGTTCCGATTCGAGATCTGAGGCCAGTTCTGTTGAGGCAAAGCTGCTGCGGTGCTTTCGAACTGGCTAGAATTTCAATGGCTCCCAAGATATCATCAAGGGTAACTATCTTCCTTCTTGGACAAGTGAAGTCCTCCTTTATGCATGAGCATGGGATCCTCCACCAAAAGGTGAAAGAGTAAGTGATCCCCGTGGGTTGATAGTTGTGATCCCGAATTGAGTCTGCATTTAGACCCAGAAATGTGTAGTACGGGATAGACATGTTGTTTGAAGCCCATCTGGACAGGTTGGTCTGGATTGGTGATGTTGCATATTGCACACCGAAGAAGACTCCGCGTATAAACGTGTAGTTTGTGGAGTGAATGGATTATGCATGTAAAGGAAAGTTGCAAGAAGTACTAGAATGAGGAATTCCAGGAAAATACCCATGTACTGCTTGTGTTGTGGCTACAGTGTAGCCAGTCCATTGTGGACAGTTTAGCCAGTCCTTGGTTGACAGTGTGTCTATTGTGAAGCCAATCCTTGGTTGACAGTGTGGCTATTGTGAAGCCAGTCCTTGGCGGACCTTATGACTAGTGTGAGCTGCGAGCTCTGAAAAGGCTTCTTGCCGAACAGGAAAGGTGAAACCGACCCATGCCTTTAGATATATCCTCGGGTACGCTATACTCGGTGATGGCAAGGCGACTTGAGCAATGGGGGGTGGTTGATCCGTACCTGCATTATGTCGACTGTACAGGAGAGCGGCAAGGCATTGAGCTTTCGTCAGTGGCATAATGAGAGTCTTAGTCCTACGCGCCAGTAAGACTAAATGCTCAATACCGTGTAAACGGTGGTGTTGACCCTGGTTCGTCGGTGCACCAAGAATGTTCCCTGAGTGTACGGATCGTCGAGCCGTATGGCTGACGATTGTGATGGATTGATTGTGCGTAAGAGCACAAGATATGATATATCTGTCTATGCATTGTTATTCCTACAGGTAAGGAATGCTACTGCCCTGGGAAAGGGGTAGGATTGTTATAAATTGGTCAGCTGAATGCTGACTGTTGCCTTGTTTGCCACCTTCTGGGTGGGCTGTCCCTATGCAGGTGCTGGAGAGCCGAGCGGGAAGTAAGGGCTGAAGTCCCTGCTGTTGCTGCTGCTGTCGCGGCCGCTGCTAGTCCTTGAAGGCTAAGCTTTATATTATGTGTTATTCATGTGTGGCCGGCCTGCGCGCCGATGTATGTAATCCACATTGTGAAAAAGAGGAACTGTAAGGCCTTAAGGCCAACTTGTGTTGTATTTGCTGTACACTCTTTCAAGAGTTAATATATAAATATGGTTTATATATGTAGTGGACATTCCTGGTATAAGTTTATCTTTATTGTTAAAATCTTCTGCTAGCATGCTCTGAGTTAGGATGCGATGGTATTGTGGTATTAACCTGTGACATCGCCGTCTATTTGTGGCATATCGTGTGGGGCCCCGGTCGAACCTTCTATTATATATTATTTAATGGGTGGAGTCATTTCAAGACATTCCAGATTATATATATAAATGATAAAAAATCATTAAGTTCTACATTAGGAGAGAAAAAATGTTAAATCCAACAAAAGTTATATATTTTCCTAAGTCTTTCAGCACTCAGAAATTCTCTTCATCAAGCTTTCTCTTTTGCCTTTGGAAGTAACCTAGGGGCTTCGGGATATACTTTGGAGGAGGAGGTGGACCATTTGGTGATTCCTCCAGTGAATCCTCCTCCTTGTCTCCTGATTCTCATGCTTATCCCACTATACTGATCTATAGTATCTAAATGTATTAATTCCAAGCTTTCTAAAATTTTTGCAAGTGTATAAGATGATATTCTTGCATATAGGGATCCACACTTCATAATCAGGCAAGTTTTGTATTTCAATCCTCCTTCTTTGCCTGACAAACATCTCTTCTTCACTAGGTAATCATAATCATCCCAATTTTTTTCATAATGGTTTGGTAGACTGTAGTCATAAGCAACTGCTAAAGTTATTTATGGCTCTGGAGAGTATTGTAATGGTTATATATTCAGGGCTTCCCTGGTGGCATTTGGGATTTAGATAGCTTGTTGAGCAGATTGATGAGTTTCTATCTTCTCCCTCTTTCTAATTTCTTCAAATACATATTTGTAGACAACTTCGTAAGAATTAGATATCTTTTGTTCTATCATATTAACTCCTGCAGTAATGTGTTTCTTTGTTTGCACCACATGTTCATCAAGAAATTGAGTACAAAAGTCTATTCTATCCCGCACATTCCTCCAATGCTCTACCATGTTGTTTGTTGTTGCTTGGAAATCTACATGAAGATTTCCTCCAGTGGCAACTTGATTCTTCATTATGGCCTGTCAACCTTGGTGAGTCATATCATTTCGATCTATAGTGTAATCTACAACATGTGTTGCCTTGATTAAAAAGTGAAGGGTTTTAGCATTTAAGTGATGCATCTCTTCCTATAGAACTATAATCTTCTCATTCATCTTAGTCCTCAGCCCTTGGACTATCCTTTGCACAAAACCTTCTATTGGATTCCTTTGACTGACCTACATGATTTGCAGTTTAGCTATAAAAGAACAATGTGGTACTTCACTTGTTGGTGGAGTTGGAACCTGGGGCTCTTTTGCTACCGCACTATGAGATTTTCCTATATAAGGCTCATAGTACTCATATAGATAATTAAGAGTAGATTCCTGTGAGATGATGTTATGAGTGTCTGGCTCGTCCAGCACACTCTTGCCTTTTCATAGAACTACTTCTTTCCCTTTGAAGATTAATTCTTCTGATTCTTCCTAAACTAGTGGTAGTGCTTGTGTGGACTTTACCACTCTCTTGATGACCTGGTCTACTTCATCTAAGTCAAGACTAGTTTGGGCAAAGTCTTGTAGATGTGAATCCCCCTCAATAATCTTAGTGATTGTCCTTTCTTCTTAATCAAACATCTCAATTTCTTGGGCAGAGTTTCCTTGGAGCAACTCTCCCTCAACTATCACAGTGCCTAAGACAACAATTTCTTGCTTTACTTATTCTTATAGAACTTCTGTATTCAAGATAGATAGTTCTTGTTGAGCTTCTCTCAGATCCATAGTTTTTGTATGTTGGGGAGCAAGTTTTAGATGAGCTTGTCCTAGTGCCATCACTTCAATATTAAGGCAGCAAGTTTTTAACACATTCATCCGTCATGAAGAATATAATAAAAGGTTCAGCAGGGGCCCCATGCCATATTCCATGGACAGTTAGCAGAGTTATGCATTGAAACCAAAATATACATGTGTCCTAACTCAGAGTTATATTTTAACTGAAGAATTAACATTAAATTAGAACCCAAATATAGGAATGTCCATTAATACACAATAGGAATGATATTTAAAATACATAAAGTATTTTGGCCTTAAGGCCTTACAACTGTTCTCTTCACAATAGTATTTTACATACATCGGTATATAGGCTAACCAAACATAAAAATAGTAAAAGAATGACCTTTGGGCCTTCGAGGGCCGACATAGCTCAAAGGGGCTTCAGCCGGCTACTTCCTGCTTGGCTCTCCAACACTTGCATAGGTACAACCCACCAAAAAGTGGCAAAATAAGGCAGTGGTCAACATTAACTGACCAAATTATAGTGACCCCACCCCTTTCTCGGGTGGTGGTGCTCCTTACCTACAAACAAGCAGCCTGACAATATCTTTATATGTATGTATATGCAATTTAAGCAATATTCATCAAAAACATTGGCGTGCATGACCATACGTCCTGTGCACTCAAGGAATATTTTTTGGTGTTCTGTACTTTCCCAAGCCCACAACCATCCTGAGTCTCAGACCGATGGTTATACTTGAGCATTCTAGTCTTTCCATCCCGTAGCCTAAGACTCTAACTATGCCAACGATGAAAGCCAAGTCTTTAGGTAATCAAGTACAAGAATGACATAATGTAGGTATGGGTCAGTTATTTTACGTTGCTCAAACCATCGTGCCAACACCAAAAGCTAAGGCAATCAAGACGGACGGCACTACACGAGCCAGCCTTGCCCTTACTCTCTTATCCTTCTCCTTCTTCTATCTCAAGATATATGAGAGAGAGAGAAATAATAAAGAATTCACATCTCAAGCTTTTATCATAAATCTAATGTCGCACGGTAACTTGCTCTGTGGTCAAAATCAAAAGTGACTATGGAACAGAATTTGAGTCTGGTGCCATGATAAAGTGTTGTGCAAGCCTAGGTATCTTTCACGAGTTTTCTTGTCCCCATACTCCACAGCAAAATGGAGTTATCGTGAGAAAGAATAGAACACTCATTGAGGCATATATCACAATGTTGAATAACTCTTCATTACCAGAGTAATTCTGGGCTGAAGCAGTCAATACAGCTTCTCACATGAAAAACCGAGCCTTAATCAACAAAAATCATCGTAAGACACCTTATGAATTTCTGAAAGGAGGAAAATCGACTATGTTCTACTTTAGAATTTTTGGAAGCAAATGTTTTGTGCTTAATAACGAGAAGTATCACAAAACTAAGTTTAGTGAAAAATGTTTTGAAGGTATTTTAATAGCGTATAGTAGCCATAGTAAGGCATGTAGGATTTTTAATAAAAAAAACCCTGGTTGTATAAGAGTCTATAAATGTTAAATTTAATGAGACGAGTATGCTTCATAGCAGCTCTTCTAGTATTTTTATTGAAGATGCAGTTTCAAAGCTAAAAAAGCTAAGCTTAGAAGAAGTGGTCAAACAAAAACTCTCAAGTTCCATCAAAGTCAATACTCCGAACTTGATTGAAGATGAAGAGCATCAAGATGAAGATCATGCACTAGAAGAAGCAGAACCTTCTAATGGCATTGCAAGGAATCTAGTGATCAACCATTCAAGAGATCACCATGCTGATCTGATCATTGGAGATCTAAGTGAAGGAGTTAGAACAAGAAGATGTACAACTAATAAAGTCTTGCATTTGAGTTTTGTTTCTCAGATTGAGCCGAAGAAGTTCAAAGATGCAAATAAGGATGCTTCAAGGATTGTTGCGATGCAAGAAAAGCTCAATCTATTTGAAAGGTGCAAGGTGTGGGAGCTGGTACCAAGGCCCAAAGGTCAAAAATGTTATATGGATGAAATGGGTCTTCAAAAACAAGTTGTATGAAAATGGAGTTATTATAAAAAAGCCAAGCTAGTAGCTTAAGATTACCGACAAGGAGAAGGAATTGACTTTGATCAAACTTTTACTCCGGTGGCCAGACTTGAAGATATCAGCAGATTGTTCTTAGCGTATGCTGCTCACAAAGGTTTTAAAGTCTATCAAATGGATGTGAAGACAGCCTTCCTCAATGGTAATTTAAAGGAGGAAGTATACGTGGAACAACTCCTAGGTTTTGTCATTCTAACCTTTCTTAATCATGTCTATTTTCTGAATAAAGCATTATATGATTTAAAACAGGCTCCCCGAGCTTGGTATGAGATGTTATCTAACTTTCTTCTTGAAAACAAGTTCTTAAGAGGAAAGATAGATAAGACATTATTTCTTAAGGAAGAAAAATGCAAGATCCATCTAGTACAAACATATGTCGATGATATAATTTTTGGATATACAGACGATAACCTTGGCAAAAAGTTTTTTAACTTGATGCAAGGGAAGATTGAAATGAACAGTATGAGTGAGATGAAATATTTCTTGGGACTTCAGGTGAAGTAATCTGAAAATGAAATTTTCATCTCTCAGACGAAGTTCACAAAGGAGTTACTTAAGAATTTTGGAATGGAGAATACAACCTCTATGATGACTCCAAGGGGTTCAACTATATCTCTAGATAAGGATGAGAACGAGAAATCTTTTGATGAAACTAAGTACAGAAGTATAATTTGACCTTTGCTCTGCCTCACTATCAGCAAACCAGATATAATATTTTTAATATGTATATGTACTAGATTCCAGGTGAACTCTAAGGAATCTCACTATGCCGCTGCAAAAAGAATTTTGAGATATCTTAAAGTCATACCAAATATTGGCATATGGTACCCAAGAAGTAATGACTGCGAGCTGATTGGTTTTTCAGATGCTAAATTTGTAGGAAGCAGGGATAACATGAAAAGCACTTCCGGGACGTGTCAATTCCTTGGAAGGAGACTTATCTCTTGGAGTAGCAAGAAGCAAAATTATGTGATAATTCCTACTACTGATTCGGAGTACAACTCTGCAGGAAGTTGTTGCGCACAACTTCTATGGACAAGGAATCTACTTGAAGACTATAACATGAAGTTGAAGGAGATTCTAATGTTCTGCAACTCATTCAACGCTATAGTAATTGCTAACAATCCAGTTTCTTATAGTCGAACAAAGCATATCAAGATACGTTCACTTCATCCGGGAGCATGTGGAGAACAAGGACATCAATCTTTATTATGTCTCAACAGACAAGCAGGTTGCAGATATTTTCACGAAGTTGCTGGATGAAACCAAGTTCACTTTCTTCAAAATAGAACTTGGAATGCTCAACAAGGAATCAGGAAGAACTCAAGAAATCTATCCAAGTGAAGAAATTCTCTTCAAGTTTATGCAAGTACTTCAAAAGAATTAAGTGTTTTCCGACAAATCGATGAGACATCACAAGTCCTTTCAATGAATCAGATGAGCACTCACATGAGCTTTCGATGAATTAGACAAACACTTACGTGAGCTTTCGATGAATGTACTTATTCATAATTTCTTTATTATTGAATACAAAGAATTTTTATCAAATATTCCAAGGTATGCGCCCCTTCGTTTTCCACAAAATAAAATATCTATATAAATGTTTAAAGGGCATTACGAGACTTCACGATTACTTCAAGAAACCCTCCATTGAACTATGCGACTAACTCTTCGTCTTTCAGCCGCTCGTTCGCTGTCTCCAGTCGAATCTTCTACAGTTCTCAGAATGGCTTGAAGGGGAACATGCAATCTTAAAGTTGGAGGAGAGCTAGTCAGATCGAGGTTTGCCAACACTTCTGATGAATTTCGAAACATCATCCTACTATTGGAAACCACCGGTTTTTTGTTTGTTCTGAAAAAGGAATGTCGGGTATTAGACTGATAGGTTCTTGAGTTTTACAAGAATGCGGAGCTGAAGCATGAAGGGACCTTAATCAAGAGCAATATTCGGAATTTTGAGGTTCGAATGAAGCCAAAATTTCTAAATCAATTTCTGAGAATGTCAGAGGTAGAGGAAGATAATGAGCTAGCTGATGAAGACTACAATAGAGCCCTATCTTTCTGTGATTTAGAGAAGAAATCTACAATAATTCAAATGAAGGAGGAATGATGAAGGCAAACTGTTAACTGATATTCTTGGGAAGGTGTTTTTGTGCAAGATCGGCACTCATGATTATGTTTCAGGAGATATGTTCAGATTGCTGATAGCTATAATTTGCAGAAAAGATATTAATTGGGGAATAGTCATGTTTGACAGAATAAAGACATGTTTCATGGCACCAAACTTTAGAAGAATTATCTCTCTTTACCTCAATCAAATAGACAAAAATCAGTTTGATATGTCCACAGGTATGCAAATTCATCATATAAAGAATATAGATGCTTCAATTTTTGCTATATGGGAACGGAAAATTCCCAGGCAAGGTGCAGAGAGAAGTTGGTGAATGTTCTGGTATGCAGGATAAACCTAACCCTGCATCCGTGGAGAAGGATGTGTCTTCATCCCCCCACCCCCACCCCTATGAAGCAACTGATAAAGTTGGTGTAGTTGCTAAGAGGGAGAACATAGAAGTATTAGCTGAAGGAAATGATGTAGTACCTGATGTTGTAGAAGAAACCCCTGTTGTAGAGACAGTTCCTAGTGGTCAGGCTACTAAAGAGTCTGCTGTTCAACAAGAATCCTATGTTGAAGAGGAAGTCCTTGCTGAGAAGGAACTTCTAGCAGGGGCTGAGGGGGAGCCATTAGTAGAAGGCTATCTCCAAGAGGACCTCAGTGTTGTAAGAGCATCTGGTGAGGGGTAGGCTGTAGTAGAGCCTTCTACCTAGGAACCACTGATTCATTGCCTTTTGCTCAAGAACCTTCCATCCCTAGGGGAAGATGCATCAAGCAGTTTTGAGATAAATTTTGACAGTTTTGAAGCTCCAAGATCTCAGGGTGAGAGTGTCCCTCCTTCAAAAATTTCTCTGTTACAGTCTATAGAAGCCCTGCTAGCCAAGCAGAAGGACCACTTTGATTTTTCTTTTAAAGAAGTCTTTCATAAAATGGTTCAAGTATAAAAAGATTTGAATGAATGGGAGAAGAATGAAGTTTCAAATGTGAAGAGGAGACTCCACTTCAGAAAACATGGAAAATTTGATCCTAATGCTCCTCCTCCACCAAGATACTATCCCAAGACAAATGCATATCTTGACAGTCAAAATGAGAAGAGAAAGGGGCAATCTTAAGACTGTTATTTCTTCTTATTCAGTTATGGTGCGAATGTCAGAAAATTCCACAAGAAATATTTATATAAATATTATTATTTTGTTGATCTCTATTATTTTGTTAAACTCATTTCTTTCCATTATGTCTTTTTAGTGTTTCTTATATATTCTTCTCTTCTGTGCAATTCAGCTTAGTATATAGAGTTTTGACTTCTTCAAATAGGAAGAGATTGTTGGGTATTGTATCCACAATAGCCTTGATTTGAAGAAGTGTCCCTTGAACTAAGTTTAATTGAGTTTGTATTTGATGTTGGTTTTAGTTATGTGTGGTTCAGGTCTTAATTAACAAGTACAAACCATTATCAAATTACAATAGGTCTCTAGACACAATTCTATACAATGTAATTCCTCATTGTATAGAACATTGTATTGACCCTTGTGTAATCTCTCTAATGGGGTGCACTTCATCTCTAGCATCCCAGAGAATGTTGTTGTTTAATAAGTTCAGAATTTGCTAAGTCATTTTGTTGAGTGATCTCGTGAGGACTCGTAAAATTTGTCGTGAACTCACGTAATAAATCGCTGAATTCACCGAGTGATCTCGGGTGTACTTGAGAGATCATTGAGAACTGATGTCCAGAATGGCTAAGTTAAAACAACTTAGAACTCTCATGTATACTCGACGAATTTGATGAGTACTTACGTGAGTACTCGTGAAATTTGTCCAATACTCTTGAGAGGTCATGTTAACTGCTTTAAGGTTCTAGAGAAAGTTTGAAGACATAGCTAGTTCAAGTCAATTCATCGTGTACTCAAAGAATTCGTCGAGTACTCTCGAGAGCTTTCATGTAATTCGTCGAAAGGTCTCGTGAAGCCAGATATCTCATGCAAGCACTTTCTCAAGTAGTTTCGACTAGTTCGTCGAGTGGTCTAGAGAGTTCACGTAAGGTCTTGACAATTTTGTACTTAAACAGTTTTCGTTCTCGTTTTGACGGCTTTCTAGATTTAAGGCTTTTGCCATATACAGTAAACATGGACGGTAGAACTAAGTTCGAAATCTAGTCGTTAGTGAGGAATTGCCTATAAATAGTCAAGGGATATTTCATAAAACCCTATTCGTAGATCTAATCGTTAATTTCCATAAATGATCGGGAATTCAAATTCAATTTTACGAAGAACATTGTCGCCGACAACACTCCTGATTTGTGATTCCTCTTACAAAGAAAATATTCGATCGATCTCAAGATTTCAAATTCAAATATTTTCATAGATCAGTCTTTTCTCAAGATCAGATCCGTGTTCTCAAATTTAAGATCCTTCTTCTTCTTCAAAATTTTAGACAAAGCTTTTACGCAACGAAGAAGGGATGTTTTCAGATCTGAGAAAGAACATTATTTTTAATCCAATATTTTTTTATTGCTTTCTAGGAAGTTGTTTCTTCTGAGTTTTTATAGATCCTTCTTAAAGGATCGAATGTAGGGGAAGTTATTCTCCGAGATTGTAGGATTTGGATACACCGAGTGTAAGATAATTATAATCTAAGTTTTGGGTGAAGTAGCCTAGTCTAGCCCGATGTGATAGATATGAGAGGCGGGAAAGTGGACGTACCCATCTTCAGGGAACCACTATAAATCTTTGTGTCTGTGTTGTGTTGTGATCTCTTGTTTTGTTTGCTTTATTTTGTTAAATTTTTAATTCCACTAAAAGCCGCGAGATTCAACTAGTCGCCCCCCTTAGGTGATTTAGGTCGACAACTAAATACTTTCAACATCTCTTTCTATGGTAGCAAAGTCAAACTCTGATGGTTCATTTGGATCTATTAGGGGCAGGTGAAGTGCAACCCTTGTGCCTTGAAGTATCCATAGGGCATGATTAGTGTAAAATCTCTCCCCCCGTGAATTGGGCACGACTGAGGAGAGATTCCTGCCCAGGACCGCCGCCTTACAATGACACCAACTATGATTTAGTTGCCACCACAAGAGAACAACCCTGTCGGCATGCATGATCATTCACATAGCCAACGAAAGAAGAAGTAAACAAGTCCACACATCACAGTATAGATATATAAATATCCAAACAAAAGGTCCACATGAGATAAATGAAAGAGTACGAGTAATAGAGCTTATGCTCAGTACATAAACATCATAAAATATCACTCTCTCTCTTAACTAACAATGCAGAATCTAAACCATATGATCATCAACCTGACGTCGAGTAGTAGTAGTAGTAGTGGTAGTGTGCGGCTCCGGCTCCGGCTCCACAGATCTTGGTGTCTCAATCTCTGGCTCTGCATGGTCGAACTGCGGCGGCGTCTCCACGTGTCCATAAAATGATGTGGTCAAACGACCGTCAGTCAAACTAGACTCAGTTTCTTCATCCCCGCCTCACCCCCGTGAATCCTAGGCACTGCGCGGGAGGGAGAAAGTGGAGGACAAATAATAGCAGAATGTATAAGCAGGTGATAGTGGTATAAATAGATAATTCACTAGCAGTTCTATATCAGTATGAGCAATAACAAAAGTATAAAAGTACAGTAAGAGGAGCTAAGTAAAACTAGTAAAGTAAAGCAACTACATTACCATAACAGAAGTATACCTTAACTTATATAAATTCCCATACAAACTTATAAGTTAAGATTTCTGAAATTGTAACTCATCATATAAAAGAGCTCATACTAATTTATATGATTAAGATCTGCAAGTGCGTATTCTATACCATGTTATGCAATGCAATGTTTATTATGTAACTCACACACATGACTCTGTGCATAGACCTTTCAAGCATCCCCATTTCTTTGGAGGTGTCCAACCTCTCAGGTACCAACCGTCGTGGCTCACGTTGGTAGTAGAGTGGGTGTCCCCACTCCTAGGAGGGAAGGCACACTAACAGGCCTAGACCTCTTGTATGCCTCAACGCTAAGAACACAACAACGGAGCCCCTGCATACTCTTGCTGACAACTACCAGTATTCTATGGTCGGGTGTGCTCTTAGGGGATATAGTCCTCCAAACCTCGGTGTAAACATCCTACCGGTCTCCCCAAAGTTCTACACTCAGTTCCAGAGTCTTCGTACTTCCATCGGTGTGCCTACTGGACCAGTACCGAGTTACCAACCACATAATACCCATCAGGTATAATAATACCCTTCCGAGCCCCCAGCTCGCATGACTAACCCGTCCTGATATCGACCAACTACCCGAGCTACCAGCTTGCAGGACTAACAAGTCTTATATCACTCCAACCCATACGTGGGTGAGATTGCGATAATATTCTATATTTCTATCAGACTACTATTATCTATCTTCTGGATTACTTAGCGATTTATGTTAACCTTGGACTTCCCGAGGTCTACCCTGTGAAGGGCTCACAGCGGTACTAGGAATTATGATGTGTTGAAGCCCATCATTCCCTTTCTCAAGCCACTTAGTAATGTTATGCTATCCTTAACCAAACCCACTCCAAGGGTTACTAAGTGTGCGACCCCTCCAAAACAACAACTGCTGAAAACACTAATTTTCCAAAATTATTAAATGTAGAACATATGATCTTGTTTGTGTGTATGCATAGGAATCCACCAAATACTTGTACTTAGTACCTAAGATTATTTCCTAAGACCTATCATGACATCTTAGACCTAATTCCAGAGATTGAAAATTTTCAAAAAATAAACAGTATTTATTATTGAAACCGATAACTGGCTTTTGTGGAGTTCTGACCACTGGGGAAGGGGGTGATCGCACACTTGTTTTTCCTAGCAAGCTTGACTAATTGAAGACTTAGAGCTCAAAACTGACCCAAGGCTCCAGCACGGAGGTCCCACCACATACCCGAAAGATCTTAGAGTGCTTGACCTCCTTAGCCAGTGCTAAGCTAAGGGCACCTAAGAAAGCTCAAGAAGATCAGAAGATAAGAAAACTTGTATGCTCCTCATTCTGAGGTACCCTCTTGAGTCTATTTATAGATTTCAAAGTTTATCCTACAAATAGTGTGGCTCCGCTATTCTAAATAGCTATATGCAACCCAAAGTGGTCTGCCAACCGCAAAACTCCACTATTCTGAGGAGCTAAAAGCAGACCTCTGAGGGCATCAAGATAATTCTTCCTCTGGACCCCACTAGGCGAATGGTCTATGAAGGAACCACTATCCTAAAGGGGCAAGTGTCGGGAGTTCAGGCACTCGCCTCCACGGCCCTCCAAAATGGGTCGGATGCAGGATCTGAAAGCCACTCGCCTAGATAGACAAAAGCCCTTACACCTACTATGGGTGGGAGCCTTCCCGCCTGCTATGGGGTGGGCGCCATTTTGCTCCCCCTGGGTGAATGCAATTCTGGAAGGTTTCACTCGCCTACTATTGCCCTCTTAGACCAAAATGTCCCGTAAAGCCTTGAACTTAGAGGGGGCCCACTTAGCGAATACGGGGTTGTACATAATCCCCGCTCTTTGCGAGCTTTCACAAAGCACAGAAAGAATCATCCAACCTCAGATATTTGATGAGTGCTTACTAACCTGGAAGGGAATCTTTTATGGATCCCTCTACGACTCTATAAATACCATAGGATGGCCTTGGAGTTGATATCCATGTTCGTCCTCAAATCGTCCCCTAATATTTCTCCATTTCGACCATGTACAACAGATTGACCGTGAAACCCCTCTCACAAGAGCTCATGGACCGGCTTGCGGCTGCACAAGCGAATTCCATCTCTAAGGCCTCCAAGTATGCTCCATGGTTCTCGTCCAAAAGTCCCACTGACTCACCTTACCGATCAAAAAGGGCAAAAACAATTCGGTGGAACCCCGCGGTGGAAGAGTCTGCTTCCCCGACCCCTAGCCTGAATCACGAGAACCTTGCCATCTTCACAGAGGTATTTTACTTGCCTCTATTCTAGTTGGAACCTTCAAGTTCTTTGACTTGAGCTCTAGGCCCTTTTGCAGGAAACCCTGCCAGAGAGTGACACTGGTGCTCCCCCAGCGAATACCGAGACCCTCAAGCTCCCTGAAGGTAGCAAACAGCCGGCTCCATAGACTGACCCCCAAGTTACCCAGGCTAAGACCACAGCCGTTTCGGGTATGACTGATAGTTACCTTCTCGCATCCCTTCAGCTGAATATCCTCTCGCTTACTCCCTTTTTTGCAGCTCCTCCCTTTTGGACTATGGGCCTGGTCAACCCAGCGCCCCAGACCCCGGCAGCTGATATCCTCAAAGAACCGTCATCAGGCCCTCGCCCCTCAACCGAGAAAGCACAGGTAGTCCTCCTCCTGTCGAGACCCACCTGTCGGCGCAAATGCCAACCTGTCTGGGATTGGGAAAAGCGCGCCACAGACTATTTGTGGGATCCTTTGAGGGAAGTTTTGGTCCTTCCCGCCAGGCTCCAGGCGGGATCTCCATACCAACGCCAAGTAAATTGTTGAACCTCGCCTTCTCGCTTGAGTATTCTGATTGTGACCGCAATTTCTTTCCATGTTACTTGGACACCTCGGCGGGGGCTCCCAAAGTTAATGAGGAGTTCTCATCCCCCCAACCCTCTCCCAGCGAGCTAGCAAACTTCCTTGGAGATCCTAGGGATGCCGAGACACTCAAGGAGAGGATGGTAGAGGTGCGGGCCAAACTGATCTGGATGCAGCAGGAAGACTCCCGCTGGGTGGAAGCACACCAGGCTACTACTGAGCGCCAGCTTGGGATCCTTGAGCAGGACTACATATATCTTGTCGGGGAGATGGAGCAGCAAGGCGGTGGGTACGAGGAGACTTCCCCAGGGAGGCATATCACGCGAGCTCGGGACCAGATTTTCTTGGTCAACAAGGAGCTGATGGCCGTGAGAGCCTACTACTACCCGCGAGTGCCCCTGCGGTCGGGTAGGCGAGGTCGAGGCCATTGTCAATGGGTCCAATACTAAGCTCGTCGGCGAGATCAAACCTGAGTAGTAACGGATATAAAAGACTGGGTTTCCTCCCCTTAGATACTACAGTAGGGGTAATCTCTGGAAGAGGGACAATCATGTTGTCTGCTGAATCTTGCTCAGAGACATCATTAACATTATCAGCAGCTACCATTACCTCATCAGTATCTATCTCATAATCAACAACGTCTAAATCATCCTTAGCAGTAACATACACATCATCATCAATTGCATGCTCAGAAGGAGTTGGGTAGCATCATCAACAACAGTCTCAACCTCAGGCTCCTCTGACACTATCTCAGTAATAGCAGCAGAATGAGGAACAGCTCTGGACTGAACTGACGGAGTGGAACTTGATTTCTTCTACTGACTAAAATGGCAAGAACACGTCGGCGAGATCAAACCGCTGGATGAAATCGTCGGGAGAATCCTACTGGACTGTCGGCTATGGCTTGCACTGACCTAATTTCGAGAACTTGGACTCGTCTAGTGGCTTCGTGAATAAATCTGCGACCTGCTTATCCGTCGAGACATAGCTGAGGGCTATATCCTTATTCTCCACATGCTCCCGGATGAAGTGATATCGTACTTCGATGTGCTTTGTCCAGTAGTGAGAAACTGGATTATTTCCGATCGCTATTGCACTGGAGGAGTCTCAATAAATCGTAATCTCTTTGAACTTCAGGTGGTAATCCTTCAACTGATTCCTGATCTACATCCGTACGCAACAACTACCCGTAGAGATATACTCTAACTCGGCAGTGGAAGTTGCCACACAATTCTACTTATTGCTGCTCTATGAGATAAGCCTTCTTCTAAGGAATCGGCACGTCCCGAAAGTGCTTTTCCTGTCATCCCTACAACCTGCAAAGTCTGCATCTGAAAAACCAATTAGCTCGGCATCATTACTTCTTGGGTACCATAAGCAAAGATTGGGTGTACCCTTAAGGTATCTTAAAATTTATTTTGCAGCGACGTAATGAGATTCCTTTGTGTTCACCTGAAATCTAGCGCACAGACATGTTGAAAATATTATATCGGATCTACTGGCAGTGTGTAACATCCCGACTTTTATTGGGCCACCAGAGCCCTAGTGGGCCCAATAAAAGTGACCCAAGCCTCTACCGGTGACCCGGTAGGAGGCAACCCTAGGCAAGGTATCGAGCAAGATAACTCCGAATTGAGTTCTGTCAGTTCCTGTGGCCTCGTATAGTCAATACGAGCGCATCAGAACTCGTTTAGTTGGACCCCGAAGTCATATAGTGGATGTGACCATTCTTCGTAAAATGCAACAGAAGCGAGATTTTGGATATCAACCTAAAGAACTCTGAATCAAGTTCTGTCAGTTCCTCTGGCCTCGAATAGCCTATATGAACGCATCGGAGATCGTCACGACACGATCCGAGGTCTAACGACAATTTTACACACTTCGACCATTTTAACGCGCTGCGACACGCAGATTTTGGACTTTCGCCAAACGGACTCCGATTCAACCCCAGTCAGTGGTGTTGGACTAGTGTAGTCAATACAAAGTCAACGAAAGTCATCCCGGTCAATTTCGACGATAATTGGTCAACCCGTGGTCAAATCAAGCCTAGTCGTGCACTGAAAAGCGTGCGCACACCAATTTTGACATGACACCCGAACCTTGACCCGACCCCGACGACTTGAATCCACTTTGACTTTAATCAGCAAGGGGGACCCACCCTTGGGTTTACTTGGTCAAACCCTCCTAGAAATCCACCTTTTTGGATTTTTCTCCAAGTGAGGGGCTCACCTACTCTCTAGGAAGGGTGGCCCAAGCCCATGCCCCCCTCACTCTCCTTTGGGCCCCAACCAGTAAGCCTCTCTAAGTTAATGGAGGCCCACCCTATTTCCCTTTCCTCTCTCTCCCCTCCTCTCTTTCCCACCTAAAAGCCCAAGCCCAAAGTGAGGGCTTGATATTTTTTTCCCATGTGGTGAAAATCTCTGGACTCCAGCTATCCTTGCACAGCTGGAACGTGGGATTAATCCCTCCTTAAGGAGGGATTAGTCCCACACCATCCAAAGGGAGGAAGCTCCCCCTCCACCTCCCTATAAAAGCCACCCAACCGCCCTCTCTTTCCCTCACAGCTCTCAGAGCAGCCCTCCCCCTGCTTCCCCCCTCCCCCTCCACCACCACCACCCTCCATGGCCGACCAAGTTGGCCCCTCCCGAGCCCGCCAAACCCAGGTGGAACGCTCTTTTCCTCCCCCCTCACCATTTCTGGCGCAGCGCATGCGAGCTCCGGCGGCCGGAGCGCAGCCGCCATCACCCCCATCCTTTCTGTTCAAAAAAAAACTCCGACGATGGCCGGCGGTGGTAGGCCGTCGGACCATCGCTGGAGGGAGCGCCCAGCCATGGGTAGTTGGCCGGAGGCAGAGCCATGGCCGGGCGGCGGCTGGGAAGACCCGTAAGGGCTCCAGGAAGTGCACAACGCGGGCGGGGGGGGGGGGGGGGGAGGGGGTGGTGGAGAAGATGTACAAGAGTTTTTTTTATAAAATATAAATTACATTATTATAATATATAAATATTATCATATTATAATTAATTATGGGTTAATTATTTTTAGAAACTAAAATAGATGAGGGCTTCCTCCACAAAAAATTTGAGAATTTTTGGAGTTGATTTGGTATTTTTAAAAGCCCAAATAAAATTTGTTTTGCCAAATTAAAGGCCCAAAATACTTTGGAAAATTATAAAAAATTTTACTACGCTCATTTTAGGCTCTCTTAAGGGTTGTATCAAAATTTGGGATCATGGGGATAAGTTTTGATATTTTTCCTAAAATCTAGAGCCTAGGGCCGCGCTCGGTAAATATTACGCTCATTTTCCTCGAAAGCGAAAATTGGAGCGTGCGGCCACCATTCCTAAATTGAATAATAAGTGGAAGTTTTCGTACTGACAAGAGTGGCTGAGGCAAGTGACCAAGCTTCGTGTGTTTCGAGATTTCATGAAACCATCGAGCGCCTCGACTCTCGGGTGATTTGGGTCCGCTCGGAAAGTGAGAGTACGAGTAGCGAGTTGCAAATTATTCTCAACAAATAATGAGGGTGTAACTCCTGATAAGCCTCTAATCCGATTAAGCCGTGATTAATAAGGCGCAACCAAATCCTAATCGGATCTTAATAAAGGGTGTAACCCAATGAAGCCTTATTAAAAACTGAAATAAAACTGAATGTGCCTCGTGAGAACGGAGATGAGACTGAAGCCTCCTGGATGGAATGATTGGACTACTAACCATTTTCTTTATGATTATTTCATTCTTGCACTGGTCCTGTTCCTTTATTCTTTTCAGTTCAGTACTTTCAATTCAGTTCTACTCTAGTCTCGTACTGGTCAAGTACTTTCAATTCAGTTCTACTCCAGTCTCGTACTGGTCAAGTACTTTTAATTCAGCTTTACTCCAGTCTCGTACTGGTCAAGTACTTTTAATTCAGTTCTACTCCAGTCTCGTACTGGTCAAGTAATTTCAATTAAGTTCTACTCCAGTCTCGTACTGGTCAAGTACTTTTAATTCAGCTCTACTTCAGTCTCGTACTGGTCAAGTACTTTCAATTCAGTTCTACTCCAGTCTCGTACTAGTCAAGTACTTTTAATTCAGCTCTAATCCAGTTTCGTACTGGTCAAGTACTTTTAATTCAGCTTTACTCCAGTTTCGTACTAGACAAGTACTTTTAATTCAGTACTACTCTAGTTTCATACTGGTCACATTTCTGTCCAGCACTTTAAATAAGCAGCATAAACACTGCGTTTGTCCTCATTACAATTTACTATTATAATCCTGGGTCCTGCTCTGACGAGCAGTCGTTATTAAGGTTGAGCCTTTGTTGGGGATAACCGGAGTTTAGGTATTCCTCTAGGTCTAGCCCCAAATAAAGCGCTCTCACACTCCTTGTCAAAAGTAGAGCTAAGTGCCGCCACCCGAGGTTTGAATCCTAGTAGGGCGGGACGACGTAGACCCGGTGTATATTATATTTGTCGTTGATTGATTGTTTGTAAATTACTTGCGGTGGAATAGTGACGGGTCAGTCCCTCCCGCAGACCGTTCGTACCGGTGCGGGAAGGTCGACGACTCAAGGAGATAGGGAGATGAGTACCACGGGTGACCGGCCATTTTATTCCCCATCGGGTTTTCCTCCGCTGGTCGGCCAAAATGATTTGCTGGATGTCGCTCACATCCAAGAGTACACCAGGTTGTACGTTAGGGCCTGAGGTTGTGCAGTACGATCACCCCCAGAAGTGGTAGGACTGGCCACTGTCACCGACGGCCACATCGGTGAGGCCCGCGGGGCTCGCTACCCTGCTGGAACAGAAGCGGTCCAAACTATGTCGACATAGGGTTTGTGTGCGGGGCTGTGAATGCCTGCGGTGTGCGTGGCTATGAATGCCTGTGGTGTGCACGACTATGAATGCCTTCGGTGTGTGCGCGGCTGTGAATGCCTGCGATAGAATTCAGGATATGAAAACTTGTGGTGCTGATGAGCTAGTAGAGCATTGTTATAACCGTTTTATACTATTGTTGTTTTTTCCAGTTATACTGCACTCTTTTATATTTGCTCCTAGCTGTTCATATATTAAATATTGTGTTAACCCTCTCTTGCTTCAGCTATTTACTTCTGTTAGGTGGGTGGGTGCTCATCCCCAGGATGTGGATCCGGGGAGGAGATTTGTTTCCACTTAGCTCTGTGACTAATAGTTATTTGATTAACCATTCACAGGAGGTAGAGCACCTTAATGATCCGCTGCCGTAGGAGATTACGCCAGCAGATAGGTCTACTCGAGCAGATGCACCCCTGCCGTCCCCAAAGTTTAGAGACGTGAGTTCCGCCGAGCATTGTAAAGAGAGTATATGAGGATTATATGTAGCACATGTATAGCCCACGGGCTTATATAAGTACTTAGGCTTCGGACCTAGAACCGTTGTGATTTTGATATATGATATATAAATTTTCAGTGGTTTCCTGTTAATGCTTCCACTATATTCTGATGGGTTGTGAATGTTATGATTCGAGCCGATCAATGCGACCAACTAGTGCTTGGATAGGGTGGAACGTTTCCCCTATAAGCACTAGGTGGGCGTCTTCCGCCAGTAGTACCCCTCCGGCCCGACCCGGGCAAAAGGTTGGGGTGGTATTACAAATGGATCAGAGCGATCAGGATTCTTCCTTGTGGAGCAGTCTCAGGATCCCTCCGTCCCTCGCTTCGTTTTAGGTTTGGGATGAACCTTGCAGCGGAAGCCTGGTGGACCCTAGTATAGAGGATTAGGGATTCTAGACTGTACGATAGTACGCCCATACACCGTTGTTTTTCGCTTGGGTTGTCATTTTTGCAAATTTCCCTTACTTTGCAAAATACTGACACTCTTTCCTATTACTTTTCAAGATACCGGAGCACAGTAACGGGGGATCCTCATCCAGAGGATATGTTCCAGCTACCCCACCACCAGACCCGGTCACTCCCGTGACTGTACCATTTTCTGAGACAGATATGGGGCAGACATTGACGGCTATACTAGCGACTTTCCGGGATGCCCTGGCACAGCTACCGCGAGAGATGACCGCACCCACCGATCTGCTGACGACTTTTCGAGGACTGTGGCCTCCCCCTTTCAGGGGTACAGAGACGAACATTCAGGTAGAGAAGTGGGTGGAGCGAGTGGAGGAGCTATTAGTAGGGATGATGTGCCCAGCTGTGGCAGCAGTCTCTTTGGTGGTGACCCTCTTAGAGGGATATGCGAGGGATTGGTGGAGAGCGGCTAGTAACTCTACCTTTCGAGGTCGGCCGATGAGCACGATTCTTTGGGGAGAGTTCTCCATAGCTCTACTAGAGTTCTTTATCACAGATGCAGACCGAGCCGCGCTACAAGAGAGGTTCTTGCTAATCCGACAGGGCAACCGCACTGTGGCAGAGTATGAGAGAGATTTCATACACCTGGCACGCTTCGCCGGGAACCTGGCTGCCTCCGATAGGGATAGAGCTTCTCGGTTTTACCGAGGACTACTAGACGACCTGAGGCAGACCCTGATTATGCTCTCTCAGGCCACCTTCCACACCATAGCCACCCATGCGACAACCTTAGAGTTGGACCAGCAGATAGTGGCTCAGCGGCGCAGAGGTCAGGTAGAGATTCCTCGAGACCAGAGGCGAGACGGAGGAGGCGCTCCCCACAGACAGGATAGAGAGCGTAGGCAGCGATGCCGCAGGCAGCCTTATAGGAGCCCACCAGCACCCCCAACACCCCCAGCTGTGCAGCCAGACGCCAGACCAGCTCCAGCACCGCAACCCCTACTAGTGGCCCGACGAGATGTTCCCTTGGAAGGGAACTGCTTCTTATGTCATCAGCCAGGACATATGAGGGCCTTTTGCCCTCAGGCAACGGGGAGACCTGGATTGGGAGCAATTCAGGGTGGACAGCCGGCACGAGGGTAGGGTAAGAGGGGCCGCAGAGGCAGAGCTTGCAGGAGAGGCCAGCAGGGCCGAGCAATGCCCCAAGATGCCTACGCACTGGACCTGCAACACGGACCGGCCCCTGACATAGTCATAGGTATATATCTTAGGCGATAGGAGATATCGGATCTTCCACTGAAATTGTATATTACATATGTATATATGTATATGTATATTAGTTGGATGATATATACCTATATATATTTTTCTCATGTCATCAGGAATCTTGTTGGTAGAAAGACTTCCTTCCAAAACCCTTTCCGATACAGGAGCAACTCGTTCTTTCGTCTCCCACGAATTCATCGCAACAAAAGGAAATGTTGTTTGTTCGACCGGACTGTCTATACGAATCCGTTTATCGGACGGATCGGATATGACTTCTATCGAAAAGTGCTCATTCCAGGCTGTGCTAGGAGAAGTAGAATTTGAGATCTACGTAACCATACTAGCAATAACGGGATTTGACATAATTATGGCGATGGATTGGCTGGCCGAGCCCCAAGCCCAGATAAACTGTTCCACGTGAGAAGTCCGGCTACAGAACCCAAATGGCCAGACCGTCACGTTGACAGTTGTGCCCTCTGTCTCGCATATTATCTTGACTTCTACGCAGATGGTGAAATCCGTTTGACAGAAGGACGAAGTATACCTTATCTACTTCGAGATGGAAGATAAATCCCAGGTGCTCACCAAAGTCCCGGTAGTCCGCAATTTTCCGGATATTTTCCCTGAGTCCCTCCCGAGATTGCCACCCCAGCGAGAGGTCGACTTTCAGATCGAGCTCGTGACCGGAGCACGACCAATATCACGAGCCCCCTACCGAATCGCCCCAAGGGAGCTGACTGAACTAAAGATCCAGCTACAGGAACTAATAGATGTTGGATTCGTCCGCCCTAGTTCCTCGCCCTGGGGAGCCCCGGTACTTTTCGTCCAAAAGAAAGACGGGACTCTGAGACTTTGCATCGACTACGGGGAGATGAATTAGCTGGTTGTACGCAATATCTACCCCCTCCCTAGGATCGACGAACTATTCGATCTGTTTCAAGGTGCGTCAGTGTTTTCCAAGATGGACCTTAGATCCGGCTATTACTAGCTTCGAATCCGAGAGGAAGATATCCCCAAGATTGCCTTTAGCTCCCGATACGGTCTATATGAGTTCCTGGTGATGCCCTTTGGGCTCACCAACGCGCCTTACGCCTTCATGGCCCTGATGAATAGAGTCTTCGAACCTTTCTTGGATCACTTTGTCATCGTATTCATAGATGACATCCTAATCTACTCGAAGACCAAGATGGACCATACTCGGCACTTGCAGATGGTGCTACTAAAAATCCGAGAGCACTATCTCTTCGCCAAATTCAGTAAATGCGAATTCTGGCTAGAAGAAGTTGGATTCTTGGGCCACACGATAAACAAGGAAGGAGTGGCAGTAGACCAAGCCAAGGTCCAGGCAGTACAAAATTGGCCGCCACTCAAGACGGCTGTGGATATCCGGAGTTTCCTTGGTCTTGCCGGATACTACAAGAAGTTTGTCGAGGGTTTTTCCAAGATTTCCCTACCCCTAACTGCTCTCACCAAGAAGGACGTCACATTCCGATGGACGCCGGTGTGCGAGGCTGCATTCGTCGAACTAAAGAAGCGGCTAACTTTTGCGCCAATCCTTATGATCCCCATAGGAACCGAGGGATTCCAAATCTACACTAATGCCTCCCTGAAGGGATTGGGATCAGTCCTAATGCAGTACGATAAGGTTGTGGCCTATGCTTTGCGGCAATTTTAAAGCAACATGAATTGAACTATGCAGCGCACGATTTAGAGCTGGGCGTCGTCGTCTTCGCCCTTAAAATTTGGAGGCATTATCTGTACGGAGTAAGATGTGAGATCTTCTCCGATCACAAGAGCCTTAATTATATCTTCACGCAGAAAGAGCTGAACCTCCGGCAGCGCCGATGGCTGGAATTCTTATGCGATTATGACTTCGCTCTCCAATATCACCCCGGGAAGGCTAATAGAGTCATTGACGCCTTGAGCCGCCAGCCTGCAATAGCCGGGAGTTGGATGGAGCAGATCCCTAAAGAACTCTTCCAGTCTTTGATAAACAAGGAGATTACCATGGTTACCAAAAGAGACCCGGAAGAGTACTACTCGCAGCTGTATTGGATGGAAATCCAATGCGACATTAGGGACCAGATACGATAAGCCCAGAAGATCAACCCAAAGGTGATACCGATCATCCGATCTCTGCAAGGAGGGGCACAGGAAGATTATAAACTACATGACGGGATTCTGCAATTCAAGCATAGCATTTTTGTTCCTGCTACCGGAGGGATTCATGAGGAAATTCTGTAAGAGGCCCATTAGTCAAGGTATTCAATTCACCGTGGCGTAGTTAAGATGTACGTAGACTTGCGCAGGACCATCTACTGGCCTGGAATGAAAAGAGATGTCATCAACTTTATGGCCCGGTGTCAGACCTGTCAGAAGGTTAAGGACAAATGCCGCAGTCCAGGAGGCCTATTACATCCCCTGCCAATACCAGAGTGGAAGTTCGAAGACATCTCCGTGGACTTCTTCCATGGCCTACCTTGATCCCGTGCTGGGAATGACTCAATTTGGGTGGTCGTAGATCGACTCACCAAGGTAGCGCGGTTCATTCCAAACCGATAGGGTGACAGAGTAGATATCCTGGCCAGGATGTTCCTAGAGCAAGTAGTACGATTCCACGGAGTGCCAAAGTCCATCGTGTCAGATTGTGACGGGCGTTTCACATCTAAGGAGTGGAGGCGGGTGTAGGCGTATTTGGGAACCAAGTTGTCCTTCAGCACCGCCTTCCACCCGCAGACGGACGGACAGACGGAGAGGACGAACTGGACAATGGAGGATCTTCTTCGACTATGCATAGTGGAGCACAATGAGCCATGGGAGCAGCTGTTGTCGTTGGTCGAATTTTCATACAATAACAGCTACCAGGCTAGCATTAAGATGGCTCCATACGAGGCATTGTATGGAAGACATTGCCTAACCCTGTTAACTTGGGCTCATGAATAGGACCCGGAATCCTTGGGAGTGGCTTACATCGATGACACTACGGCACCGATACGGCTGATTCAGGAGCGAATGCGGAAAGCGCAGAGCCGGCATGCTAAGTATTATGATGCACAACACCGACCGGTGGAGTTTAGCATGGGGGAAATGGTGTTCTTGAGAATAAAGCCCTTGCATGGTGTCTCCCGGTTGAGGAAGCAGAAAAAGTTAGATCCCCGCTTCTTGGGCCCCTATCCGGTGATAGAGCGTGTTGGCCCCGTCGCCTATCGTTTAGCCTTGCCCTAGAGTTGGGGAATCTTAACGATGTGTTTCATGTCTCTTCCTTGAGACGAGTCCTCCGACAACAAGAGCAATACCTTCCTACTCCACCGGTGCAGCCACAGTCAGATAGATCCGTCCGGCTCGAACCCGTCAGAGTAGTGGATTATAAGGTCAAGACACTACATAACAAAACCATTCCGATGGTTAAGGTGCTATGGTCAAACTGCGGACGAGATGAGTTCACGTGGGAACCTGAAGCACTCCTCCGAGAAAAGCACCCAGAGCTCTTTCCCCAGGTATGTTACTTTTCCCCTACTTCAAGCACATTTTTGGGGACGAAAATCCTTTTATTTTTATTGGATTATAACATCCCGACTTTTATTGGGCCACCAGAGCTCTAGTGGGCCCAATAAAAGTGACCCGAGCCTCTACCGGTGACCCGGTAGGAGGCAACCCTAGGCAGGGTATCGAGCTAGAGAACTCCGAATTGAGTTATGTCAGTTCCTGTGGCCTCGTATAGTCAATACAAGAACATCGGAACTCGTTCAGTTGGACCCCGAGGTCATATAGTGGATGTGACCATTCCTCGTAAAATGCAACGGAAGAGAGATTTTGGATATCATGCTAGAGAACCTTGAATCAAGTTATGTTAGTTCCTGTGGCCTCGTATAGCCTATATGAACGCATCAGAGCTCGTCACGTCACGATCCGAGGTCTAATGGCAATTTTACACACTTCGACCATTTTAGCGCGCTACGACGCGCAGATTTTGGTCTTTCGTCAAACGGACTCCGATTCAACCCCAGTCAGTGGCGTTGGACTAGTGTAGTCAATACAAAGTCAACGGAAGTCATCCCGGTCAATTTCGATGATAATTGGTCAACCTGTGGTCAAATCAAGCCTAGTCGTGCACCAAAAAGCGTGCGCACACCACTTATGACACGACACCCGAACCTTGACCCAACCCCGACAACTTGAACCCACTTTGACTTTGATCAGCAAGGGGGACCAACCCTAGGGTTGACTTGGTCAAACCCTCTTAGAAATCCACCTTTTTGGATTTTTCTCCAAGTGAGGGGCTCACCTACTCTCCAAGGAAGGGTGGCCCAAGCCCATGCCCCCCTCACTCTCCTTTGGGCCCCAATCAGCAAGCCTCTCTAAGTTAATGGAGGCCCACCCTATTTCCCTTTCCTCTCTCTCCCCTCCTCTCTTTCCCACCTAAAAGCCCAAGCCCAAAGTGAGGGCTTGATATTTTTTCCCATGTGGTGAAAATCTCTGGACTCCAGCTGTCCTTGGACAGCTGGAGGGTGGGATTAATCCCTCCCTAAGGAGGGATTAGTCCCACACCATCCAAAGGGAGGAAGCTCCCCCTCCCCCTCCCTATAAAAGCCACCCAACCCCCCTCTCTTTCCCTCACAGCTCTCAGAGCAGCCCTCCCCCTGCTTCCCCACCTCTATCGGAGCTCTGGTGGCTGGAAAAAGCCAACCCGAGGAGCTCCTCCCCCTCGACCACCACCACCCTCCATGGCCGACCAAGCCGCCCCTCCCAAGCCCGCCAAACCCAGGTGGAACCCTCTCTTCCTCCCCCTCCCCATTTATGACGTAGCGCATGCGAGCTCCGGCGGCCGGAGCACCGCCACCATCACCCCCTCCTTCCCGTTCAAAAAGAAAAAAAAACTCCGGCGATGGCCGGCGGAGGCAGGCCGCTGGACCACCGCCGGAGGGAGCGCCCGTCCCCGGGTAGTTGGTCGGAGGCGGAGCCACGGCCGGCCGGCGGCTGGGAAGACCCGTAAGGGCTCCAGGAAGTGTACAGCGCGGGCGGGGTGGGGAGAAGATGTACAGGAGTTTTCTTTTATAAAAAATAAATTATATTATTATAATATATAAATATTATAATATTATAATTAATAATGGGTTAATTATTTTTAGAAACTAAAATAGAGCCCTCATGAAAAAGTTTTAAACATGAAAATTATATGAGGGCTTCCTCCACAAAAAATTTGAGAATTTTTGAAGTTGATTTGGTATTTTTAAAAGCCCAAATAAAATTTGTTTGGTCAAATTAAAGGCCCAAAATACTTTGGAAAATTACGAAAAAATTACTAGGTTAATTTTAGGCTCTCTTAAGGGTTGTATCAAAATTTGGGGTCATGGGGATAAGTTTTGATATTTTTCCTAAAATCTAGAAGCCTAGGGTCGCGCTCGGTAAATATTACGCTCATTTTCCTCGAAAGCGAAAATTGGAGCGCGCGGCCACCCTTCCTAATTTGAATAATAAGTGGAAGTTGTCGTACTGACAAGATTGGCTGAGGCAAGTGACCAAGCTCCGTGTGTTTCGAGATTTCATGAAACCATCGAGCGCTTCGACTCTCGGGTGATTTGGGTCCGCTCGGAAAGTGAGAGTACGAGTAGCGAG
Organism: Platanthera zijinensis; assembly: GCA_039513925.1. NCBI lineage: Eukaryota > Viridiplantae > Streptophyta > Magnoliopsida > Asparagales > Orchidaceae > Platanthera > Platanthera zijinensis. The sequence continues at coordinate 178,290,035 of CM077085.1, read as the reverse complement.
TTGCAAATTATTCTCGACAAATAATGAGGGTCTAACTCCTGATAAGCCCATAATCTGATTAAGCTGTGATTAATAAGGCGCAACCAAATCCTAATCGGATCTTAATAAAGGGTGTAACCCAATGAAGCCTTATTAAAAACTGAAATAAAACTGAATGTGACTCCTGAGAACGGAGATGAGACTGAAGCCTCCTGGATGAAGTGATTGGACTACTAACCATTTTCTTTATGATTATTCCAGTCTTGCACTGGTCCTATTCCTTTATTCTTTTTAGTTCAGTACTTTCAATTCAGTTCTACTCTAGTCTCGTACTGGTCAAGTACTTTCAATTCAGTTCTACTCCAGTATCGTACTGGTCAAGTACTTTTAATTCAGCTTTACTCCAGTCTCGTACTGGTCAAGTACTTTTAATTCAGTTCTACTCCAGTCTCGTACTAGTCAAGTACTTTCAATTCAAATCTACTTCAGTCTCGTACTGGTCAAGTACTTTTAAATCAACTCTACTTCAGTCTCGTACTGGTCAAGTAATTTCAATTCAGTTCTACTCCAGCCTCGTACTGGTCAAGTACTTTTAATTCAGCTCTACTCCAGTTTTGTACTAGTCAAGTACTTTTAATTCAGCTTTACTCCAGTCTCGTACTGGTCAAGTACTTTTAATTCAGTACTACTCCAGTTTCGTACTGGTCATGTTTCTGTCCAGCACTTTAAATAAGCAACACAAACACCGCGTTTGTCCTCATTGCAATTTACTTTTATAATCCTGGGTCCTGCTCTGAAGAGCAGTCGTTATTAAGGTTGAGCCTTTGTTGGGGATAACCGGAGTTGAGGTATTCCTCCAGGTCTAGCCCTAAATAAAGCGCTCCCACGCTCCTTGTCAAAAGTAGAGCTAAGTGTCGCCGCCCGAGGTTTGAAGCCTAGTAGGGCAGGCCGATGTAGACCCGGTGTGTATTATGTTTGTCATTGATTGATTATTTGTAAATTTCTTGTGGTGGAATAGTGGCGGGTCAGTCCCTCCCGTAGACCATTCGTACCGGTGCGGGAAGGTCGACGACTCAAGGCGACAGGGAGATGAGTACCATGGGTGACCGGCTGTTTTATTCCCCGTCGGGTTTTCCTCCGCTGGTCGGCCAAAATGATTCGCTGGATGTCGCTTACATCCAAGAGTACACCAGGTTGTACATTAGGGCCTGGGTTTGTGCGGTATGATCACCCCCAGAAGTGGCAGGACTGGCCACTGTCACCGATGACCACATTGGTGAGGCTCGCGGGGCTCGCTACCCTGTTGGAACAGAAGCGGTCCAAACTATGTCGACATAGGGTTTGTGTGCGCGGCTGTGAATGCCTGCGGTGTGCGTGGCTATGAATGCCTGCGGTGTGCGCGACTATGAATGCCTGCGGTGTGTGTGCGACTGTGAATGCCTGCGATAGAATTCAGGATATGAAAACCTGTGGTGCTGATGAGCTAGTAGAGCATTGTTATAACCGTTTTATACTATTGCTGCTTTTTCCGGTTATACTGCACTCTTTTATATTTTCTCCTTGTTGTTCATATATGAAATGTTGTGCTAACCCTCTCTTGCTTCAGCTATTTACTTCTGTTGGGTGGGTGCGTGCTCATCCCCAGGATGTGGATCCGGGGTGGAGATTTATTTCCTCTTAGCTCTGTGACTAACGGTTATTTGATTAACCATTCACACGAGGTGGAGCACCGTAATGACCCGCTTCCGTAGGAGATTACGCCAGCAGCTAGGTCTACTCGAGCAGATGCACCCCCGCTATCCCCAGAGTTTATAGATGTGAGTTCCACCGAGCAGTGTAGAGAGAGTATATGAGGATTATATGTAGCACATGTATAGCCCACAGGCTTATATAAGTACTTAGGCTTCGTCCCTAGAACCACTGTGATTTTGATATGTGATATATAAATCTGCAATGGTTTCCTGTTAATGCTTCCGCTATATTATGATGGGTTGTGAATGTTATGATTCGAGCCGAGTAAGGCGACCAACTAGTGCTTGGATAGGGTGGAACGTTTCCCCTATAAGCACTAGGTGGGCGTCTTCCGCCAGTAGTACCCCTCCGGCCCGACCCGGGCAAAAGGTTGGGGGGGGGGGTTATTACATAGTGAGGTAGAGCAATGATCCAATTATGCTTCTATACTTGGTTTCATCAAAAGGTTTCTCTGTCTCATCCTTGTCCAGAGACATAATTGAACTCATTGGAGTCCTCATCGAGGTTACGTTCTCCATTCCAAATTTCTTTAGTAGCTCTTTGGTGAACTTCGTCTGAGAGATGAAAATTCCATCTTTAGATTGTTTCACCTGAAGGCCTAAGAAATGTTTCAGCTCTCTCATACTACTCATTTCAAACTTCCCTTGCACATGTTTGGAAAACTTCTTGCAAAGGTTGTCTTCCGTAGAGCCAAATATAATGTCATCGACATAGATTTGCACTAGCAAAAATCTTGCCTTTTACTTCCCTAAGAAATAATGTATTATCTATCTTTCCTCTTGTGAACTTGTTCTCAAGAAGAAAGCTAGACAACGTCTCATACCAAACTCAGAGAGCTTACTTTAACCCATAAAGAGATTTATTAAGAAAATAAACGTATTCAGGGAAAGTAGAGTTGACAAAACCTGGAGGTTGAGCTACGTATACTTCCTCTTTCAGATTCTCGTTGAGGAATGCTAACTTCACGTACATTTGATAGACCTTGAATCCTTTTAGGGAAGCATATGCAAGAAACAACTTGATCGCCTCGAGCCTGTCCACTGGAGCAAATGTCTGTTCAAAGTCGATCCCCTCTTCTTGTCTATATCCTTGAGCTACAAGCATGGCTTTACTCTTTATAATGATTCCATTTTCATCCAGCTTGTTTCTGAAAATCCATTTGATGTCGATCACGTTCAATTCTTTGGGTCTGGGAACTAACTCCATGACTTTGCACCTTTAAAACTAGTTAAGCTCCTCTTACATTACCATAATCCAAGAGGCATCCTTGTTTGTTTCTTCAAACTTCTTTAGCTCAACCTGAAAAAGAATCTCATTAGTTGTACCTCTTCTGGTTCTAACACCGTCGCCTGGCTCTCTAATGATTTGATCAGGTGGGTGATCTCTGAGGTGTCTGAACACTAGGTTTCTTCTTCTTCCACCAGCAAGTTCTGCCGCATCAGGTGCATCCTCTGTGTTTGGTTCATCTAGTTATTCTTCATCCACCATACTTGGATCGACGACCTTGACTGAGCTTGGAGTGTCTTCGTTAACGGCTTCTTCCAAGCTTAGTTCTTCAAACCTGGTACCTGTATTTGCACCAATAACACTAGACGAGCTGCTATGGAGCATGCTTTTCTCATCAAATACAGCATTAATAGACTCCTCTATAACCAGGGTTTTCTTATTGAAAATCCTATACGCCTTACTTTGGCTACTATAGCCTAAAAAAACCTTCAAAATATTTATCACTAAACTTCGTGCGATAATACTTCCCATTATTAAGTACGAAGCATTTACTGTCAAAGATCCTAAAGTAGGACACAGACGGTTTTCTGCCCTTCAATAGCTCATAGGGAGTCATACGATGTTTTTGTACGCGGGGAGAAAAACTCATGAAAGATACCTTTACTTCCACAGAATTCTGTCATGGCACCAGACTCAAATTCTGTTCCGTGGTCACTTCTGATTTTGACCACTAAGCAGTTTAATTCATTATGAATTTGCCTAACAAAATTAGTGAAATAATCAAAATTGTCTGACTTGCATTTCAGAAAGAATACCCAAGTAAAACATGAGTAGTCATCAACAATTACCAATGTATAGACTTTACCTCCTAAAATGTGAATTGACATAGGACCAAATAAATCCATGTGAAGTAAATAGAGACTTCTAGAGGAATCTTTTTCAGAAATGTCCTTAAAGGTAGCCCTTGTCTGCTTACCCATCTAGCATGCGTGACATGGATTCGCTTTGAGGCACTTAATATTGGGGGCATCACGCACCAAGTTGTGAGAAAATAACATGTTTATTGTTTTGAAATTAATATGTGTTAATCTCTTGTGTCATTGGTCACAAAGAGACGCACTACTTTTAGCCAAAAAATATACTTGTGTAGAGTTGTCTAGACATAGAAAATTTAAACAAAAGAATTTCTACTCTGAGTGCCTGTTAAGATTGTCTCCAAATTTACAGATGATTTTATCAAATACTTGTCCTTATAGAACTCAACGATATAGCCTTCGTCACATAATTGACTTATGCTTATCAGATTATGCTGCAATACTTCAACATAAGCCACGTCTATGAAAAAGACCATGTCATTGGAGATCATACTATAGCCTTTCGTAATTCCCCTTTCATACCCTCCAAAGATAACTTTTGGTCCGTCTTTAACTGGGGTGAATTCTTGTAGTAGGCTTCTTGTCCCGATCATATGACGAGAACATCCACTATCCAAATACCAGATCGGAGTTTTATTGGCTTTTGGACATACCTGCAACCATAAACCATTTTACCTTAGGAACCCAAACATATTTGGGTCCTGGGTTCTTTGTTAGTTTGACACCACTAGGATCATTAATGTTATGAGTGGTCGGTCTCGCACTATTAACTTGTGGTGCTTCAAAATTAGCAGGGTTAAACCAACATTCTGCGCCAAAATGACCAATTTTGTCGCACCACCAACAATCAAACCTATTGTAACTTCTCTTGTGCTCTTGCTTTACCCTTTGAATTTGAGGTCGAGCAGGGGATACATACTTAAAGGTGGAAGCCTCCTTATAGCAGCAAACACAAGGCTTCTCAGTCTCCTTAGCCTTGGATACAATAGGTTTGGCTTTCGGTGCCTTCTTATAATTAGTTCCATGAACATAAGGACCATATTCTTTTAGATTTATCTCTTCATAAGGGGCCTTGAAAACACTTGCCCTAAAGTCTCGGGGACGGAACCATCCTTGATAGCGCTTTTTAGGCTCTACATAGGTAGGCCTAGCAAAGTGCCTATAGGACGTCTCAGAGTCATATTTGTTCATGGGGAAAATAACCTTCTTAAAGGAGGGTTGAATCTGAGGTGCCTTCTCTTTACCTTTGGAGGTAGCTCTCATAGAAGCCTTGCCTTTTTTCGCTACGTGTCCAAGACCACTACCCTTCTTTGGAGCGGAAAATTCATCGATGAGAGGGAGAATAGTTCTCGGCTAGGAGTAGCTCTCAATAAGTTTCCTCTCCACCAAGAGCTTTTCTTCTAGCTCATTTAAGTATTTCTCATTTAGGCTTAATGTCACAGCCAAGTATTTCAATTCCTCTTTTAAGTAGTAGACTTTATCTCTGAGAGCAAGTAATTTTGCAAGTTCCTCCTCCCTGTTTGTTTCCAATTCCTTGAGGGAGGCAATCTCTTTTGCTTGTTTTTTGACTACTTTGCGGCATTTGTTAAAAGCTTTCAAAAGTTCCTGATGTTGAGCCATCAAGTCGGAATCGTCTTCTTCAGAAGAATAGCATTCATGACCATTAGTTGATGTTTCTGATTTAGAGAGTATCGTGTGCGAGTTTACCTTCCCGTGATACTCAGAGTCGCCAACTTCCTCGTCTGATCGAGCCATAAGCCCGAAGTAAGCTTCTTCATTCTCTGAACTGGATTCACTTGAGTCGATGTCACTAAGAGTCTTTGACTTCTTAGCGATGAAGCTTTTCTCTTCCTTCCTCTTGCCCTTGAATGATCTCTTCTCTTCTTTCTTGGATTCTTCCTTCTTTTTGTACGGGCACTCAGCAATCTTGTGTCATGTCTTATTATAACAATAGCACACAACATCAGAGGAAGAATGTTTATTCAGTTTAGATTTATACCTCTCCTCTCAGTTGTAGCTTTTCTTGGAGCAATCACCATCATGATGCGATCTTCTGAACTCAGAGGAGGAGGACTGATTTTTCATTTGTCTCCTCTTGCTGAGTAATCTTTTGAACTGCTTAGAGAAAAGGGAGAACTCTCCATCAGATAGCTCAGAGCCTGACATGTTTGCCTCAGAGTCCTCTGGGGTGTCTAGATCACGTGTCCTTACTGGTGACACAGCTTTATACTTTCTCGAACCTTAAGCCTTCAGAGCTACCGACTTCTCTTTGCTTGAAGTTCGACTACTTTGCTCCTACTTATTTCTGGTATTCTTCTGGAGTTTATAGGAGAGTAATTTTATAAAAAGGTTCTGAGGGTAAATCTCTTGCAACTTCACAAACTCCCTAATGACTACAACTTTTGTATCCCAGACCTTTGTCAGGGATCTCAGAAATTTGTTGTTGAGCTCGCAATTAGTGAATGTGCGAGCATAGTTTCTAAGGTCGTTGACGATCTTGAAGAATTTCTCGAAGCTGTCTGCAGTAGTATCATTTGATCTTTGCTTGAATGCCTCATATTCTTGACTGAGCAATCATCTGTGATCGTCTCGAACTTCTTCAGTACCTTCCATGAGCACAACCAGACAGTCCCACATCTCCTTGGAAGATTTGCAGGTGAATAAGTTTTGAAGCATAGAGTCGTCCACTGCACTGGCTATAATATTCTTTGCTTTCTTATCCAAGGAGATCAAAGCAATTTCATCCTTCATCAGATCCATCACCTTCTTAGGGATCATGACGGCCGAATTCAGAGCAGAAGGCTGAGTAGGAATATGAGGTCCAATTCAATAATATGAAATATTCTGGGATCTATGGCCTCCATGTAGAATCTCACTCTTTCTTTCCACATAGGAAAGTTCTCTTTAGTACACATTGGTAGTTTCATAGATGGCATATCCTTGCTTTTGTCCATAGCCACGAAGCGGAATCTCTTGACACTAGATGGGAGATCTTGTTCAAGGTGTTAACCTTATACCGAACAAAACCTCCCTCTGATACCAATTGAAAGTATCTAGTGTCCACCTAATTCACCTAGAGGGGGTGAGTAGGTGATGTAGGTGTCTTTTCGTGGAATAAAAATTACAAAAAAATGCAAGCACACAGAACACAGAGATCTATAGTGGTTTCCCGTGTTGGGTACGTCCACTGTCCCTCCTCACCTATCTACTACGAAAGGCTAAATTCAACTACTACACCTTTCTTAGATTTAAACAAATCTTACACCATGGATCCGCAACTTCTATAACTTTGAGATGACGCTCTTACCACTTGGAGAACAACTTTTCCTACAACTCGATCTACAAACGGATCTACAACTCGGAGATAAATGATGCAGGCACAAGGTTTTGACGGACAATTAGCAATTCAAAATATAATTATGCGCAAACATTCATATTTCCAAATAAAGAAAATTCTGACTAAGATTGCGATTTTGAAATAAAGTCTAAAAATCTGTTCCCAAAAATAATTCATTTGAGGGTAAGCCTAACACTCCAATTTATACGAGAAATTCTGGATAAAATAACCCTTGAAATTTAGATTTAAATCAAGCACGATTTTCAATATAAATCAGAACCAAATACTAGCCTTCTATTTCCACCAAAACTCACAATAGTTTAGAAAGAATCACATGAGAGATGGTATCAGAAATCGTTACCCAAAATCCCACGAGAATTCCTTCCACGAGATGGGTGGAGGATGCACGCACGACGGTGGTTGATTCTATTCCCACGCAACTCCACGGTTCCGCGCCAGACGATGAAAACGCAAGCCATCTTCCTTCGCAAAACCCTAGAAGAGGGAGTTCCTTGAAAAATCCAATAGTTATATAGGGATGAGAGAGAAAAGGTGGTGGATAATAATTATAACATATGGTGAAAGGGTGGAGGCTAGGGTGAGATGTGGATGGCTGGAGTTTGTCTTATTTTTTTGTGAGGATTTGTGGGTCGGTTACGTATTGGAGAGGAGGAAGGGCTCGGGTTGGTGGTGAGGGGAGTGGCTCTTATTAGTGGTGGTGAAGGGTGGTCGTGATTTAGGAGAGTGGGGAAGGGGTGGCCGGTGGCTTAAAGCAAGGAGGGGATGCTCTGGTTGGGATTTGTGGTGGCCAGAAATTATGGGGGTGGAGGAGGTGTGGTTGCTGTTCGGTTTGTTCTTGGAGGAAGAGGGCAAGTGGCGGTTTGGATGGAGCTAGGGTGGCCGGCGGTTTGTGGGGAAGTGAAGAGGGGCTGAGAGAAATAGAGAGGGAGGGAGAGAAGAGTGGCTGGCGGCCAAGGAGAGGAGGAAGAGGGAGGGAGAAGGGCTGGCCAAAAATGGCCTTAGGGGTGGAAAATCTCTCAAATTTTTTTTTGGTTTTCAAATTTCATTCTTCAGTCTAATCAATCCTTTATAACATGGCTATATATAGCCTGCACCACTCAATCTCCCTCCATTCAAAATTCAAAATTCAAATTAAAAATATGTTGGTTATATGCACCCATCATAGCACATGAAATGAAATAATTAAAACAACACATGATTGTTATAAGCACCCATCATTACACATGAAATGAAAATTAAAACAAACATAAAAATGACTTAATAATTATTAATAATTATTAATAAATTATTAATAATTATTAATAAATTGGTTTGCGCCCCGGGCAGATATTATGGCGACGCTCCACATGGTCATCACGGCGCCGCAAATCTTTATTTGAAGGCGGAGAAAGTTCTTCGGTAAGCGCGTCGTCACTGTCTTCAATATGTTGAGGGCCGTCGCCTCCATCAATCCTCCCCCGCTCAAAATTACTCATCACCGATGAGTTTATCTGAATGTACCAGTACAGGAGAGCATCATCCCAAAGAAACACATAGCAGCAAACAACACCACTTGGAGAAGAGAGCACTTCAACCTGAAGTATCCTGTCATGCAAAAAGGTGGTCCTAGAGAACCTCAGAAAAGCATTATTCAATAAAGGATAACAAATTTCTACATCAACAACCAACGTACCTCCAGTGAAGACCGATGAAGAGAGCGATCCAGGCACAAACTCACTACCCAAACCATAAGAAAATAAAGTGGACCCAAACGGACAGACAGATAATTCAAGTGGTGGATAAACATATAGCTTTAAATTAGAAACATTAAAAATAGGGGTAATACCCCAATCAGTGGATAACTTCAAATGATATGCGTATTCTCCTAATTTCATTAATATCCGAAAAAGGTCCAGTTCGCCAACTCGCCAACTTTCTATAGTGCCTGAAGGCAACCGTTTAGGGACGAGACGCATCATAACTAAATCACAAATCATATAGTGAGACGCTATTTTATGTAAGCTAGCATGAATTTGATAAGATATAATTTGTATGGCTAGCATTTCACTAATGTGCTTATATAAAATGTGATCATGATGAGCATAAACTTGTGTAAGCTTATTTAATATATTCGGTGGAGGTAACGGAACTAATTAAGGTGGCACCAACGGAACTAAATAAGGTTGCACCAGCATAACTACATCAGGTTGCACCAATAGTACGAGATCAGGTGGCACAATAGACGACCACTTCACTAACGTATAATCAGAGATTTGGTTATTCTTAAAAAGTCAAGAGAATACAGAACTATCAAAAATGATATCGTGACCAAACACAAATTCCGTCAACACACTAAAACTTGTACGACGAGACATGTCCAAAGAAGGGGCCCGCGGGATTGGCAAAATAAAATGACTATGTTCAAACATACCAAACTCGTGTCCTAAAGGGTCCACTAAACGAGTCAACAGATCAGGTAGGAGAGTCGGGAAAACTAAAACCGGGAGAGAGTTAAAATCATATTCAATTTCATGCAACGGAGTCAGCATCAGGGGACGCTCATCCGGGCCTACTTCAATAACGTCTTCCAAAAGTATAACTCTCTCACATGGAAATTCTTCAGACACATTAGACACGCCATCCAATTCAGAATCAGTAAAGGCCTTAGAAATGGGCAAAATCAAACCCGACATAAATTTTAACTCAGAGTGAACTTCAGATAATGGAGATAACAATAAAGAACTATCGTTCGGGTTCATAGCGTTAAAATCATCCAAACATAAACTTCTCACATAAGGTGAGTCTTCCCAATCAGTTGGAACATCCTTTAAGTCTCGGTCATCAATAATAATATTGAAATACTCACTCACAGGCTCCTCAGATAACTCAAGTATATTCTCAGTAGGTGTAATAGTAGGCTCTAATACGGTAGGGATCATATCCGGGAGAGGGCACTCAATAATAGGGTGCACAGACACAATGCTAGTAGGGCACGTAATAGGCAAAGAGATACTCTCACAGCTTGGACTATCATCATCATCCCAAACATCATCTTCTAGATATCTAGGGATTCCTTCAGACTCAGACGCATCAGAATCGTCGGGCACTAACGAACATATCATAATTCTCTCACCTATGGGGTCATCCTCAAAATCTAGAGATAGTATATCAACATCAGCATCCTCAGAGGTATCAGTAACTATCTCTAGGGACTTAGGTATCGAGGCTAATGGAGGCATAACCCTAGTGGTAACATCTATCGAGTCCACAACAAAAAACCTATTAGGAGAGGTTTCCCTAACGGGGGTTGGTGGTCCTAATACGGCCTTTCCGGTCTGACACGAGTGTGCATTATTCCTAAGAATGTAGTGCTTCTCAATTTCTACTGCCATAATAAAAGTGGTGTCTATATCAGTGTGAAAATAACGCAGTAATTTACCCTGGATGTAGGAGTTTAACCCCTTACGAAACCTAGAGAGGGTGATCTCTGACAACTCCTTCACACCATTACTAACCATCATATCCTTAAAAAGACGCATATAATCCGAGACCGACTTGTTCCCTTATTTAAGGTTAGTCAAATCATCAGTTATCTATCGCTTGGTCTGGGTGTTTGGCTTATAATCATTCCTAATGGAAGGTATGGATCTAGTGGCAAAACTATACTCACTCAAAGGCTTGTTGTTAGTAGGGCGAAGGTAGGCGGGATCAAATTGATCCGAGAGTAGGCTACGCATGTGCGGCCAAGGGTAACGATAGCTACCAACATGACGCTCTTCGTTTAACCAAAACAACTGGGCTTGACCTACTAATCGCTCTCGGGCAAAGTTAACCTTTTTGTGGTCATCCCATAACTCTAATCCCTTAAGCCAATCTCTAAAAATTTGGGGACATCCTAAACCATCATAAGTAGGATAAATATGGTGTGCCCTAAGGGTGTGTTTAGCCATATCCTTAGCATAGGAATAGTCTAACCGGGCAGTATATACGTCATATGCCACTTAGTGAGAACCGGAGAGGAAACTCACCCGGAACTTATCCACATGCAATGCGAAATGAACCTGGCCCTATTTAATTTTCAAAGATGGAATTGTTCCCACTTAATAACTATGACGATAAAAAAAAAATTTTTTATTTGCTTGCAGGAAATAATATGAAAATTATTAAATAAAATTTTTTTGATTTTTTGTTGCTAAAAAAAAAAAATATAGGCCGCTATTTGCAGACCAACAATTAGATTTTAAAACAACTCAATAAAAATAATGACTTAATGAAAAATATTTTTTTTTGTTTTCTTACTAAAAAAATAATGGAAAAATTCCAGAATCTTATTTTTTGAGATTTGAGAAAAATTGAAAATTTTAGGCCGCTATTTGTAGACCAAAAATTTTAAATTGATTTTTTTTATGTTGTGCAATGAACGTGCAAGGTGCGTGTCGGTGGTCAAAGCAAAAGGGGAAGGGGCCAATTAGGAAATTGACGTGAACCTCCATCTGATACCAAATTGATGTAGGCCCAAGGTTTCGACGGACAATTAGCAATTCAAAATATAATTATGCGCAAACATTCATATTTCCAAATAGAGAAAATCCTGACTAAGATTGTGATTTTGAAATAAAGTCTTAAAATCTCTTCCCAAAAAAATTAATTCGAGGGTAAGCCTAACACTCCAATTTATACAAGAAATTCTGGATAAAATACCCTTGAAATTTAGATTTAAATCAAGTACGATTTTCAATGTAAATCAGGACCAAATACTAGCCTTCTGTTTCCACCAAAACTCACAATAGTTTAGAAAGAATCACACGAGAGATGGTATAGGAAATCGTTACCCAAAATCACACAAGAATTCTGTCCACGAGATGGGCGGAGGATGCGCACACGATGGTGGTTGATTCTATTCCCACGCAACTCCACGGTTCTGCGCCGGACGATGAAAATGCAAGCCGTCTTCCTTCACAAAACCCTAGAAGAGGGAGTTCCTTGAAAAATCCAATAGTTATATAGGGAGGAGAGAGAAAAGGTGGTGGATAATAATTATAACATATGGTGAAAGGGTAGAGGCTAGGGTGAGATGTGGATGGCCGGAGTTTGTCTTATTTTTGTGTGAGGATTTGTGGGTCGGTTACGTATTGGAGAGGAGGAAGGGCTCAGGTTGGTGGTGAGGGGAGTGGCTAGGGTTAGTGGTGGTGAAGGGTGGACATGAGTTAGGAGAGTGGGGAAGGGTGGTCGGCGGCTTGGAGCAAGGAGGGGCTGCTCGGGTTGGGATTTGTGGTGGCCGGAAATTATGGGGGTGGATGAGGTGTGGTTGCTGTTCGGTTTGTTCTTGGAGGAAGAGGGCAAGTGGCGGTTTGGATGGAGCTAGGGTGGCCGGCGGTTTGTGGGGAAGTGAAGAGGGGCTTAGAGAAATAGAGAGGGAGGGAGAGAAGAGTGGTTGACAGCCAAGGAAAGGAGGAAGAGGGAGGGAGAAGGGCTGGCCGAAAATATCCTTAGGAGGGGGGGGGGGGGGGGGGGGGGGAATCTCTCAAGATTTTTTTTGGTTTTCAAATTTCATTCTTCACTCTAATCAATCCTTCATAATATGGCTATATATAGCCTACACCACTCAATCTTGCTCCCTCCATTCAAAATTCAAAATTCAAAATTCAAATTGAAAATATGTTGGTTATATGCACCCATCATAGCACATGAAATGAAATAATTAAAATAACACATGATGGTTATAAGCACCCATCATTACACATGAAATGAAAATTAAAACAAACATAAAAATTAATTAATAATTTTTAATAATTTTTAATAAATTATTTATAAAATGGTTTGCGCCACGGGCGGATATTATGGAGATGCTCCACATGGTCATCACGACGTCGCAAATCTTTATTTGAAGGCGGAGAAAGTTCTTCGGTAAGCGCGCCGTCACCGTCATCAATATGTTGAGGGCCGTCGTCTCCATCAATAAAATCTCCTATAAATGTAAAAGAGTATTACACAAAAGTATTACAAATAATCTTGACAAAATCTGAATTCTTCTATTTATCGATCTTCGATTAGGTTGAACTTGAATAACTTGGAGAACACGGAAAATCAGAAACCTTGAAGACTTTGAATCTCAAATCTCGAATCTTGAATCGACTAGATCTAGAAGAATAGAAACCTTCAGGAAGCACGGATCCACTCGAATAGGTCGAAGATGAACGAATCGTGTAGTAGCGTGCGTCGGCCGATCGAAATTTGCGAACTATACGGGAGCCGACGGGAAATGATTATACGGGATCTTTCTTGGAATGTTTTGAGCACGATTTGAGTTGATGAAAAATCCACCCTGAGTATTTATAGAGATCCTCAATTGCAACGGCTATAAAAGAACTTCCAAAATAAGACCTCCGAAATTAATGTGCATGGTCGTCGTTTAACCCGAGCCGAGATTTAAAAAACAGACTGAAAAATAATCCAAGTCATTTTCATCGAGTATCGTCGAGTATAGCTGAGTATACTCACCGAACTAGTAGTGATATTAGATGAAATTTAATTAGAGAAAGTAAGCTCGTTCCAACTTGCCACTCGACGCCATACATAAGTCATACTCGACAAATTCGATGAGTATCGGTAGTATACTCGACGAATTCGACGAGTGTCGGCTAGCTCACTCGACACACTCAATTCACTCGATGCAATCGACGAGTATTGGCTAGCTCAAGCAATGCACTCGACGAGTATTGGCTAGCTCACTCGACACACTCGACAAGTATAAACAAGCTCACTCGATGCACTTGACGAGTATCAGCTAGCTCACTCGACGTAGTCGACGCCTGACCCAGTGATAGTCGATGAATTTGACTTAGAAAATCCAAAGAAGTAAAATCGAATTGACTCGACGAACTCGTGGGGTATCGATTAGTATATTCGACGAATTCGGCGAGTATCATTAGATACATTCGACGAATTCGATGAGTATACACGAGAATACTCGACGATTTTTACTTGGCGGATTTTCCAACTCTCAGAGATTTAACCTCAAGTACAATATGATGAATTCGACGAGTGTTAGTAAGTATATACGGCGAATTCGACGAGTATCAATTAGTATACTCGACGAATATCCCTTACAATACTCAACATATTTTACTTGGGTATAATTTCTGTTCTTCTGATTCCAAGTCCGCCTTCCTTGATCCTTCTCATGCACTTGGGATAGAAGTACACCCCAATAGAGAGATTACACATGAGTCAACACATTGGCCTACATAATGAAGGATTACATTGTATAGTCCTGTGTTTGCTGACCCACCTTAACCTGACATTGGTGTATACTTGGAAATTTAGACCTACAAGTTCATAACTGAAAATACGACATCAAATACAATCTCAATTCATCTTAGCTTAACTGTACCCTTCTAAATCAGGAATATTGTGGATATAATACCCAACACGGGGACCTTGTCTCAGTCAAGTGTCCAAAAGCGGAAGCCGTATGCTCCTCCCCCTGCTCCCTCTAAGAAGTCCAAAACATCCACATCGGACAAGGGCAAGTACGTCGTCGAAACCCCCGCTAAGGCCCCGCCAGCAGCTGGTATGGCAAGCACTGCCGCGAGGATTACTACCCTTGTCGAGAAGTTGTACGGGGGATCGGTGTTGAAAGGGAATCAGAACTTCGGGCTCGACGAGAGGCACCAGGATGAGACAGGCTAGCCTCTTCTCCAATGGGACCCCGAGGCCAACCATGCCTCCATCTCAACGCTCCTGCTGACCTGGATAGATCAGGACACTACCAGTGGTGAGGCTTATGCACTCGCCTTCGGGCTGTACAGCCGGGAGGACGCCAGCCTTTATGACAAGGAGTCCACCGGGACCCCTGTGCATGAGAGACCGCGTGTGCCCAACTTTGCGCCCTGGAGCTCGCACACATGGCATCTCACTAGAGCCTCAACCTCGAACGGAACCTGGACAAGGTTCAAAAGTCATGGGATCTCGTCATGGCGGAGGTGACTTCCCTGAAGTGCCAACTAGCAGCCTCGGAGGCACTTCTCTCCAATAGGTCGGCGCAAGAGGTAAGTAGATCATTTACTACCTTCTTATAGCTCTGCTTTGTTTTCGGCTAACCTTCATCTTCTATCTCCTCAGGATCCTGCGAGTGTCGAGAAGCTTCGCGCGCAGATGGCGGGCCTTGAGCGCGAGGTCTCAGGGATGAAGGCTGATAACAAGCGCCTGCTGGAGACCCTCCTTCTGCCATCCTCAGGAGAAAAGATCAAGTGTCATCAGTATAGCAATTATGAGATCGAAGTGATGATGTAGGAGAATGCCTAGGTGGAGGCCAAGCATACGATCAAGGTGCTGTGGAATGTCGGGCTGTTGAACGAGAAGGGAGAAATGCTTATGGCGCACAATGTCCTACCGTGGTTGTATACGCCCATCGACGCGCTCGAAGGTGAGGATGACTTGTAGAGCGAAGATGACTGGGACGCTCTTTTGAGCAGGGAGTCTTCTGGAGAGAAGTCTTACGACTCATCTTGAAGGCCTTCCGGCTAACATTTTGACTTGTATATATATATATATATATATATATATATATATATATATATATATATATATTTTTTACTTTTTTGATACATGTAATGGGCGAGACCCCAATGTACTTTATATATATATATATATAAGATCTGTTTGGGCATGTTCTTATTTCCATAGTGATTACCGTTCTTAATTTTCTACTTTTCGCTCGTAGCCATTCACGTGCTCTTTCGCGCTTTCGTGAATACCTTGGGCTCTTAGGTGATGACAATAACACCCCAAGAAACTGTAAAACAAAACGTAAAGGTGGCTATCGCCGGGTGACAGTGAGTATCGTTGGAGATAGCACTCGACGCTCTCAATACACTCGACGCACTCGACGCTCTCGATGCACTCGACGCACTCAACGCACTCGATGAAGCGTTGAGTGAGCTATCGGAGTGGCGATAATGAGAATCGCTGGGTGATATTGCCATGTATGACTGGACACGTGTCGGATGGCTAGATGCCAGCCGAAGAGCGGTGGTTGACTGGGGTCAAAGTAGCTACCGATAATATCGCCCAGGCAAAAACAGATATCGCTAGGCGATAGCGTTAAGTTTGACTTGTCAGCTGAAATAGTGGTCATTTCTTTCTCTGGATGAAATGATCTTGTGGTTGGGATTAATCCAGAGGTCACTTAAGCAGAGGAGTGGATAAAATAATAGTCATTTCTCTTCTTCTCACTCTCTCTCCTCCTTTTCACCCAAACTCTTGAGTGAAAAGAGTTAAGGAAGAAGAAGGTTGAGGCTGATCTTAGCAAGGCTTGTTCAAGGAGATCAAGGAGTCGTAATCAAGAACTGAGGCAAGATCCTTAAAATGGAAATCAAGGCGGTCCTTTCCAACCAGATAGAAAGCTCGTTCATGGCTTCGAAACAAACTACGAGGGTAACGATCTTCCTTCTTGGATAAGTGAAGTCCTACTTTTTGCATATGCATGGAATCCCCGACCAAAAGGTTGAGAATCAAGGGAATTCCGATGGGTCGATACGTGATATCCCCAGGTGGTTTTGCATATAGATCTGGAAATCATGGTACGGAATAGGCATGCTGTGTGAAGCCCATGCGGACAGGTTGGTCTGGATTGTTGATGATTTATTTTGCGCACCAGAGAAGACTCCATGTTTAAACAAGTAGTTTACGGGGTCTGTGGGTTGTACCTGTGAATTGAGAGTAGCAGGAAGTATTGGAGGTGTTCTACAGGAAAATACCCAGAAAATACCACAGTTTGCATAACTGTTGGATATCGTCGAGCGACATCGAGTATCCCTGGCGATAGCTCTTGATGAGCTCTAATTGTTGCGAAAGACTAGTTTTTTTGGCACTACAGGATGCTGCAGGGTTTTCTGGACAGATGTTCCAGTTGTGGTTGAATATGAGTACAGAAAGAGAAATTTTGTTACTTGGTGCTCCCAGAGAGTATTTTATTGACGAAGCCAGTCTCTCGGAGACCATGTGGCTAGTGTGAGCTGTGAGCTCTTAAAGGCCCGTGAGCCGAACAGGCAAGGGGAAGCTGACCCGTGTCAGTCTTTGCTTGAACTGACGAATTGAGAAATGAGCAAGGGCTGAATTATACCCGCATTATTTCCGTCTGACTCAAATGCCTAAAGTAATTGGCATCGTTGGAGCGCATAATGAGAGTCTTAGGCATGCACATCGGAAAGAATAAAAATGCTCAAAGTTGACCGTCATGTCTCGGACCTATGAACGATGGTGGGAACCTGGTAATCCAGTATACCGAGAATGTACCCTGAGTGTACGGAATGTTTAGCCGCAGAGGTACTCGTTTGTGATATATTGAATGGTGCTTGAGTGTGCCTTCTTGTGATATATCTATGTGTTAATATTATGCCTGCAAGGAAGGAATACCACTGCCCTGGGAATGGGGTAGGGTCGTTATAAATTGGTCAGATGAAAGCTAACCATTGCCTTGTTTGTCGCCCTTGTGGTGGATTGTCCTTGTGCAGGTGCTGGAGAGCCGAGCGGGAAATAGCGAGTTGTACCCATGAAGCTATGCCGGCCCTCAAAGGCCAAGCAAATTTTTATTGCTTTCATGTGTGGTCGGCTTGTGCGCCGATATCTATAAACCACACTTCTAAATAATAATTGTAACGCCTTAAGGATGTAACAGTTTAGCTATTATTTACTATCGTTGGGCGACAGTGGCTATCATTGATGATAGTAGCTTTTAATTATTTTTGTAAGAACATTCCAGTGTTTATATAGTGGACATTGCTGGGATACTTGAGTTCAAAAAGTTAACCCTTGAAGCTTCCAATAAAATGCTCTGAGTTAGGATTCGTTTGGTCTTTTGATATTAACATGTAACTCCGTCGAATGTCTGTGAGATATGGCATGGGGCCCCAGCCGGACCCTCTGTTTTATTTAATGTGACAGATGGAGGTATTATAATTTGGTATCAGCTTGTCTTGGTCTTCCTTCTTCGAATTCGTGGTCGAATTCTTTTGAGGGGTGGCGAGCACGTAGTTGTGCTTACCATTATAAAAAAATGAACTCAAGAATGTCCACTTAGGAATGAAAATACACATATTGGAGGAACTTGTGTGTTCCTTTGATTGCTTTTTACAATAATATTAGTTGCTTAATTGTGTGTTTCACGATTATAGGCGACTAGAGGTGGTGTGGGGTAGGGTAATTCCTAGCTCGTGGTAGAGAGCAATGTACTAACTGAGGTGCCTACAACTCCTCCTTCTAAATCAACAGTTCGAATGATAGGTGATGTGGTATTCGCAATGATCAATGCCCAATACAAAAGGCATGTGCAGACCCCTATCCCGGTGGTGGCTTTGATGCCGGTTGGAGCTCCCATTGCAATAAGAAGAGCCTCAGACCAGCAGTTGAACATGTGTTTGGTGCATGGAGCACATACGATTGATGAGTACCTATATGTGTTTGTCATGTTAAGGAACCATGCAGGGTTTGTGATGGAAGATGAAGAGACCAAGATCAATAGATTTTATAATGGTCTGCGCGATGATCTCCGACTTTTATTGATGGGTCCTAAGTTAATGGGATTCAGATCATTAGTGGAATCAGCCAAATCATTGGAGATGGACTTGGCAAAATTCCACTAGAAGCCAGAGTTCAAGGTGCCTAGTTCTTCAAAGTTGGGGTATTGACAGTGGAAGAAGAAGTCCAAGTCTTCTGGACAGACTCCATCTATGTTTGCTTCTGGAGCAACGTCAGGGCAAAGCACGATTACATGTTATACTTGTGGAAAGGTGGGGCATAGGGCTAGAGAGTGTTGGCATGGTCGTCCAACGGTTGAGAAAAAGATGAAGAAGGCTAAGTCTTGAGCAGTGGCAGGGCGAGCTCCACATACTTGCTACATGTATGGCAAAGAAGGACATTATGCTCGAGAATGCCTAAAGGGCCTGTAATGATATTACAAGTATGAATAAGGAAGTAGTTGTAAAAGCCATACTGTAAGTTTTACTTTATGTAACAGTGCATGTTTTGCATGTACAAACCTGTTGTTCATGGACTAATAAAGAAGTCTTTTATTTAGGCATAATGTATTCCTTTTGTGCTTATATTTGTATAATAAATATGAGATTGGGATAATATTGCCTTAAGAATAAAATGTAAACAAGGGTAGAAAGGTTTTTATGCACATACGGATAGGAAGTCATAAACTTTGGTTTGGAAGCATTTGTGTTGGCAATAGCTAAGTTTGATGTAATCTTTGGTCTGGACTGGCTCTCGGAGCAACGTGCCTGTATAGATTGCAACTCTAAGGAAGTCACACTAGGACAGAACACTGAATGAGAGACTAAGTTTGCTGGTATGTGAGGATCGAGCAAGATATTGATGTCCGCTCTCCAGGTAGTCAAGGCTGTTCGGAAGGGCGTGGAGTTATTCTTCATGCTGTTCGAGGCTATTGAGCCGAAGTCCAGTTTGAGTGATGTTCCTGTTGTGTCGGAGTACGTAGATGTCTTTCCTAAGGATCTCCCTAGGTTACCTCCCCAGCGGGAGATTGACTTTGCTATTGAGTTGGTGCCAGTATGAAACCTATAGCCCGCTCACCATACTGAGTAGTGCCAAAGGAGATTGCGGAATTAAAAGTTCAATTGCAAGAATTGCTAGAGCAAGACTATATATGTTGTTAGAATTCCTTATTACTTATTTGGGCTAGGATTACTATTCTTTGATTAGGATTTTTATTTATACCCAACTTGTATAGACTAGAGTCATATTTTATTTCATAAGGTACTCCAGAGATGCTCAGTTCGACGAACTCTGAACTCAGTTCGACTAACTCAGATCTCAACTCTGAGCTTAGTTCGACGAACTCAAAGCTCAGTTCGACGAACTCAGAGCTCAGCTCGACGAAAGTAAAAGCTCAGTTCGTAAAAGCTCAGCTCAATGAGATCCAAGCTCAGTTCAATGAAATCCTTGCTGAGTTCAATGATCAGACAGTTTCTATATTACAGAAGGCAGAATGATTTCAAATATTTGATAATTATTAGTTAAAACTCTAATATTTAATGCAAAATATTCTAATGAATATAGCCATTTAAGGCAACATTAAATATGGATTTATCACAGAGGATTTAAATCTAATTAATTCCAAGCCAGTTACAAATCTCAAAGGATTCTTCAGACGTTTCAAAAATTGACTATTTCAAATAGACACAATGATTGAATCCTTCTCTGACAACAGTCTATATATATATGGAAGATTGTTGCTTCACCAATAACTAGAGATACATAGAGATACAAAGATATACATTCATTCAGCTTTAGACTCTCCTTGAGACATATCTTCAGTCTGAGAGACATCATAATACATATCTATCTCAAACATCTACTGGAGAGTAAAAGCGTACAAGAAGTCCTATACCCTAAAGAAAAGTCTCCTCTCTTGATCACAATCTCTATTCAAATCAGGGGGGACTTTTTGCAAAATCATCCACTAAGTCTTATCAGAGATACTTGACAGTGAAGACAACATCTAACTCTTTTAGTTTATTCTTAAACTGTGTACAAGGTTCTAACTACCTTCAAAAGTTAACAATTGGTTCATAAGTCACCTGATCAAAAGACTAAAATTTGGTTTTTGGGTATCTGGTCAAAAGACCAAATGGTTGCTAGATCTCTCTTAGAAAATAGATCTTCTGGTGACAGGGCACCTAAGCAAAAATCCTATAGTGGATTCCTACCAGGGTGGTAGAAGAGTAGACGTACCCAGATTTATTGGGGAACTACTATAAAATCCTTGTGTTGTCTGTGATTGTTACATTCTATTTGTGTGCTGTGTATTTTATCTATATATATCACTAATTTTTAAACTGTTATAAAATAAATTAAAGTATTTAAATATACTTTATTCACCCCCCCCCCTCTAGAGTAAAGTTAGATCTATCCCTTCCACTTTCAATTGGTATCAGAGGAAGATTGGTTTTACGGGCGCACACCTGAACCAACAGATCAGATAGATCTTATTTTACTTAGAAGTTTATTTTTAGATCACTGATAAATTTATCATGGCACAAAATAAGGAGTACTCAAGCACTAGACCTCCTGTTTGCAATCTTAATAATTTTGCACTATGGCAGGCAAGGATTAGGTTATATATAAATTCTATTGATGAGGATATATACAATTCAATTTTGACAGGACCACCTACACCACTGGTAGTAACTAGCACAAATGCTACACCACCTCTAGAATGGACAGATGCTCAGAAAAAGATAAGAATTGCTGATGCAAAGGCTATGAATATACTAGTACAAACAATGTCTGATGATATTTTTCAGAAGGTTGCTGAATGCACCTAAGCAAAACATATCTGGAACTCCCTCAATGCAATGGTAGCTGGATCAGCAGATGAAATAAAAAATAGAAGATCTCACCTGATTTCTCAATATAAGAATTTAAAAAAGGGAGAAACTGAATCTGTTACTGATATGTATACAAAACTCGGTCTCATAATCAATGAACTGAAAACTTTGGAGAAAGAAATTTCATTGACAGAAGAAAATGACAAAATCCTCATGTGTTTTCCTAGCACATGGGATTCAAGAATTTGGCCAATTAGAGAAGCCAGAAGTGTGAATGAAATTTCAACAGAAACTTTGTTGGGCAAGCTCAAATCATATGAGTGGCTCATCAAAACAAGAGAAGCTGAACAAATGACTTTATTCTTAGTGAAGAAGGACAAGAGTAATGCTTTCCAAGCAACTGAAGAGGAAGAACAACTTCCAGAAAATGAAGAACTCATGAGTTTATTGGCTAAAAGATTTTACAAAATGGTCAGGAAAGACTTCAGGAGAAGATTTTCCAAAAACAAAGAAAAACCAAGGTATGACAAAACACTTACTAAGGAAATTATTTGTTATGGTTGCAGGAAACCAGGACACATTCTTCAAGAATGTCCTAAAAATTAGAAGAAAGATAAGAAGAAGGAGAAAGACTTTAAGAACCATTCAAACAAACCCTCTTCTAGTAAACACAGACATAAGGAGAGAGGCTTTGTAGCTGAAACATGGAGTGAGTCAGACACTGAATCTTCATCCAGTTCAAGTGAAGATGAAGAAGAATCAAATGCTAAAGAAGTCTGTATGATGGCAATCAATGCATCAAACAACAATTCTGATTCTGAATCTGAGTCTGAAGAAGACCAGGTATTTTCAACTTTTGATTTTACATCAGATCAATTCAAAATAAATTTTAAATTACTTTGTAAAGATTTGATAAAATCTGAGAAGGAAATAAAACTTCTCAGAGAAAAATTAATTGAATTGAACAATTTATCTTCAGAAAACATTAGACTTAAAGAAGATTTGAAAATTTCTAAGGAACAAATAGTTTATATGGAAAACAAATTATCTGAGGTTAAGAAGTTTGAAGAATCTCTTAATGGGAGAAGTATCAAACTGATGAATATTACAAGTATAGTCAAAGCCAGATTAAATGACAGACTGGGCTTGGGAGCTTCATCTAGTCAACCTCCAATTCTTAAGAAAAATATTTTAACTACTCCTATAAAATTTATATCTGCTAAAGTAAAAGAAATATAAGAAATTACAGATAAAGATACTGAAGTTTTGTCATATAATGTACTAAAGAATAAATCAAAATCTATTCTAAAACAGAATAAAAATTTTCAGAAAAACAATGTTCAACAGAATTTGTCGAACTAAGTTCGACAAAATCAAAGTTATTCGTCGAAAAGAGATAAACGAACGCTGAACACATGAAGTTATTTAGTAAATGGTGCTCGACGAAACCACTATTATTCGTCGAACGTGGCTCGACGAAATAAAAATAATTCGTCGAACTTAAATTTTTCAAACAATAAATTTACTTATTTTCAAAAGAATAATCAAACCCAAAAGTTGATAAATCATTTTACTGAGTGGATCATTCCTCCCAGGAGATATCATCCACTTGGATATAAAAATTAACCTAAATATTCTTATATTTCTACTTATTATGATAGAAAACAAGGACCCAAGGTAATCTGGGTCAAGAACACCTAACTTATTTTCAATACAGGAAAAGAACTATCCTACCATAGAGGAACAATGGTATTTGGATAATGGGTGCTCTAAACACATGACAGGAAGAAAAGCTAATCTAAGAGACTTCAAAGCAAAGCTTGGACCAAAAGTCATATTTGGAGACTCCAATTGTGGCAAGATAGAGGGCTATGGAAATATCAAAGTTGGAGTAGTTATCTTCAGAAAGGTAGCTTATGTGAGAGGTCTTAAGCATAACCTTATCAACATCAGTCAACTATGTAATGAAGGTTATAAGGTGTCATTTAATAATTCTTTATGCTTTATTACATCTAATGAAAACAAAATTATTTTATTTGGGGTTAGACAAGGTAACATCTATTTAGTCAATTTTAATTCTGCTAAAACGGAAATATGTTTGTTTAATCAGATAAGTAAATCAAATGAACTTTGACATAAAAGATTAGGGCATATAAACCTTATAACTATTGCTAAATTATCTAAGGACAACCTTGTCAGAGGACTACCTTCTGGATCTTACAAGAAGGAAGGACTTTACAGGGCTTATCAATTAGGTAAGCAAACTAAAAATAATTTTAAATCCATATCTAAGAGTGATTCACCCAGAATTTTGTATTTGCTATATAAGGACCTTTTTGGACCTATTGCAATACAAAGTTTGGGAGGAAAGTTATATACTTTAGTAATTGCTGATGATTTCTCCAGATTCACTTGGGTGTTCTTTCTTAGAAATAAGTCTGATAACTTCAAAATTCTTATAGACTTTCTTAGGAACATCAAGATTAAGTATTCTACTCAGATTGTATTGATCAGAAGTGATCATGGCACTGAGTTTGAATCTCTTCTGATGAGAGAATTCTGTGAGAAAGAAGGAATCAGGCAGTGTTTCTCTACTCCTAGAACTCCTCAATAAAATGGGGTGGTAGAAAGGACAAATAGAACCCTAATTGAATCTGCTAGAACATTACTTGAAGATGCTCACTTGCCCCTATCTTTTTGGGTAGAGACAGTAAGCACAACAAATTATGTTCTTAATAGAAGTCTCATTCATAAACTCAACGGTAACACTCCCTATGAATTTCTTAAAAATAAGAAACCTAAAGTAAATTATTTTAAATTTTTTGTGTGTAAATGTTATATTCATAATAATGACAAGAAATATTTAGGAAAATTTGAAGTCAAAGCTGCCGATGGAATATTTCTTGGATATTCTCTTGTCCGTAAGGCTAATAAGTTTTATAATAAATCTACTTTTAAAATAAAAGAATCCATACATATATCATTTGATGAATCTAATATGTTTTATAAGGAGAGGAATACCTCTACCATAGATTCTTTTCAGGAACTAATTATCTGTGAGAAACTATATGAATTAAACCTAAAGCAAGAGGATACATTGCATCCTTCACAACAGATTACTAAAGATAGTGATGAAGATAATCCTGAAATTTATGTTGAAAAAGTTGTAGCTAATGAAATTCCACAAGAAGAATTAACAACACAAATCACTTAAAAATCAACTCTACATATTGATTGTGTCACTATTAGAGATCATCTTAGATCTTAAGTGATTGGAGACATATCAGTTGGTGTGCAAACAAGGCATCAACTCAATCAAGATCAGATGCATACATAATTTCTATCTCAGATTAAACCTCAATCAATAAAAGATGCAGAACAAGATCCTCATTGGATCATTGCAATGCAAGAGGAACCCAATCAGTTTGAGAGAAGTAGAGTTTGGTACTAAGTTCCAAGACCCAAAGACTATCCAATAATTGGAACCAAATGGGTCTTCAGCAATAAATTGGATGCTCAAGGAGTATAGTGAGAAATAAAAATAGAATGGTAGCTCAAGGATATTCACTGGAGGAAGGAATAGATTATGATCAAACATTTGCTCTTATTGCAAGAATAGAAGTTATCGGGATATTTCTTGCTTTTGCTGCATTCAAAAAATTCAAAGTATATCAGATGGATGTAAAGAGTGCATTTCTGAATGGAGAAATCAAAGAGGAATTCTATGTAGAACAACCTACAGTTTTTATCTCTTCAACTCACACAACTCATGTATTTAAGCTTAATAAAGCTCTTTATGGTCTTAAATAAGCTCCAAGAGCTTGGTATGAGACCCTTGCTAATTTTTTATTGGGGAATAAATTTTGTAGAGGCAAGGTAGACAAAACTTTATTTTTAGACATCATAAAACTAAAATTATACTAGTTCAAATATATGTTGATGATATAATTTTTGGTTATACTAATTCCAAACTTTGCAAAAAGTTCTCTGACCTAATGCATTCAAAGTTTGAAATGAGTAGCATGGGTGAATTATTTTATTTTCTAGGTTTACAAGTGAAGCAAACATTTGATGGCATCTTCATATCTTAATTTAAATATGCTAAAGAGCTAATTAAAAGATTTGGGATGTCAGATGACTCCTCTATGAAAACACCCATGCCCACTAATGTTGTAGTTGATAATGATGAATAAGACAAATCTGTTGATCAGAAAACATATAAAACAATCATTAGGTCATTATTGTATTTAACAGCAAGTAGACAAGATATTTTGTTTGCAACCTGTATTGGTGCTAGGATTCAAGTTAACCCTAAAGAATCTCACCTTATTTTAGTAAAAGAATTTTGAGATATATAAAGGGTTGTCCTAATCTAGGACTCTGGTATCCTACTGAGTCAGGATTTGAATTAACTGGATTCACAGATGCTGACTATACTGGATGTAGAGTTGACAGAAAAAGCATATCAGGAACTTGTCAGTTTCTTGGTGATAGGCTTGTGTCATGGTTTTGTAAGAAGCAAACATCTGTTTCTATTTCAACTATTGAAGTTGAATATATTGTAGCAGGTAGTTATTGTTCACAGATTTTGTGGATTCAAAATCAATTACTAGATTATGGATATAACTTAAATAATTCAATTATATACTGTGACAATACTAGTACAATTTCAATTGCACAGAATCCAGTCCTCCATAGTAGGACTAAACATATAATAATAAGGCACCACTTTTTCAGAGATAATGTGGATAAAAATAAAATTAGCCTAGTATTTATTTCCACTGATTTACGAAGAGCAGATATTTTCACCAAACCATTGGATGAAAATAAAAATATTTTCTTTTTAAATCAATTAGGGATGATTGATGGAGAAACATTAAATTGATTTTGAACGGAGATCGACGAAGTGTGAACTTTTCGTCGAACGGAGATCGACGAATTGTGAAACCTTTCATGAAGCTCTCGTCGAACGGAGAATGACGAATTGTTTTTTATTCGTCCTTTCAACTTCTGAAAACTAATATTTTAGGTTTTCATCGAGCTCCATCCCGCGCATTCTCCATTTCTCTTGCACTTGATCTTTTTATTTTGCAGGATAATGGCGATGTCACAAGCGATTCTCACTGCGATGAAGTTCAATGTTGGATTTGATATCGACATGGACTCTTTTTGTCATTCAGATCAAATCTTTCAGGACATTTTGCAACTATTTGAGGCACAACATCTGCGTAATTTTATGTCCACCCTAATTGATCTCTCGATCACAGAGATAAAGGAATGGGTTCGCACTGCAAAGGTTCATGATATTATAACCATTACTAGATCCATCTCAGGTCATTAGGTTTCTCTCACACCTGCAATTTTATCTGAAATTTTTGGCTTGGTCAATGGAGAAGATGATTTAGAATTATCTAGTACAGAATTTGATATTATGCTATATAGAATGGGTCACTCACAAGGAAACCCTAACTATTTGTTGAAAAAGAATTTTTTTGTGGAATATAAATTTCTAGCCGATGTGGTTAAGAAAGTTCTTCTGGGAAAACATTCATCCCATGACTATATCACCAGGCACGAGTTCCTATTGATGAGTGCTCTGATTGACCAGAAGAACATTAATTGGGGGACATTTTTTTTTTGATTCTATTAAGAAGAAGATTAGTAAAAAGGATGTGTGCTATGGAAGAGTTTTGGGTATTTTTCTCCAAACAGAATGTCCAGAGGTCTTGGTATCTCAGACTGTATATATTAATGCATCCAATAGGATCACCTCTGCTCTATTTGGAAAATGGGAGAGGGTGATTCCTAAGCCTCCCAGGGTTGAATCTTCTAGGGCATCTTCTGAAAGTACTAGAGTTGTCACAGCTACTCTCCCTTCTCTAGAAGAAAATTCTCACCTTATTTCTCCCACTCCACAATAATCTCCACATCATTCCCCTAGTCCATCCACACCACCTTCTCTACAAACTACTTTGTCTGAAGAAGTTTCATCCCCAGCCTTCCATGCAGACTCCCCAGCTCATCAGCCACCTCACTTATCTCCACCTCACTTATCTCCACCTCACTTATCTCCACCTCACTTATCTCCACCTCACTTATCTCCACCTCACTTACCCATCCAGGAGACAATTCCTGATGACATTCCCCCTGTCATCAGTCCTTCATCTATGCCACAATCTTCCTTTATCTGTACAAACTGTGCTAACAGATCAACTCCCTCTTCCTCCAATCCACACTCTACATCTACTCAAGATCCACATGAGTTGATGTATCTGAATTTCTCATCTATTGCCACTCAACTTCTTGATTTCATCACTCCTACACTCAAAAAGCTCTTGGATGAATCCTTGGCTCCTGTTTTATCTTCTATTTCAAAACTCTCTTCTAAAGTTGCCTCTTCCCATTTTGTCCCTTCTTCTGGGGGCCTAGATTCAATTTTCCATGGATCTAGGTAGGGGGAGATGATTGATGAAGAAGCTACAAATGAAGAAACTCTAGTTGCAGCAGCTGATTTTGTTGAAGTTCTTGATACAGAAATGACTGAAGTCATCTCAGTGTTAGCTGGTCTAGCTCACTGTAGAAATTTTGGGACAGTTGACGATGAGTCTTCAGATCCTCTAGAAGTTATTCTTGTTAGTAATTTCATCATTAATCCAACGGTGAATATATATTCTTTACTATAAAATTTTGATTTATAGCACAATCATATTACTAGCTTCCAGATTTGGGAGAGGATCTCTTTAGTGCAATAGTCTGTTACTCTGCTCCTATTGATGCCTCAGCTTTAGAATAACTTTCAAGAGGTGTTTCTACATGTTTTGATCCAGTCCCACAAACTATGATGTTTGATGATCCAATCCGACAGACTATTATGATTGATGAGATAATGAATATTTCTGAGCAGGCTTATTCCCCTCCTAAATGGGATGAATCTCTCATACCTAATTTTGATGATCTGTTTAATAAAGATATGGAAGAGGTAGATAAAATAGTTAAACAAATTGATAAATTATATGAACAGGCAGAGGAGCAGTCTGATGATCATACAGATTCTGAAGAATCAGAAGACACTACTTCTAAGAAAAGGAAATCTAGGAAAAAGGCTCAAGCCAAGGTTGCTTCTCAACCTTCTTCTACTGTTGATATCCCTTACTATATTTTGCATGGGATAAATCTTACTCCAGACCATCCAAATTGGATGAGGTATTCTAAGAATGAGTAGAAAATAAGGAAGAAAATGAAAAGGGATCATTCACATCCAAAGTCTTGGGGAGGTCCTCCTCCTCCACCTCCTCCAGCAGCAAGATCTGCAGGTATTTCACCTTCTTCTCAAGGGCCTATCTCTCACTATTCTAGAACAACTTAGTTTAGGCAAGACAGACCTACATGGTCTGAGACTTATGTTAGACAGAGTAGTCAGCAATATTCTAGCCAAGATAGGCCAGCCTCTCCTGTGATTGAACAAGAGTTAGATCCTATGTATAGATTGGCTAGGTTCAAGGAACAAGTTGCACTTTCTCAGATAAAGAAGGCAAGAACTGAAGGTAAGGATATCTCTCAGTTTACTACTATTTCTTCTTACAGGAAATAGGGATTGGACAAATATCAGAAGAAAAGCTTGCTCAATTTTGATGAATATATGAGCTTGTATCCATAAGCTATTGTTCCTACAATCTCTTCCAAGAAGATTATTGGTTCTCAAGATTTGAAGCTAAGCAAAAGGGAGTTTGATGGTCCAACAAGACAACTGATTTTTACTAAGTCTTCTTCAGATCCTCCATCTGATGCATTTCAGAAGGATTCCTAACTTTGATTATAGTTTTGAACCTTATTATTATAACTTCCCCAAAACTTTTATATCTGCTGAAAATTTCTGCCAGATAATTATTTATGCTTTGTGTTTTTCTTATTTGATAGTATCCTCACCCAAATAGGGGAGATTGTTAGAACTCCCTATTACTGATTTGGTCTAGGATTACTATTCTTTGATTAGGATTATTATTTTGCCCAACTTGTATAGACTAGGGTCATATTTTAATTCAAAGTTGTTTCAGAAGGTAATACAGAGATGCTCAGTTCGACGAACTCTGAACTCAGTTCGACTAACTCAGATCTCAACTCAGAGCTTAGTTCGACGAACTCAGAGCTCAGTTTGACGAACTCGGGCTCAGCTCGATGAAAGTAAAAGCTCAAATCGTAAAAGCTCAACTCGACGAAATCAATGCTCAGTTTGAAAAAATCCTCGCTG
The DNA here is from genome assembly GCA_039513925.1 of Platanthera zijinensis. Taxonomy (NCBI): domain Eukaryota; kingdom Viridiplantae; phylum Streptophyta; class Magnoliopsida; order Asparagales; family Orchidaceae; genus Platanthera; species Platanthera zijinensis. The sequence goes on along the minus strand of CM077085.1, from coordinate 178,260,263 downwards.
AGTTCAACGATCAGACAGTTTCTATATTCCAGAAGGCAGAATGATTTCAAATGCTTGATAACTATCAGTTAAAACTCTGATATTTAATGCTAAATATTCTAACGAATATAGCTGTTTAAAGCAGCATTAAATATAGATTTATCACAAGGGATTTAAATCTAATTAATTCCAAGACAGTTACAAATCTCAAAGGATTCTTCAGACATTTCAAAAATCGACTATTTCAAATAGACACAACGATTGAATCCTTCTCTGACAACAATCTATATATATGGAAGATTGCTACTTCACCAATAAATAGAGATGCATAGATATACAGAGATATACATTCATTCTGCTTCAGACTCTCCTTGAGACATATCTTCAATATGAGAGACATCTTAATACATATCTATCTCAAACATCAATTGGAGAGTAAAAGCATACAAGAAGGCCTACACCCTGAAGAAAAGTCTCCTCTCTTGATCACAATCTCTATTCAAATTAGGGGGAGCTTTTTGTAACATCATCCACTAAGTCTTCTCAGAGATACTTGACAGAGAAGCCAACATCTAACTCTTTTAGTTTATTCTTAAACATGTATAGGGTTCTAACTCCCTTCAAAAGTTAACACTTAGTCCATAAGTCACCTGATCAAAAGACTTAAGTTTGGTTTTTGGGTAGCTGGTCAAAAGCTCAAAGGGTTGCTAAATCTCCCTTAGAAAATAGATCTTCTGGTGACAGGGCACCTGAGCAAAAACATATAGTGGATTTCTATCAGGATGGTAGAAGAGTATACGTACCCAGATTTATTAGGGAACTACAATAAAATACTTGTGTCGTCTGTGATTGTTACTTTCTATTTGTGTGTTGTGTAATATATATATATCACTAATTTTTAAACTGCTATAAAAATAAATTAAAGTATTTAAATATACTCTATTCACCCCCCTATAGAGTAAAGTTAGATCTATCCCTTCCACTTTCATACGTCCAAGTATATCACCTTTGAGTGCACCGGTCCTCTTTGTGAAGAAGGACGGAAGCTTGCGGATATGTATTTACTATCGAGAGTTAAACAAGCTGACGGGGAAGAACAAGTATCCGTTTCCACGGATGGATGACTTGTTTGATTAGCTGGTGGGATCAACTGTCTACTCAAAGATAGATTTAAATTCTGGTTAGTACCAGTTGCAGATTAGGGAATGTGACATTCCCAAGACGGCGTTTGGTACACGCTACGGTCATTATGAGTTCACTGTAATGCTGTTTGGGCTAACAAATATGCCATCAGTATTCATGGACATGATGCATCAGACATTTCAGGAGTACCTAGATCTATTTATGATCGACTTTATTGACGACATATTGGTGTACTCTCAATCAGTAGAAGATCATGCAAATTAATTGAGGATGGTTTTGCATACCGTAAGAAGAAATAAACTATATGCCAAGTTCTCAAAGTGCTAGTTTTGGCTGTCATTGGTGGCTTTCTTGGCCATGTGGTTAGTGGTGAAGGTATTGTGGTGGATCCGGTGATGATAGTTGCGATACAGGAGTATCCTGTGTTGTCTACTATAGCCGAAGTCTGAAGTTTCCTTGAACTTGCGGGCTACTACATGCGGTTCATAGAGAACTTTTCGCAGATAGCCTTACCTCTCACCACACTGATGAGGAAAGAACAGAAGTTCGTTTCGACTCCTAGGTGCACACGAGCTTTTGAGGAGTTAAAGATTCATTTCACCATGGCGCCTATCTTGAGTTCTCCATGTGGTATGGACGGCTATGAGATTTATAATGATGCTTCAGGGAGCGACTTATTCTTCAGTTCGGAAAGGTTATTGGTTATGTATCACGCCAGTTGTAAGTGTATAGCAAAACTATCAAGTCAATGACTTGGAGTTGGCGACTGTGATTTTTGCACTTAAACTATTACGTCACTACTTATATGGCGTGAATTCGTCATCTTCACAGACCATAAGAGCCTTAAGTACTTAATAGATCAGAAGGATCTAAATATGCGGCAACGGAGGTAGATGGAGTTTCTTGGGGACTACACCTTTGAGATCCATAATACTCCCGGGAAGGGAAATGTGGTTGCAGATGCCTTGATTCGGTGGACTCCGGTACGGGCAAGTTGGTTGTAGATGCATTATGAGCGCCTGATTCAGGAGTTGGAGGCCTTAGAGATTTCTTGTGTTGACAAGAATTCTACTGCAAATGCATGCTTGAAGTTAACAGAGGTGCAGTATGACCTTACAGACAGGGTTCGGCGAGCAACGGAACTCTATAAGAGTTTGAAACGCTATGTAGAGGATGGGTCAAATTCCTAATTCTCCTTGGATCACTGTTTTGGGTATTGTATCCTCAATAACCCAGATTTGTATAAAGTCACCCTTGAACTAAGATGAATTAAGTTGTATTTGTTGCCCTGGTTGAGTTATGTGTTTGCAGGATATAATTACCAAGTGTAGACCAATGTCAGTCTACAATGAGTCACCAAACACAGGACCATACAATGTAATCCCTCATTGTGTGATCCATGGTGTTGACTCATGTGTAGCCTCTCTATTGGGATATACTTCATTTTCAAAGCACTAAAGGAATGGAAGAAACAATGGTTGCTGATTTCATTTGAAGAAAAATAATTTTCAAGAAGTAAAAATTTTTTCTAAGTCCATTACTCGAGTAGTATATATTGTACTCGAGTAGTGCTGGAATAAATTCTCGAGTATACTAAGTAAAGCTCTTGAGTAATAGAAATCATTCTCGAGAAAGCTAAGTCCATTACTCGAGTAAGCCTTGGAGTACTCGAGTACTAGTTATCTATGTCTCGAGTTTACTAAATAATTCATTTCAGAAAATTTTTAAGTGTTGTACTCGAGTAGTAGAAGCCAGTACTCGAGAAGGCCAAGTATTGTCTCGAGTAGTAAGAGGACCAGTACTCGAGTAATAAGAAATTTAGTTTCGAGAAGAAGTCTTGTTCTCGAGAAGTCATGATAGTTCTCGAGAAGTATTACTATAGTTCTCGAGTAGTAGAATTCACTTCTCGAGAAGCCAGAATTCACTTCCGTAATTTTCTCTTAGTCTTGTTCTCGAGAACCTTTAATCCTTCTTCTCGAGAAACAGAAGTTAGTACTCGAGTAGTCTATAAACCACTCGAGAAATGCAGAAATTTTTTCCGAAATTTTGTTAAGTCCAGACAGAAACGATTTCAAAATTAACCTCGATTCTTATTAGTCCACATGTACAATCATTTATGATTATGACCGTTAGACTTGTCCAATAAAAGGTCTTATCAATTTTGACTAATCCTAAGAAGCGAAATCAAGTTTTTCTTAATCGTCCTTTCATTCTAAATCGGGAAAGCCGCCACTCCCCATCATCGTTCTCGCCGCTGGTCTTCTCCGATTCAAGAAATTCAGAAGAAGAATTGATCAACAGATCAAGGCACTCAATCTCTACAGATCTCTTTCTTGATCGTGTTGATCTTAAGATTGTCAGATCCAGAAACTTAGCCGCCATCTTCTTCAAATATTTCTGATAGAGCTTCAAGTTTAAGAAGGAAGATAGGCTGAAGAATCAGATCTGAATAATTTTTGTTTGCATAATTTTTTTGTATACAATCTTTTATTCTTGTAGGATATTCTTATCTGAGATGTAGGAGTTTTATTCTCCGAGATTTGTATAGGAAGTTTTTCTTCCGAGTGTAGATCCCGTGTTGAGGATCGAGTTGTAGGGGAGTTGCTCCAGGTTGTAGGATTGGTTTTCAATCCGAGGTAATAGTGAAGTAACCGAGTCTAGCGTGTTGCTAGATCAGAGAGGTGCAGAGTGGACGTACCCAAGGTTGGGGAACCACTATAAATCTTGTGCCTTCAATGGCTTGTTTATTTATTTTCTGCACTCCGTTCGTAAAAATTTTTATTCTGCAAAAAGACGCAGACCTCACCTATTCACCCCCCTCTAGGTGATTTATGTAGACAACTAAAAACATCAATTGGTATCAGAGGGAGGTTGTTCATCAAAAAGGTTAACACCTTGAACAGATCTGCTCCTAGTTGTCTTTAGAGGATACAAGCATGGACAGAGCCAAGGATTTTGCCAAGCTTCCTTTGTGCACAAAAGACTAATTTTGTTATGTGGAAAGAAAAGATAAAGTTCTTCATGGAAGCTATGGATCCCAGAATTTTTATGATAGTGGAAGAAGGACCTTATGTTCCTATGACTACCTCCACCATTGAGCCTACAAAGAAAGTTCCAAAGAAGCTTATGGATCTTGATAAAGATGAGATTGCACTTGTCTCTTTAGACAAGAAAGCCAAGAATATCATCGCAAGTGCAGTCGATGATTCTATGTTGTAGAATCTGATTCACTGCCAATCCGCCAAGGAAATATGGCAGTCTCTCATTGTCCTGATGGAAGGTACTGAAGAGGTAAGGGATGACAGAAGGTCCCTACTAAACCAGAAATATGAAGCATTCTGACAAGGTCCCAAGGACTCTATTACAGATACCTTTGAAAGTTTCTTCAAGATTGTCAACGGCCTAAGAGTTTATGGCCAGGTCTTCACCAATGGAGAACTGAATGATAAATTCCTGAGATCCCTGACTAAGGAATGGGATAACAAAGTCTGTGAAATCCGGGAATTTGGTAAGTTGGCATAGACTGACCCTCAAAATCTCTTCGGAAAGCTTATGTCATATGAGCTATAAATCAACTCCAGAAAAGCTGAAGAAGATAAGAGCCGGTCTTCATCCAAGGAGAAGTCTGTCGCTCTAAAGGCAGACATCTCAAGGAAGTCAAAAGCTACATCTCCTGCCCCCGCACAAGAAGAGAGTGAAGAAGAAACTTCAGATCCAAGTACCTCAGGCTCAAAATTATCAAAAGGAGAGTTTTCTCTTCTTTCAAGGCAGTTTAAGAAATTCTTGAACAAGAAGAAACAGTGGAGAGGTAAGGATGCCTCATTCAGAAGATCATGTCATGATGGTGATCGCCACAAGAAAGGCTCAAGCAGCCAAGATAGGTACCACTCTAAATAGAACAAACATTTTTCTACTGACATTATTTGTTATTGCAATAATAAGCCAGGACACGTCATAGCTGACTGCCCTCACAAGAAGAAGGAGGGTGGAAGAAGAGAGGAGAAGAAAACTTCTTATAATAAGAAGAAGACTGAAAGAAGCCTTGTAGCCAAGAAGGGCAAGACCCTCAGTGACACAGACTCATCTGAGTCCAGTGATAAGGATGAAGCCTACTTTGGGCTCATAGCACACACAGATGAAGAAGAAGAGCCCCAGTTCACTAGGAAGGTAAACTCTCATACCCCTCTCTCTGAATCAGATTCTTCTGACCATGATCTTGAGGATTGTTCGTCTGATGATGAATCTGGACTCATGATTCAGTACAAAGAGTTGATCAAGGCTTACAACTAATGTCGAAGAGTCGCAAGAACTCAAGCTAAGGAGATTAAATCTCTTAAGGCTGAGGAGAGCACTTTGAGGGAGGAAGTCGCAAAGATGGACTCACTCAAAGAGGAAGCCCATTTAGCAATCGACGTATACAAAAAGGCTCACGAGCACCTAAACCTGAAAGAAGAAATCATCAAGGAGTTGGAAAAACAACTTGTCGCTGAAAAGAAACCTGTTGAAAGTTTCTCCAAGCCCAAGACAGTCCTTCCACTTATTGCTGAGTTCTCTGCTTAGGCTAAAGGAGTTGTCTTAGTCCATATGGCTGGTCCTAGTAAATCTTCTAGGATAAATAAAGCCTAAAGGAGAAATAAGGCTGCCAAGAAAGCTCTATCCAAGGAGAAGGGAAAAGCTCCTAAAGACCAAACTTTGTTTAGAAATGTTATCTTTCCAACAAATAAGTTTGACCTTGATTCATCCTATGGCCACTTTGATAGGCATACTTATGTAGAGCCCAAGTCTCGGTACCAAGGATGGACTCATCCCCAAAACTTTGGTGAGAAAGACTTAAAAGCACCTTATGAGGAGATCACTCTTCAGAGCTACGACCCTTATAGTCATGGTCATAACATTAAGAAAGCTCCAAAAGCCAAACCCGTTGTGGAAAAGCCTATTGAGGAGAAGAAGTCATGTGAGTGCCATCACCACGAAGCTTCTACCTCTAAGACTACTGCCCCTGCTAGACCACACTCTCAAAAGGACATGTAGGAGAACATCAGGCAAAGATACAACAGGTTTGACTGTTGGTGTTGTGGCAAGATTGGTCACTTTGCCATAGATTGCTAGTTTAACCCCAGGTATTATGAAACTCCTCAAGTTAATAATAAGAGAAATACCACTCATAATGTTAACACACATAGGGGGAGTATGTTAACTAGAGACCAAGGATCCAAACCAGTTTGGGTTCCTAAGGCAACTTGATTCAACTTTTACAGGAATGTCCAAAGGCAGCCAAAAATCCTATCTGGTATTTGGAAAGTGGATGCTCTCGGCATATGACCGGGACTAGAAGCCTACTCCAGAATTATTCTCCAGCCATGAATGGGCCAAAGGTCGTCTTTGGAGGTTCTAAAAGAGGAATTACAAAATTCTACAGTATGATCACTAATGGTAGTGTATTCTTCTCAGATGTGGCTTTTGTTGAAGGATTGGAACACAATCTTATAAGCATAAGCCAGCTCTGTGACAAAGGATACGTAGTATAATTTCATGCAGATAAGTGTTTGATAAAATCGGTGTATAACTTAGAAACGATTTTATCAGGCACTTGTAGTAGAAACATTTTTGGTTTAAATTTTATTTACATAGACTCATCTACACCAGTGTGCTTTTTAGCAAAAGATATTGCATCTCTTAGTGACCAATGACACAAGAGATTAGCACATATAAATTACAAAACTATTAATAAATTATTTTCTCTTAATTTAGTACGTGATGAACCCACGTCAAGTGCATTAAAGATAGACCTTATCATGCATGTGTAAAAGGCAAGCAAACAAGGGCTACCTTTAAAAGCATTAGTGGCAATGATTCTAATAGGTGTTTACAGCTACTTCATATGGACTTGTTCGGTCCACTACAAATTAGAAGTTTGGGAGGTAAGGATACATTGGTTATTATTGATGATTACTCTCTCTTTGCGTGGGTGTTCTTTCTAAAACACAAGTCAGATACTTTTGATATCTTTACTAATTTTATCAGGCAAGTCCAGAATGAATACAGCTGATCAGTTGTCAAAATCAGAAGTGACAATAGAATAGAGTTAATCTGGCGCCATGACAGAATTCTGTGAAAGCTTAGGTATCTTTCATGAGTTTTCCTCCCCTCGAACTCCTCAACAGAACGGAGTTGCTGAGAGAAGGAATAGAACACTCATAGAGGATTGCAGGACCATGTTGAGTGATGCCTCACAACAAGAATACTTTTGGGCTAAAGCCGTCAACACTGCATGCCACGTGCAAAATAGAGCACTCATAAACAATAACCATAATAAGACACCTTACGAACTACTAAAGGGCAGGAAACAGACTATTTCATATTTTAAAATCTTTGGTAGTAAATGCTTTGTACTTAACAATTGGAAGTATCAAACTATTAAATTTAGTGAAAAGAGTTTTGAAGGTATTTTCGTAGGTTATAGTAGCCATAGTAAGGTATATAGGATTTTCAACAAGAAAACCCTAGTTGTAGAAGAATCTATCAATGTTGTATTTGATAAGACGAGCTTGTTGCAAGGAATTTCTTCTAGTGTATTCATTGAAGATGTAGGTTCAAGGCAAAGGAATTAAGCTTGATGAGCCAGTTAAAGAAATAGATCAAGAGTTTATCACGATCACCACTCCAAACCCTATTAGAGAGAATGATCACAATGATGAAGATGTCATCTAGGTTCATGAAGTCACTCTAGTGATAGAGGAAGCTCCAAATGCAAGAACTCTAGAACTCAAACACTTGAAGGATCACCCAATGGATCAAATCATAGGAGATCCCCGGGACGGTGTCAGAACTCATAGAGGTACAACTAATGAAAATTTGTATTTAAGTTTCCTCTCACAGGTTGAACCAAAGAAGTTTAAAGAAGAAAACTAAGACACATCTTGGATAATGGCAATGGAAGAGGAACTAAATCAGTTCAAGCGTTGCTAAGTCTGGAAGCTTGTTCCAAGACCCAAAGGTAAGAACTTTATCAGAACAAAGTGGGTCTACAGGAAGAAGATAGACGAAGATGGAACAATTATAAAGAAAAAGGCCAGACTCATCGCCAAGGGATACCGACAAGAAGAAGGAATCGACTTCGATCAGACGTATGCTCTAGTCGCAAGACTGGAGGCAATCAAGCTATTCCTAGCATATGCTGCACTTAAGGCCTTCACTGACTATCAGATGGACGTGAAGTCAGCCTTCCTTAATGGTGACATAAAGGAAGAAGTGTATGTGGAACAACCTCCAGGTTTCGTTGATTCTAACCATCCTGATCATGTTTATGTTTTATTTAAAGCTTTATATAGTTTGAAACAAGCTCCTCGAGCTTGGTATGAGACGTTGTCTAGCTTTCTTCTTGATAACAAGTTCACAAGTGGAAAGATAGATAAGACAATATTTCTTAGGGAAATAAAAGGCAAGATTTTGCTAGGGCAAATCTATGTCGATTACATCATATTTGGCTCTACTGACGACAACCTCTGCAAGAAGTTCTCAAAACTTATGCAAGGGAAGTTTGAAATGAGCAGTATGGGAGAGCTGAAGTATTTATTAGGACTTCAGGTGAAACAATCTGAAGATAGAATTTTCATCTCTCAGATGAAATTCACCAAGGAGTTAATTAAGAAATTCGGAATGGAGAACGCAACCTCTATGAGGACTCCAATGGGTTCAGCTATGTCTCTGGACAAGGATGAGAAAGGGAAACCTTTTGATGAAACCATGTACAGAAGCATAATTGGATCCTTGCTCTATCTTACTACTAGTAGACCAGATATAATGTTCTCAACATGTGTGTGTGTGCTAGATTTTAAGTGAACTCTAAGGAATCTCACTACACTGCTACAAAGCGGATTTTGAGATACCTTAAAGGTACACCAAATCTTGTATTATGGTACCCAAGAAGTAATAATAGTGAACTAATTGGTTTTCCAAATGCAGACTTTAAAGGAAGCAAATATGACAGGAAAAGCACTTCCGGGACTTGTCAATTCCTAGGAAGAAGGCTTATCTCCTGGAGCAGCAAGAAGCAGAATTGTGTCGTAATTTTAACAGCCGAGTCAAAGTATATCTCTACAGACAGTTGTTATGCACAACTGCTATGGATAAAGAACCAACTTGAAGATTACAATATGAAGTTCAACAACATTCCAATATTTTGCCACTCCTCTAGTGCAATTGCAATCGCCAATAACCCAGTCTTTCACAGCAGAACAAAGCACATAGGGCTGAGGTATCACTTTATCAGGGAGTATGTGGAGCATAGGGACATCAACCTCCAGTATATCCCAACTGACAAGCAGGTTGCAGACATTTTCATGAAGCCACTGGATGAGGCCAAGTTCTCGTTCTTCAAAATAGAACTTGGCCTGCTCAACAAAGAAGAATGAAGAAGGGGGTCTCACAACAAGGCTCAAGAATTGGTCTACTTCAAAAAATTCAAGAAAATTTCAAGTTTGGACTTCATTTCTCGAGTACTACTCTTACTACTCGAGTACTACTCTTACTACTCGAGTACTGGATTGGACTACTCGAGAAACAAGAATGCCTCTCGAGGAATACTTCTCGATTTCAAGTCTACCTCTCGAGAACTATCAGACTGCTTCTCAAGAACTTCAGACTGCTACTCGAGAACTATTAGACTGCTTCTCGATACAGTACTTCACTACTCGAGAACAACACTATTGTCACTCGAGTAATGGCCTTCCACTCGAGAAGTTTGATGCAGTTTTTCTCCTGAAGTTCAAATTTTTGATATTCACACTCGAACTCTTATACCGCCATATTCTCAAGTATGTTACTTTTCTAATCTCCTTAATCATCATAAATTAAGACTTATATAAATAGAATAAGTCCGGAAATTCCAAATCACCCGACTCTAAAACGCTTCTCTTGAGAAAGACTCTTCATCTTCTCTGTCGTTGTCGCTCTCTTCCGCCGCTTCAGAATTTTCTTTCAGAAAGAAGATTTTTGTTCATCTCTTTCAATCAATGGCCCCTCCGTCAAAGATTGGTTTCGGCAGTGAACTAGATTCTACAGGAATTGTCGATTTGTCAGACAATTTTCAAAATCTTCTTCTGCTCTTAGAAGCTGTCGGCCTTTCTTTTGTTTTGGAGAAGTCGTGCAAAATATTACTTGCAGATGTTGAAGAGTTCTTCCAAAAATACCAAACTGAAGAGAAATAGCAAGGTTCTGAAAACCGAAGTCCGTGGGATTAAAGTTAAGTTAACCACTCCAATTATTTCTAAACTTCTTCGACTGCTAGTCATTGACGAAGAAGATGACTTAACAAATGAGGATTATGATAGGGCATGTGGTTTTGTGGTATTTATGTTGGTGTGAACATCGTTCGGCACCCTGATCTCAATCCAGAAAGCAATCTGCTAGTGGATATACTTGGGAAAGTTATTCTATGCAATACTAGTTCTATCAGCTTCATCACTACAGATTTCTTTGACATGATGACAACAGTCATTTGCAGGAAGAAATTTCAATTTGGGATGATGATTTTTGACAAGATCAAGGAAAGCATAAAAGCACCAAACTATGGCAGGATTATATCTCTTCTCCTTCATGAACTCAGGCCAGATATTTTTTATCTATCCAAAGGTACAACTCTATATCACATGAAGAAAGTTTCCATATCTTCAATTCAAAGATGGGAGCTCAAGCTCAAAAACCCTACCCAAGCTGCAAAAGCCCATGATGTTCAAGAAGATTAGGACAGGACCCCATCTTCCCCTCTCCATCAAGTAGCTGGCACATCTGGTGCAGTTGTTGAGGGAGAGCCTACTCCTTCAATCCCTGAGGCAAGCTATTCCCCAGAGGCAAGACATTCTACCCCTCCTCCAGATATTGATCCACCTACTGCTACTACTACTGAAGAAGTGCTTTCTGATTCATAAGGACAAGAACAGGCCCTATCTATAGAGGAAGATATAAATAGAATGATTGAGGAGCTCACATCTAAAGAGCCTCCTTCCCCTCTACCTCCACAAAAATCTCCCACTCCAGAACCATCTCCATCACACCCTCATTCTGAACCAGAATCCCATCACCCTTAATCTCCTATAGCAGATGAACATGATGAAGAGGCTGTTTTGATTTCTGATAAAGAAGAAACTCCAGAATAGGTTGAAGCACCTCTCAAGAACCTGGACTTCTTCCTTCCCACAATTACTGGTGAGGAAGGAGATGTCATAATTCGTACCTCCAGAGTTCAGAGCTCAGTTATCATAGAAGAAATTCCTCCATGGTCAGCTCCATTAATAAATCCTCCTCCTCCACCTCCTCAAGCTGAAGCACCTTTTGTAGATACCATTCTTGAAAAAATTGAATTAATGCTACCACAACAAAGAGCTTATTTTGATGAATCTCATAAAGCTGTCACTGACAAAGTCACTCCTCTTGAAAAAGAGATGAGCAGAGGATTTGCTGAAATCCAAAGCAATACTGATGAACTCAAACACCTATTCAAAATAGGTGGGAAAGCTCTAGACCACACCATAACCAGCATTGGTCAGGTGATGGATCAATCAGTAACTCTAGCAAACAATTAAATCCAACTGGAGAAGAAAGCTCAAGAACATAACTTCAAGACATACACTGAGGTTGGTACATTCAAAGAAGATGTTATAGCCACCCTATCAATAGAAGTCAGAAAGGGGGAGAATTTAGTGAATGAATTCTTAGAAAATCTGAAGAAGGAAAGAAGATTGAATGGGAAGCAAAGTTGAATGAGCTACATGCTGATGTCCAGAATAAAATTGATGGTGTTAAGTTTCACACATATGACACAGCTGTTTGGATGCACAATCAGATATTCCCTAAATTCCAAGCTGATCCAAATGTAATCCCACATCATCTCAATCCTCTTTCTCAACATCCTCCTGCCCAGCAGCCGCTTGCCCAGCAGCCAACATTTTCTCCTAGACCAGAGGATCAAGAAGCACCTCTAGAAAGTAATGCTCAAGTATGGGAATCTGAATAGACAGATGTGCCTCCTCAAGTCCCTCCTCCAAAAATCGCAGGTCACAAGAAAAGAAAGTATGGTGATGGTGCCTCTACTAGTAGGACCAATCCCAATCCAGAAGCTGAAAGAAGGAGAACCCAAGAATTTGCTGAAATTTGGAGCCCAATTTTTAAAGCTTTAATTCTTAATACTCTCAAACTAGTGATTGATTATAATGAGAACAGGAATGAACATTACAGCTCATATGAATGGGATTTATATGAGAAATCTCTAACCAAGAGAAGGATATATGATAGAGAGTATGGTAAGAATAACCCCAAGGCTCCTCCTAAACCTTCAAAGTATTATCCCAAGCCTTTCAGCTACCAAAAGAGACAGCAAGAGAAGAAAGACAAACAACAACATTAATAGAGCTACTAGATGTTGAAGTTGATTAGAAAGTTTACTTATGAGATTTTGTTAAATTGGATTTCATGGACAATTCTATAAATATAAATCTTTAATTTTGATGATCTGATTTTTTTCTATTGATTAGCATTTTATCTTGTTTATCACCTTGATTACTAGTCATTATATTTGTTTATCTTGATGTAATTCACCTTAGTGTTGAGGGTTCTGACTTCTACAAATAGGGGGAGATTGTTGGGTATTGTATCCACAATAACCCAGATTTATATGAAGTCATCCTTGAACTAAGATGAATTAAGTTGTATTTGATGCCCTGGTTGAGTTATGTGTTTGCAGGATATAATTGTCAAGTATAGACCAATGTCAGTCTATAATGAGTCACCAAACACAGGACCATACAATGTAATCCCTCATTATGTGATCCACAGTGTTGACTCATGTGTAGCCTCTCTATTGGGATACACTTCATTTTCAAAGCACTAAAGGAATGGAAGAAACAATGGTTGTTGATTTCATTTGAAGAAAAATAATTTTTAGGAAGAAAATTTTTTTTCTAAGTCCATTACTCGAGTAGTATATATTGTACTCGAGTAGTGCTGGAATGAATTCTCGAGTAATAGAAATCATTCTCGAGAAAGCTAAGTCCATTACTCGAGTAAGCCTTGGAGTACTCGAGTATTACTTATTTTATGTCTCGAGTTTACAAAATTATTCATTTCAGAAATTTTCAAAGTGTTGTACTCGAGTAGTAGAAGCCAGTACTTGAGAAGGCCAAGTCTTGTCTCGAGTAGTCAGAGGACCAGTACTCGAGTAAGAAGAAATTTAGTTTCGAGAAGAAGTCTTGTTCTAGAGAAGTCATGATAGTTATCGAGAAGTCATGATAGTTCTTGAGAAGTATTACTATAGTTCTCGAGAAGTTTTACTATAGTTCTTGAGTAGGAGAGTTCACTTCTTGAGAAGCCAGAATTCACTTCCGCAATTTTCTCTAAGCTTGTTCTCAAGAACCTTTCATCCTTCTTATCGAGAAATAGAAGTTAGTACTCGAGTAGTCTATAAAACACTCGAGAAATGCAGAAATTTTTTCCAAAAATTCGTTAAGTGTAGACCGAAACGATTTCAAAATTAACCTTGATTCTTATTGGTCCACGTGAATAATCATTTATGATTATGAACGTTAGGCTTGTCCTATAAAAGGTCTTATCAATTTCGACTAACCCTAAGAAGCGAAATCAAGTTTTGTTGAATCATCCTTTCATTCTAAATCGGGAAAGTCGCCGCTCCTCATCGTCGTTCTCGCCACTGGTCTTCTCCGATTCAAGAAATTCAGAAGAAGAATCGATCAACAGATCAAGGCGCTCAATCTCTACAAATCTCTCTCTTGATCATGTTGATCTTAAGCTTTTCAGATCCAGAAACTTAGCCGCCATCTTCTTCAAATATTTTTGACAGAGCTTCAAGTTTAAGAAGCAAGAAAGGCTAAAGAATTAGATTTGAATAATTTCTGTTTGTACAATTTTTTTGTGTACAATCTTTTATTCTTGTAGGAGATTCTTCTCCGAGTTGTAGGAGTTTTATTCTCAAGATTTATGTAGGAAGTTTTTCTTCTTAGTGTAGATCCCGTGTTGAGGATAGAATTGTAGGGGCATTGCTCCGAGTTATAGGATTGGATTTCAATCCGAGGTAATAGTGAAGTAGCTGAGTCTAGCGTGTTGCTAGATCGGTGAGGTGGAGAGTGGACGTACCCAAGGATGGGGAACCACTATAAATCTTGTGTCTTCTGTGGCTTGTTTATTTATTTTTTGTGCTCCGTTCATACAAATTTTTATTCTGTAAAAAGACGCAGACCTCACCTATTCACCCCCCTCTAGGTGATTTAGGTAGACAACTAAAAACATCAGATTGTCTTTTGAGAAAAGATGGTCGTTTGTGCATCCCGAATATAGGTAAACCATGGGAGGAATTGATGTACGAAGCACACTTCACGAAGTACTCAATTCACCCAGGGAGAACAAAGATGTACAAGGACATGAAAAAGATATTATGGTGGCCGGGTTTGAAGAAATACATAGCTCTTTATGTGGCAAAGTGTTAGACTTGTGCCTTAGTGAAAGCAGAATTTCAAAAGCCTGAAGGTTTCCTGAAGTCGTTACCAATTCCGATATAGAAGTTCGATGATATATCTATGGATTACATGCACAGGATGCCGGGATCACGGAGCGTAAACGATGTCGTATGAGTGATCATTGACCGATTGACAAAGGTATCACACTTCATACCGAACAAGAAGGACAATTCAGTGGACAAGTTGGCTAAGTTGTACGTGGACAACATAGTACGATTGCACGGTGTGACCCATAGCATCGTTAGTGACCGAGACAGACGCTTTACTTCGAATGATTGGAGGCTAATCCACTAGTTGTTTGGTACTCAACTAAAGTTCAGTATGTCCTTTCATTCGCAAACGGATGGTCAGATCGAGAGAACTAACAAGACAATGGAGGATATGCTCTGGATGTGCGCCTTGGATTTCGGGAAGAGGTGGGAGGACCATCTCTATATGATCAAGTTCGCCTATAATAACAGCTATCAAGCTAGCATTCATATGGCACCCTTCGAAGCTTTATACGGTAGGAAGTGTCATACTCCTTTACCTTAGGCGGAAACCGGCAAATCAAAGTTGTATAAGCGTAAAGAAGTCGAAGATGCAAATTCGACTATACACGCTATACGAGAGCGGCTATTGGTAGCCCAGGATAGGCAGGCAAAATACTACAATGCCAATCACCAAAACATGGAGTTTGCGGTGGGTGATTGGGTATATCTGAAGATAAATCCATTCAAAGGCGTGTCCAAGATTCGGCGCTTGAAAATGTTGAGTCTGAGATATCTTAGTCTGTTTGAAGTGGTTGAGCGGATTGGAGAAGCTGCCTATTGATTAGCTCTTTCAGCCGAGCTAAGTGGTTTGTACGATGTGTTTCACATATCGGTGTTGCGAAATCTTTGAAAGAGCGGATGCAAGTAGTGGCTGATGATCAAGTACCGGTCGATGGTGGGCTGACGACGAAGGTTAGACCCATTCAGATCGAGGATACGGAGGTCAGGAAGATACAAAACAAGGCAATCGGGATTGTCAAAGTCCATTGGGACAACTATAGCCATGAATAATTGACATGGGAGCGTGAGCAAACCATGTGAGATGAATTTCCCGAGTTGTTTTTGTAAAGTAAGGTTGTAATAGTTTTGTACAATTTTTCCTATAGGTGAATAAAATTTCGGGTCGAAATTTCTGTACAGAGGGGAGGTTTGTAACACCCCAAAAAACTGTAAAACAAAACGTAAAAGTTGCTAACTTTGGGGACAGTGGGTATCACTGGAGATAGCACTCAACGCTCTCAATGCACTCGACCCTCTAGACGCACACGATGCACTCGAAGCTCTCAACGCACTCGACGAAGCGTTGAGTGAGCTATCAGAGTGGCAATACTGAGTATCGCTAGGCGATAATGCCTCCTATGACTGGACACATGTCCGATGGCGGCCGAAGAGCGGTGGTTGACTGGGGTAAAAGCGGCTATCGACAATATCACCCAGGCGATAGTGGATATCGCCAGGCGATAGTGTTAAGTTTGACTTGTCAGCTGAAATCATGGTCATTGCTTTCTCTGGATGAAATGATCCTGTGGATGGGATTAATCCTGAGGTCACTTAAGCAGACGAGTGGAAAAAAGTTCAGTCATTTCTCTTCTTCTCACTCTCTCTCCTTCTTTTCATCCAAACACTTGAGATAAAATAGCTAAGGAAGAAGAAGGCTGAGGCTGAGCTTAGCAAGTCTTGTTGAAGAAGACAAAGGAGTCAGAATAACTGTGGCAAGATCCGTGAAAGGGAAGGCAAGACGCTCCTTTACAGCCAGATAGAAAGCTCATTCATGGATCCAAAATGAATTACGAGGGTAACGATCTTTCTTCTTGGACAAGTGAAGTCCTCCTTTTTGCATATACATGGAATCCCCCACCAAAAGGTGGAGAATCGATGGAATTGTGATGGGTTGATACATTGTATCCCCGGGTGGTTTTGCGTATAGATCTAGAAATCATAGTATGGAATATGCATGTTGTGTGAAGCCCATCCGGACAAGCTGGTCTGGATTGGTGATGCTTTATTTTTCACACCGGAGAAAACTCTGCATTTAAACGAGTAGTTTATAGGGTCTATGGGTTGTACCTATGAATTGAGAGTAGCAGGAAGTACTGGAGGTGTGCTCCAGGAAAATTCCAAGAAAATACCATAGTTTGCATAACTGTTGGATATCGTCGAGCGATAACGAGTATCGCTTGCGATAGCTCTTGATGAGCTTTGATTGATGTGAAAGACCAGTTTTGCTGGTACTACAGGATGCTGTAGGGTTTTCTGGATAAGTGTTCTAGTTATGGTTGAATCTGGATACAAAAAGTGAAATTTTGTTGCTTTGTGCTCCCGAATAGTATTTTATTGACAAAGCCAGTCTCTCGGAGACTGTGTGGTTAGTGTGAGCTATGAGATCTTAAAGGCACATGAGCCGAATGGGCAAGGGGAAGTCGACCCGCATCAATCTTTGCTTGAACTTATGAATTGAGCAACGGGCAAGGGCTGAATTGTACCCGCATTATGTCCGTCTGACTCGAATGCCAAAAGTAATTGGCATCGTTGGAGTGTATCATGAGAGTATTAGTCCTGCGCACCGGAAAGTCTATAAATGCTCAAAGTTGACCATCATGTCTCGGACCTCTGAATGGTGGTGGGATCCTGGCAATCAAGTGCACCGAGAATGTGCCCTGAGTGCACGGAACATTTTGTCGTGGTGGCACTCGTTTGTGCAATATTAAATGTTGTTTGAGTGCCTTCTTGTGATATATTTATGTGTTAATGTTATGCATGTAGGGTAGGAATACCACTTCCCGGGGAATAGGGTAGGGTCGTTATAAATTGGTCAGCTAAAAGTTGATTGTTGCCTTATTTGCCTCCCTTGTAGTGGATTGTCCCTATGCAGGTGATGGAGAGCCGAGCGGGAAATATCGAGTTACAGTACTGAAGCTATGCCAGCCCTCAAAGGCCAAGCGAAGTTTTATTGCCTTCATGTGTGGTCGGCTTGCGCGTCGATGTCTGTAAACCACACTTCTAAAGAATAATTGTAAGGCCTTAAGGCTGTAATAGTTTATCTACTGTTGACTGTTGCCAGCGACAGTGACTATCGCTGGCGATAGTAACTTCTGTGTATTTTTGTAAGGACATTCCAGTGTTTATATAGTGGACATTGCTGAGATACTTGAGTTCAAAAAGTTAACCCTTGAAGCTTCCGCTAGAATGCTCTGAGTTAGGATTCGTTTGGTCTTTTGATATTAACATGTAACTCCGCCGACTGTCTGTGGGATATGGCATGGGGCCCCGGCCGGACCCTCTATTATATTTTATGTGATGGATAGAGATGTTACAATGACTGCAGTGCCAGTCGAAACTCGCTCTCGTGAATTGCGTTTGGGGGGAGACGACCTTGACCCCTTATTCCATAGGGTAGATCAGCTAAGCAGCTCTGCCGAGAGGGCTATGCTGAGAGGATTATGCCGAGAGGTATATACCGAGAGGGTTATGGCGAGAGGAACATGCCGAGAGGGGTATACCGAGAGAGCTATGTCGAGAGAAACATGTTCTCAAAACCTCATTCCTTGGAGCAACTCCACGAAGACTTCAACGCCCACAGAGGACCCAACTGCCCTAGTTAGCTTGATGAGGGCCTGACAATGGGAGGTGTGCGTCAACCATGCTCTTTTTTGGCCAACCACCGGGCGCTACCACCGGCCCAATCAGCTAGTAGGAGCCTGACGGCGGGTGTTGAGCATCAATAGGACTTTCCTGGCCTTTTGGCAAACCACCGGGCATTGCCATTGGCCCAATCAGCTAGTAGGAGCCTGACGGCGGGTGTTGAGCATCAACCAGACTTTCATTTTGGCCAACCATCGGGCGCTATCACTAGCCCAATCAGCTAGTAGGAGTCTGTCGGTGGGTGTTGAGCATCAACCAGACTTTCCTTTTGGCTAACCATCTGGCGCTACCACCGGCCCAATAAGCTAGTAGGAACCTGACGACAGGTGTTGAGCATCAACCAGACTTCCATTTTGCCCAACCACCATACATGTTCCTCCTGTTGAGAAAATGAACCATCAATGTGAAGTAAGAATGTAAAAGGAGTTTGACTTATTACTTTTATGGGTAGAAGCGCTTCAAGCAATCGCCAGTCCAGGCGTGACCGAGGGGTTCCCCTTATACATTCTGGATATGGTAACCCCCTAACTTCAACACCTCTTTGATTACATAGGGACCCTCTCAATTAGGATTCAACTTGTCGATGGCTTCCGACCTTCCGATAGCGCCGACCTTCTTCAAGACCAGGTCTAACTTTTTGTACTACTTGACCCAGACGTGCTTGTCGAAGTACTTGACCATTCGCCGCTTGACATTTTCCTGTTGAATGGCCGACAAGTCGCGCGCCTCCTCCACCATATCTAGGGAGAGCCGCAACCCGTCTTCATTCTCAGCCCTCATCTCTTCTCTGTCTTCCTCTTCTACGCTTATTCGTGGTGTCCGGACCTCGAATTCTATTGGGAGAATAGCTTCGCAACCGTGGGAGAGCTTGAAGGGGGTCTCCCCTATAGCCATGTTTGGAGTAGTTCTCAGGGCCTAAAGGACTGAAGGAAGTTGCTACACCTAGCTCCCCTTCAGATTTTCCACCTTCTTTTTTAACAAGTTCACAATGATCTTGTTCGCCATCTCCACTTGCCCGTTACTCCTTAGGTGATTGACTGATGCGAACCTAAGATCAATCCCGAGATGGCCACAGGAACTAATGAACTCTGTGTTGGCAAACTGTGACCCATTGTCCGTGACAATGGCCTGACGCAACCCGTGCTAGCAAATAATTTTCCCCCATACAAAGTTCTGGATCACCTGGGAGGTCACCTTGGACAGTGCCTTAACCTCCAACCACTTAGAAAAATAATCGATCATGACCAACAGGAACCTCTTCTGCCCACTAGCTTAGGGGAAGGGTCCCACAAGATCCATTCCCCAGATAGCGAAGGGCCAGGGGGTAATGATGAATCTAAGAGGGGTGAATAACCGGCACTTCTGACACTTCTTTGTAAACTCGGTGGCATCATGGCCTAGGTTCGGCCAGAAGTACCCTTGCCTTACTATCCTTCCTTATACGGTCCTACTCCCTGAGTGACTCTCGTACTCCTCAGAGTGAACTTCCTATAAGATCCTCGGGACCTCCTCGTCAGCCACGCAACGTTCTAGAAGCCCTGAGAGAGTCTTTCGATACAGCTTCCCATCGTGCATAAGGTAGTATGTCAACTTATACTTGAAGTTATTTTTGTCCAAACCTTCCGGGAACTCCCTCGTGGACAGGAAGATTGTGAAAGGATCCATCCAGGAGGGGCGCCAATCAACTTCCATCAGCTCCCCCTCTTTAATGGAAGGGTGGAATAAGTCGTTCAGGGTTCCCCCCACCTGGGGTCCGAACTTTGCTAGCTGATCCACTTGCACATTTTCCTCCCACGACACATGTCGGATGGAAAATGTTTGGAACATGCTGATGACTCCTTTCAACTTTGCCAGGTACAGCTGGAGGTTAGGCTCCCTTGCTTCGAACTCGTCGTCGATTTGGGAGGAAACCACCATGGAGTCCATCAGTACCTCCACGTCTTGCACTCCCATCTCACTTGCCAGATGCATCCCTGCGATTACCGCATCATACTCTGCTTGGTTATAGGTGATGTGAAAATGGACGACCATCGTCTGCTCTATCCTCATCCCTGGAGGGCTCTCCAGAATGACTCCTACTCACAGAGAGTGCCTTTCCGAGGTGCCGTCCACCTTCACCTTCTAAGGGACCGGATGAGTGAGCTCTGCCTCCTCCACCTCGTCCACATAGTCGGCTAGGAAGTCAGTCATTGTCTGGGCCTTAATTGAGAGGCGGGGAACAAAAGATATGTCAAACTCGCTCAGCTCTACCGACCACTTTGCAAGCCTTCTAGAATGCTCCACCCCCTCAAAGATTTTGCGAAGGGGATGGTCAGTCACTACCCGGATAGAATGGGCCTGGAAGTATGTGAAAGATCTTATTTTCAATATAACTAGCAGCCTAGAGGGGGATGAATATGTCTGCTTAGGTCTTTTGAGAGTCTTTTTAAATCACTTGATTGTGTCTCTTAGCTTTCATCTTATAGTAATCTAGAGCTTGTCCTTAGCACTTGCAATTAAGAAAATAAAAGCAAACATAGAAAAGTACACAAGTATTTTATAGTGGTTCCCTAAAATTATGGGTACATCCACTCTCCCCTCACCTTGCTAACTTCCTGTTAGTCAAGGCACTTCTCCAAAATAATGCTCCAAGGAGCGTACACCTCAGATCCCTCAAGATCTCTCAGTCTCCTCCAAGAGTTACACCTCAGCTACCAAGGACTACACTCAGTGGTACAAGTATCACCTACCTCAGGCACTTAAGCCCTACCACTCAGGCTATGGAGGATAGCCCTACCTCAGAGCAAGCTTGCTCTTTCAACTCAGAGAGATACACTCTCCTACAGTTTAGGAAAAACTTCCCTACTTCTCAGTGATTAAAACTCACCTAACTCAGAGAGATACACTCTCCTATAGCTCAGACAAATTTGCCCTACCTCAGACCCGATGGTCCTATAGCTCAGATCCAGAAGGATCCTACAAAGAGAAATAGTTTAATTAACTTTGACACAGAGAAATTTCTGTGTCAACCACTTGAGCAGAAAACTTTCTGCTCCAACTCTCGTCACAGCAGGGAAAGGATTTGTTGGAGGAACTAAGAAGATAACTTCTTAACTTGTTGTTGAAGGCTAAAGATCTTTTTATGTTGAGTCTTCAAACAGCTCGCTGAACCTGCCAAAGGATGAACGCTCTTCTTTCTTCAGAATAGATTTTGAATCTGCTGTGGCAGATGGAGACTTGCACAGCTAACTGAACTTTTCTTGCTGGAGAGCTTCAAGCTTTTCACATGCAGCAATGGAGAAGAAGATGAAGATGGCTGCTCTCCTTTTTGAATAATGTATGCCCTAAAAGTTATCTTTGTCTTGGCCCTATCTCTTCCTTTTGTAGTTTGCCGATCAACGGCTCTTAGAGATCGGTGGGCCCCACCTGCAGCTTCCAGCTGCGCCTTGCTTTAACGGAAGAAGACATACAGTAGCTTCATGACAAGTTTTGTCGCTAGTGTAGCTTCCTCGTGTCTGATTTGACCTTAGTTGACTTTGTCGATTTTACTGACGTCAGCACCTATGGACTTAGCTAAAATCGAGCATCAGATAATAGGCGTTGAGTGAGTAAGCATCACTCAATGCCAAAACACTTAGACAGATTCACTGTCTCTTGACGTTGAGTGAGTCACCTTCACTTAATGCCAAACTACTTAGAATATTAAGTTTAATTCTAGGCATTGAGTGATTCAGCTCCACTCAACGCCAATCTTGCTTTATAAGCTTTCAGCTACTTGGCGTTGAGTGAGTAAGCATCACTCAATGCCAAACCCCTTAGGCAAAATTCTATCTTCACTAAGCGTTGACAGCGTTGAGTCAGTAACCTCCACTCAAAGTTTTTTGCCTTAACCATATTTCTACATATTCAGCAACATAAGCGTTGAGAGCATTTAGTGAACATGCATCACTCAACGCTTTCTGCCTTAGCCAATTTTCTATATTTAGTAGAATGGCATTGAGTGAGTTGACTTCACTCAATGCATGTGGACTTAGCCATATTTTAGCTCATTCCAACTTAGGCTATAACAGTATAGGCTACACTCAGCGCTATAAGTCATCTGGCGTTGAGTGATGTTCCTTCACTCAATGCCTGTGGACTTAGACAGATTTCTGTCATCCCACACCTTAGGTAAGTGTTTACCTGACTTAGTCACTTAGGATACCTGACCTATCATAGTCATCTACAAACATGTGTATATAATTGATAATATTGACTTCACTCAAATCCAGGACATTGTGGGCAATGGACCCAACAGTATGGTCGGAGCCTCCGAGCTGAGACGACCAGGGAAAAAAGCCAACTTCTCAAAAATAGGGTATCGAAGCTCTACCTTTCTCAGGACCCTACTCACATAGTATATTGTCATTTGCTTCTTGCCCTCTTCCCGGACCAGGACGGAGCTCAGGGCCTCGATCCTTACCCCAAGGTATAGGGATAGATCTTCTCCCTCCTTTGGACCCTGGAGAAGCGAAGCCTGGGTCAGTTATTTCTTCAAGGCCTAGAAGGCCTTCTCGCACTCCTCGGACCATTCAAATTTCTGGCCTCCTCTTAGCGCTTTGAAGAAAGGTGAGCACTTCTCTCCAGCCCGTGAGAGGAATCTGCTCAGGCCTGCCAGCTTCCCTATCAAGTGCTAGACAACCTTAGTGTTTCGAGGAGACCCCAACTCCATGATTTCCCTTACCTTGTCAGGTTTGGGCTCCACCCCTGCGGGAGTAAGAAGACGACCTAGGAACTTGCCCCTGCTTGCCTCAAAGACACGCTTTAAGGGGTTCAGCCTCATTTTATACCTTCGAAGGGTGTCAAAGGTCTCCTCCATATCCTGGAGGTGAGAGTCCATGTCCCGACTCTTGATCATGAGTTCATCTATGTACACCTCCAGGTTCCATCCCTTCTGCTCCTTGAAGACCCGGTCCATCATCCTTTGATATGTCGCCCCTGCATTTTTCATCCCAAAGGGCATCCTCTTATAATAGTAGCACCCCTCCGCTGTGATGAAGGAGATATCTTTTATATCAGGTGGGTGCATCCTGATCTAGTGATAACTTGAAAATGCATCTAGAAAGCTCATTAGATAAAAATCGATGATTGAGTCAACCAGTGCGTCGATCCGAGAAAAGGGGTAATAATCTTTGGGACATGCTTTATAAAAAAGAGAAAAGTCAATACACATCCTCCAGCGGTCGTCCCCCTTCTTGACCATCTCCACATTGGAGACCCAGCCTAGATACTGGATCTCTGATACAAACCCCGCCTTCAGGTGCTTTTCCACCTCCTCTAGGATGGGCTCGGCCAGCGTGTTGATGGTGGACCTCTTCTTCTGTTGGATGGTGCGGGCATTGGCGTCAAGGTTGAAGCGGTGGCAAGCCACATCCGCATCAATCCCCGGCATGTCCTCCGTGCTCCACGCGAAGATGTCCATATTCTTCTGGATGTACTCCAGCATCCTCCCTTAATCTTTCGGGCTCAGTCCACCCGCTGACCCGCACCTTCTCCACCCTTTCTCCCTGGGCGAGAACTTCCTTCTCCACCATCTCTTTCACTGCCTCTAGACGGGACTGCTCTTCCCATTTACCCATGGCCCCCTCACCTGGAGCAATAACTTCCTCCTTAGCTTCATCCACGGCCATCACCTTGGCATGCTCCTCTAGCACTTCCTCTGCCACCCCCACTCGGGCGCAAACCGCTTCCTCCTCCTCTTCTTCTATCTCCTCAGCTTCTCTCATGGCCTCTTGGCCAAACATCTCCTCCATCCTTCTCTCCATCTCCTCGGCTCCACCTTACTAGGAGATAGTATTAACCGCGGTCACGTAGCACTCTCTTTCCACCTTAGGGTCTCCCCAGACCCAGACTTGGATTCCCTCGACATTAAACTTGAGGCATTGGTGGAACGAGGAGGGCACGCAATGAAAGGCGTTGATGAGGGGCCATCCAAATATGGCATTGTAGTTGTTGGGAGCGTCCACGATGACGAACCTGTAGTTCCTGGACTGGCCCCCAAGATAACATGGAGCCCCACTCCTCCTTCTACCTCCTTCCTCTCCCTAGAGAACCCGAACAGAGGCCCGTCCGAGGCCAACACCCTCTTGACATCCACTTTCATCGCGTCAAACGCCTTCTTGAAGATGACATTGATAGAGCTCCCATTGTCCACGAGGATCCGGGAGACGGTTAAATTCTCGACGGCGGCCTGAACGACAAACGCATCACAGAATGGATCCTCGTTATCCGACATGTCATTCTTGGAGAAGGTAATCTTCTCCTTTGTGGGTGCGGTCAGGGACATGAAGGCAATGCTCCGACGGTACATGGTGTGGATACTCGCCTTGTGTGTGTCCTCGACTCCTACCCCCCCCCCTCCCCCCTATAAGACCCCTACACCCCTAACTAGGAGGTTACTCGGTCTTTTGCCTAGAACCGCCGCCTTACGGTGACACTAACACATGGGCTAGTCGACACCGCAAAACGCCGATCCTGCCGGCTAGTACGATCATTTACCTGTAGGCTAATTGAGAATAGAAGTACAACAAAAAGCTATCAAGTCCACAAGTTACAGCAATAACATCATATATATAATGAAAAGGTACAACAATCCACAATGATTACAAAAAGAGAGAAGGGCTTATGCCCGTACACGCCAAAAAAATTAATAGTAAATCTCTCTCACACACAACAACACTATGCGGAAACAAACTCTAAATAAGCACACTCGACATCACCTGACACTGAGCTACGGTAGTAGTACGTGGTATTTGCTCATCAAGTCCTACTACCTCATCCTGCTGGTCGTACTGGTGCTCCAGCTCCTCGAGCTCCTAAAATGATACGATCACCACCGACTGTTAGTCAAAAGACAAAGCTATTTTGTCCTCTCCTCACCCCCACGAATCTTAGGCACCGAGTGGGAGGACGAAAGTAGAGGACAACAAAGCAGTATTAAAATGGAAGCAGGTGACGGTGGATCTATTATATCATGGATATATTCCTGACTGTTATGTCATTACATTAGCAGTTCTATATATATAGCACAAGTAATGTAAGTAAAGCTGTACTAAAAGAAGTGTAGTAAGTAAAGTAGTACTGAAGAGAAGTGCAGTAAGTAAAGAAACTGAGCAAAAAGTAAACTATCTACCGCTACACTAACATCACAGGTGTACAACCCCGTATCTGGCGAGTGGGGTTGGTAGGAGCTAATGGCCAAGTCCTAGGGAGAGGGACATGAGATAGGCGAGTGGGGTGGGTCGGCTCTGTGACGCCCCGAAACTCAAAAGAGCAACGGGCGGCGCTTTGAGGTGTGTTTGGACCTTTGTATGGGTCACACGGCCTGGGACACGGGCGTGGGACACGGGCATGTCCTATGGCCGTGTCGTGCTCGGGATCGATGACTCACTGAGTGGTTGACGAAAATGCAGGCGTCGAGTGTCGAGACAGGGAACACGGCCTGAGACACGGGCGTGTCAGAGGCCGCATCCTGCTCGGGCAGTTTGCATGTTTGTGTTGAGGGAGTTACACTGCCTGGGACACGGGCATGTCCCACGGCATGTCTAGCACACAGTATGTGACACGGGCGTATCACATGGCCGTATCGTGCTCGGGATGTGTTTGATCCCGTGTCGTTTGAGGCACACGGCCCGTGACACGGGCGTGCCACTTGGAACACTGGCGTGTTCCAAGCCGTGTCACAGGCCGTGTCATGGTCGGGATTTTCCCGAATGACAGCGAATGAGTTACACGGCCTTGGACATGGGTATGTCGCAAGCCATGTTCGGCCCAGGAAGTTCATTTTCAAGGCAAATCGTGGCCGTCTGTTTCCTTATTTTGGGATCTGATGGTTCAGGCTTTTCCCATCTTAGGGTAAAGGCCGGTTTTGGGGTGGAAAGCTCTCATTCTCTTAAGTTCTATCTCTGTCTAACTTCTAGAGAGAGGAGAGAGAAAGGAGGAAGATGGAAGAAAGATCTGGTCACCGGAGGAGATTCGGAGCGCCAAATCGCAAATCGAGTCCAGATCTACGGAGGCGAGATCATCGCGATGCTTTTCATTCGTGTAGATTTCCATGGCACCGAAGAGGAATGCTAGGGTAACGATTCTCCACTTGAGCATGTGAAGCTCTTCTTCTTTTGCATTGGGAAAACCCGCTCCCGCGAGTGTGCGGCGTTTTGTAGTGTTCCTTGGGGTAGATATGTAAAGTCCCCCTTGTTTTCATTTAGAGTCCAAAATCGAGAAACGAACATAGGAATGGTGTGTGAAGCCTACCCAGACAAGTTGGTCTTGATCGATGATATGTTACTATGCATGATTAGCTGGAGAAGAATCCGTTCCATTGGTTGTTTTCGGGTTTCTACGTGGTAGATTGCAGCAGGGAATCTTGGGGATTAACCCCAAGGTACACCCGGAAAACTGGGCGGAAATGCATTTCTGCCATCTTGGTGGCCTGGGAGCCAACCTTGAACATAACTGGGTTATGTGCTTGTACGATTAGATTTGGGATCCGGCGAAGCTTGACCCGCGCGCTTGTCTTAAGTTTGGCAGTACAGTGTGAGCAACGGGCTTGTGGAACCGGACCCGGGCTATGTGGTTTGGTGACAGATACCGAAAAGCAGGGACTGGCCATTGACATAGTTGTGCGAGTCTTAGGTTTATGCCAGACAGACTTTATTGCTCACGAGATTTGCCGTCCAAGGGATGGTGGTGAGACCATGGATTTGACCGGGTTCACCGAGTTAGTGACTTGAGAGCACGGGGTGTGTGGTTGTGTGAGCCTGCACCTGTGATGTTGTTTTTATTCACTATATTGTTTGTTACGCTAACAAGTGCAGGGAAGGAGCTTTGCCGCCCCGAGTTTGGGGGCGGAATCGTTATAATTTGGTCGGCTTTAGCTGACCGTTATTCTTGTTTGTCACCGTTGTGGTGAATTATGCTTGCAGGTGCTGCGGATTCGAGCAACAAATAGCGGGCCAAAGCCCAAGTTGCTGAGCCGGCCCTCGAAGGCATTGTTTGTTTTCTTATTTAAATCATGTGTGGCCGGCCTGTGAGCCAAAGTTTGTAATGCACTATTTAAATTTGGTGAACTATTGTAAGGCCATAAGGTTAGTACTTTTGTGTATTTTTAATTCATTCCTACTGGGTTATGTTAGTGTACATTCGTGCTTGTGGCTGGGTTCTTGCTTTCACACCTTAATAATTGCTTCTGCTAGATGCTCTGTGAAGGACGTGTGTATTGGTTGAATGGTTTCATCTAGTAACTCGTCGGTCTATCCGTGGTATATGGCATTGGGCCACGGCCTGACCTACTGCTATATGCTATGTGACGGATAGGGGTGTTACAATTTGGTACCAGACTACCAGTTTCGGTCAGACTTAAATGAATTCGTGGGCGAATTCACTTTAAGGGGTGGTGAGCACATGTGTGTGCGTCATCCTTATAACATTAAAAGAACCCATGAATGTCCACTTAGGAATGAAAATACACATGTTTGAGGAACCTGTGTGTTCCTATAATTGCTTTTTGCAATATTGTTTGGTCGCCTAATGGTGTTTTGTACGACTATAGGTGACCAGGAGTGGTGCGGGGCTGTCGGAATATTCAGGTTCTTAGGCAAGTAGTGCACAAAATGATGCACCGATCACACCTCCTTCGGCTGATACCATACGATTAGTAGCGGAGGCAGTGTTTGCGAAGATTAACGTACAGCCTGCGAAGCAGGTGCAGCAGCCTGCCCCTGCTGTGGAGAAAGTACCGCTCCAAGCAGCGGAGCTAAGGAGAGTGGAGTAGGTTGTAGTGGAGCCAGTGTTGCCTAGGAGAGCAACGGAGAAGCAGCTTAAGCACGTTATGGGCTTCAATCCTCTAATGTTCTCGGGGACGGGAACCCAAACCCAAGTAGAGGATTGGCTCTCCAGAGTTAAGAGAGTAATGATAGATACAGAGACGGAAGAGTGTCAGAAGACCATTATTGCCACGTTCTTGTTGGATGGTGACGCAAGATTATGGTGGGAAGGCTTGGAGTTACACCATCTGAGGGGTAGTCAGCTTACAGACATCTCGATAGAGGAATTTTCGAGACTGTTCTTGGCTCGATACCTCCCCTCAGCTTAGAGGATTGTAATGGAAAATGAGTTCCAGAAGCTGGTGCAAGGTGAGAGTAGCGTCGATGAATATCTCCACAAGTTTACTCGCTTAGGTCGGTATGCAAGCGCTACCTTCGCTGATGAGGAGCGAAAGACAAACCGATTCTACAAAGGTCTAAGGGATGACTTGAGACTACTACTCTCGGGGTCGATGATGTAGTTTTTCTTGACCTTGGTCAACACGGCCCGGTATTTGGAGAAAGACATGAAGAATGTACAGGCAAATAAGGACTCCAGTGGTAGGAAGTCAGAGTTCAAGGTGCCAACTTCAAAGTCTTGTTTTCGATGGTGGAATAAGAAGGCTAGGACGTCGGGTCTAGCCCCTTCTTCGGGTGCCTCAGGGGCAACTACCAACCGAACCCCGAGCGCTTGTTTTACTTGTGGGAAGACGGGGCACTTTGCCCGTGACTGTTGAAGCGGACGTCCAAAGTCCGAGAGGAAGCAGGAAGCAACTTACGAGGAAAATGGCAAGGCGGTGGAGTCAACCGCATCCCATTATCCTCCGACTCAACCAAAAGTCTACAATCTGGGCCAGCAGGAGGCCATCAAACAAGCGGATGTGGTGACAGGTACAGTTTAAATTTATAGCAAGTTAGCTTTAAATACTGTTACCAAGTGCTTGTTAGCTTATTACTGTTTGTATAGGCTTTGTTCTGATTTGTGATAGTCCGGCAAGGGCACTATTCGATACAGGAGCTTCACACTCCTTTTTGTCCGAAGGTTTCATATCGCACATCGGAGTCCCTTCTTCGATGGCAAAGGACAAATTGGACGTGTTGCTGCTGAATGGGTGTTCCATGCGTGCGGATAGAGTATGTGTTGTAAAGATTCGTATTGGAAGTCAGGAGTTCGACTTACTAGCATCATTACTGCCGCTAGTAGAGTTCGACGTAATTTTCAGTATGGACTGGCTTTCGGAGCAGAAGGCATAAATAGATTGCAACCGTAAGGAAGTCAAGCTGGGTGTTAGGTGGGAGACAACGTTTGCGGGATTGAAGGGGTCGAGCAAGACTTTAATATCTGCTCTTCAGGTGTTCAAGGCAGTCCGTGCTGGTGTAGAGTTGTTCTTCACGTTAGTGGAGGCTGTAAAGCCTAAACCCACTTTGGGTAGTATCCCAGTAGTGTGTAAGTACCCTGACGTGTTCCCGGACAATCTTCCCGGAGCCCCACCTCAACGGGAGATCGATTTCACAATTGATTTAGTGCTAGGTGTCAAACCTGTGTCACGCTCTCCTTATAGGTTTTCGCCTAAGCATATGGGGGAGCTAAAGGTTCAACTAGAGGAGTTGTTAGAGCAGGGCTATGTGCGTCCAAGTTTTTCGTCTTGGAGCACACCGGTCCTTTTCGTTAAGAAGAAGAACGGAAGTTTGGGGCTCTGTATCGACTATAGAGAGCTGAACAAGTTAACGGAAAAGAACAAGTACCCGATCCCAAGGATTGATGGTCTTTTTTATCAGTTCGTCGGGTCATCGGTGTACTCAAAATTGGATCTTAAGTCCGGTTACTATCAACTAAGGATAAGGGAGAGTGATATCCCAAAGACAGCATTCAGCACAAGGTATGGGCATTTTGAGTTTACGGTAATGTCGTTCGGGCCTACTAATGCACCATCAGTATTCATAGATTTGATGAAAAGGATGTTCAGGGAGTACTTAGACCATTTTGTGATCGTCTTTATTGACGACATATTGGTGTACTCGTAGTGCGAAGAAGATCACTTCAAGCATCTGCATTTGGTTTTGGAGACGCTGAGGAGAAACGAACTATACGCAAAGTTCTCCAAATACGAGTTCTGGTTATCCTCAGTAGCGTTCCTTGGTCACATAGTCAGTGGTGAAGGTATTGCGGTAGATCCAATGAAGATAGTTGCGATACGGGAGTGGAATGTGTTGTCTACGATAGCGGAAGTCCGGAGTTTTTTGGGGCTTGCCGGCTATTACAGGCGCTTCGTAGAGATCCTCTCGCAGATAGCATTACCTCTCATGACGTTGACCAGGAAAGATCAGAAGTTTGTTTGGATGCGCGAGTGCGCACAAGCTTTTGAAGAGTTGAAGAGTCGGTTGACCACGGTGCCAGTGCTTAGTTCGTCGAGTGGAACCGAAGGCTTTGAGATCTACAGCGATGCTTCGGGCAGTGGTTTGGGCTGTGTACTCCTTCAGCATGGAAGTGTTATTGCATTTGGCTCGCGTCAGTTGAAAGTGCACGAGAGGAATTATCCGGTCCACGACTTGGAGTTGGCAGCCGTGAATTTTGCGCTAAAGCTGTGGAGGCATTATTTGTACGACATAAAGGTAAATATTTATACCGACCACAAGAGCCTGAAATACCTGTTGGATCAGAAGGATCTGAACATGAGGCAGCGGAGATGGATGGAGTTCATGGGGGACTATACATTCAAAATTCATTACGTGCCCGGGAAAGGCAATGAAGTTGCGGATGCGTTGAGTCGCAGAGCTCCCGCACAATCCAACTGGTTGTCGATTAATGATGAGCGGTTGATTCGGGAGTGGGAGGCGTTAGAGATCTGTTGTGTTGACAAGCAGATAAGCGCCGAAGCGTTATTGAACTGGACGGAAGTTCAGTATGACCTTGCTGATCGAATTTGGCAGGCTATGGATTTGGATAGCAGCATGAAGGAAATCATGTATGCAGCTTCGGATGGGTCAAATTCCCAATTTATAGTTGAAGATGGACTGCTAACGAAGGACAGTCGTTTGTGCGTCCCAAACGTGGGTAATTTACGGGTGGAGTTGATGTACGAGGCTCATCATACCAAGTACTCAATTCACCCAGGGAGCACGAAGATGTACCGATATCTGAAGAAGTTGTTCTGGTGGC
Source organism: Platanthera zijinensis (assembly GCA_039513925.1). NCBI lineage: Eukaryota > Viridiplantae > Streptophyta > Magnoliopsida > Asparagales > Orchidaceae > Platanthera > Platanthera zijinensis. Next base: position 178,228,960 of record CM077085.1, on the reverse strand, counting down.
CATGACTCAAGAAGGATGTGGCACTATATGTGGCTAAGTGTCAGACTTGCGCCTTAGTGAAGGCAGAGTGCCAAAAGCCAGGGGGTTTCTTAAAGTCTTTGCCTATTCCGGAGTGGAAGTTCGACGACATTTCGATGGACTTTGTGCATGGTTTGCCAAGGTCGCAGAAGGGAAACGGCGCCATTTGGGTGATCGTAGATCGGTTGACAAAAGTGTCGCACTTCATTCCGCATAAGAAGGAGGATTCAGTGGAGAAACTAGCAAAGCTTTACGTGGATAACATTGTTAGACTGCACTGTGTGCCCCGCAGTATCGTGAGCGATAGAGATGGGCGTTTTACGTCCAATGACTGGAGGTTGGTGCAGCAAATGCTGGGAACTAAGTTGAAGTTCAGCACAGCCTTTCATCCACAGACGGATGGGCAGACCGAGAGGATCAACAGGACGATGGAGGACATGCTTCGCATGTGCGTCCTGGACTTCGGAAATCAGTTGGAAGATCATCTATATTTGGTGGAGTTTGCGCACAACAACAGCTACCAAGCGAGCATATAAATGGCGCCCTTCGAGGCCCTATATGGTAGAAAATGTCGCACGTCGTTGTCGTGGTTGGAAACGGGTGAGGCGAGGTTATACAAAAATCAAGAGTTTGAAAGCGCCACTTCATTGGTACGAACCATTCAAGAGTGTTTGCTGATCGCTCAGGATAGGCAGGCTAAATACTACAATGCCAAGCATCGAAACGTGGAGTTTGCGGTTAGCGATTGGGTGTATCTGAAGATAAAGTCGTTCAAGGGTGTTTCACGGGTACGATGCTTGAAGAAACTGAGCCTGAGATACCTTGGACCATTTGAGATTCTGGAGCGGATTGGTGAAGCAGCTTATCGTCTAAAGCTATCGGTGGAGTTGAGTGGTCTACATGACGTATTCCACATATTAGTGTTGCGGAAGGCGGTGCAAGAGCCTTCACAAGTGATCGCAGTTGATCAAGTACCGGTGGACGAAGGGTTAATGGCAAGGGTCAAACCTGTTCGTATTGAGGACTCTGAAGTCAAGCGACTTCGTAACAAGGAAATCAGGATGGTCAAAGTCCATTGGGACAATTACGGTCGGGAGGAGCTCTCTTGGGAGCGGGAGCAGACCATGCTTGAGGACTACCCAGAGTTATTCCACTCAGGTACCGCTTTTGGTTTTGTGTATTTTTCCTTTTGGTAATTTCGTGGACGAAATTCTTTTAATAGGGAGAGAGTTGTAACGCCCCGAAACTCAAAAGAGCAACGGGCAGCGCTTTGAGGCGAGTTTGGACCTTGGTAAGGGTCACACGGTCTGGGACACGGGCGTGTCCCAAGGCCGTATCGTGCTCGGGATTGATGACTCACTGAGTGGTCGACAAAAATGCAAGCGTTGAGTGTCGAGACGGGGAACACGACCTGAGACACGGGTGTGTCAGAGGCTGTGTCCTGCTCTGGCAATTTGTTGGTTTGTGCTGAGTGAGTTACATGGCCTGGGACACGGGCGTGTCCCAGGGCGTGTCTAGCACACGGCATGTGACACGGGCGTGTCATATGGCCGTGTTGTGCTCGTGACGTGTTTGGTCCTGTGTCGTTTGAGGCACACGGCCCGTGACACGGGCATGTCACTTGGAATACGGGGGTGTTTCAAGCCGTGTCACAGGCTGTGTCATGGTCGGGATTTTCCCGAATGACGGCGAATGAGTTACACGGCGTTGGACACAGGCGTGTCGCAAGCCGTGTTCGGCCCAGGAAGTTCATTTTCAGGGAGAATCGTTGCCGTCCGTTACCTTATTTTGGGATCCGATGGTTCAGGCTTTTCCCATCTTAAGGTTAAGGTCGGTTTTGGGGTGGAAAGCTCTCATTCTCTCAAGTTCTATCTCTTTCTAACTTCTAGAGAGAGGGGAGAGCAGGGAGGAAGAAGGAAGAAAGATCCGGTCGCCGGAGGAGATTCGGAGTGCCAAATCGCAAACCGAGTCCAGATCTATGGAGGCGAGATCATCGCGGTGCTTTTCATCCGTGTATATTTCCATGGCGCCGAAGAGGAATGCTAGGGTAATGATTCTCTACTTGAGCATGTGAAGCTCTTCTTCTTTTGCATAAGGAAAACCCTCTCCCGCGAGTGTGCGGCGAGTTTGCGGTGTTCCTTGGGGTAGATATGTAAAGTCCCCCTTGTTTGCATTTAGAGTCCAAAATCGAGAAACGGACATAGGCATGGTGTGTGAAGCCTACCAAGACAAGTTGGTCTTGATCGGTGATGTGTTACTATGCATGATTAGCCAGAGAACACTCTGTGCCATTGGTTGTTTTCGGGTTTCTACGTGGTAGATTGCATCAGGGAATCTTGGGGATTAACCCCAAGGTGCACCGAAAAACTGGGCGGAAATGCATTTCTGCCATCTTGATGGCCTGGGAGCCAACCTTGAACATAACTGGGTTATGTGCTTGTATGATCAGATTTGGGATCCGGCGAAGCTTGACCCGCGCGTTTGTCTTAAGTTTGAAAGTGCGGTGTGAGCAGCGGGCTTGTGGAACCAGACCAGAGCTATGTGGTTTGGTGACAGATACCGGAAAGCAGGGGTTGGACATTGACATAGTTGTGCGAGTCTTAGGCTTATGCCGGACAGACTTTATTGCTCACGAGATTTGTCATCAAAGGGATGGTAGTGAGACCGCGATTTTGACCGGGTTCACCGAGTTAGTGCCCTTAGAGCACAGGGTGTGTGGCCGTGTGAGACTGCACCTGTGATGTTGTGTTTATTCACTATATTGCTTGTTATGTAAACAAGTGCAGGGAAGGAGCTTTGCCGCCCCGAGTTTGGGGGCGGAATCGTTATAATTTGGTCGGCTTTAGCTGACCGTTATTCTTGTTTGGCACTGTTGCAGTGAATTGTGCTTGCAGGTGCTGCGGAGCCGAGCGACAAATAGCGGGCCAAAGCCCAAGTTGTTGAGCCGACCCTCGAAGGCCTTGTTTGTTTTCTTATTTAAATCATGTGTGGCCGGCCTGCGAGCCGATGTTTGTAAGACACTATTTAAATTTGGTGAACTATTGTAAGGTCATAAGGCCAGTACTTTTGTGTATTTTGTAGTTCATTCCTATTGGGTTATGTTAGTGGACATTCGTGCTTGTGGCTGGGTTCTTGATTTCACATCTTAATAATTGCTTCTGCTAGATGCTCTGTGTAGGACGTGTGTATTGGTTGAATGGTTTCATCTAGTAACTCGTTGGTCTGTCCGTGTTATATGGTGTGGGCCCTGTCCAGACCTACTGCTATATGCTATGTGACGGATAGGGGTGTTACAGGCTCGCACTCTCCCTAGGGGAGCTCAGCAAGCGGCGGGCGAACAGGGCCAGCCAGGCCCGTGCTCGTCATGGTCCGGGGGAGGCGGCGAGTGCTAGCTCCATCGGGAACTCGCTGCCCTAGGCGAGTAGTGGTCTCAGGGACTACTCGCCTAGTATTCTATGATGTGTTTCTACCATTTTGCCCCCGTTGGCCTGCCCATAGCCAGTTAGAACAGCGGAGTTGCATTGTTGGCATACCCAGTTGGGCCGTACATAGCTGTTTGGAATAGCGGAGGTTGGATGTTTGCAGGTCATTTTTAGAAATCTATAAATAGGACCCAAGGGGCACCTCAGAAGGTATGCTTACTTATTCCCAGACCTTCTTGCGCTTTCTGAGGTAGCCTTTAGCTTTGTATTTGGCTAAGGGAGGGGAAGCGCTCTAAGATCTTTTGGGTGTGTGGTGGGACCTCCGCGTCGAGCCCTTGGGTCAATCCCCTTTGCTTTTATTTTATCATTTTGCTTACAGGAGAGAAGTAGGTACGTGATCACCCCTTCCCCAAGGGCGAACTCCCCAGAGACCGAATTCTCGGTTTCAACATTTTGGTGCGGTGTGCGTGGAGCGGGGTCAGCACAAAAATTCTTCAGTAGGCTCGATGACGGGAGGATAAGGACAAGGCTCGGACAAGTCCGACACGCCACCCCCCCCCACCTCTTTCCATGGTGGGGATGTTTGAAGAACTCAGGCAGGAGGTACTCGGCCTTGTCAGGTTCACACTCGGCGAGCATGCCGAGTGCTCGAATCCAGCAACACCTATACTCGTGGTCCCGGCCCTTGGCGAGGACGCTCCCGACAGGAGAGCTGGGAAGGAAGTTGCGGTGGAAGGGAGAGGATGCGAGCTCCCCAGGTGAGTGCTCTTTCCAGGCTCGGCGAGTGGCGGCAGGTTCGGCGAGATGGGGGTGCGAGACCCTCCAGCTTGCCCAGCAGGGGGAGGCAGCACCTTCAGTGAATTGGTTTCTTCTGCCCCGGTTCTAGAGGGGTTCAGGGAGCCATAAATGTCTTACTATGCCGGGAAGGGAGATCCAGCCCAGCACGTCCAGTGGTTTAAGGACGTTGTCTCGATCCGACAGATGTCGGATGGGTTCAAGTGTAGGCTCTTCGCAATCACTCTCAAGGAAAAGGCGAGAGAGTGGTTTCACCAGCTGCCGGCCAACTCCATTTACTGCTTCGAAGACCTGTGTCGGGAGTTCATGCTGAGGTTCACCACCTCCAAGAGGAGGAAGAAGGAGTCGGAGTCCCTGTTCCACATCAAGTAGGGGGTGAACGAGACACTAGGGAGCTACGTGGACCAGTTCCAGGAGGAGGTGACCCAGGTCCAAGAGATGCTAGGGCACACCCTAATGATGGCTTTCACCTCTGGGGCTGCAGCAAGGTATCTTCAGAATGGAGCTGAAGAGGGTGTCGCCCCTCTCCTATGAGGAACTAATGGAGAGGGCGGCAAGGGAAGTCGACGGGGAGGCGTCGAACCCGGAGTTTGCCCGGAATCTGGACAGGTGGCCCACAGATGAAGAGAAGCCCTGAGGTGGCAAGGGTCAGGAGGAGAGGAGAGCTGAACCCTGGTAGAGGGAACAGTAGCAAAAGCAGCAGCCTAGGTGGGGGCACCAAGAGCTGAACCATCGGCTAGGTTGGAGGCCGTAGTGGCAAGACCAGGGGCCACGGAGAGTTTTCTATGGAGGAGACAACCGCCAAGGGGGCCAGGGTCAGTTTTACCCTCTACGTGGGAAGCAAGGCTAGAGACCACCTCTCCTCGACCAGAACCAGGCTATGGCTATAGCCCTGGGGAAGAGGAGGAGAGCAGCCCGGAGAAGGAGTAGATAAGTTAGGGTGGAGCTGCCATTTTGTGACTTCCATCAGGAGGAAGGGCACGCTACGACCACATGCCCGGAGTTCCTCGAGATGAGAGGAAACAGGGAGCAGCAACAGCAGCAAGATCGCCAGGGAGTGCGGATCGAAGAAGTCCTGCCTCTATTAGAGGAGGACAGGTGTGAGGACCGGGCAAATGTTGGAATCCGAGGAGGGATTGGAGTTATCCATGGGGGTGGGTATTGAGGATTCCTAGAAGGCGAGCCTCCATACCATGTACTGAAAGAGATTTGGCTCCACATCCCAGACCCCGCCCCCAGAAGAGAAGATCACCTTATCAAGGAAGGATATGCCGAATCATGAGGATCCCTTTTGCGATGCGCTAATCATCCAGACAGCCTTTGAAAATTTCACTGTCTCCCGGATCCTCATTGAAAATGGGAGCTCGGTCAATGTCATCTTCAAGAAGGCATTTGACGTGATGAAGGTGGAGGCCAAGAGAGTGCTGGCCTCGAATGGGCCTTTGTTTGGGTTCTCAGGGGAGAGGAAGGAGGTTGAAGGAGGAGTGGGGCTCCATGTCACTCTGGGGAGGGGGGGCAGTCCCGCACTTGAAGGTTCGTCATCGTGGATTCCCCTTGCAGCTACAATGCCATCTTCAGGCGACCCCTCATCAACTCCTTCCGCTGCGTCCCCTCATCCTTCCACCAATGCATGAAGTTCATCACTAAGGGGATCCAGGTCTGGGTCCGGGGCAACCCCAAGGTGGCAAGGGAATGCTACATCACCGCTGTAAACTCCATCTCTTGGCAAGAGGGGGTTGTGGAGATGAATCAGAGGATGGAGGACGCGGAGCAGGAGGCGGGAGTGGAGATGGAGGTGGAGGAGAAATGCACTCAGTTGAAGGTGGTGGAGGAAGTCCAGGAGCCGGCCGAGGTAATGGTCGTGGAAGAAGCTGAGGAAGAAGTTCTTGCCCTAGGAGGGGAGTATGTTGGAAAATGTGGGGAGCAGTCTCGTATAGAGGTTGTAGAAGAAGTGGTGGAGATGGAGGTTCTCACACTTGGAGGCAGGGTAGAGAAGGTTTGCATCAACGGGGGGCTGACCCTGGAGGACTAGGGCAGGATGCTGGAGTGCATCCAGAGGAACGTGGATGTCTTTGCCTGGAGCGTCGCAGAGATGTCGGAGTCGACGCGGACATTGCCTTCCACCGCATCAATCTGGACCCGGAGGTCCGCCCCATCCAATAGAAAAAGAGGTCTGTCGCGGACAAGCTGGATGAGCCCATCAGGGAGGAGGTGGCCAAACTCCTCAAGGCCGGCTTTGTATCCAAAATACAGTACACTGGTTGGGTCTCCAATGTAGTAATGGTTAAAAAAAGGAGACGGCCGGTGGCATATGTGTATCGATTTTTCTTTACTTAATAAATCATGCCCTAAGGACTGTTATCCCTTGTCTCGGATTGACGCGCTGGTTGACTTGTCGGTTTTCCTGTAAGGAGTTTTTTAGATGCATTTTCAAGCTACCACCAGATCAAGATGCAGCCACCCCCCCCCCCCCCCCCCACCCCCCCCCCCCCCGACATCAAATATGTCTCCTTCATCACGAGGGATGGATGCTACTTCTACAAAATAATGCCCTTTGGGCTGAAAAATTGTAACACCTCTACCCGTCACGTGTAATATAATAAAGGGTTCGGTCGGGGCCCCACACAATATTCCACAAAAAGACAGAGAAGTTACTAAATAATATCAAAACAATTGAACCCTAACACAGGGTATTCTAGCGGAAGCTTCTTGGTTGAAAACTTGAACTCATTAAGAATAGAAATGTCTACTACTACTATTTAGGAATGTATACAACCAAACACACAAGGTACACGACCTTATGTCCTTACAAGTTTCTCTTAACAAAAGTGTGGTTTACAAACATCGACGCGCAGGCCGGACACACATAAACAAGAGTAAACAAAACAAGCCTTCAAGGGCAGCAGCGTAAACTGGGCTTCAGCCCGCTATTTCCTGCTTAGGCCAGCACCACCTGCAAAGAACAATCCACCAAGCGGTGGCAAATAGGGTAACGGTCAGCATTCAGCTGACCAATTTTAACGACCCTACCCCAGTCACGGGGCATGGGAATTCCTTCCCTACAAAGCATTTTATTCATGCAACATATATGTATAACAATCCACCAAGGACGTGCACAACCGCATAAGTTAATACATATCACAAATGCCGGCATGACGACCCGACGTTCCGTGCACTCAGGGCACATTATTGGTGTACCGGAAAACCAGGGGCCCACCACCATTGAGAGGTCCCAGACATGATGGTTCATTATGAGCATTCCTAGTCTTTACAGCGCGCAGGCCAAAGACTCTCGCTATGTGATCCTAACAGGACCTTAAGCACCCACGATTAGACAACCATAACGCGGGTACAGATCACCTTTCCCGTTGCTCAAATTTGTCAGACTCAAGACTAGATTGACGTGGGTATGGCTTCACCTTTCCTGTTCGCCACCAAGGCATTCCAACGTTGCAGCCCAACGGCTCAACCTCACACAGAATGGCACTCACGGCCACAAGAGTTGAACACCAAGTACCAACTCTCAAATCTTTTTCCTGGATTTCCTCCAGTACTTCCCTTTGCGCCATGCCACAGGTATCCACCAAAGATTCCATACAAACAATCAATTTACTTGGAGTTTTCTCTGATTTGCAAACAAAGCATCACCATTCCAGACCACCTCGTCCGGATGGGCTTCACACAGCACGCCTAACCGTACTACTCACTTCTGGTTCTAATGGAAGATAACAAGGGATGAACCACTGATCCCAAGGGAATCACTTCGTCATCCACCCTTTGGTGGAGGATTCCTATGCAAATGCAGGAAAGAAGGACTTCACTTGTCCAAGAAGGAAATTGTTACCCTTGGAAGACATTTTGGCGCCATGGAGAAAAACAAGACGGGTGGAAGTCACCGCAACAGCCTCACCACCGCAGCTCTGGACTTGGCTCGTGATTTAGACCATCGTAGCACCACCAGCGGCCGGATTTCTCTTCTTCTTCCTTCCCTTGCTCTCCTCTCTCTCTTCTTCTTCTTAGAAAGAGAATGGTAAGAATAGAATGAGAAATAACTCATCCATTGCCACACTTATCCCTTCAGGAAATACCCAGGGCCGTTAGATCTTCATCAAAGGAAATGAACGGCTCAGATTTGCTCTAAAAAGCATCTTCCCTGGGCTTACACGGCTTGTGACACACCCGTATCACAGGCCGTGTACCTTAAGCGGCACACAACTGACTCAAACCAGACTAGGACACGGGCTTAGACACGCCAGTGTAAATCTCCTGACACGCCCGCATCAATCAGTACATGCCCATGTTGAGGGGTGTGTCCCTCAATCGACACAGGACCAACAAATCCCTAAAGGGACACGGGTCCCCAACACACCCGTGTCAACTTTGACACGCCCGTGTCGACCAGTACACGCCTATGCTCCAGGCCGTGTACTTCAGTCGGCACCGCCCGGCACAACCAGAGCAAGACATGGGTATTTGACACGCCCGTGTCACCAACCGACACGCCCATGTCAGCACTGTTCATACCCGTGTTTCCAGCCGTGTACCACACTCGACACATCAAGGCTAATATAGAGAAGGACACAGCCCTGGACACATCCGTGTTCCAGGCTGTGTGACCTTATTTGGGTTTTGGGGCATTACAACTCTCCCCCCTTAAGAGAATTTCATCCTGAAATTGCTAAGCACGTAGTTCGCAGCAAATAAATATTACAAAATATACTCTTTGTTCAAATAAAAAGGTTACAACAGCCTCACATAAACAGCTCGGGAAATTCAGTACGCATGGTTTGCTCCTGCTCCCATGACAACTCCTCACGGCCACAGTTGTCCCACCGGACCTTAACCATCCCGATAGTTTTGTTTCGTAGCTGTTTAACCGTCGTATCCTCGATCCGAATAGGCCTAACTTTTGTCGTTAGCCCACTGTCGACGGATACTTGATCTGCAACAACCACCTGTGATGGCTCTTTCACCGCTTTCCGCAACACCGAGACATGAAACACATCATGTAAACCACTCAGCTCTAGCGAAAGTGCTAATCGGTATGCAGCTTCACCAACACTCTCTACCACTTCAAATGGTACCAGATACCTCAAGCTCAGCTTTTTCAGATGTCGTATCCTGGACACACCTTTAAAGGGTTTAATCTTCAAGTATACCCAATCGCCCACCGCAAACTCCACATTTCGGTGCTTGGTATTGTAATACTTAGCTTGCCTGTCTTGAGCCACCAACAGCCTTTCTCGTATCAACCGTATGATTGAGTTGGCATCATCCATCTCCTTTCGCTTGTACAACTTTGTTTCTCCAGTCTCCGCCCAAGCTAAAGGTATACGGCATTTCCTACCATATAAAGCCTCAAAGGGCATCATCTGAATACTAGCTTGGTAGCTACTGTTGTAGGCGAACTCAATCATAAAGAGATGATCTTCCCAACTCTTCCCGAAATCCAGCGCATACATTCAGAGCATATCCTCCAACGTCCTTTTGGTCCTTTCGGTCTGACCATCCGTCTGAGGATGAAAGGCCGTGCTGAAATGTAATTTCGTACCCAACAGTTGGTGGACTAATCTCCAATCACCCGAAGTGAAATGCCCATCTCGATCACTAACGATGTTACGGGGCACACCGTGCAATCGTACAATAGTATCCACATATATCTTTTCCAACTTTTAAACTGAATCGTCCTTCCGATTCGGGATGAAGTGCGACACCTTAGTTAACTGGTCCACAATCACCCAAACCGCATCATTTCCATGCTGTGATCTCGGCAACCCATGTACAAAATCCATGAAAATATCATCAAATTTCCACACAGGGATAGGCAACGACTTCAGAAAACCTCTCGGTTTTTGGCATTCAGCCTTTACTAAGGCACAAGTTTGACATTTAGCAACATAGTGCGCTATGTCCTTCCAGGCCACCAGAAAATTTTCTTCAGATCCTTATACATCTTCATACTCCTGGGGTGAATCGAATACTTTGTGAAGTGTGCTTCATACATTAATTCTTCACGAAGTTTACCCCTATCTGGGACACAGAAACAACCGTCCTTCCGAAAAAGGCTGTCAATAAACGAAAAGTGAGAATCTGCACTTTCCGATGCATAGCGTTGTAGACTTTCATCAAGTGTTGTTGCTTGCCGAACTCTATCTGCCAGGTCACACTGTACCTCCGTCCAGTTTAAGTACGCATTTGCAGTGGAATTATTTTCAACACAAGAAATATCTAATGCTTCCAGTTCTTGAATTAGGCGTTCAACGTGCCTTAGCAACCAATTTGCCCTTACTGGAGTCCTATGACTCAAGGCATCTGCGACTATATTCCCTTTACTGGGAGTATAATGAATCTGGAAGGTGTAGTCACCAAGAAATTCCATCCACCTTCGTTCGTGCACCTTCAACTAGCGTGAGCCATATGCTATCACCTTTCCGAACTGGAGAAGAATGCAGCCTAAGCCGCTCCCTGATGCATCAATATAAACCTCAAAGCCATCCTGACCACATGGCGATGTCAAGATTGGCATCGTGGTCAAACGACTCTTTAGCTCTTCAAAAGCTCGTGCGCACTCAGGCATCCAAACGAACTTCTGATCCTTCCTCATCAGTGTGGTGAGAGGCAAGGCTATCCTCGAGAAGTTCTCTATGAAGCGCCTGTAACAGCCCGCAAGCCCAAGGAAACTCCTGACTTCTGCTACTATAGTGAGAACAGGCCACTCCCATATAGCAACTATCTTGGAAGGATCCACCGCAATGCCCTCTCCACAAACCGCAGAGCCAAGGAAAGCCACTAATGACAGCCAATGCTCACACTTATAGAACTTGGCGTAAAGCTTGTTCTTCCTCAAGGTGTGCAACACCATCCGCAAATGATTTGTATGATCTTCTTCAGACAGGGAGTATACGAGGATATCGTAAATAAAGACGATCACAAAGAGGTCCAAGTATTCCCTAAACATCTAATGCATTAAGTCCATAAATACCGATGGCGCATTTGACAGCCCAAATGGCATTACCGTGAACTCATAGTGACCATAGCGTGTTCCAAACGCTGTTTTGGGTATGTCACTTTCACAAACTTTCAATTGATAATAACCTGACTTCAAATCCAACTTGGAGTATACAGTCGAGCCAACTAACTGATCAAATAAGTCGTCAATCCGTGGAATCGGATACTTGTTCTTTTTCGTCAGCTTGTTCAGTTCTCGATAGTCAATGCATAGACACAAGCTACCGTCCTTCTTTTTCACAAAGCGAACCGGTGCGCACCAAGGTGACTGACTTGGGCGTATATAGCCTTGCTCTAGCAACTCTTGTAACTGAACTTTCAGTTCCGCCATTTCCTTTGGCGCTGCCCAGTAAGGCGAGCGGGCCACAGGTTTCGCACCTGGCACCAGCTCAATAGCGAAGTTGATTTACCTTTGGGGAGGTAACCCCGGAAGGTCTTTTGGAAACACATCAGCATATTCCGATACAATCGGCACCTCACTCATACTAGCCTTCGACTCCTACCTCTATGAGTGTGAAGAATAACTCTGCACCCTTCCGAACTACCTTAACGACTTGGAGAGCAGATATCAATATCCAATTCGTCCCTCGCATTCCATTGAACTTAGTCTCTTGTTCGGTATTCTGCCCCAGTGTAACTTCTTTTGAAGTGCAATCTATACAGGCATGCTGCTCTGAAAGCCAGTCCATACCAAAGATTATATTGAACTCTGATATCGGTAATACTGATGTTTACACCTTGAAATCCCAACTTCCTATCTTGACCTCAACACAACACGATTTATCCGCGCACATCAAACATCCGTTAGGTAGTAATACCTTCATACTGTCTGTTGTGGTCCGTATAGGAACCCCGATTCGCAAGACGAAATCTTCAGATAGAAACAAATGTGAAGCACCTGTATCAAACAGTGCTCTTACCGGATAGTCCCGTATAAGGACAAAACCTATAACACCAAGATTACAACAAGCACAGCACAAAGCATAAAGTAAAACTAGAAACTACTCGCACCTGTGACGACATCGGCCTGCTTGATGGACTCCTATTATCCAAGATTATAAACTCGGGGTTGTGCCTGCAATGCAGAAGACTCCACCACAGCCTTCCCTTTTTCCGCATAGGATGCACCCGGCTTCTTCTTGCCTTTTGGAGGGCCAACTCGACAATCCCGGGCATAGTGTCCCGGCTTGCCACACGTGTAGCAAGTGTGAGGACCATAACCAGAAGATGCCTCTGAAACAACCACTGAAGGAGTTTGTCCAACAAATTTTGACTTCTTACTTTATCTCTTTCGGTACCCTGACTTCTCCGGACGCGGTGGCTTGAACTCTGGCTTTGTAACACCCAAGTTCCCCTTGCCCTGCCCTCTTTTCATGTACTTCTCCAAAGACCGAGCCATACATACCAATGCTTAAAACCCCTGGTTCACAGAACTCGAGAGCAGATATCGTAGCTCATCCTGTAGTCCCCCATATAACTGACTGGTCTTACGCTCCTCTTCGGCAAAGATAGAACCTGCATACTATCCCAAACGCGTAAACTCAAGAAGGTAGTCATCCACACTATTTTCTCCTTGAGTCAACCGTTGAAACTCCAACTCCATAGCAATTCTCTGCTGCATCGGTAGATGTTTTGCTAAGAACAACCGAGAGAACTCTTCAATCGAGACCCCCATCAACTTTCTACCTGCCAAGTGATGCAGTTCCACCTCATCCCACCACAGCCGAGCCTCTCCTTCAAGTAGGAAAGTGGTTAAAGTTACTTTCTGTTCCTCCTCAACTCTGAGAGCTGTCAAGATTCTCTTAATCCTTGCGAGTCATTCCTCCGCTTGGGCTGGGGAACCCTCCCCAGTAAATATAGGAGGATTGAAGCTCATGAATCGCTTCAATTGTTGATCTGCTGTCCGCGGATCAACCACAACTTCCACTAGTTTTTGCCTTAACCCAGCATGCATTGGCACCATTGCAGGCCGAGCCTGCCCAGCTTGCTGAGCATTCATAACAGCAAGTACTGTCTCAGTAATCAAACGTACAATTTCGGCAGATGGAGGAGGTGTGGGCACCTCAGCTGATGTCGCACTTTCAACAGAACGTTGAGGTTCCGACTGACCCGCAACACTTCTAGTCACTTATATGTGTAGAAACACAATTTAGCGACTAATCAAACGGAAAACATACAAAAAGGAACACACAGGTTCAACAAACAAGTGTATTTTCATTCCTAAGTAGACATTCTTGAGTTCACTTTATGTATTATAGCGACAACACTTACATGTGCTCGTCACCCTTCAAAATAATTCGACCACGAATTCAGAAGAGATAGACCAACATGCTGATACAAAATTGTAAAACCTCTACCCATCACATGTAATATAATAGAGGGTCTGGCCAGGGCCCCACACCATATTCCACAAACAGGCGGAGAAGTTACTAAATAATATCAAAACCATCAAACCCTAACACAGAGCATTCTAGCGGAAGCTTCATGGTTGAAAACTTGAACTCATTAAGAACAGAAATGTCCACTACTACTATTTAGGAATGTATACAACCAAACACATAAGGTACATGGCCTTATGGCCTTACAAGTTTCTCTTAACAAAAGTGTGGTTTACAAACATCGGCTCGCAGGCCGGCCACACATAAACAAGAGTAAACAAAACAAGCCTTCGAAGGCAGCAGCGCAAACTGGGCTTCAACCCGCTATTTCCCGCTTGGGCCAGCATCATCTGCAAAGAACAATCCACCAAGCGGTGGAAAACAGGGCAACGGTCAGCATTCAGCTTAAAAATTTTAACGACCCTGCCCCTGGCACGGGGCAGCAGAATTCCTTCCCTGCAAAGCATTTTATTCACACAGCATATATGTATAACAATCCACCAAGGACGTGTACAACCGCACAAGTCAATACATATCACAAACGCCGACACGACGGCCCAACGTTCTGTGCACTCAGGGTACATTATTGGTGTACCGGAAAACCAGGGTTCCACCACCGTTTAGAGGTCCTAGACATGACGGTTCATTATGAGCATTCCTAGTCTTTACGGCGCGCAGGCCAAAGACTCTCGCTATGTGATCCTAAAAGGGCCTTAAGCACCCATGGTTAGACAACCATAATGCGGGTACAGATCCACCTTTCCCGTTACTCAAATTCGTCAGACTCAAGACTGGACTGATGCGGGTACGGCTTCACCTTTCCGGTTCACCATAAGGCATTCCACAGTTGCAGCCCAACAGCTCAACCTCACACAGAATGGCACTCACGGCCACAAGAGTTGAACACCAAGTACCAACTCTCAAATCTTTTTCCTGGATTTCCTCCAGTACTTCCTGTTGCACCATGCCACGGGTATCCACCAAGGATTCCATACAAACAATCAATTTACTCGGAGTTTTCTCCGATTTGCAAACAAAGCATCACCAATCCAGACCAACTCATCTGGATGGGCTTCACACAACATGCCTAACCGTACTACTCACTTCTGGTTCTAATGCAAGATAACAAGGGATGAACCACCGATCCCAAGGGAATCACTTTGCTATCCACCCTTTGGTGGAGGATTCCTATGCAAATGCAGGAAAGAAGGACTTCACTTGTCCAAGAAGGAAATCGCCTTGGAAGACGTTTTTGCGCCATGGAGAAAAACGAGACGGATGAAAGTCACCGCAACGGCCTCGCCTTCGCAGCTCTGGACTCGGCTCGCGATTTGGACCACCATAGCACCACTGGCGGCCGGATTTCTCTTCTTCTTCCTTCCCTTGCTCTCCTCTCTCTCTTCTTCTTAGAAAGAGAATGGAAAGAATAGAATGAGAAATAACTCATCCATTCCCGCACTTATCCCTTCAGGAAATACCCAGGGCTGTTAGATCTTCATCAAAGGAAATGAATGGCTCAAATTTGCTCTGAAAAGCATCTTCCCTGGGCTGACACGGCTTGTGACACGCCTGTGTCACAGGACATGTACCTTAAGCGGCACACAACTGACTCAAACCAGACCAGGACATGGGCTTAGACACGCCCGTGTCAAGCTCCTGTCATGCCCGTTGAATTCAGTACATGCCCGTGTTGAGGGGCGTGTCCCTCAATCGACACAGGACCAACAAATCCCGAAAGAGACACGGGTCCCCAACACGCCCGTGTCAACTTTGGCACGCCCGTGTCGACCAGTACATGCCTGTGCTCCAGGGCGTGTACTTCAGTCGGCACCGCCCGGCACAACGAGAGCAAGACATAGGTATTTGACACGCCCGTGTCACCAACCTACACGCCTGTATAAACACTGTTCATACCCGTGTTTCCAGCCGTATACCACACTCGACATAGCAAGGCTAATACAGAGCAGGACATGGCCCTGGACACACCCGTATCCCAGGAGCTGACACGGGCGTTTCTAAGCACGTGTCCTGGTCTGGATTAAGTCGGTTGTGTGCCGCTTAAGGTACACGGCCTGTGGCATGGGCTTGTCACAAGCCGTGTCAGCCCGGGAAAGATGCTTTTCCAAGCGAATCATGGCCGTTCATTTCCTTCTAATTGGATCATGTGTTCGAAGCTCCTTCCTGCTGTTATAAGGTCGAGGAGTGAGAGCATTTTATGTTGGCCATTCACTTTCTAAAGAGAAGAGAGAGAGGAGAGCAAGGAAGGAAGAAGGAGAAAGGTTCCGGCCGTCGATGGAGCTTCAGTGATCCGAATAGAGAGCCAAGTTCAGCGTTGTGGAGGCAAAGTCGTCGCGGTGATTACCATCCGGCTAGAATATCATGGCTCCAAAGCGATCGTCAAGGGTAATGATCTCCTTCTTGGACAAGTGAAGTCCTCTTTTATGCATGTCCATGGAATCCTCCACTAAGAGGTGGAAAGCATAAGCGATTCTAGCGGGTTGATAGGTGATATCCCCGGTTGAGTCTGCATCTAGATCCAGAAATAAGTAGTACGGAATAGGCATATCGTGTGAAGCCCATCTGGATGGTTAGTCTGGATTGGTGATGTTTATATTGCGTATTGGAGAAGACTCCGTGTATGTAAAGAGTAGATTAAGGAGTTTGTGAGGATGCTTGTGAGCTTCCGGTGTTAATATATAAATGTGTTATTTATATATATTTAGTGGAAAATCATTAGATGAGTTTTTACAAGCTATAAACTTCCGCTAGAATGCTGAGTTAAGATGCGAGTGAAAAGTATTTTGATATTCACACGTGATTCCGCCGTTTATCTGTGAAATATGGCGTAGGGCCCCAGCCGGACCCTCTGTTATATACCATGTGACAGATGGAGGCGTTACAAAGTGGTTTTGGGGCGTTACAAAGTGGTTTTGGGGCATTATAAACATGTAGGGGCGATGTATCGGAAGATGATGGATAGGGTCTTCCAAGAATAGAAGGGGAGGAACCTAGAGGTGTATGTAGATGACCTCATGATCAAGAGTCGAGACATGGGGTCTCACCTCCGGGACCTAGAAGAAACCTTCGCCACCCTGCGTAAGTACAAGATGAGGCTGAACCCCTTGAAGTGTGTCTTCGGGGTCAGTAGGGGCAAGTTCCTGGGTCACCTTCTCACCCCTGTGGGGGTGGAGCCAAATCCTCACAAGGTCCGAGCGATCATGGAGTTGGGGTCACCTCGAAAAGCTAAAGAGGTGCAGCGATTGACAGGGAAGCTGGAAGGAATGAACAGGTTCCTTTCCCGGGCTAGGGAGAAGTGCTCTCCCTTCTTCAAAGCATTAAGAGGAGGCAAGAAGTTTGAGTGGACTGGGGAATATGAGGAGGCATTCCAGGCCTTGAAGAGGCAGTTGACTCAGGCCCCCCTGCTCCAAGGGCCAAAGGAGGGGGAGGATTTGTCTTTGTATCTTGGGGTCGGAGCAGAATCCTTGAGCTCCGTCCTGGTTTGGGAAGAGGGAAGAAACAGTTTCCCATCTATTATGTGAGTTGGGTTCTGAGAAAGGCAGAGCTTTGATAACCCATCTTGGAAAAGCTAGCCTTATCCCTTGTTATCTCAGCTCAAAGGCTCCGACCCTACTTCCAGACACACTCAATCCGAGTGGTGACTGACCACCCCCTCCGCAACATCTTTGAGGGGGTGGAGCATTCAGGCAGGCTGGCTAAGTGGTCGGTGGAACTAAGTGAGTTTGATATCTCCTTTGTTCCCCACCTCTCGATCAAGGCCCAAGCGATGGCCGACTTCTTGGATGACTATGTGGTCAAGGTGGCGGAGGAAGAGCTCACCCACCTGGTTCCTTGGAAGGTGATGGTGGATTTTGCCTCAGGTAAGCATTCCCTAGGGGTGGGGGTGATTTTGGAAAGCCCCCACAGAACAAAGATAGAACAAATGATAGTTATCCATTTTTCTATTACTAATAATCAGGCCGAGTACGAGGCGATGATTGTAGGGCTCCGCCTAGCCAGGGAGCTATGAGTGCATGATGTGGAGGTCCTCGCTTACTCCATGGTGGTGGATTCCCAGATCAATGGGGAGTTTGAGACAAGAGAGCCTACCCTTCAGTTATACCTTGCAAAGGAAAAGGGGGCATCGGTACATTCCAGACTTTCTCCGACCGACACGTGCCTAGGGAAGAGAACGAGCAGGTGGACCAACTAGCAAAGCACGGTCCTTGGGTGGGGGCTATCATCTCTAACCTGTTCCGCCCTTCTGTTGAAGAGGGAAAGCTGATGGAGATGGACCAACACCCCTCGTGGATGGACCTATTCACAACCTTTATTTCCACAGGAGAGTATTCGGAAGGGATGGACAAGAAGAAATTTATGTACAAGTCAGCGTACTACCTCATCCGCGATGGGTAGCTGTACCGAAAGACCCTCTTAGGGATGTTGGCATGTTGGGTGGCTAAGAGGGAGGTCTAATTGATCGTGTAGGAGGTCCACTCCGGTGAGTGTGGGAGTCACTCCGGGAGTCAGACCCTGGAAAGAAGGATTCTCAGGCAAGGGTATTTCTGGCCTACCTTGGGCCACGATGCGGCGGAGTTTACAAAGAAGTACCATAAGTGCCAGTTGTTCTCCCCCTCCAACTAAAACCGGCCCAGCGCCTCAGGAATATCACGACCCCCTGACCCTTCCCATCTGGGGAATGGACTTGTATGGCCTTTTTCCCAGGCTAGCGGGCAAAGGCGATTCTTACTTGTCATGAATGATTATTTTTCAAGTGGTTGGAGGTGAAGGCGCTAGCTAAGGTGACCTCCCAGGTCATCAAGAATTTTGTTTGGGGGGAGATCATCTGCCGGCACGGGTTGCCGCAAGCCATTGTCACGGACAACGAACCTCAGTTTGCCAGCGCCGAATTCATCAGCTTCTACAGGTAGCTCAGGATCGATCTCAGATTTGCCTCGGTCCATCACCCTAGGAGCAACGGGCATGCGGAAGAGGAAAATAAAATCATAGTGAACCTCCTGAAGAAAAAAGTTCAAAACTTAAAGGGTAGCTGGGTGGAGCAGCTTCCCTTAGTTCTTTGGGCCCTTAGAACCACACCCAACACCGCCACGGGGGAAACCCACTTCAAGATCTCCCATGGATGTGAGGAAGTGCTTCTATTTGAGTTTGAGGTCTGAATTCCTCGGGTGGTCGAGGTAGAGGCAGGCATGGAAGAATGGTAAGATGAAAATGAGGAGGAGTTGCGGCTCTCCCTTGACATGGTGGAGGAGCTACGTGACATCTCTGCCATCCGGCAAGAAGAAGTGAAGAGAAGAATGGTTAAGTACTTCGTCAAGCACGTTAGGGTCAAACAGTTCGCGGAAGGGGACTTGGTCCTTGTTGGAGTTAGTGACTAGGCGATCTGGCGGCCTGTCTTGGCGAATCGAAGATCGCGTTGTCTGTCGGTTTCCCTTCAACGGTTTAGTTGCTGGGCTGTTGCTGTCTAGAGTCCAAGCGGTCTAGCGGTTTGTGTCAGGCGGCTTGGAGACTGGGCAGTCTTGCAGTCTCCCATGGTGGCTTCTCTCTCTGGTGGTAGCCGAGCAGTTAGCCCTTCTCATCTAACCGCATGGCTTGTGTGGTTTGTTTTTTGTATAGGCCGCTTAGTCTTGTAAATTTTTATTCCCATATCTCTAATTTGTATTCTCTCTTCTCTCCTCCATTCTATAAAAGGGAGGTCATACCTTTGTAATAGATACCTTTTTTGGATAATAAAATTTCTGTTAACCACTTCCGGCTTGTTTTTAGTTCGTTTCTAACATGGTATCAGAGGGCTCGATCTTTTCCGCCTGATTCGGTTTCTCTTCCGTCCGTCGGCTTGTTCCTCTCTGGTTGTCTGTTCACGCGACTTCTTCTTCTTCTTGTCTGTTTGATCCCTAGTTGGATTTGGGCTAGGTTCACTAAGTTAGGATATGACCCAACATGTATAGATCAGGGTCATGGTTGTGTCCTCGAGTCTAGGTCAAGTCCTTTGAGTCAATAGTACAAAGGACCAGCCTCCAACACTGCCAGAGACTCAAGACTTTCAAGACTTAGAAAAAGGAGTTCTACGTTCGTCGATCTCCAGTCGACGAAAGGTGAGCTCAGCTAGACGAACTCAGGGACAATTCTCTGAGCTCAGCACGATGAACTCTGGACAAAGTAATAACTCCTCTAATTCAAACCTCAGTCGACAAACTAAGAACATCAGCAAGAAGAACTCTGTTCTCTGGTCGACTAATTCGGGATAAGGTGATTCAACACTCAACATCAGAAAATATTCTAAGTCCAGACTGCAGACTCAGCTCGACGATCTTGGACCCCAGCTAGACTAACTCTGTTCTCAGGGCTCAGCTCGACGATCTTAGATTCAGCTCGACGAACTTGATGCACAGAAGAAGAAAGTTATCAATCAATATTCAGAGGTCGACGATCTTCGATCTCAGCTCGACGAATAGCCATTCTCAGCTCGACGAACTGTGGACTCAGGTCGATGAATTCAGTCTTGGCTGTTTTCCTCTTTTGTCCTTATTATGTGGCAATAATTCCTGAGTAATTAGTGTTCTAATATTCTCTGAATATTACCGTTAGACAAGAGCATTAATTATGGTCTTCATCAGAATTGTTGCCTGTCGTTTTTATAAGGGACAGTTGGGGAAACAAATCAATGCCAAAAATATTCCAAGGCCGTCAGCATTAATTGTAGAAGGAATTTCAAAATTCAAATGGACATTCACGTTGGAAATATATAAACAGAGATTATTATTCATGTGTATGGAATTAGATACAAACAACAACATTCTGTGAGACATGTAGAATTTCTTGAGATTGAAAATCGATCAGTCAAGAATCAACAGCAGCTCGACAAGAAGAAGAACAATTCTGAAGAAGAAGAACAACCATCCAAATCAAGTTTCTTCTTCTGTCATACTCTCAGGAACTCTCTGAAGTATAATAATACTGCATCTGTCAATATAGTTCCTGAAGTTCTTCTTGTCAAAATTGAAATCCTGAAGGCCTATCACCCTGCAGCAAAGCTTCCATCATCCTGAACAAGCAACATCTCAGGGGGAGCTTTTGCTACCATCAAATCCACAAGTCTTCTCAGTTGTTTAAATTGAGAAAGATAAGACACAATCATTCTCTCACCCCCCCCCCCCCACTGTAAAAAGGGTTGTCATCTCCCTTCAAAAGTGATTCCTGGTTGC
Organism: Platanthera zijinensis; assembly: GCA_039513925.1. Lineage (NCBI taxonomy): Eukaryota > Viridiplantae > Streptophyta > Magnoliopsida > Asparagales > Orchidaceae > Platanthera > Platanthera zijinensis. The sequence goes on along the minus strand of CM077085.1, from coordinate 178,208,119 downwards.
AAGTCTCCTGATCAAAAGACTTGAGGTTTGATTGTTGAGCACCTGATCAAAAGCTCATTGGTGTCAGGCACCTGATCAAAACTCTGAGTGGATTCCTACCAGGGTGGTAGAAGAGTGGACGTACCCAGGTTGGGGAACCACTATAAATTCTTGTGTCGTCCGGTTGCCCCTTTTTCTTTTTGTTCATGCTGTGGCTGTGATATTTAGGTCTTTCTGTGTTTACACTTATTTCTCTTTGGTTTCTGTAATATAGTATCCAAGGTTAGGAGTACTACTTATAGTTCAGAAAAATATTTAAATTATACCTACATACTCTATTCACCCCCCCCCCCTAGAGTATATAAGATCTAACAGTAACTTTCAATTGGTTTCAAAGGCGGTTCTTTTTGTTGTACAAACTAACCCTTGAACCAAAGATCCTAAGTTAGATCTGTTCTTTTTTATCATTACTAGATTTATACATACAGCAAGGCACAGAATAAAGAATATGAGAGCACCAGACCTCCAGTGTGTAACTTGTCAAAGTTCACAATCTGGAAGGCAAGAATTAGGCTTTACATGAACTCTATTGATGAAGATATATTTAATTCTATCTTAACAGGACCACTAGCTCAAATGGCTTCAACCTCAACTACATCAACTGACCTGAGTGCAGTTCCACCCCCTAGATGGACAGATGTATAGAAGAAGGCTAAGATAGTTGATGCCAAAGCCATGAATATACTGGCTCAAACTATGTCTGATGAAATATTTCAAAAGGTTGCTGAGTGTCAATCAGCCAAGGAGATTTGGGATTCCCTGAACCAAATGGTGGATGGATCAGCAGATGAGAGGAAAGATAGAAGGTCAAATCTCATCACTCGGTATGAGAACTTCAAGAAGGATGAAGCAGAGATAGTAGAAGTAATGTACAACAGACTTAGCTCCATCATCATGAGCTAAGGACTCTAGACAAAGAATTCACTTTAAATAAAGTGAATGACAAGATCCTAATGTACTTTCCCAGCACACGGGACTCAATAATCTGGCCCATCAGAGAAGCCAGAAGCATGACAGAGATTTCAACAGAATTTCTTCTAGGAAAATTAAAGTCCTATGAGCAGCTGATCAAAGCAAGGGAAGCAGTAGCTGAAGTGAAGACTCCTACACCAACTAGGAAGGAGCACAGCATAGCTTTCAAAGCTACGGAAGACTCTGAAGTCACTCCAGTAAATGAAGAGTTGATGAGTCTCTTTGCCAAGAGATTCTTCAAGATGGCTAGAAAGGACTTCAGAAGGAAACCTTTTAAATATGAAGATAAGCCAAGGTATGACAAAATACCCTCTAAAGAAGTAGTGTGTTTTGGCTGCAGGAAACCTGGGCACTTCATTTCTGAGTGTCCAGAAGCTCAGAAGAAGGACAAAAGAAAGGAGAAGGACTCAAGGAAGAGTCACTACAACAAGCCTTCCTCAAGCAAGCACAAGAGGAAAGACAAGGGCTTTATTGCTGAGACATGGAGTGATACTGAAGAAGAATCTACATCCTCCAGCTCCAGTGAGGATGAAGAAGAACAGAAAGCAAAGTAAGTTTGCCTCATCGCTATTGAGCCAGGCAGTAGCAGATCTGACACAGATGAATCAGATAATGAAGAATCTCTATCAGCTGAAGATCAGGTAATAGCTTATCATGATTTTGAGTCAGATGAATTTAAATTTGAATTCAAAAACTTATGCTTAGACTTGATAAGTTCTGAGAAGGAAATCAAACTTCTCAGAGAAAAGTTAAATACCCTAGACAACATCACTGCAGAAAATGCAAAACTAACCAATGAACTAATTTCTGCTAATAAACAAATATCTTTTCTGAAAACTTAACTAAGTAAGGTAAAACTATTAGAAGAATCACTGAATGGAAGAAGTCTACAATTATTAGATATCACTAGTACTGTAAATGCTAGGACCAATAATAGCAAACTAGGACTAGGTGCCTCCTCTAATGATCCAACCTTGATTAAGAAAAAAAAATCTTTCCAGACCAGTAAACTTTATATCTAACAAGGGAAAGAAGAATACTGAACAAGTAAATAAATTTAATAAGATTCTTGAACAAATTAAAACCAAGAATAAACTCAATATCCAGAAGAATAACAAAAATAACAATGTTCAGCAGTTATCTTCGAACTCAGATCGACGATATATGAACAGATCGTCGAACTCAGAACGACGATCTTTGAACGCAAACATTAGTAACAATCATTCTTCAACCTATGATCGACGATACCAGTATGGTTCGTCGACCAGAGATCGACGATACCAGTATGGTTCGTCGACCAGAGATCGACGATTTTGGTGCCCAAAGAATGCATATTTTCATTCTTCGAGCAGAGATCGACGATCTCATCCAACATCGTCGAGCTCAGGTCGACGATCCAACCAGAGATCGTCGAACCCAGATCTTAATAACAGAAACTTAAATTCTAATAACAACTTTAACCCCTTTACTCAATGGATAATTCCACCTAGGAGTTACCATCCTAAAGGATATAAAGATCAACCTGAATGCTCTTACATCTCCAGTTATAGTTATGAAAATCAACAAGGACCCAAGGTTACCTGCGTCAAGAACAACTAACTATCTTGTTTGCAGATGAAGACCTGTCCAGCATACAATCAATATTGGTATCTGTATAGTGGTTGCTCTAAGCATATGACAGGCAGCAAGGACAACCTGATTGATTACAAGTCAAAGCTAGGACCAAAGGTCATCTTTGGTGACTCCAATTGTGGCCAAACAGAAGGATATGGCAAGGTCAGAATTGGAGCAGTAACTTTCAAAAGAGTTGCATATGTAAGTGGACTGAAGCATAACCTCATCTCAATAAGCCAACTATGTGATAAAGGTTATCAGGTATCATTCAACTCTAGTTCCTGTATTATTACTTCAAAAGAAAACCAACCTGTTTTAATTGGAAGTAGACAAGGAAACATATACCTAGTAAATTTTCATTCTGTTACTTCAGACATATGCTTGCTCAATATAGTTAGTAGTCAAAATGACTTATGGAATAAAAGATTAGGACATGTAAATCTTAAAAACATTGCTAGGCTATCTAAGGACAACCTTGTTAGAGGTTTACCTTCTGGCCCCTACAAGAAGGATGGCCTCTGCAGAGCTTGTCAACTAGGCAAGCAAACTAAATCTAGCTTCAAATCCATTAATAAGAGTGATTCACCTAGGATATTGTACTTGCTTCATATGGATTTTTTTGGCCTTATGGCTGTACAAAGCCTAGGAGGGAAATCTTATACCTTAGTGGTTGTAGATGACTTTTCCAGGTTCACTTGGGTATTCTTTCTGAGATCTAAGTCAGATACCTTCAAGGTTCTTACAGATTTTCTTAGGACCCTACAGATTGAGTACTCTACTCATGTTGCATTGATCAGAAGTGATCATGGTACAGAGTTTGAGTCTCTTCTTATGCATGAGTTCTGTGAGAAGGAAGGTATCAGGCACTGTTTCTCAGCTCCTAGAACTCCTCAACAAAATGGGATAGCTGAAAGGAAAAATAGAACACTCATTGAAGCTGCAGGCACATTACTTGCAGATGCTTACATGCCCCAATCCTATTGGGTAGAGGCAGTTAGCACAGCAAACTATGTCCTGAACAGAAGTTTGATATACAAACTAAAGCATAAGACTCCCTATAAATTACTCAAAGGAAAGAAACCAATAATCAACTATTTTAAAGTTTTTGGTTGTGTATGTTATATTCATAATAATGACAAAAGGCACATTAGAAAGTTTGAAGCAAAGGCTGCAGTGAGAATTTTTCTAGGATATTCCCAAGTCAGCAAAGCTTATAGGGTATTTAATAAATCCACATTGAAAATAAAGGAATCTATGCATGTTACATTTGATGAGGCTAACATGTTTTATAAGGAGAAAGAGATTTCTACCAAAGACTCCTTGCAGGTACACAACTTGTGCGAGGAATTGGATGGCTTACACTTTACCCCCAAAGTTGTATCTCATCCTTCTCAACAAGTCAGTGAAGAAAGTGATGAAGAAACTGTGGAAATAGCTGAACTTCCTACAATAACAGAGGCTATTCCACAAGAGGAATTCCTTCAAAATATTGTGGTTGAACCAACTCCACCTACTGATCTTGTCACACTAAGGGATCACCCCAGATCCCAAGTGATTGGAGACATAATAGCAGGTGTATAGACAAGGCATCAACTCAACCAAGACTTGATGCATGTCTGTTTCCTCTCTCAAATTGAGCCTCAATCCATAACTGATGCAGAGCAAGATCCCCACTGGATCAATGCAATGCAAGAAGAGCTCAATCAGTTTGAGAGATGCAGAGTTTGGGTTTTAGTTCCAAGACCAAAAGACTACCCAGTCATTGGAACCAAATGGGTATTTAGAAATAAGCTTGATGTCCAAGGTGTGGTTGTGAGGAACAAGGCTAGTCTTGTTGCTCAAGGATATAGGCAAGAGGAAGGGATTGACTATGATCAAACATTTGCTCTAGTTGCCAGGCTAGAAGCTATAAGGATATTTCTGGCTTATGCTGCATTTAAAAAGTTCAAAGTTTATCAAATGGATGTGAAGAGTGATTTCTTAAATGGAGAACTTAAAGAAGAAGTTTATGTTGAACAACCTCCAGGTTTTGTTTCTCCAACTCATCCCTATCATGTATTTAAATTGCATAAAGCTCTCTATGGTTTAAAGCAAGCTCCAAGAGCTTGGTATGAGACCTTAGCCAGCTTTCTCTTAGAGCATGGTTTTTCAAGAGGCATAGTAGATAGTACTTTATTCACTAAAATGCATCATGATAAAATTTTGTTAGTACAAATTTATGTAGATGACATATTATTCGGGTCTACTGATCCCAAATTATGCAAAAGATTCTCTGATCTAATGCATTCTAAATTTGAGATGAGTAGCATGGGTGAGCTCTCCTACTTCCTTGGTCTCCAAGTGAAGCAGCTTCCTGATGGCATCTTCATTTCCCAGGCTAAATATGCTAAAGATCTTATCAAGAAGTTTGGGATGGTTGATGCCTCAGCAAAGAAAACACCCATGGCTACAAATGCTGTAATAGACTCTGATGCACAAGGGAAACCTGTGGATCAGAAACTATATAGGGGCATTGTTGGGTCCTTACTATACCTTACAACAAGCAGACCTGATATCATGTTTATCACATGCCTTTGTGCTAGTTTCCAGGTGAACCCTAAAGAATCTCATCTAGTTTTTCTAAAAAGAATTTTGAGATATATAAAGGGTTGTCCTAGTCTAGGTCTCTGGTATCCCACTGAGTCAGAGTTTGAGTTAACTGGATACTCAGATGCTAACTTTGCTGGATGCAGAGTGGACAGAAAGAGTACCTCAGGAACTTGCCAGTTCCTTGGTATGAGATTAGTGTCCTGGTTCTGCAAGAAACAATCATCTGTGTCCTCATCAACTGCTGAAGCAGAATACATTGCAGCTAGCAGTTGTTGTTCCCAGATGCTGTGGATTCAGAACCAACTCCTAGATTATGGGTTCAACTTAAATAATTCAACTCTACTATGTGATAACACAAGTGCTATAACCATAGCACAAAATCCAGTCCATCACAGTAGGACTAAGCATATAGACATTAGACATCATTTCATTAGAGAGTGTGTAGACAAAAACAAAATCAAACTTGTCTATATCTACACTGATTTACAAAGAGTTGATATTTTCACCAAACCCCTGGATGAAAGAAATCACTTATTCTTTATAAATCAGCTTGGAATGATCAATGGAGAAGGCCTAGTTTAGTTTCTATCTGCACTCGAAGAACTCTTCAAATTTCGTCGATCGGAGGTCGACGAACTACAAAAGGTTCTTGAGATTTTCGTCGACCTGAGATCGACGAACTCTCTGTGGTAAGTGATCCTCGTCGACTTGCGATCGACGAACTTACTTCAGAAAACTTTCATCAATCAGAGATCGACGAAATGTCTTCAACCCTTCAGACTGAGATCGACGAACTGTTAAACTCTAAATTATTTCTTCGACCTCAAAACGAAGATATTTTTATTTCTCGTTGATCGGAGTCTGTCGTTTCATATTCCAGAAAACCTTATATTTAGGTTTTCTTCGACCTCCGTCCCGCGCTTTCATTCCCTTTGCACTTGATCTTTGTTTTCTCTCTTGCAGGTGCACTCATGGCGATTCCAGCAGGCGCTCTTGTGGCAATGAGGTTTGATACCGGATTTGATGTGGATTTCGACTCCTTCCAGCACTCCGATCAAATGTTCCTCCACATTCTGCAACTGCTGGAAGACCAGCAATTGAAAAATCTGCTGACCATCATAATCAAATTACCTAGCACGGAAATCAGAGAATGGGTCTATACTGCGTCTACAACCGAGGACAACACAATGACTAGATCAATAGCGGGTACTGCCATCTCTCTCACTCTCGTTGTACTAACTGAAATCTTTAGATTAGATAATGGAGAAGAAGAATTAGAAATTGATAATGAGGAATATGATATGATGTTGAGTTTGATGAGTTACTCTGGAGATAACCCAAATAAACTACTGAAGAAACACCTATCTGCCGAGTTCAAGTTTCTCGCAGATATTGTTAGGAAAGTCTTGTTGGGCAAGCACATTGCACATGATTATATCCAGGCATCAATTTCTGGTTATGTGTGCAGTGGTAAACAAGAGGCAGGTGAACTGGGCACAGATCATCTTTGATCTTATCAAGAAAAGGAACAGTAAAAAGGAAGTAAACTTTGGAAGGATCCTAGGGATCTTCTTGACAGAAAAGGCTGCTGAATCACTGGTCTCCCAGACCACATTCATCAATGCTAGCAAAAGGCTCACATGTGCCTTGTTTGGCAGGTGGGAGAGGATAATCACAAAGCCCTCTAAGGCATCATCCTCTGCCACACAAGCTTCTTAAAGTACAAGGGCTGTTCCAGCCACTTCCCACCCTTCTGAAGAGATCCCATCCAACATTATTCCATCCAACATTACTCCAGCCACTCCTCAATCTCCAGCTCTCCAACCTTCATCTCTGTCAGCAACTCAACATACCCCAGCTTTAACTCATGTTACAGTCTCTACTCCCCTACCTTCATCATCCCCAATTCTTCAATCTCCCACCCATATTTCCTCCTCTACACCTTCCCCTCAACAAGATACACTAATGCCAGCACCACCTCAATCCCATCTTCCATCTCATCTTGTTGATATCCCCCACATCAACCTCTCCTCATTCCCATCCTTCAACCTATTATCATCTCCACTGCACACTCCCTCTCCTCAATATTACTCCCCCTATACACTCCCATTTCACCTCCACCTATCACCCCCTCAGCAACTGAAATCTCCACTCAACCAACTACTGCCCCACCATCCACTTCTCCAAACCTGGATCCATCTCTTGTCACCCCACTCATTACTCTCCTCACACCTCTACTCAAATCTCTTATAGCAGAGGCCATTTCTCCTCTAGCTGTCTTCATATCCTCTCTTGCTGCCCAGATCTCTGGCCTCATTACTTCTCCCTCTTCATTTGGGGGTCTGGCTTCAGTATCTACTCAAACCAGGCAGGGGGAGATACTTCATGAAGAAGTAGCAGCAATTGCTGCAGCAGCAGCAGTAGCAGCAGTAGAACCAGTTGTACAGGTCTCAGATACAGCAGATACAACAGTAATGGATACAGAAGCAGAAGCTGAAGTAGATGATACTGATTTATTTGATTTGATTAATTTTATTGAAACTGACATGGAAATACATGAGTCAGTTATACTGGAAATAAATACTGTTGGTGATATTTTTATTAATCCTACAGTAGACTTGAAGAATCTGTTAAGATCTTTTGATACAGCTTATCTAAGTCTCCCTCCAACTGAGTGTACTAAGCCATCATTGGTTATTACCCCCTATTCTTCTCCAATAAGCCCTGATGTTGTCAAACAACTCAAGGCCAGTTTTGTATCCCTGCCACTTCATCATCACCACATATTGTTTCTCCCATTGTATCTTCTCCCGTGGCTCCAGTATTTATAATGGATGATTCTCCAGTGCCAGATCTAGATGACTTGATCTTGGCTGGCATAGAGGAAGAAAATAAGTTAGCTGCTCAAAGTACAGATGTATACAGTTCTCCAGTCCCCTTTCCAGTTCCATCTCAAACAGAAAAGAAAATAATTTATGAGGACACACTAAAAGAAATTGATGATATATATGACAATCCTCAACCTTCTGATGATGATGATGATTCTGATAAGGATCAAAAGAGGAAGAAAATCTCTAAGAAAAGGAAGGCTCCTCCTCCTCCTGCTCCCAAGCCTGGAAATACAAATGACACTCCCAACTATATTTTACAAAACATAACCCATACAAAGGGATGCCAGCCTAGATGTGGCTTTCAAAGAATGAACAAAAGTCCAGAAAGAAAAGCAGAAGATACTCTCCTCCCCCAGCTCATAGATACAGAAAGGACCCCCTCCTCCTCCTCCTCCAACTGTTGGTGCTTCAGGAACCACTTCTCAAAGGTCAGATGCACCTTCCAAGCCTACATTCACCAGAACTTATCAGAGGCAGGAAAGGCCATCTATACATCAATCTCATGGAAGCAGCCAACAAAGAAGTATGGGTTGTACAGAACAGATAAAAGAAGTAGTCAATCAGAAGCCAGAGTTCTCTTCTCCCCAACAATAAGCTGAACAAAGAAGGCATTCAGTATCATACAAACCTAAAGGAAAATATAGTGAAACTGCACCTCCAAAGTCACTATACATTCGGAGTGATGAAAGCCATAAAGCAACAAACTTTCAAGCACAGTCAACTAATTTCAGGCATGCTACTCTGCTACCCTCCCAAGATGATCAATCATCTGTCATTCAGGATGTTGATCCTAATTTCAGGATGGCTAGGCTTCAAGAATTGATTGGTCTGTCACAGATAAAGAAGGCCAGAGAAGAAGGAGAAGATCCAACCAAGTTCACTACCATGTCTTCATATAGAGAGAAAGAACTTGCAAGACTTCAGGTGAGCAAGAAGGTATTTAATTCTGCAGATTATATGGCTAGACACCCAGAGGCTGTAGTTCCCAGAACCTCCACCCTGACAGTGATTGGAGCAGCAGACATGTACATATCAAAGAAAGAAGCTGCTAATCCTGACAGGAAAATCATTTTTACTTAGCCTGGGGATAAGAGCAAAGAAGCTCAGCCAAAGGAGAAGAAACAGAAAAACAAGAACCTGAACTGCTATTTGGTATCTTTTTGATAAACTATGTTTTCTTGTTACAAAGCTGACTATGTAAATATATCTACTGTATTTACTATTAAATTTTCTGCCAGATATATATTGTGTTCTTGATTTGTACATTTTCTTATATTGAGTCTGTTATTAGTGACCTCACCCAAATAGGGGGAGATTGTTGGATCCCTAGTTGGATTTGGGCTATGTTCACTAATTTAGGATATGACCCAACATGTATAGATCGGGGTCATGGTTGTGTCCTAGAGTCTAGGTCAAGTCCTTTGAGTCAACAGTACAAAGGACCAGCCTCCAACACTGCCAGAGACTCAAGACTTTCAAGACTTAGAAAAAGGAGTTCTACGTTCGTCGATCTCCGGTCAACGAAAGTCGAGCTCAGCTAAACGAACTCAGGGACAATTCTCTGAGCTCAGCACGATGAACTCTGGACAAAGTAATAACTCCTCTAAGTCAAACCTCAGTCGATGAACTAAGAACATCAGCAAGAAGAACTCTGTTCTCTGGTCGACTAATTCTGGATAAGGTGATTCAACACTCAGCATCAGAAAATATTCTAAGTCCAGACTGCAAACTCAGCTCGACGATCTTGGACCCACGCTGGACTAACTCTGTTCTCAGGGCTCAGCTCGACGATCTTAGATTAAGCTCGACGAACTTGATGCATAGAAGAAGAAAGATATCGAGCAATATTCAGAGGTCGACGATCTTGGATCTCAGCTCGATGAACAGCCATTCTCATCTCGACGAACTGTGAACTCAGGTCGACAAATCCAATCTTGGTTATTTTCCTCTTTTGTCCTTATTATGTGGCAATAATTCCTGAGTAATTAGTGCTCTAATATTCTCTGAATATTACCATTAGACAAGAGCATTAATTATGGTCTTCATTAGAATTGTTGCCTGTCATTTTTATAAGGGATGGTTGGGGAAACAAATCAATGCCATAAATATTCCAAGGCTGTCAGCATTAATTGTAGAAGGAATTTCAAAATTAAAATGGACATTCACGTTGGAAATATATAAACAGAGATTATTATTCCTGTGTAAGGAATGAGATACAGACAATAACATTCTGTGAGACATACAGAATTTCTTGAGATTGAAAATCGATCAGTCCAGAATCAACAGCAGCTCGACAAGAAGAAGAATAATTCTGAAGAAGAAGAACCATCCAAATCAAGTGTCTTCTTCTATCATACTCTCAGGAACTCTTTGAAGGACAACAATACTGCATCTGTCAAAATAGTTCCTGAAGTTCTTCTTGTCAAAATTGAAAGCTTGAAGGCCTATCACCCTACAGCAAAGCTTCCATCATCCTGAACAAGCAACATCTCAGGGGGAGCTTTTGCTACCATCAAATCCACAAGTCTTCTCAGTTGTTTGAATTGAGAAAGAGAAGACACAATCATTCTTTCACCCCCACTGTAAAAATGGTTGTCATATCCCTTCAAAAGTGATTCCTAGTTGCAAGTCTCCTGATCAAAAGACTTGAGGTTTGGTTGTTGAGCACCTGATCAAAAGCTCATTGGTGTCAGGCACCTGATCAAAACTCTGAGTGGATTCCTACCAGGGTAGTAGAAGAGTGGACGTACCCAGGTTAGGGAACCACTATAAATTCTTGTGTCGTCTGGTTACCCCTTTTTTCTTTTTGTTCTTGCTGTGGCTGTGATATTTAGGTCTTTCTGTGTTTACACTTATTTCTCTTTGGTTTTTGTGATATAGTATCCAAGGTTAGGAGTACTACTTATAGTTCAGAAAAAGATTTAAATTATACCTACATACTCTATTCACCCCCCCCCCCCCTCTAGAGTATATCAGATCTAACCCTAACTTTCATTGTCGCTGCCCCCTATGTGCGCGGCCTCCCTGTGCAACCTCTGTTTTGCTCGCATGGCCTATTTCCTTCCCGCGGACTTCTCTCTGTTCGCGCGGTCTTCTCTTCTTTTTGTTCACACGAGCTATTTTCTAGCCGCTCGACCTCTTACCCTCTGCTTGGTTCTGCGGCTTGGTCGTTGCCTCTCTTACCACTGGTGTCTAACACCATGACCGCTGCAGCTCTCTCCTAACCGCGACGATTTCTCCCTGTTCATGCGGCTTGTTCCTAATCTTGCGGCTTGTCTCCTAATCACGCGATTTCTTCCTGTTGTTTTTCCTATGGCTCTGTCTGAAGCTTCTGCTTCCACCACGCCTGTCGCCAATCCGCATCCGCCTCTTCCTCCTACTCCTTCTAAGAACCTTGGCACCGTTTCCAAGCTTGTCGACTCCAACTACCCGAATTGGAGTGTCTCCTTCACCTTTCTCCTTCGCTCGCTACGCAAACATCACCATCTAGTTGATGACCCTCCTCCTACCACTTCACCTCTATTTGATGACTGGGATGCGAGCGACATGCTTGTGCGTACTTGGCTCGCTAATAGCCTATCCGATGAATTCCTTCCCGTCATCCGTTATGATGAGATGGTCAAGGGCGCTTGGCTTCACCTTGCCGCTCTGTACTCCAAGGGGGCAAAGACATCGTGCATCTATACGTTGTATGCGGACCTCTTTGCTCGTCCTACCTTGCCTCCTACTGCTGCCTACCAACAGGTTCAGGCTCTCGGGGCTGAGATTCTTCAGAATCGCCCCTTTTATGCAGATTTGGCTCAACAACACAAGCACTTCCAGGATCTTCTGGTTGTGTGCTACCTTTTATGGCTTCCTGATACTTATGATATGATCTGCCAGCAAATTCTGGGTGAGGCGGAATCTCCTACCTTAGATGCCACCAAAGCCCGCATCATTGTTGTCACCTCTCTCCTTCAGCGCCCTCTTTTACCCGCGCATCCTCCACCAGACAACTATGCTCACCAGACTCAGCGGAGTTGCTCAGGTAGCCGCAATCACAAGTTTAGCGGATGTGCTCCTTCCCGCTACCTTTGCTCTCACTGTGGCCGCACCGGCCATACTGTGGAACGCTGTTGGCTAAAGCATCCCCATCTTCGCCCCTCGGGTGACTCTTCAACCTCCTCTTTCAAGTCGTCTACCTCCGTAGTCACCTCATCAGGTAGTGCCCACATAGTGACTTAAGGTAAAGGGCTGATCAACTCTAGTGCGACTAATCACATGACGGGCAATCCTCAATGCTTCTCTCTGCTCGAACAACATAATCGGTTGCCCCCGGTCCTCGTTGCAGACGGTTCTCCCTCCCCGGTTCATGGGTCAGGAGTGGTTCATGTTACTCCGTCTCTTCGCCTAGCGGACACACTATATGTTCCCAAATTTCCATGCAATTTATTGTCAGTTACCTCTTTATGCAAGCAGCTTCAGTGCTCTGTGACATTTAATCTGACTTCTTGTTCTTTTCAGGATCTGAGCTCCCAACGAACAATTGCTACTGGGACTGAGAGCGGCGGCCTCTACTTCCTCGACAACGTTTCCTCTTTGTCCGCCTTCTCCTCGTCTTGTACGGATCTTCTCCAGTGGCATCTCCGCCTTGGTCATCCTCCTCCACGGCTTCTACATCATCTTCTGCCCCACCTACCTCCTTCCAGTACTCCTCTCAACTGTGACGCTTGTCAGCTTGATAAGCATCACTACTCCTCCTTCTTGCCGAAGCAAGGTCGGGGTTCTACCCGTCCGTTTGATCTAGTCCACTCCTATGTCTGGGGACCTACTCCTACCCTCATCATTGGTCGGCTTATTTTGTTAATTTTATTGATGATTTTTCTAGATGTACTTGGGTGTATCTCGTACGAGACCGCTCTAAACTGTTTGATGTATGACTCTCTTTTTATCAATTAATTAAAACTCAATTTGGTGTTTTTATTAAAACATTTCGCTCAGATAATGCTAAAGAATATCTAAGTCATGCTTTTACCTCTTTTTGTGTGCAACATGGCATTATTCATCAAACTAGCTATGTTTATACCTCCCAGCAAAATGGGGTGGCGGAACGCAAAAATCGTCACCTCCTCGATGTCGCTCGCACCTTTATTTCCCAGATGCATGTTCCTCGCTCCTATTGGGGCTACGTTGTTCTCCTTGCCTGCTACTGTTGGGTAAATTGGAAAATGTGTACCTGATTTGGAGAAGCCTCACTTAGCTCAATAATATACATCAAGGTGTATTTGATGTAATTTTGAGTTTATATGTGCAGGTTAAGTATGTGCTAGAATGTAGGAAAAATATTCTAAGTCCATATGTCGACACCTGAGGAAGCTGTGTCGACACTTCAGTAAGATTGTGTCGACACTTGGAAATAGCTGTGTCGACACTTCAGAGAATTTGTGTCGACACCGGGAGGCAGTGTCGACATACAGAAGATTATAGTCGACATCGACTGTGTCGACACCGGGAGGCAGTGTCAACACACAGAGGCAGAGTCGACAACAACTGTGTCGACACCTGGAGGCAATGTCGACACACACTATGTTCTGAGTCTACATCGACTGTGTCGACACACAGGACTTGTGTCGACACACAGCTGAGTCTAGACCAAGTTGATTGATGATGAATGGTGAAGTGTTTGTGTCGACACAAATAATCAGTGTCGACACATTCTCAAGATGCAGTACAAAGAAGCTGTGTCGACATTAAGGCAGCTTTGTCGACATCACCAAAGGCTGTGTCGACACTTAAGTCACTTGTGTCGACACATATTGACAGAGAGTCTTGACACTTTATGACAGACAGACTCGACGCTTTGCTGACAGAGTCAAAGGCTCAAGAACTGTTTTAAGACTTGACAGCTGTGAGTTACAATAGGTTTACCGAAGCTGTCAGACTTGTCAGAAGTTAGTTATAAACCGGATCAGCCAGTTATCATGGATGAAGTCTATAAATAGATGGATTCAGAAGAAGAAATATACACATAGAGAAGACAAGTATTGTCACAACTAACACAATTAGAGATTGATCTCTGATCAAGAAAGTACAAGTAACAAAGAAGAAGATCTTTGTGAGAAGATCTAAGAAGACGTTCTGAAGTAGTTTACTATTCAGATTCTGTCTAAGTGGAATTCAATCAAGAATTAAGAAGTATCTTCAAAAGGTTTGGATAGAGAGAGATCCAGCTATTTGAAGACAAGGAGGAGACATTCACAGATCTCTCAAGAAGCAGATACTGAAATAATCTGTCAAAAAGATTCAGATCTATTTCTGAAGTCTAAGAAGGAAGCAACCAGTCAGTTTTATTCAAAGGAAATCAGCCAAACTAAGTTCAGATTCAAGAAGCTTTGAAGAAAGCTAAGATCAAGTTGATTTAAGCCATCAGCCTCTTCAAGAAGCTGATCAAGAAAGTTCTTATCCCTTCTCTCTCAACAGGGGTAAGAGATTACAAAATTCCATATCAAATTCTGTAGGATATATTCATAGATCTGAGTTGTAAGCCTATTTTATAAAGGTTGAGTGTAGGAGATTTATTCTCTGAGTGGTAGGGTTGTTTATGCCTGAGTTGTAGGAGAAGGTATTCTCTGAGCTTTAGGCCTTGTGGCAAGGCTGAGGTAGGGATGTTTATGCATGAGTTGTAGGAGAAGGTATTCTCTGAGTTGTAGGCCTTGTGGCAAGGCTGAGGTAGGGCTTGTTTGCCTGAGTTGTAGGAATCCTTCTTGATTCTGAGCTGTAGGATCTGAGGATCTGAGTTAAAGGAAGAAGTTAGGCCGACTCTAGCATACTGCTAGATAGGTGAAGGGGGAAGTGGATGTACCCAGACCTTAGGGAACTACTATAAATCTGTGTGCAATCTGTGATGTGTATATGATTGTGATTGCTGTGTTGTGTTAGCTATAGAAATATCTTATTTATTCAAAGAACTGTAGTTATATTCTGCCTTAAGTTAATCAAGGAAAAGTACCTATTCACCCCCCCCCCCCTCTTGGTGTTTAGGTAGTCTTGAAAGTAAAACTAGCAAGTGGTATCAGAGGGAGGTTGCTCAAAGAAAGACTTAACAGTCTGAGTTAGATCCCTAAGGCAGAATCAAGAATCAAGAAAATGGGTTCTGGAGAGAATCACAAGGAACTAGGGTTAATGAAATTACCCATCTGCAAGAAAGAGATTTTTGGAATTTGGAAAGAAAGGGTTAGGTTGTTTATGGAGGCCTCTGACCCAAGGATATATATCACAGTAAAAGAAGGTCCATATATCCCAATGAATGTGTCTGCTCTAGATGAAAATCAGAGAACTCCCAAGGATTTTTCTGAAATGACTAAGGATGAGATTATATTGGCAACTATGAATAAAAGAGCTCAAAATATCATAGTGAGTGTCATAGATGATTCTACTTTCCAAAATTTGATTCACTGCAAAACCTCCAAGTAAGTGTGAGACACTTTGATTGTCTACATGGAGGGTTCTGAAGAAGTTAGACAAGACAGAAAGTCTATGCTCAATCAAGAATATGAGAGTTTCAGACAAGGGAAGTCTAATAGCATATCTGAATGCTACAAGAAATTCTACAGGATAGTGAATGAACTGATGTCCTATGGAAGGGTCTTAAGTACTTATGAGCTGAATGACAAATTCCTAAGATCCTTGACAAAGGATTGGGATACCAAGATTTGTGTCATTAGAGAAGTGGTCAAACTAGCTGATATTTCTCCTCCAACCTTATTTGGAAAGTTGCTATCATATGAAATGCAACTAATGGCTAGGAAGGAGGAAGAAAGAAATACAAAAGGAGAGCATAGAGAAAAGTCAGTGGCCTTCAAGGTTGAAGCCACTAGAAAGAGCATAAGGATGTCTCCATCACCTCCTAAGGAAGTTGCTGAAGTTATCTCAGAAAATTCAGACAATCAGAACTAAGATAGCAGTGATTCAGATGTAGATCTTGCTGCCTTTACAAGGCAGTTTCAGAGGTTCTTGAAGAAGAAGCAGTGGAAGTCAAGGCCCTTTACATCACAGCCAGTTGATGACTATTATCAAAAGAGAAAATCATAAAGAAAGGAAAGGAGCAGGTCTAAGCCCAGCAAAGCTACAACATCAAAAATTATTTGTTATTGCTGCAATAGGCCAGGACATGTGGTGGCTGAGTGTCCAGAAAAGAGGAAGGAGTCAGCAGACAGAAAGAAGACTCAACAAAAGGGCAAGAAGGAGAAATCCTTTGTTGCTAAGAAGGAGAAGAGTCTTACAGATAGATCCTCCTCAGAGTCAGAATCTAAAGCTGAAGCATACATTGGACTGTATGCAGCTAGTAAAGAAGAGGAGTTTATGCAATTGCTGGACTCCATCAATGAACAAGAAGATCATCAGTGCATGGGACTGATGGCTGAATCAGAAGACAACAAGTGCCAGGATCAGCCTGGTCCCAGTAAGGTACAAAGTAATTCTAGAATTTCTGATTACAGTACTGGTTCAGAGTCAGATTCATCTTCATCAAGTGATGAGGATGAATCAGAATCTGAAGGAGATATTCATTAGTTGATAGATGAATATGGGGACTTATTGCAGGCACTTAAGAAAAGCAAAAACCTGGCCAAAAATCAGGCTAAGGAAATTGCAGATCTTAAGATGACTGCATCTGGTTTAAAGAAAGAATTTGATCAACAAATGAATGAGGTTGCCAAGCTAAAAACTATTACTGTTATTCAGATGGGTACAATCACATATAAAAATGATCTAATTAAAAGTCTGGAAGTCAGACTTCAAGTAGAGAAAGATTTGGTGGCTAGTTACTCTAAGCAAAAATCAGTCTTATCCTTAATAGATGAGTTTGTGGCTCAAAAGGGTAAGACAGGAATAGGCTTTAAAGGTAACACCAGAGCTGCACATTTCAAGAGAAAAGGCAAAGCACCAGTTCAGCCATTGAATTTTAAAGTCCCTGTAGTTTTTAGAAAGGTGCATGAGCCTTCTAACAAGTATGATCTTGAAAACATTCATGGTCATAATAAGACTGAAGTTCTGAATGACAAGGGTGCTTATGTCAATAAGTCAGCCCATGTTCTTAAACCCCATGGTTATAAGAAATCAGTGGGTGTAGCTACAGCAGCACCAGCACAGAACAGAAATTTTTCTGCCAAAAATGTATCTAGACCTAGATACAACAAGTATGAATGCTGGTGTTGTGGCAAGATAGGTCATTTTGCCTTAGACTGCTGGCATAACATAAGTGTCAGGAAGAACAACAGTCTACCAGTTAGAAGAGCTGCTGGTAGTTTTGATATGAATGGTGCTAACTTGAACCAAGGACCCAAGACTTACTTGGGTTCTAAGGGAAAGTAATTCTGTATTGCAGGAAAGTCCAAGTTGTCATGCCCCTATATGGTACTTGGACAGTGGATGTTCAAGGCACATGACTGGAATAAAGGGGCTGTTGAAGGAGTACACACCTATCAAGGATGGGCCTAAAGTAATCTTTGGTGGATCTGAAAGAGGAATCATCAAAGGATTTGGTAACATCTCTTCCAACCAAATTACCATCACTCAAGTGGCTTATGTAAAAGGTTTGAAACACAACCTGATAAGCATAAGTCAGCTGAGTGATCTAGGATATGACATTTCATTTGTTAAGAATGGATGTCATATTAAAAGGTCAAGTGATCAAAAGATCATTTTGACAGGATATAGAAAGAGAAATGTTTATTGTCCTTATTTTGGGTGTGAGAACAAAGGTTCTCCTATTTGTCTTATAGCTGATGAGAAAGCATCTCATTGTGTCAAATGGCACAAGAGGCTGGCTCATCTTAACTACAAGACAATTGGCCAACTCTTTAGTAAAGAGTTAGTGAGGAATGGTCCTCAAGTTAAGTGTATAAAGGAAGGGATAAGTTCAGCTTGTCAAAAGGGCAAGCAGACAAAATCCTCCTTTCATAGCCTTGAAAACAAGGATTCAGTGAGGTGTCAATACCTCTTACATATGGATCTTTTTGGTCCTATGCCAGTTCATAGTCTAGGTAGGAAGGTCTACACTTTTGTGGTTGTAGATGACTATTCTAGATATTCCTGGGTGTTCTTTCTAAGACAGAAATCTGAAACCCCAAGTGTTTTACACAGTTTTGTCATACAAATTCAGAATGAACTGGACAGTACAGTGGTCAAAATCAGAAGTGACCATGGCACTGAATTTCAATCTGAAAGTATGACAAGATTGTGTGAAGAGTTTGGGATTTTTCAAGAATTCTCCTCACCTAGAACACCTCAGCAAAATGGTATTGCTGAAAGAAAGAATAGGACATTGATTAAAGCTGGTAGAACTCTATTGATTTACACTTCTCTCCCAGAATATTTCTGGGTTGAGGCAGTAAACACTGCATGTCATGTACTCAACAGGGCTTCTATCACTAAGTACCACAAAAAGACTCCCTATGAGATTATGAAAGGTAGAAAACCAAATTTATCCTATTTTAGGATCTTTGGTTGCAAGTGTTATATCCTTAACAATGGCAAGTCTTATCTAACTAAGTTTGCTGCCAAATCCTAAGATGGGATATTTGTTGGGTACAGCAACAATAGTAAGGCTTATAGGGTCTACAACTTGAATACTCAAGTTATAGAAGAATCTGTACATGTTGTATTTGATGAAACAAGATTAATCAACAGTGAGTTGCCTAGTAGTTCATGCAGTCCAACAGGTATAAGCAATAGGATGGACAAGCTTTCCATTGCAGAAGGCTCAACTGCAGATTAAGTAATAGAAAATGATGGCTACTGTCCAGGGGGAGTACAAGACTCTCTAGAAGCTGATGACAACCAAGAGGTGCAGCATAATGAAGAAACTGGAGGTGTTCAGCCCAAAGAAATTCTACCTCCAGCTATAAGACATCTAAAGGATCATCCAACAAATCAGATAATTGGTGATCCAAGACATGGAGTGCAAACCAGAAGTAGAAATCTGAATATAGTTCTGCACTCAAGTTTTCTATCTGAACTGGAGCCAAAGAAATTTGAAGAAGCTATCCAAGACCAACACTGGATTAATGTTATGCAAGAGGAGCTTAATCAGTTTAGAAGATGCAAGGTCTGGGAGTTGGTTCCTAAACCAAAAGACCACAACATCATTAGTACAAAGTGGATTTTTAGGAACAAGTTGGATGAGAATGGAGTTATTGTGAAGAATAAAGCAAGATTGGTTGCAAAAGGATACAGGCAGGAAGAGGGAATAGAATTTGATCAAACATTTGCCCCAGTAGCAAGACTGGAAGCAATCAGAATGTTCCTTGCCTATGCAGCATATCAAGGCTTCAAGGTATATCAAATGGATGTGAAATCAGCATTTCTGAATGGTGATCTAAAAGAAGAAGTCTATGTAGAGCAGCCATCAGGTTTTGTAGATTCTCTTAAACCCGGTTATGTCTATAGACTTAGGAAAGCATTGTATGGGTTAAAGCAAGCCCTAAGGGCTTGGTATGAAACCCTATCTACTTTCCTTATTGAGAACAAATTCTCAAGAGGTAAAATAGACAAAACTCCATTCCTAAGGGAATCTAAAGGGAAGATAATCTTAGCTCAGATCTATGTAGATGACATAATCTTTGGGTCTACAGAGAACAACATTTGCAAGAAGTTTGCCAAACTTATGCAAGGGAAGTTTGAAATGAGCAGTATGGGGGAACTTAAATTCTTCTTGGGACTCCAAGTAAGATAGACTGATGATGGATTCTCCATATCCCAGTCTAAGTTCACCAAGGAGTTAATTAAGAAGTATGGTATGGAGTCATCCTCCACCATGAGAACTCCTATGGGAACAAGTATGCCTATATGCAAAGATGATGCAGGTAAACCTGTAGATGAGTCTTTGTATAGAGGAATAATTAGCTCTTTATTATATCTCACTGCTAGCAGACCAGACATTATGTATGCAACATGTGTCTGTGCTAGGTACCAAGCATGCCCTAAA
Source organism: Platanthera zijinensis (assembly GCA_039513925.1). Lineage (NCBI taxonomy): Eukaryota > Viridiplantae > Streptophyta > Magnoliopsida > Asparagales > Orchidaceae > Platanthera > Platanthera zijinensis. Next base: position 178,188,049 of record CM077085.1, on the reverse strand, counting down.
GAATCACATTATACTACAGTCAAGAGGATTTTGAGATATCTAAAGGGCACACCTAATTTAGGCCTTTGGTACCCTAGGAATAAAGATTTTCTACTAACAGGTTATTCAGATGCAGATTTTACAGGCTGTAGAGAAGATAGAAAAAGTACTACATGTACATGCCAATTCCTGGGAGGAAGATTGATATCTTGGAGCAGTAAGAAGCAGATTAGTGTGGCAATATCCACAGCTGAGTCTGAATATGTGGCAGCAGGAAGTTGTTGTGCACAGCTGTTGTGGATTCAGCATCAGCTAAGGGACTATGGTATTCAAGTAAGTAGAACACCTTTATTGTGTGATTCTAAAAGTGCCATTTCTATTGCAAACAATCCTGTTTCACATAGTAGGACTAAGCATATAGAGATAAAATACCATTTTCTTAGAGAACATGTAGAAAAAGAAGACATCTCATTAGAATTTGTTAAAACTGATTATCAAATTGCAGATGTATTTACTAAGACTCTGGATGAAACTAAATTCAATAGATTTAAAATTGAATTAGGAATGCTGACCATAGGTTCGTTTACCAAAAATTGGCTAAGTAAAATGGTGTCGACACATTCAGTGATAAGGTGTCGACACAGAGAAGTCATGTCGACAATTCATGGAAATTGTGTCGACACAGAGAAAATGTGTCGACACCTAAGGGACAAAGAGTCGACACATCCAGAAATGTAGTGTCGACACAACCAGAGTAATGGTGTCGACACTTACAGATTTTGTGTCGACACTTATAATAAGAGTCGACACAGAATTTCTGATGAACTAATAAGTATCTCCTGTGTCGACATATCAACAATTGGTGTCGACACATAGTAGTCAGCGCCGTGGTCGAGACAATAGAAGTTTGTGTCGACACATTCCAACAGTGTCGACACTTTTAGACAGTTTTTGCCCGCCTTTTGATCTTCTTTGATTAGAAGGATATAAATGGGTCAAGAACTTATTCTGTCGACACGCTCACCAGGGTTTCGAGACAAAAACCTTATGTCGACAATCTCTCTCCTCTCCAATCAAGCTTTCTCTACATTCCCATGGCGCCCAAGGTTGAAGACAACGTCAATAAAGGATATGAGTTAGTTATGCACGCATTCAACGATGCCGAATCGGAGATCAAACAGGTCATTTCTCTTCTTGCAGACAATGGATTAGAATATCTTGTCTCTGAACCTAGTAAGATATGGAAGAAGGAAGTATTTGAGTTCTATACTGCTGCATCAATGGACTCAACTGGCTTGAAGATCAAATCCACTATTCATGGAGAAAAAGTCAAGCTGTCTCAAAAGAGGTTGAGCAAGATTCTCCATCTTCTTAGAATACAAGATGAGGAAGAGGTACCTGCCTCAAGGACCAGGGAGGCACTTCAATGGTGTGGATTGGATCCAACCATAAAGATAGGATCTGTCATCAACAGGAAGGGCATGAATCCTCAGGGGAAATTCCTGTCTGAAATTATAGGAAAAGTGATCTTATGCAAACCAGGTGGCCATGATAGGATATCAGCCTATATGTTCAGCCTGATGACTAGGGTGATCTTTAAGATACAAACAAATTGGTCTACAGTACTGTTTGATAAGATTAAAGAAGGAATCAAGAAGCCAAACTTGGCTAGAATCATGAGTCTGTACCTAGCTGGAATAGTTCCAGAGGTAATGCAACAGATTCCTGGATCAAAGATAAATCATATGAGGAGAATGGACATGAGGTTATTCTCCAGGTGGGATAGAGTTCTTTCAAAAGAGATGCCTGAGCATGGTCATGAAGATGCACAAGACCAGGAAGTGTAAGTAAGAGCACAAGTTCAGGATCTGACTGTGACTACCCAAGTCTAGGAAGAGACTATAATTGCATAAGTGCAGGGGGAGATGGAAAGTATACAAGTCCAGGACAATGCTGAGAATGCACATTTGCATGGGGAGCCAGAGTCTGAGCAGGTACAAGAGGAAGAAAGAATTAATTTATCAGAGGACATTGTTTCTCAAACTGATCTAGATATTTCTGGAGTTGCTGCTGCTGCTGAGAAAGTACAATCTCCTGCTCTCACACAACAAGAATTCACTCTTGAAGAGCTATTTCCTGATCTTGGAGGAGAAGCCGATAAAATGGAGACCCTAAGATTTGAGGGGGAGACAAGTAAGGGTTGAGGGGGAGCAGGTTGATATAGAGGAAGATCAACAAGTAGCTGAGAAAATAATTTCTTCCACTCCTCGAGAGAGAGTTACTATTGAAAGTTCTTCAGAATCTGAGCATGAAGAAGGAAGGGAGGCAAAGAAGAGAAAATTAATGGTCTTTAAGAGAAGAAGTCAAAGCTATAAGCAGGCTTTACAAACTACTTCTTCCCAACCAGCACCTGCAATTGATTACAACAAACTTCTGGTGGATTTACAAATCAAAATGAATGAGCAGAGATTGCTTCTATAAAAATATTTGGATGAAAGCCAAAAGGCTCTTCAATTTGATCTGGCACAAGAGATAAAATCTATAAGATTTGAAGTTAATCAGAATAAAAGAGAGATGACAGATTGCTTCCACAAGGGAGGCAATACTGTGGTATTTCTTGCAAAGCAACAAGCAGACATAAAGAAGCAAGTGGATGAGATGGCTGTTAAACAAGGCTATGTCCTTGAGAATAAAATCAGAATGAATGAAAATCTGACTGAATCACATAATGTGATAGTCACTAAGTTCACAAACACTGTTATTGCAATGACTGCTGCAAGGGCTAAAGAAAAAGAAGAATATGACCAAAAGCTACAAGCTGCCCTAGATGCAGTTAAAACTGCCATCACTTCATCTGAGAAGTTGATTAGTGACAAGATTCAAAAATTAAAGCCATTCTTTAAAGAGGGAATAAAGTATCTGGATGGATAAATCAGATTTCAGAAAGATGACTTGAGAGAGCATGTGGCTAGAGAAGTCATAAAGGGGGAGAGGGTGTTAGTCTATGTTGGGTCTGATCATGCCAAATGGGTAACTAACAGCATAAGAGCCACTTATGGATATCCACCCTTGTGTGATGATGATAATATGACAGAGTTAGGGGTGCAACCAATTCTACTTGAAGGTAATCCACCTGAGGTTGCCCAAGTTATTTACCCTCCTGCAAATCTTGAGATGATACATGAACAGGTTCAGTCAATGTACAGCCCTCCACAACCAATTACAAATGTGATTATTGAAAAGGTTGATATGTCAAGTGTTGTTATCAAAGCTTAGCAAGATGCTCTATTATCAAAGAAAAGATTTAGAGAGCAAGCAGAATTAAAGCCAGACTTTGAGCAGTGGAGCCCCACTTCAAGGAATATCATTTTAACTGCTTGGAAAGCTGTAAAAGATCAAGTACATGAAAGGGGAAAATGGTACAATGAGCAAGAATGGTAAAAATATGAAGCCAGACAAGAAGCCATAGTTCAACACAGGAGAAAGGCTAAGATGGGGAAGCTACCTCCTGATACTCAGGAACCTAGCAAGTATTTCCCCAAGCCCTTTCATTATTTTGAAAGACAAAGGATCAAGGTTGATGCACAGAAGAAAGTTGATTTGAAAGGCAAGAAGCCCATGGAAGATACAGAACCTCTTGCTCAGGCTCAGATAATATCTGGAAAAGGGATAGTCATCAAGGAGACTGCCCAGCCTTAGTCTAAGCTTTACTAGTTTTTGTCCAAGAACTATGTAAATTGTTAGTTTGTTAAAGAAATCAATGTAAACATTTTGTAACAAACTTTTTGAGTTGATATACAAAACATTGTTTTGTGATCATTTACTTTTACATCTTTATTCTGTGATGTAACTATGATATGTGTTTTGTTTATATAGTATCCTGTCATATAATGCTTATGTACATCATCTTGTTTATTTTCTAAGTGGTGTATATCATTGGCTAAAGGGTTATGACTTCTCCAAATAGGGGGAGATTGTTGGGTACATTGGAAAATGTGTACCTAATTTAGAGAAGCCTCACTTAGCTCAATAATATACATCAAGGTTTTATTTGATGTTATTTTGAGTTTATATGTGCAGGTTAAGTATGTGCTAGAATGCAGGAAAAATATTCTAAGTCCATATGTCGACACCTGAGGAAGCTGTGTCGACACTTCAATAAGATTGTGTCGACACTAGGAAATAGCTGTGTCGACACTTCAGAGAATTTGTGTCGACACTGGGAGGCAGTGTCGACACACAGAAGATTATAGTCGACATCGACTCTGTCGACACCGGGAGGCAGTATCAACACACAGAGGCAGAGTCGAAAACAACTGTGTCGACACCTGGAGGCAGTGTCGACACACACTATGTTCTGAGTCTACATCGACTGTGTCGACACATAGGACTTGTGTCGACACACAGCTGAGTCTAGACCAAGTTGATTGCTGATGAATGGTGAAGTGTTTGTGTCGACACAAATAATTAGTGTCGACACATTCTCAAGATGCAGTATCAAGAAGCTGTGTCGACATCAAGGCAGCTTTGTCGACATCACCAAGGGCTATGTCGACACTTAAGTCACTTGTGTCGACACATATTGATAGATGGTCTCAACACTTTATGACAGACAGACTCGATGCTATGCTGACAGAGTCAAAGGCTCAAGAATTGTTTGAAGACTTGACAGCTGTGAGTTACAACAGGTTTACTGAAGCTGTCAGACTTATCAGAAGTTAGTTATAAACCGGATCAGCCAGTTACCATGGATGAAGTCTATAAATAGATGGATTCAGAAGAAGAAAAACACACATAGAGAAGACAAGTATTGTCACAACTAACACAATTAGAGATTGATCTCTGATCAAGAAAGTACAAGTAACAAAGAAGAAGATCTTCGTGAGAAGATCTAAGAATACGTTCTGAAGTAGTTTACTATTCAGATTCTGTCTAAGTGGAATTCAATCAAGAATTCAGAAGTATCTTCAAAAGGTTTGGATAGAGAGAGATCCAGCTATTTGAAGACAAGGAGGAGACATTCACAGATCTCTCAAGAAGCAGATACTGAACTAATCTGTCAAGAAGATTTAGATCTATTTCTGAAGTCTAAGAAGGAAGCTGCCAGTAAGTTTTATTCAAAGGAAATCAACCCAACTAAGTTCAGATTCAAGAAGCTTTGAAGAAAGCTAAGATCAAGTTGATTTCATCCATCAGCCTCTTCAAGAAGCTGATCAAGAAAGTTCTTATCCCTTCTCTCTCAACAGGGGTAAGAGATTATAAAATTCCTTATCAAATTCTGTAGGATCTATTCATAGATCAGAGTTGTAAGCCTATTTTATAAAGGCTGAGTGTAGGAGATTTATTCTCTTAGTGGTAGGGCTGTTTATGCCTGAGTTGTAGGAGAAGGTATTCTCTGAGCTGTAGGCCTTGTGGCAAGGCTGAGGTAGGGCTGTTTATGCCTGAGTTATAGGAGAAGGTATTCTCTGAGTTGTAGGCCTTGTGGCAAGGCTGAGGTAGGGCTTGTTAGCCTGAGTTGTAGGAATCCTTCTGGATTCTGAGCTGTAGGATCTGAGGATCTGAGTTAAAGGAAGAAGTTAGGCCGACTCTGGCATACTGCTAGATAGGTGAAAGGGGAAAGTGGATATACCCAGACCTTGGGGAACCACTATAAATCTGTGTGCAATCTGTGATGTGTGTATGATTGTGATTGTTGTGTTGTGTTAGCTATAGAAATATCTGATTTATTCAAAGAACTGTAGTGATATTCTGCCTTAAGTTAAATCAAGGAAAAGTACCTATTCACCCCCCCCCCCCTCGCCCTCTAGGTGTTTAGGTAGTCTTGAAATTAAAACTATCAGCTACCTCATTAACCGCATTCCCTCCACAGTTCTCCACGGCCAAACCCCATTCTCCATTCTTTATCCGGGCAAGGAGTCTTTTCCTCTCCCTCTCTGCATCTTCGGGTGCACTGTCTTTGTGCATGCTCCATCTGCCAACCGTGATAAGCTCTCCCCTCGCTCCACCAAGTGTGTCTTTCTGGGATACTCCACCACTCAGAAATGTTATTGTTGCTTTGAACCCATTCTTTGTAAACAGTTCGTCTCCGCTAATGTCACCTTCTTTGATAATGCCTCCTTCTTCTCGGATGACTCCTCCCTGCTTCCCCCAACTTCTGATACTCCTGATGTTCCCTTAGTTCCTTCATCTCCTACTGCGGTCTCGCCTCCTACACCGTCTCTGTCCACTCCTCTCCCTCCACCACTCTCTCCCTCTTCTCCGCCACCATCTCCCTCATCTCCGCTGCCGTCGCTCTCTACTCCCGGGCAATCTCTCTCTGTCACGGATGCTCCGGATGCCGAGGTACCTGCCGACCTGGATCTTCAAGTTGCTCTTCGCAAAGGGGTGCGGACATATACCATGCACCTCCTTGCGGCTGTTGTTTCATATGATCGTCTTACCCCTTCTCGCAGGGCCTTTGCACTGGCTATCTCTGCCACTGCCACACCCCATGTAAGACCCCCTTTTTTTTTCTTTTTCAACCACCGGGGTCTTAGCCCAGAATTGCCGCTTTGCGGTGGCACCGACATCTCGGGAAGGCAACCACTACAAAACGCCAATTCTGCCGGCCCTTTTCGATCACAAGAGAGAGAAGCATTTATACAAAAGTGTAAACAAGTCCACAGAAAACATGTAAATAAAAGAGAATCATATCAAGTCCATCAATACATAACATCAGGAAAATAGATAAATGGGCTCGAGCCCAGTACATCAGAGTCCTCACTACAAGTCTCTCATCGCGGAAGCTAAGAAAATGCTAATCACTCACGGAGCTGGTCGCAGGTGCACCGGTGCTAGACTGTCCCACCTCCATGCGCACCGTACTCCGCTGGTGCTGGTCCCTGTCTCCCATCCGGAGCTCCTGTAATGTTTGGTTCGAAAACCATTAGTCATAAAGACTAAGCCCTATCATCCCCTACCCCTCCCACCACGGCTCCTAAGCACCGGGCGGAGAGGAGGAAAGGGAAGCTACAAAAGTGGAGAGTAGTCAAGCAAGTGACGGTGGACCTAACTAGCAAGGTATATCAGGTGAACAATATAAATGTTGTAATAGGTAGAACAATTAATAAATAGCAAATTGCATTAAAGACTGCTAGAGAATAGAAAGTAAGCAACGAGTAAGTAAGTATGTAAGTAACCTTAACTTATATGAATGCCCATACAAACTTATAAGTTAAGGGATCTTCTGCAAGGCTCCCATCGTATAAAAAGTCCCATACCGATTTATACGTTGGGGTGTCGGTTGTATGCAAATATGAGTGTAGTGATATGCTATGCCATGATTCATGCAAGTGCAACCCACGCACACGACTCTATGCGCACAGACCTTTAGTTCCCCCTGTTCGGGAGGCTAGCTTCACCCCCAGGAACCTCCGTAGTGGCAAACAGAGACAGTGGGTCGGGCCCCCCACTCCTAGGCGGGTAACCACACTACCAGGCCTAGCCCTTCCGTACGCCCCTAGAAGAACACAACCTAGGGTATCCGCGTACTGCTGCTGGATGTACCCTCCAGACTTTTCGCCGAGTCATCGTACCGCTGTCGGTGTGATCGATCGCCTAGTACCGATGACCCACCACTTTTCTCCGTACTCCAACCCTCGAGCCCGCGGCCCCCCGGACAGTACTGTCCGTGCATCTACCTTCAGAGTTACTGTCTGATGGCAAGTAATCCTATAATTCTACTTTCCTAACTACCGGGGAGTGAGTGTGTGCAACCCTAGTTATACTAGTTGCTCTTTTAATTTTATTACTCCTATGGTTTACGTTAGCCCAGGACTGCCCCCGGTATACCCCGTGAAGGGCTCTCAAGGGGCACTAGGAACCAAGACGGTGCATTACGGCCCGAAGTTCCCTTTCGCAAGGCACTTATTATTATTGGTTGTCTACCCTTTACCCAATCCCCTTTTAGTTGCTTTAGTTCTAACCCTAGAGTATTAAGACTCTTCCTCTTCTTCCCGGGACGGACGATCTTTCGTCGTCCCCGTACTCCCTTACCCTAACCAGTCCCACATTCTACTTATCCTAACTTCTAATAATGAACTCAACCTTAACTTGCCCTACCAACCATCGATTATCAGAATTTCGTGGTTTTACTAAATGCAGACCATCCTAAACTATATGAGGTACATAAGGGGAGGTACTCCAAATTATCTTCCAAATCTCCTATAAAATTTACTGGAGATCTATCATGACTTAATTAGCTTAAATCCAGAAATTTATAATTTTCCAAATTAATCTGATATTTATTTTATTTTTCTCAAAGATTGGCCATGGGTAATTTTTAACATGAAGTACATGATATTCTTAAGTTATGGCCACCCGAAAATTGTGATCACTAAATAACTGTAAGGTATCATCAAATACTAATTTGCAGGATTTTACAAAAGATATTTAGCCTCTAATTAATTTATCCATTACAATCTCATTATTCTCTTTTAAAGAAGGAAGTACTGAAATTACTCATCATAAAATTATAGAAAAATTACTGACTAATAGTATGATACAGAAAAGATCATTGTGCAAAGAATCATAATTTTACCAGCTTGATAAGCACTAAAATAGATTTAATCCAATATCCACGATAAATAATACTTAATGAAGCAAGCCTTCGAATTAAGCTTCTAAAAATCCCATAAAAATTCACAGAGTTTTAAAATCATAATAAAGGTTCTCTGCCTAAATTTCATCAATTTCCAGGAAGTTTGTATTCCATAATAAATTTTCTAAGCAAATCATACAACTACAAAATCATTAAGGAAGTACCCAAAATAGTGATCATAAAATTCATAGAAAAATATCCAGAGCTTATACTACCCCTATAACCAACTCTACCCATTTCTCATCACTTTTTAATGTGATTTGGTGTCATTTCCTATCTCTACAAGTTTTGCGCCCTAAACTAGGGTTAGATTTTTAGATATTCCAACGATCTCCAAATCTACTAAGATTTCATCCAGAGAACAATATTAGCCCTATGGTTCTCATCACCCAATCTCGGGTCAATCCGAGGTCATTTGACCACATGACCTTCACAAACCACCAAGACCCATCCTTAGGGTTTGGCCTTGGTCCTTAGGGTAAACTTACCCCGATCCACCTCCAACTCCATGAGGGGGTGCTAGAGAATATTACTAGCCAGTGGTAAAAATCTCAGCCTCTGTTGAGATGATTTGACCACTCAAACTTCAAAAGTGCACTTTTAACCTAAGGCCTCTTATTAGGGCAAAACTTTGGGTTGATCATTTCTGATCCAAACCATCTCCAAATGAGATGAAAAATTAAACAGAACCTTATGGTGAACCCAGGGACCACTCACCAAAATTTGGGAGGGTTTGGAAATTATTTAACAATCTAATTAAAACCGGCTAGGATTATTGAATTTTTCTAAAAACTATAGAACAATATTCTCCAAAAATTCTCATTTTTAGATAGCACCTAGATATATGTAAGATTAGACCACACCCCAAATTTCAAGTCATTTGGATGGCTGGATTGGAGTGGGGAATTTTTCTAAGGTCAAGGCAGCCCTCTGGATAGACCTCACCAAAAAGGGTGCTGTGGTCTAACCAGGATCCCAAATCGAGTGAAATTAATTTTGAATTAAACTAGACTTCAAGGGCTACATTTCCTATGTTGATCATTTTTCCCGTAGGAGCCTTTAGGTATTTTTCCCAAATTATTTAACATGACAGATATCTCACTCAGAAATGGATTTAAAAACTAGAATTTAATTTTCATGCCACTGTTCATCTTCTTCAACAGCCCGAAACAGAGGCATAAAACCTAATATCCTGTAGCATTTCCAAGCTATTTCCAGGCCACCCAGCCATCTCCCTGGCCGGCCACCACCACCACCACCTCCGTTGAGGCGAGGGCTATCGTCGGGCGGCGGCACAGCCGCCGGAGAGGCGGTTTTCGGCGAACCTGCCACCATGAAACTTTCGGAAAACCACCAATACGCTCACCCAATCTGGCTCTTTTGAGCCCGATATAACTCCTAATGATTCCTAAGATCTATCCGCAGAAGAAGAGGGAGGGGAGGACCTTGTTCGCGGGTTGAAGGCGTGCAGAGCGTCGGGAAGCCATTTGCGCAGTGGTGGCGTCGCCGGAAATTCTTCAACAGCAAGGAGGAAGTCTGAACAGTTGAGGGAGTGTAACCTTTTCCTCTTGCTCTCAGGAATCTTTTATAGATGAGCAAATGGGGAGGGGAAAGGGTGAAACGTTGGAGATGAAACGTTGGCGGCCATTAATAACTCCCCTATGACGTTTCGGTTATGACGAATGGCAGTTGAAAAGTTGGGAATGAAGAGGTGCTTGCCAGGTGGCAATTTCCTACTGGACCCACTTTTCCTTAATTATTAACATAATTAAAGTAGGGAACGACCCATAAATACTCTTGATTTTTCATCCCCACATCCAGAATTTATTAAGGCATCGGTTACCGAAACTTCCAGTCTGGCTGACGTTTCGGCCTTGGTCACGGGCGTGACACATAGGTCACGGGCGTGACAGGCCCGGTTAGCAGTTTTGGGTTCGACGATCGTCGAACTAAGATCGACGATCGTCGAAGGGTGGTCACGGGCGTGTCACTTGGGTCACGGGCGTGACAGGTCTGGAGACCAATTCTGGTTCGACGATCGTCGAATTGGGATCGACGATCGTCGAGCGTGTCACGCCCTATGTCACGGGCGTGACATGGCGGGTCACGGGCGTGACAGGCCCGTGTGGCCAAATTTGGTTCGACGATCGTCGAATTGAGATCGACGATCGTCGAGCGTGTCACGCCCTTTGTCACGGGCGTGACATGGCGGGTCACGGGCGTGACAGGCCCGTGTGGCCAAATTTGGTTCGATGATCGTCGAATTGAGATCGACGATCGTCGAGCGTGTCACGCCCCTTGTCACGGGCGTAACATGGCGGGTCACGGGCGTGACCAACCCGTGACCCGATTTCCTAGTCGATTTATTTCAAGTTTTGGGCTCCCTAGGGTTCTACCACAACCAACCGACTCCTAGGGGTCTAGCCGGAAATGGGATGTTACAAATCCCAATAAACAAAACAAAGATTTCGTCCCCGAAATCAAGGTTAAGCCTACGGGACTCAAATCGGGAAAATAAGCTTGTAACATCCCATGAGAACCGAATGATTACCTCCCTACGTTACGTTTGTTTGTGCGGTTTCGAATGTAAGGTTAATTCGCCCACCTAACTAGGTATATACACCCCAATAAACAAAAGATTAGCCCCTATTCTTGAAATTTCAATTCCATTGGTTTAAAACAGGAAGGCAAATTGATCGTTCAGAGGGGTTTGAGGTATACCTGACGGAAAAGTTCCGGATATTTTTGCCGCATCAAGTCCTGTGGCTCCCATGTATGCTCCTCCTGCCCATGATTGTTCCACAGAACCTTGACTAACGGGACCTTCTTTCGCCGCAAGACCCGCACTGCTGTATCGTCGATCCTGATAGGCTCCACGTTGACCGACCGATCCGAGGCCACCGGGCCATCTGCCGAGGGAATCAGCTGCTCAGGGCGTAGCAGAGCCCTCCGAAGTGAGGAGACGTGGAAGACGTCATGCAATCCCGCTAACTCCGGCGGTAGTTCCAGTCTATAGGCTAAGGGGCCGATCCGCTCCAGGATCCTGTAGGGCCCCATATATCTTGGACTGAGCTTCCTCCGCCCGCGAACCCGCGAGACTCCGTGCATCGGCCGTATCTTCAAGAAAACTCGGTCCCCCACCTGGAACTCCACTTGACGATGCCTCGCATCGTAGTATTTCGCCTGTCTGCTCTGGGCTTCCAACATCCTGTCTCGGATCAATCTAATCTGAGCATCCGTATCTCCCACAAACTCCGAGCCCAGTGCCTGCGGATCCTCATCCTGAACCCATGATAGTGGGGTTCTGCACCTCCTTCCGTACAACGCTTCGTATGGAGCCATGCCTATGCTGGACTGATGAGCGTTGTTGTACGAAAACTCGACCAGTGGCAGCAATCTCTCCCAAGGCTCGCCACGATCCAAAATACACAGTCGTAGCAGATCCTCCAGTGTACGGTTTGTGCGCTCTGTCTGTCCGTCGGTCTGAGGGTGGAAAGCTGTGCTGAAAGTCAACCGAGAACCCAGATGGGCCTGGACTGACCTCCATTCTCTGGATGTAAACCGCCCATCCCGATCCGAAACGATAGTCTTGGGCACCCCATGATAACGCACAAACTGCTCGATGAACCTCCGTACCAATACTCTGACCGGTGTGTCCTTCGCCACTGGGATGAATCTGGCCACCTTTGTCAGCCTGTCCACTATTACCCAGATCGAGTCGTTCCCCGCACGGGATCTAGGTAGCCCATGTATAAAGTCCATGGCTATATCCTCAAACTTCCACTCCGGCACTGGAAGCGGCTGCAGCAATCCTGCCGGGTTCCTACACTCCGCCTTCACGAGCTGGCAGGCCTCACAATGCGTCACAAAATATGTAATATCTTTCTTCATACCCGGCCAGTACATCGTCCTCTTTAAATCCTTTACCATCTTGGTGATCCCCGGGTGTACCGAATACCGGCTGCAGTGAGCGTCCGTCAAAATATCCTCCCGGATCCGTCCTCCTGCTGGTATATAGACTCTGCCCCGGAAACACAGGAGCCCATCCCTCAAAGTGTAATCTCCTGTCGTGCCTTCCTCCAGGGCTCGGTATATCGGCTCAGTTCTCTCGTCCAGCCTCTGCCCATCTCTGATGCGGTCTCGGATGTCATCTGTAGTAGCCATCGACCCCAGGTACTCCATGTACAGCTCCGGGTCATCCTCAGATACTAGCGAAATCTGCATCTCCTCGAATGATCTAATCAACTCCAAGGCCATCAGCTGCGGGCCTGCTCCAGTCGTACTCGCTCTCCGGCTCAGAGCATCCGCAACCACGTTCGCCTTCCCCGGATGGTAGTGCATGGTATACTGGTAGTCCGAAAGAAACTCCACCCAGCGTCTCTGCCTGATGTTTAACTCCTTCTGGGTGTCGACGTACTTCAGATTCTTGTGGTCGGAGAAGATATCACAATGTACCCCGTAGAGATAGTGCCGCCAGATCTTAAGGGCAAAAATGACTGCCCCCATCTCCAAATCGTGCACGGGGTAGTTCTGCTCGTGCTGCTTCAACTGACGGGAGGCATAGGCTATTACGTGCCCATTCTGCATAAGGACGGCACCCATCCCCTGATAGGAAGCATCTGCATATACCTGGAATCCCTCCCTCCCTGATGGGAGAGCAAGGATGGGGGCCGAGGTGAGACGATCCTTCAGCTCCTGGAAGGCAGATTCGCATCGCGGCGTCCAGGTAAAAGGGGACTCCTTCTTCGTCAGAGACGTAAGAGGAAGGGCAATCTGAGAGAACCCCTTTACGAACTTCCGGTAGTAACCGGCAAGTCCCAAGAAACTCCGAACATCCGTGGACGACTTTAGTGGCGGCCAATCCCGTACTGCCTGGATCTTTGCCGGATCCACTGCCAAACCTGCTCCACTGATGACATGGCCCAGAAAGGCCACCTCCTTTAGCCAGAACTGGCACTTGCTGTACTTGGCATACATCTCGTGCTCACGCAGCTTTTCCAAGGTCAAGGCTAGATGTCTCGCGTGTTCCTCCTCCGTCCTTGAATAGATGAGGATGTCGTCGATGAATACAATGACAAAGACATCCAGGTACTCCTCGAACACCCGATTCATCAAAGTCATGAATGCGGAGGGTGCATTCGTGAGCCCGAACGGCATCACGGTAAACTCGTACAATCCGTATCTGCTGCTAAACGCCGTCTTCGGGATGTCCTCCTCCCAAATGCGAAGCTGGTAGTATCCTGACCTCAGATCCAGCTTTGAGAACCAATGAGCTCCCTCCAGCTGGTCAAAAAGCTCATCTATCCGTGGTAAGGGATAAGTGTTCCGGACCGTCAACCTGTTCAGAGCCCGGTAATCTATGCACAGTCGGAGGGTCCCGTCTTTTTTCTTAACGAACAGCACCGGAGCTCCCCACGGTGATGAGCTAGGCCGCACGAACCCGGCCTCCACTAACTCCTGAAGCTGACTCCGGAATTCGACCAACTCCTTTGGGGCCATTCGATAGGGAGCTCTGGATACCGGCTTAGCCCCCGGTACGAGCTGAATCTGAAAGTCCCTCTCTCGGTGCGGGGGTAACCCTGGTAGCTTCTCTGGAAACACGTCGGCGAAGTCCCGCACCACTGGAATATCTGCAATGGAGTCCTTGGCTACGACCGCCTCAAAGAGGATCTGATAATCCTCTTCCCCCTGCAGGTGGGCCTCAACGGCCTGTATAGATGATAGTAAAGTACGGGGTGCTGATATAATACCTTCGATAACAATGAAGGAGTCGTCGTGCCGCACGGTGATCCTTTTCGCCACGCAATCGATCTGGGCATGGTTCCAATACAGCCAGGTCATGCCCAGAATCAGATCGTAATCTGGCATCCTCAAGACCGTCGCTGGTGCCTCAAACGCCTTTCCGCCGATCCTCGCTTCCATATTACAATGAGCAGAGGTCAATATCTCTGACCCGTCGGGTAGGCGCACCCTCATCATCTTCCCGGTGAATGGCTCCACTCCTGCCAGTCCTTTCACGAAATCCTCCGACACGAAGGATTGCGACGCACCAGTGTCGAAGAGGGTGTGAGCGGGCTTGCCGCTAACGAAAACTATGCCTGGGGTAATTAAATGTCTTAGTATTCTTATTGTAGTTTATCTTCTCTTAATTTCTAACCAGGTTATGTTTAAAATAGTAGTTTATATAAAGAAAATCTGAAAAGTACTGCCATACCTGTGATAACCTGCTCCGGGTCCCGGGGCTGTGTCAGGTCTAGAGCATACACCTGCTCTCTCTGGCCTACGACCTCGATCCTGGAATCCCCGTCCTCGGTCCTGTCCTCGTCCGCCAAACTGTCGGGGAGGTGGAGCGCCCTGATGTGCTGGTGGGGGTGCTCGCCCCACAGGGCAGTTCCGCTTGATATGCCCTGGCTGGTTGCACTGATAGCATACCGGTGGCTGCCCTGTCGTCTTTGGCATCTCCAGCATCTGTATAGGCTGGGGAGCCAATATCCCCTGAGTCCTCTGCTCCTGCCCAAACTCCTGACGGGGCTGATCCCCGTTCCTTCTCTCCCCGATAACCTGGCCCCGAGGACGGTCTCTACGACCTCCAATCACTGAATCATCAGCCGGTCTCTTCCGATTCTTCACTGTAAGCTGATCCGCCTCTCTCTTCTTAGCCATCTCCAGAATCCTGGCCAGACTCCCCTCTGAAACGAAAAGGAGGGCCTGCCTCATGTCATCCTGCAGCCCCTTATAAAACCTCCGGGCGTAGCCAGCATCGTCTAACTGGTAAGCGTCCGCATACCGGGCCAGGTGAGTGAACTCCTGATAGTACTCCACTACGGTCCTGTTCCCCTGCCTCAACCGCAGGAATCTATCCTCCAGGTCATCTCTCACCGACTGAGGTACAAAATGTCCCAAGAGCGCTGCTCTGAACTCCTCCCAGGTAATATCAGCACAGTCCATCCCCGCAAAGGTGGTGTCCAGCTGAGATTTCCACCATCTCTTTCCGTGTGACTCTAAGCAGGAGACTGTCAAAGCGACTGCCTCCTCCGTGGGGCATCGAATCCTTGCCAACATCTCATAAATGGTGTCCAACCACTCCTCCGTACGTACTGCGGACTCCGTCCCCTGGTAGGATGGAGGGGAAAGTCCTCGGAAGACCGTCATCCAATTGGCCCCGGGGTTTGGCTGTGGGGCCGGGGCTTACTGAGCTCTGAAGGCCTCCAGGATGGCCGTCAGTGTTTGCCCCATCTCCGTCTGCTGGAACGGAACGGGTGCTGGCGGAGTCGGGACCACATCCGGAGCCTGAGGTGTCCCCTGCTGCGATGTAGGGTTCGTCGCAGGCTACAAGCAAAATTTCCATTTGTTAGCGAGCGAAATGAATGGAATTTAAGAAGAGTTATGATGGACTTTCACATGTGATTTCCCTTATGGGCCCACCACTGCTTCCGCCGCTAGTTTGTCCGCAAACTAAGCTCGCACGGGGGTGGCCCAAGGTTTTTTTGTGGACTACTTCTCTTTCGATCGAGGTTTCCTCTGATACCACTTGTAAGACCCCCTTTTTTTTTCTTTTTCAACCACCGGGGTCTTAGCCCAGAATTGCCGCTTTGCGGTGGCACCGACATCTCGGGAAGGCAACCACTACAAAATGCCAATTCTGCCGGCCCTTTTCGATCACAAGAGAGAGAAGCATTTATACAAAAGTGTAAACAAGTCCACAGAAAACATGTAAATAAAAGAGAATCATATCAAGTCCATCAATACATAACATCAGGAAAATAGATAAATGGGCTCGAGCCCAGTACATCAGAGTCCTCACTACAAGTCTCTCATCGCGGAAGCTAAGAAAATGCTAATCACTCACGGAGCTGGTCGCAGGTGCACCGGTGCTAGACTGTCCCACCTCCATGCGCACCGTACTCCGCTGGTGCTGGTCCCTGTCTCCCATCCGGAGCTCCTGTAATGTTTGGTTCGAAAACCATTAGTCATAAAGACTAAGCCCTATCATCCCCTACCCCTCCCACCACGGCTCCTAAGCACCGGGCGGAGAGGAGGAAAGGGAAGCTACAAAAGTGGAGAGTAGTCAAGCAAGTGACGGTGGACCTAACTAGCAAGGTATATCAGGTGAACAATATAAATGTTGTAATAGGTAGAACAATTAATAAATAGCAAATTGCATTAAAGACTGCTAGAGAATAGAAAGTAAGCAACGAGTAAGTAAGTATGTAAGTAACCTTAACTTATATGAATGCCCATACAAACTTATAAGTTAAGGGATCTTCTGCAAGGCTCCCATCGTATAAAAAGTCCCATACCGATTTATACGTTGGGGTGTCGGTTGTATGCAAATATGAGTGTAGTGATATGCTATGCCATGATTCATGCAAGTGCAACCCACGCACACGACTCTATGCGCACAGACCTTTAGTTCCCCCTGTTCGGGAGGCTAGCTTCACCCTCAGGAACCTCCGTAGTGGCAAACAGAGACAGTGGGTCGGGCCCCCCACTCCTAGGCGGGTAACCACACTACCAGGCCTAGCCCTTCCGTACGCCCCTAGAAGAACACAACCTAGGGTATCCGCGTACTGCTGCTGGATGTACCCTCCAGACTTTTCGCCGAGTCATCGTACCGCTGTCGGTGTGATCGATCGCCTAGTACCGATGACCCACCACTTTTCTCCGTACTCCAACCCTCGAGCCCGCGGCCCCCCGGACAGTACTGTCCGTGCATCTACCTTCAGAGCTACTGTCTGATGGCAAGTAATCCTATAATTCTACTTTCCTAACTATCGGGGAGTGAGTGTGTGCAACCCTAGTTATACTAGTTGCTCTTTTAATTTTATTACTCCTATGGTTTACGTTAGCCCAGGACTGCCCCCGGTATACCCCGTGAAGGGCTCTCAAGGGGCACTAGGAACCAAGACGGTGCATTACGGACCGAAGTTCCCTTTCGCAAGGCACTTATTATTATTGGTTGTCTACCCTTTACCCAATCCCCTTTTAGTTGCTTTAGTTCTAACCCTAGAGTATTAAGACTCTTCCTCTTCTTCCCGGGACGGACGATCTTTCGTCGTCCCCGTACTCCCTTACCCTAACCAGTCCCACATTCTACTTATCCTAACTTCTAATAATGAACTCAACCTTAACTTGCCCTACCAACCATCGATTATCAGAATTCCGTGGTTTTACTAAATGCAGACCATCCTAAACTATATGAGGTACATAAGGGGAGGTACTCCAAATTATCTTCCAAATCTCCTATAAAATTTACTGGAGATCTATCATGACTTAATTAGCTTAAATCCAGAAATTTATAATTTTCCTAATTAATCTGATATTTATTTTATTTTTCTCAAAGATTGGCCATGGGTAATTTTTAACATGAAGTACATGATATTCTTAAGTTATGGCCACCCGAAAATTGTGATCACTAAATAACTGTAAGGTATCATCAAATACTAATTTGTAGGATTTTACAAAAGATATTTAGCCTCTAATTAATTTATCCATTACAATCTCATTATTCTCTTTTAAAGAAGGAAGTACTGAAATTACTCATCATAAAATTATAGAAAAATTACTGACTAATAGTATGATACAGAAAAGATCATTGTGCAAAGAATCATAATTTTACCAGCTTGATAAGCACTAAAATAGATTTAATCCAATATCCACGATAAATAATACTTAATGAAGCAAGCCTTAGAATTAAGCTTCTAAAAATCCCATAAAAATTCACAGAGTTTTAAAATCATAATAAAGGTTCTTTGCCTAAATTTCATCAATTTCCAGGAAGTTTGTATTCCATAATAAATTTTCTAAGCAAATCATACAACTACAAAATCATTAAGGAAGTACCCAAAATAGTGATCATAAAATTCATAGAAAAATATCCAGAGCTTGTACTACCCCTATAACCAACTCTACCCATTTCTCATCACTTTTTAATGTGATTTGGTGTCATTTCCTATCTCTACAAGTTTTGCGCCCTAAACTAGGGTTAGATTTTTAGATATTCCAACGATCTCCAAATCTACTAAGATTTCATCCAGAGAACAATATTAGCCCTATGGTTCTCATCACCCAATCTCGGGTCAATCCGAGGTCATTTGACTGCATGACCTTCACAAACCACCAAGACCCATCCTTAGGGTTTGGCCTTGGTCCTTAGGGTAAACTTACCCCGATCCACCTCCAACTCCATGAGGGGGTGCTAGAGAATATTACTAGCCAGTGGTAAAAATCTCAGCCTCTGTTGAGGTGATTTGACCACTCAAACTTCAAAAGTGCACTTTTAACCTAAGGCCTCTTATTAGGGCAAAACTTTGGGTTGATCATTTCTGATCCAAACCATCTCCAAATGAGATGAAAAATTAAACAGAACCTTATGGTGAACCCAGGGACCACTCACCAAAATTTGGGAGGGTTTGGAAATTATTTAACAATCTAATTAAAACCGGCTAGGATTATTGAATTTTTCTAAAAACTATAGAAAAATATTCTCCAAAAATTCTCATTTTTGGATAGCACCTAGATATATGTAAGATTAGACCACACCCCAAATTTCAAGTCATTTGGATGGCTGGATTGGAGTGGGGAATTTTTCTAAGGTCAAGGCAGCCCTCTGGATAGACCTCACCAAAAAGGGTGCTGTGGTCTAACCAGGATCCCAAATCGAGTGAAATTAATTTTGAATTAAACTAGACTTCAAGGGATACATTTCCTATGTTGATCATATTTCCCGTAGGAGCCTTTAGGTATTTTTCCCAAATTATTTAACATGACAGATATCTCACTCAGAAATGGATTTAAAAACTAGAATTTAATTTTCATGCCACTGTTCATCTTCTTCAACAGCCCGAAACAGAGGCATAAAATCTAATATCCTGTAGCTTTTCCAAGCTATTTCCCGGCCACCCAGCCATCTCCCTGGCCGGCCACCACCACCACCACCTCCATTGAGGCGAGGGCTATCGTCGGGCGGCGGCACAGCTGCCGGAGAGGCGGTTTCCGGCGAACCCGCCACCATGAAACTTTCGGAAAACCACCAATACGCTCACCCAATCTGGCTCTTTTGAGCCCGATATCTCTCCTAACGATTCCTAAGATCTATCCGCAGAAGAAGAGGGAGGGGAGGACCTTGTTCGCGGGTTGAAGGCGTGCAGAGCGTCGGGAAGCCATTTGCGCAGTGGTGGCGTCGCCGGAAATTCTTCAACAGCAAGGAGGAAGTCTGAACAGTTGAGGGAGTGTAACCTTTTCCTCTTGCTCTCAGGAATCTTTTATAGATGAGCAAATGGGGAGGGGAAAGGGTGAAACGTTGGAGATGAAACGTTGGCGGCCATTAATAACTCCCCTATGACGTTTCGGTTATGACGAATGGCAGTTGAAAAGTTGGGAATGAAGAGGTGCTTGCCAGGTGGCAATTTCCTACTGGACCCACTTTTCCTTAATTATTAACATAATTAAAGTAGGGAACGACCCATAAATACTCTTGATTTTTCATCCCCACAGCCAGAATTTATTAAGGCGTCGGTTACCGAAACTTCCAGTCTAGCTGACGTTTCGGCCTTGGTCACGGGCGTGACACATATGTCACGGGCGTGACAGGCCCGGTTAGCAGTTCTGGGTTCGACGATCGTCGAACTAAGATCGACGATCGTCGAAGGGTGGTCACGGGCATGTCACTTGGGTCACGGGCGTGACAGGTCTGGAGACCAATTCTGGTTCGACGATCGTCGAATTGGGATCGACGATCGTCGAGCGTGTCACGCCCTATGTCACGGGCGTGACATGGCGGGTCACGGGCGTGACAGGCCCGTGTGGCCAAATTTGGTTCGACGATCGTCGAATTGAGATCGACGATCGTCGAGCGTGTCACGCCCTTTGTCACGGGCGTGACATGGCGGGTCACGGGCGTGACAGGCCCGTGTGGCCAAATTTGGTTCGACGATCGTCGAATTGAGATCGACGATCGTCGAGCATGTCACGCCCCTTGTCACGGGCGTGACATGGCGGGTCACGGGCGTGACCAACCCGTGACCCGATTTCCTAGTCGATTTATTTCAAGTTTTGGGCTCCCTAGGGTTCTACCACAACCAACCGACTCCTAGGGGTCTAGCCGGAAATGGGATGTTACACCCCATTCCTACCAGGAGGCTCTTATTATTCCTTACCAGAAAAAGGCTATGGATGGGGAAATGACGACCCTAATTGAGCGGGGTACCTGGACTCTTTTTCCTCCTCCCTTCGGCACTGATGTTGTTGGCTATCGCTGGGTATTTGTGGTCAAGTTTGGCCCAGACGGCACTGTGGATCATTATAAGGCCCACCTTGTTGCCATGGGCTTTACTCAGACCTATGGGGTTGATTAATTTGACACCTTCTCTCCCATGGCTCATCTCAACACTATCCGGGTTCTCCTCTCTGTGGTGGTCAATCGCGATTGGCCCATTTCCCAACTAGATGTCAAGAATGCCTTCATTTATGGTGATCTTCAGGAGGCCGTCTACATGGAGCAACCTCCTGGGTATGTTGCTCAGGGGGAGACACGTGTATGCCGGCTGCGGAAGGCAATATATGGCCTCAAGCAGAGCCCTCAGGCTTGGATTGACAAGTTCAGCGGCATCGTGGCAGCTGTTGGTTTTGTGCGAAGCTCTGCCGATCACTTGCTATTCATTCGCAAAACCTCCTCGGGACTGGTGGTTCTTGCTGTGTACGTCAATGATATTCTTCTCACTGGCGATGACCAGGAAGGGGTAGCCCTGACAAAGTGGCATCTTCGTCAACATATGGTCACGAAAGATATGGGCTCCCCGAAATACTTTCTGGAGATCGAAATCTCTCAGAAGCTCAACTCCTTAGTCCTCTCCCAACGTAAGTATGCCCTTGATCTTTTAATGTAGGCAGGGTTGACTGGAGCAAAGCCTGCCCAATTCCCTATGACAACTAGAGAAGACAAAACCTAGACAGATAATTCGCCTCCTCTTTTAGATATTACGCGGTACAGGCGTCTGGTTGGTAAGCTCATATATCTTACAGTGACCAGGCTCGACATTTCCTATGTTGTGGGCAAGGTGAGCCAGTTCATGCAAGCTCCTAGGGAGTGTCATCTACAGTCTGTCTTGCAGATCCTGGAGTATGTCAAAGCAGCACCTGGGAAAGGATTACTCTTTCAGAAGAATGGTCATCTGAGGGTTGAAGCATACTCGGATGCGAGTTATGCTGATGACAAAGGGGATCGCAAGTCAACCTTGGGTTTTTGAACCTTTGTTGGGGGGAATCTGGTGAGCGGAAGAGCAAGAAGCAGTCTGTTGTTTCCAGGTCCAATACAAAAGCGGAGTATCGTAGTATGGCTTCGACCACTTGTGAGTAAAAGTGGTTACGGGCTCTCATGATGGATTTAGGATAGGTATACAACCATCCTCTACCTATGTTCTGTGATAACAAGGCTGTCATATACATCTCCAAAAATCCGGTCTTTCATGAAAGAACCAAGCACATTGAGGTCACTGTAATTTCATTCGTGAAGAGATTTTGAAGTAACAAATTTGCACTCCCTTCGTCACTTCTGATAAAGAGCTGTCTGACATCTTCACCAAGCCAGTATCCTCCTAATTTCTTCATATTTGCGACAAGTTGGGCATGATCGATATATATGCTCCGGCTTGAGGGGGAGTGTTGGAGTTAGTGACCGGGCGGTCTGGCGGCCTGTCTTGGCGGATTGAAGACCGTGTGGTCTGGCAATTTCCCTTCATCGGTTTGGTTGATGGGTTGTTGCTGTCTGGAGTTCAAGCTGTCTAGCGGTTTTTCTCAGGCGGCTTGGAGATCGGGAAGTCTTGCGGTCTCCCATGGCGGCTTCTCTCTCTCTGGTGGTAGCCGAGCAGTTAGCCCTTCTCATCTAACCGCGTGGCTTGTGTGGTTTGTTTTTTGTATAGGCCGCTTAGTCCTGTAAATTTTTAGTCTCACATCTCTAATTTGTATTCTCTCTTCTCTCCTCCATTCTATAAAAGTGAGGTCATACCTTTGTAATAGATAACTTTTTTTGGATAATAAAATTTCTGTTAATTCACTTCCGGCTTGTTTTTAGTTCGTCTCTAACAGTCCTAAAAAAGCTGGATGCGGCAAGAAAATCAGCCGTCATGGGGAAACTCAACCCTAATTGGGAGGATCCAAACATTATACAAGAAACATTGAAATTAGGAGGGTACTGCCTCCGGAATGTGGAGGGCGAGACCCTAATTCTCACCTGGAGTGGTGATGACTTGAAACATTTTTACCCTTAAGCCGTGTAAGTAATGTTCCTTTTCTAATAAAGCTTCTTGATGAGCCAATGCTCCTGTCGTGATTCATGTGAATAGGTGAAGTATTCATTTGACAGACCCCACAAAAATCCTGTTGTCAGGCTCTCACCTAGCTGGCAGGGCTGGATTTCACTCGAGAGAGTCTACTTAGACCCCGAGCAGATCCCGATGTTAGGCTCTCAGCTAGCTGGCAGGGCTGGATGTCATTCGAGAGAGTCTACCCAGACCCCGAGCAGATCCCGCTGTCAGGATCTCATCTAGCTGGCAGGGCTGGATATCACTCGATGGCGTCTACCTAGATCCCGAGCAGATCTCGCTGTCAGGCTCTCACCTAGCTGGCAAGGCTGGATGTCACTCGAGAGAGTCTACCCAAACCCCAAGCAGATCCCGCTGTCAGGATCTCACCTAGCTAGTAAGGCTGGATGTCACTCGATGGCGTCTACCAAGACCCCGAGCAGATCCTACTGCTAGGCTCTCACCTAGATGAAAGGGATGGATGTCACTCGATGGCGTTTACCCAGACCCCAAGCAGATCCCGCTATCAGGTTGTCACCTAGCTAGAAGGGATGGATGTCACTCGAGAGAGTCTACCCAGACCCTGAGCAGATCTCGCTGTCAGGCTCTCACCTAGCTGGCAGGGTTGGATGTCACTCGATCGCATCTACCGAGACCCCGAGCAGATCCTGCTGGCAGGCTCTCACCTAACTGGCAGGGTTGGATGTCACTCAAGAGAGTCTACCAAGACCCCGAGCAGATCTCGTTGTCAGGCTCTCACCTAACTGATAGGGCTAGATGTCACTCGAGAGAGTCTACCCAAACCCCGAGCAAATCCCGCTGTCATGCTCTCACCTAGCTGGCAGGGTTGGATGTTACTCGTGGGAGTCTACCCAAACCCCGAGCAGATCCCGCTGCCAGGCTCTCACCTAGTGTCACTCGATGGCGTCTACCCAGACCCTGAGCAGAGCTCATTGTCAGGCTCTCACCTAGCTGGCAAGGATGGATGGCACTCAAGGGAGTCTACACATACCCCGAGCAGATTCCGCTGTCAGGCTCTCACCTAGCTAGCAGGGCTGGATGTCACTCGATGGTGTCTGCCCAGACCCCGAGCAAATCCAATTGTCAGTCTCTCACCTAGGTGGCAGAGTCGAATGTCGCTCGGGAAAGTCACGCCCTTTCCGAATGCTACTTGAAAGGATTGGCCTCTTTCCTAAGGATAAGGGGAGGAAATTCCTCACAAGAGAGTCGAGGCTCGCAGGCTTAGCTCGGCAGAGAGATGATGAGTCGAGCCCTCGGCATCCGTTGAAGAAGGCAAGCTCCTGCAATGCACTCCACCACTTCCAGTTTTACTTGCGAAATTTTTAACAGTTTTGGCTTGACTTTGACAAGAAAGGAGACAGCTCCCGAGCGAGCTGGGTGGCGGCAAGCCCTAGTACGGCGAGTAGTCCCCTCCCAGATTGTCTAGAGGTGGCAAGCTTTTAGGGTCTACTCACGGGTATCAGTCCTAACATGTATTCTAACGGCAAGTTCTATCCAAACGAAGTTTCTCAAGGAGGAGAGCCCGCGGGTGAGTACACCACAGAAAGAAGAGTTCAAGAAAGAGAAGATAGAGAAATCCATTTTTCATTTATATAATCGTGTTACAAAAAAGGGAGCTCGCTTAGGCGAGGTCACAAAAAGGGGGGAGAGAATTACACAAAAAACAAAGAAAAGGCGTGGGTCAGCTCTCGCCTCCCCCTAGATTGGCGGTCTTCACCCGCTCCTTTAGATGGATCATCCTTGAAGCCTTTTCCAAAGAGAAGGTCGAAGCTGTCCTCCTTCTCGCTGGGGGGCATGGATGGGAACAGGCACGACATGAGGTCTAGGGCTATGATCTCCTCGCAGCCTTCCACCAGCACCAGCGTATCCTTCATTATCTGCAAGGTGCATTCGGCAGATTCAATTGAGTTGATCCAAAACCATTTCATGACCTCAGCCTCGCCAAAGATCCTCGGCCTCTTGTATGGGAAGGAGGGCTCGCTGCCACCCGGGGGAAGAAGGCTTCCGCCTGGCGGATGATCTTGATGTCGAGCCCCTTGATCCGGTCCTTTAGCTTTTCATTGTCCGCCTCTAGCCCGGTGGCATGGGCTTCCAACTCAGCAGCGCGGGAACGTAGCTAGGGGTTTTCTTCCTCCAGCCCGATGGCGTGAGCCCGCAGCTCGCAAGCAGCCTCGGTATCCTGTAAAACAAAAGGGTAAGCAAATCTATTGCGTGAAAGGCGAAAGATCTTAAGTAAAAAGAGAATGAGGTGCCCAGTACTTACCAACCCTCCGACGGCTTTGGCGAGTAAATCCTCTGCAATGTCGAGTCTCCTCTCCAGGTTGGCTTTTTTGTCCTGGGCAACGTCACGCTTCTGCTCAGCCTTCTGCAGGAGATGGCTGAGGTTGAAGCCGTGACGGACCATCATGTGGTGCAGCTCTAGTGCCCGCATATGGGCTTGCAAGCCCTCATGGCCGAGATGGGGCAGGGTCATGTGTTTGTAGGCCGCGACATCCTCGTGCTCATAGATGCCGAAGCCGATCGCTTAGGCGTGACCGGAGGAGAGCTGGCGGTCTGTCAAGAAAGGCTGGAGGGTGGAGATGGAGATCCGGTGGGTCGTCTCGTCCCATTGGACCACGAGCTCGTCGGCTAAATCCTTCCACCTTCCCCCGAGGCCGAAGAGGGGGTGGCTCTTCGGCGGACCCGGCTTGTGGGACGCAGTCTTCTTAACAGTAGGAGGAGAGGAGGGCTCACGTCCCTCCTGCCCTTTGTATGTTTTCTCCTTCAGCGGGCTTTCCGGCTATACATCCGGGGAGGTCTCGGGCAAGCTCATGTACTTTGGCTTTTGTTGTTGTTGCTTCGCTCGGGGAGCCACCACGGCCCTCTTCATCTTTCGCGGCTTCTAATGGCGGGGCGAGCTGGACCCCGCGGGATCAAGCCGCTTCTTGCTGGATGAGGGCTTGGATGATGCTGGCTCAACTCAGCAAGCAGTTGTAGCCCCCCTCTCACACGCGAGGGGATCAGGGAATAGTCCCGAGTCTGTGAAGGGTGGGTTCTTGGGAATCAGTCGCTCCCCTACAAGAAAAACTTAGTCAGAAAAATTCTACTGATTCGGCGAGCTCGGAAAGAAGAAAAGGTGCGCGGTTTACCTTCGCCGGGATGGACGGGGAGGAGCAAGTCGAGGACCCTTCGGAGGAAGGTGGCTTCAAAGTCTTTGTGAAGGAAGAACTTGTGGAGCTTGGCGTTATTGTCGGATATGGTGCGGGGTCGGTACACCTCCTCTCCCTTCTGCTGAGGCGAGTATGGGACGTTGCCGAGATCGCCCTTGATGAAGATGATCTTCGTCATCCAGTTGTGATGCTTGTTCGTGATCTCGCGAACTTTGATGAAGGAGCACCCAAAGTAGGCGACGCCGCCGGGAGTCGCCTCGTAGGTGAAGAGTTTCCTGAAGACGGTCAGGTTGAACTCTGTTTGCTCCCTGCAGAGGAAGCACGCGAACGCCACCATCATGGCGATAGAGTTCGAGTTGAGCTGCGCGAGGACATTGTCGTAGTATTTCAGGATCTGGCGGACTTCCGGCCAGAGCGGCAAGCGTAACCCCACCTTGAAATACGAGGTGGGGAAGGCAAGTTCGTCGGGGTAGAACATGTTGATGGCCTTGCCCTCCCTAGGCTGTCGTGCCTCAAAGTCGGGGGGCATGAAGTCGGCAATGAACTCTGCGAACTCCTCCTCGGTCGTATTCCCATCAAAGAAGCAGTAGCCAGTGAAGTACTGAGCACATTTGGAGCGGCTGTCAGCGTCGGGGTTAGTCTTACCCATGCTTGCAGGAAGATTAGGGCGCGAGTATCGGTAAGAGAGAAGGCGAGAAGAGGGGGTATGAAAGCAATAAAGACAGTAGGTCGGGGTTTTATATAAAAAGAAGTCCAAGGCCGAGCTGACCGATCAGTCCAGCTCGCCTGACTCAGCTCGCCAACCCCAGCTCGCCGACTTCTGAGATTTGTCCTATCACATGCCAAACTAAATCTAAGGGATGGTATATTCGAATGGTGAGCATTGAAATCAAAAAAATATTCTAAGTTATTACAGACCAGGGGGAGAATATTGTTTAGAGAAATCAGATGTAGAAAAAGAAAAAAGTAACAAGTTTAATACACATGCGGCTGAGGGAGCAAGAGGCAAGTGCCAGTAGGCTCAGCAATGGAGTCGTTTCTATCTACCCCGGTCTCGCATCTCCTTCCCCGCAGGTCTCCGCGAGTCGTGGAGCTCGCGAATTCGCCCCAAGTTCCTCTGGGCGATTTAGAGGCTCTCTTCGATCTCGTCTAGTAGCCGAGAAGGGGGCGTCTCCTTGCTTACCGGGTTGCCCCGCACCTCATCAGCAAGCCGCATGTAATCGCACTACAACGCCTCATTGTCTTGCTACACCTTACGTAGACTGTGCACCAGCTTCTTGAAGAGCATGATCCCTCTCCTCGTCAGCTCGCTGTTCTCCACTTCAAAACCCAGAAAGGAGTCTAGCGATCTTGGAGAAGGGAAAGGCGAATAGCTGGTTGGCCTCGAAGAATCGTCAGCCTACGACTGACTAGGAAGAGCTGCAAAGAAAGTTTAACACTAGTATGAAAGACGAGCACCGCAGGAAAATTACGGAAGAGCCACTGAAGGTCAGCTTGCTTAACAAGCTCAGCACCTCAATGGAAGCGCGGGGTGGGGGCAGCCTCAGATTCTTGCCACGGCCCGGAGGGTGTGTTCTTAGCGGGAGGAGGCTGAAGCCCGGCACAGGGATGGCCTCATCGCCTCCTCCCGTTTTCCCGGCAAGTTGCTGAGAGAAGAGGATGTAGGCTGGCGAATTCGGCCTCTACGAGTCCAGCCTAGGGTCCCAAAGGGGGGCGAGAGGTCGCGCGAACGAGCCTACGAAGTTTTAAACCGCGGGTCGTCAGGGGGGATCTTGGCTCGCGGTGAGGATACCTCGCCATCCCCCGTCGACTGTCCGGGTTGGTATAGAGGTCGAGGAAGTTTTTCTCCTTCTCAGGGGCTTGCAGAGTAGAGGAGCCGACCTCAGGCTCCAGGGTAGATTTCAAGTTGTGGAAGATGTGCTCGGCCACTTGGGTAAATGGCTTCGCCCTCTTAGCAGAATTGAACTCTGTCGGATCGCTTTGCGGGATGCTACGGGTAACCACGGTCAGGCTGGCAACGCGAGTAGAGGAGACCTCACGAGCTCTGGCAAGCCTCTCTTGGATCTCCTTGGGGATAGGAATCTCGGCAAGTTTAGGACAAAGGGAATTGCAAAGGTCACCCAGGTACGCATGCGCATATATATAGATGCTGGGGACCCCGCCAAAAGATTCCCCCCAGCTCCTGCCACACTCACCGAATCCTGTGGGGTTGGATGTTTCTTTCTAAGCTTGTGCCAACCTTGCAAAGAGCGGGAATTGTGTACAACCCCGTATCCGGCAAGTGGGGCTGGCAGGAGCTAATGGACAAGTCCTATGGAGAGGGACATAAGACGGGCTAGCGCTCGACCCAGGGGAGCTCGGCAAGCGGCGGGCGAGTAGGGCCAACCGGGCCCGTGCTCGCCAAGGTCCGGGGGAGGCGGCGAGTGCCAGCTCCATCGAGAACTCGCCGCCCCAGGCGAGTAGAGGTCTCAGGGACCACTCGCCCAGTCTTCTGTGATGTGTTTCTACCATTTTTGCCCCCGCTGGCCTGCTCATAGTTAGTTAGAACAGCGGAGTTGCGTTGTTGGCAGACCCAGTTAGGCTGCACATAGCTGTTTGGAACAGCGGAGGTTGGCAATTTGCAGGCCGTTCTCAGAAATCTATAAATAGGACCCAAGGGTCACCTCAGAAGGAATGCTTACTTATTCCCAGACCTTCTTGCACTTTCTAAGGTAGCCTTTAGCTTGGAATTTGGCTAAGGGAGGGGAAGCGCTCTAAGATCTTCTAAGTGTGTAGTGGGACCTCTGCGTCGAGCCCTTGGGTCAATCCCCTTTGCTTTTCTTTTGTCATTTTTCTTGCAGGAGAGAAGTAGGTGTGCGATCACCCCTTCCCCAAGGGCGAACTCCATAGAGACCGAATTCCCAATTTCAATAACAGGAGTACCTTAATTTATATGAATGCCCATACAAACTTATAAGTTAAGGTTACAGGAATAATAACTAATCATATAAAAGAGCTCATACTAATTTATATTATAAGGATCTGCAGTGCGTATGCCTAAGTATGTATGCGTGCTATGATTAGTTATGCAGGTTATGATTCATACAAGTACAACTCACACACACGACTCCGTGATCACAGACCTTTAGTTCCCACTTTTTGGAGTAAGTTGAACTCTCTGGTACCACTGTTGTGGCTACGACAACAGTAAAGCGAGCGTCTCCACTTCCTAGGCGGGTATACACACTACCAGTCCTAGACCCTTCGTACGCATCTGTACACATCCTAGGTGCACTTTAAAGTCCCTGCATACTATTTACTGGCCATATCCACCAGTCTTGTTGGTCAAGTGTGCATTTTCGGGGATCGTCCTACAAACCGCAGTGTAAAACAACCCACTAGCCCCTTAAACCCTCACACCTCACCAGATCCACCATACTACTATCGGTGTGACGATTAGTCCAGTACCGCATGACTCGCCACTAATATGTTTTATGCACATGCAAGTTATTTTGAATCCGAGCCTCCAGCTCACAGGACCAAATCCGTCCTGAAGTAACCACTCGAGCCTCTAGCTTGCAAGACTTATCCCATCCTGTATCCAAACATTCGAGCCTCCAGCTCGTAGGACTAAATCCGTCCTATATCCACACATCTGAGCCTCCAGCTCGCAGGACTAAATTCGTCTTGTATCCACACATCCGAGCTTCCAGCTCATAGGACTAAACCCGTCCTGAATCCCTCCAACCCTATGCGGGATATCGTTCCCTTAACCTATTAGAATTCTCTTGTCTAATTCTTGTTATACATAGCAATTTAGGGTTAGTACTTGGACTGCTAAGGGCATTCCCAGTGATGGGCTCTCGGGGTCACTAGGAACTATGATGGGCTGAAGCCCAAACCTCCCTTTCTCAAGGACACTTACTTTTATTAGTTTCTACCCAATATTAATACCCCAATCTCGTTATTACTCTTGAATAAAACTAATGACTTAAGCTACTGATTGGGAGAGCAACGATCATTCGTCGGGCCCCATTATAGTTGTTCTCCTTGTGGCATGCACTCTATCACTCATTACTATGTAGTGACATACTTGTGACACCAAGTAGGGTTTCAACTTCCCAATACATCTCTCAATCCAACCACCTATCATTTCCCTTTAGGTCCTAGTGTTACACGTCACTTTTTCTAAGCGCAGCCCATGATCAAATTCTAACCCGTATGAGATGACTTCTAATTTCTTGGGCCAAATGCCCCTAAATATTTATCATGGGTTTTTCATGTGTATGAAGTTAACCAATTAGAATTTCATCATTTTTTGAAGTATTTAGGACCACAAATCAAATAGTTTAATTAGGTGATCAAGGTCACTTTGAACATGAGCTACTATATCCAATGGTTAATTATGTCTAGATAATTTATCTGGAGTTCATCTAGGTTAAAAATGGTTGTTCATCAAAGATACTAATTTTTCCACTTGATTTACCATTCATTTTCTATTTAGGATTATAATCACAAATTATTCCATTTTCCAAATGAAGTACCTAAAATATTCAACTAAAAAATCACAGAAAACTACTGGTGATTAACATTGTCATTATAATACTCAAAACAGAATTTCATACTCATATCCAGTGATTTAACCTAGAATAATTACATGTGAACATTATTACAAAAATGCCACTACTGAGGTTTTCAGCATAATTAATCATCCAAAAATTCTTAAATAAAATCACATGGGTTTCTATCATAGAAATAAGAGTCTATACATTTTTCCATAATTTTCCAAACATTATTACCCTACTTATAATTTAAATCCCAAAAGGGGTAGAATTGTAAATATGCTGATTACACAATAAATAAATCCCAAACTTGCTCCAAAAATTATCCAGAGATGTGAAATGACCTATTAGGGCT
Organism: Platanthera zijinensis; assembly: GCA_039513925.1. Taxonomy (NCBI): domain Eukaryota; kingdom Viridiplantae; phylum Streptophyta; class Magnoliopsida; order Asparagales; family Orchidaceae; genus Platanthera; species Platanthera zijinensis. The sequence goes on along the minus strand of CM077085.1, from coordinate 178,157,066 downwards.
TGTATAAAATTTTTGGAATTTACTAAGGTCAGTAGCCCAACATCTAATTTTTATTTCTAAATGAGCTTATTTTCCAATAATTCAAAATAATAGGGTTTTGGTCCCAAAAATCCCAATCTTTCTGTGAGAGATGTATTTAATCCCTATGAGCCTTTGCCCAAAATCTCATGGACAAGCATTGGGCCAAAGGGGCAAATTTCCCATTTTCCCATTTTTACTGTTGGCACACCATTTGCAAATCTACCTCCACCATGCATATTGGATCCTTTAACATACAGAGATCCAAATGGATCCAAATTTTTACCAAGGCCATAGGTTGACCTTAGAGCCCTGAGACCCAAATTTTGGGGGTTTTGGAGTTTTAAAACTCCCTAGAATACAATTATTTATTAAATAACATTTTGACTAAAACTATAGGAAAGCGTCCACCAAAAATAATCATTTTTTGACATATTCTAAGTATGGTATACACACATGCTTGACCTAAATTTCACTACATGTGGACATATAGATTAGCCTAGACATTCATTTGAAATTCTGCCCTAATATAGGAGCAGTCCTAGGAGAATGGCCCTACAAGGAGCTATATTGCTCCAAATTGCAAGTTTAGGGTGTCAAAACAAAGGTAATACCTAGGGCTATATTTTCTATGTTGAAAGTTTCCTATGAATATGCACCTATAAGGCCTACAATTATCATGCAATTGACTGTTTAACATGTGACAGAAATACACATAATAATAATACTAGGATATAGTTTATAAGATTTAAATCGACGGCATCCATGCATCTTCCTCCTCCAGCCGATGATCTAGATTAGCCCAAACTGGGCAATGTTGATCTCTCATTTTAGGCCACATGGGCCACTGCCACCATCGGCGATTATCTTCACCACCTTTGTTGAGGTGGCAGCTAGCGTTTCCCGGCGATATGGCCGCCGGAGGCAGCTCCTCCGGCAAACCCGAGCAAGAAGAAAAGCTCGTATTTCTCCTTATTTCTCACGTTGCATCAGGCTCAATTGAACCCGATATCTCTCCTAGTGGATTTAGAAGACTAGCACAGAGGGAGGGGAGGATAAACAGACCTGGATGTGAGCTTGGCGGCAGGTATGGTAGTGGTGAGCCATGACCGACCCTTGCTCTGGCGAGTTAGCTTGATTTCTGGTTTCACCAACAAATGCTTAGCTCCAACAGTCGTTTTCCACTCCTCTAGGCTCAATGAAGATGATGGCGGCCTTGGTAAGGAGTGGGAGTGACAGCTAGTGTTTCTTGTCTCTTCCTTTTATAAGAAGAATTAGGGCTTAAGTTGTTTGTCACATGTCAGCCTAATGTTGGAATGCCAATTAGTTTGAGTTGCGTTGACACGTGTCACCTTAGTATTGGACCGAAATCATTTCTTTAAATAAGTCTTCTTGAGAAGATCAATGTATTAAAATGGTTGTTGAAGAGATCGGGTTCAAACGTGCCATCAGCACATATCCCAAAAACCTGGTTTAGTCATATAGGTGAACAAGACCGAAAATACTCTAAGTACAAAAGCGTTGAGTGGTGTTGAGACCACTCAACGTCGCGTTGACTCCACTTAATGCCAATAGTTTTCAGAATATCTTTAAGTCAACAGTGTTGAGTGGCGTTGAGACCAGTAAACGCCGCGTTGAGTCCACTCAACGTCAACAGCCTTTAGATATCTCTAAGTCAATAGTGTTGAGTGGCGTTGAGACCACTCAATGTCGCGTTGAGTTCACTCAACTCCAACAGCATTCAGAATATCTCTTGAAAGTGAAGGGATAGATCAAACTAACTTTTTAGGGGGTGAATAGAGTATTAAAAATCTTTTGATTAATTTTTATAGCAGCTTAAAATAAGTGATATATATATATATGTAAATAGGCAAAAATAAAACAAAGAAAATCACATCACAGAAAATAAAAAATAGAATAACCAGATGACACAAAGATTTTATAGTGGTTCTCCTACAACTTGGGTACATCCAATCTTCTACTACCCTGGTAGGAATCCACTATAGGTTTTTGATCAGGTGTCGTGCCACCACAAGATCTATTTTCAAGGGAGATCTAACAACCCTTTGAGCTTTTGACCAGGTGCTCAAAAACCAAACTAAGTCTTTTGATCAGGAGACTTAACAACGAAAGGCTAACTTTTGAAGGGAGTTAAAACCCTGTACACAGGAAATTGAAAAATAAATTTTATATTGTCTTCTCTTTCTCAATGTTCTGAGAAGACTAGTGGATTACTGTCAAAGCTTTCCCTGAGATGTAGAATAGTTCAGGAGAATGGATGCTTTGCTCAGGGAGTAGGCCTTCAGATTGCTTATTGATCTTCAGAAAGCTTTTTGACAGATGTTGATGGATTGTCTTTTGAAAGCCCTAAAGCAAGAACTGATGAAGAACTTGAGTTGTATGAGAGCTATTCTTCTTTCAGTTTTTCTATCAATTATTCTTTTTGTCACAGATAGCTAACTTATTTCTATCATGAAGAATAATCTGTATATATCCCTTGCAGATTTCAGCCTTTGAATTTGAATTCCTTTCCTTGACTGACTGCAGAAATTCTGGGAGTTTGAACGGCTAGAATTTGTCTTTAATGAGTTTCCCGAACTATCTCATTGAATATGGTAGAGAAATAACTCTGTGAAGACCATAATTAATGCTGTCTAGAACGGTTATATTCTTGAGAATATGAGCATTAATTATCAGAGTATTACTGGCTTAATATAATCGAATTTGAAATCAAATTGATAGTCGATCTGAGAAACTGCAGAGAGGAAAAAGTCAAATAGAACCTGGAAGGAAATAGTCAAACTCAGGAATAATTTCATCGACCTGAACTCTAAGTTCGTCGAGCTGAGAATTCTCCTTCGTCGAGCTGAGAATTCTCCTTCATTGAGCTGAGCTCAGCGATCATCGATCTGAAAATGAACTGTCAATCTGAGCTCCAAGTTTGTCGATCAGAGATAGTCTTTCGTTGAGGTGAACTTCTGATATGAGATCAAAGTTCGTCGATCTCAGATGGACTTTCGTCGAGCTCAACTCAGAGAAGGAACTCTGAGTTCGTCGATCTGAGATCGACGATCGTCGAGCTGAACTTCTAAAATCTTTTAACTACTTTTCCTTGAAGTCTTCTGTCTCTAAAATCTTGTGACTTTGAAGTATCCTGAAGGTAGGTTTTAATAATCTAACCTAATGAGACTGACCTTAACCCTGGAACTAACAAATGACCCTAGGCTATACATGTTGGGTCAACAAACCTAATAGTGAACCTAGCCCAAATCCAAACTTGGGTCCTAATAATCTCCCCCTATTTGGGTGAGGTCACTATACAGGATAGAAAATAGAAAATCACAAAGCAATAAAAATATCTGACAGAATTTTAAAACATTCAGCAGATATGAACAAATGTGTCTTGTGAATACATACAACAATAATAAAGTTCAAAAAGCAAAAATCAGAAGATTAAGAATTTCTCTTTGAAGCATCTGAAGAAGGAGCAGGTTTTGAGAAGATCATAATTCTCTTAGGATCCTCTGCTTCTTTTTGAGCCATCTTCATGTCTTCAGCCCCAAGAATCTTGACTGAAATAGCTCTAGGCACTACATCCTCTAGGTGAAGACTCATATAAGAATCAACATTAAATAGATTTTTCTTTTCATACCTTTCTATCTCTTTCTTCCTATAGGAAGACATGGTTGAGTATTGAGAAATATCTTCTCCTTCTTCCCTGGCTTTTCTAATCTGAGAGAGTGCTATAATTTCCTTGAATCTGGACATTCTATAATTAGGGTCATTTCTGGATCATATACTGGAGACTGTGGCCTTTCTGGACTTGCTTTGTCTTGCTGATTTCTTTCAGATGTCTTCTGTTGACTGATGTACTTCTGATACTATTGTTATTTGTTGTTATGGGAGTTGTGCCGCTATTTGCTGCTTCTGTAAGATGGTTTGGAATAATGAGATGTTGTATACTTTTGAACTTGAGATACATTTCCTGCTGATCCAGCTGCAGGAAGAGGAGGAGGACCTCTCCTAAATTGTGGTGGTGGAGAGTATCTCGTACTCTTCTTCCTTTCTTTCATCTCGTTCTTTGAATATCTCATCCAGTGGGGCATGTCTGGAGGGAGAGGAATGTTATGAAGAATGTAGTAAGGGGTGTCAGCAGTAGGAGAGGGTTTTGGAGCAGCCTTGGATGGAACCTTCTTCTTGAGTTTTCTCTTTTTAGAGCTAGAATCTTCTAAGTCAACTGATTCTTCATCATCATCATCAGATTCATTGGCAGGATTATCATAAAGAGCATTAATCTGTTTAAGCATTTCATCAGAAAATATTGGATGAGCCTTTAGCTGTATGTCTATGATTTCTTTTTCATCCTGAGGCTGTGCTTGAACTTTTGGCTCTATAAAATCTTTGTCCATGTCTTGAAAAAAGAGATCATCAAAATTGGGCATGGGGGATTCAGCCCAGCCAAAAGTTTGAGGAGAGAAAGCCTTTGGCTCTGTATTTTCTGTTTCAATAATATTCTCACTAACTGAAAAACTTGTCCTTAGTTATTCCAAAACTATATGACTTATAGGTGATGTGTAGCAGACTATAGCTTTAGAATAATCATAAATTGTATCAACTATATCAACAACTGGTATATTTTTGCTATAAATTATATCAAAAGAATGAAGCAAAGAATAAATGTTAACTGTGGGATTAATGATGAAATCACCAATAGTGACCATTTCTGTATCAACTAACTCTTCTGCTAAACAAATCATTTCAGAATCATTCTCAAGAATTTCAATAATTTCTGCTTCTGGAATATATGTTGTTGTTGCTGCTACTGCTACTGGAACTGCTGGAGGAGCTTCTTCATTGGACATCTCCCCCTGCCTGGTTTCAAAGAGTCCTGAACCCAGGCCCCCAAAAGAAGGAGGGGCAGAGGAGGAAGCCAACTGAGCAGAAAGAAGAGAAATAGAAGCAGAAAAAGGGGCAATAGCCTCAGCAATCAGCTTCTTAAGAGAGGGAGTAATGAATTCGAGAACATTAGTAACAATGTCAGAGAAATTTAGATATAGTGGCTCAAGAGTAGAAGGGGTATAGGTGGATTGATGACCACAGTTGGGACAGATGGAGAGTGCTTGAGGTAGGTAAGATTGTTGGAAATTTGGGAATGTTGGTGGAAGATTTGATGTAGGGATGATATCAGGAAGTTCATTTTGATTAGGTGAATGATGTGGAGATGGAGATGAGAATAGATTGAATGTAGGGGATTATAGTGGTTGATCTAGAAAATTAGAGGTGGATGGAATATCAGCAAAATGTGATGGTGTGGGTGATTAAGGAGGTGATGGTGTATCCTCAGGAATATGGATTGGTGAGTGTGGTGGAGATGGTGGTGGAGATGGTGAAATAGGAGGGATAAAGGTAGAAGGTATATTAGTAATGATGGTGGATGGTTGTTGAAGTGGAGTAGATGGTATATGAACAGGAGAGGGAGGAGCAGGAGCTTCTTCAGGGGTTTGGAGAGTGGCTATTTCAGCCTTGGTGTCCTCTAAAGCTAACCTGGAAGAGGAAGCCCTGGAGGGCTTTGGGATAACCCTCTCCTATCTTCCAAAAAGGGTAGAAGTAAGTCTCTTAGAGGCATTTATAAAAATGGTCTGGGAGACCAACAATTCTGGAACCTTTGCATGGAGGAAAATTCCCAGAATCCTTCCAAAACTTACATCCTTCTTACTGATTTTCTTTTTGATCAAATCAAATATAATGCTACCCCAATCCACTGATTTCTTGTTTACCATGGCACTTATCAAATTAAACTGATGCCTAGTAATATGGTCATGGGCATAGTGATTGCCCAAGATGACCTTTCCGACCACATCTGCGAGAAACTTGTATTCAACTAACAAGTTTTTCTTCAGCAGTTTATTAGGGTTTCCCTGGGAGTGACCCAATACCACTAGCATTTCATCAAACTCATTTCTAGTTAACTTAAAATCATCTTCCCCATTCACAAAACCAAAAACCTATGTTAAAGTATTAGGGGTAAGAAGAACCTGATGACCCGAAATCGATCCAGTAAGGGTGGTTTTTTCTGGAGAAGTTATCGTGAAAACCCATTCCTTAATCTCTGTTACTGGTAGTTTTATCCTTTTTGTCATGAATAACTGCAGATTTGGACCTTCAAATAGTTTCAAAATATCTTGGAATATTCTATCCGAGTGAGAGAACGATTCCAAATCAATATCAAAGCATACATCAAACTTCATCGCTGTAAGGTTTGCTGGAGAGACGGTCATTACTCTGCAAAAAAAAGAACAACAAGAGATCAAGTGCAAGAGAACTAGAAAGCGCGGGATGGAGTTCGATGAAAGCCTAATTATAGGTTTTCAAAAGATGAAGTGGTGAACTCCGTCCTGCGAAAAAGAAAAGCTTCGAACTCATGTCGACGAAAACATTCCATGAAGAAATAATAGCGTCGATCTCAGTTTGAAGATGGGGTGTTGGGATTTGTCTCCACAATACCTCAGATTTGTGGGAAGTCAGACCCGGAACTAAGATGAATTAAGTTGTATTTGATATTGTGTTTAAGTTACTTGTGCGCAGGACTCTATTGCCAAGTGTAGACCAATGTCAGTCTATAGTGGGTCATCAAACACAGGACCATACAATGTAATCCCTCATTGTGTGATCCAAGGTGTTGACTCACGTATAGTCTCTCTATTGGGATACACTTCATCTAGATGCACTTGGACTCATGGACAAAGAAGGATAGAAGACCTAATTCCAAGAATTCTACTAAGTCCACATACTCGAGTAATATACTCCATATACTCGAGTAGGTGACTTAGTACTCGAGTAGTTGACTTAAGCATACTCGAGAAAAATCCCTCTTACTCAAGTATATAAGTGTATACTCGAGTAGATCTTCATATACTCGAGTGAGTAAATTTATATATACTCGAGTAAATGGTTTGTTACTCGAGTAGGTCTAAGTTATATACTCGAGTAAAGGATTCTATTTTTATCTGGAAAATATCCTAAGTATACATACTCGAGTACTCCTTTGGTATACTCGAGTAGGTTACTTGATACTCGAGTAGGTTAACTCTCTTACTCGAGTAGTCCTCGAGTTACTCGAGTAGATGCTTTATTTACACTCGAGTAAATCTGGACTGGAAATATAAAGGAATTTCTCTAAGTCTATATACTCGAGTAGACTCTCTACACTCGAGTAATAGCTCAGATACTCGAGTAGTTGACTCCCTCTGTTATACTCGAGTAAACTGTCTTCCAAAGTACTCGAGTACCTCCTTTCTATATACTCGAGTAACACCATCCTTTTATCCTGAGAATTCCTCTAAGTAGATATACTCGAGTAATCAACTTCTTTATACTCGAGTAGATCTTTTCTGTCACTCGAGTAGTTGAACCCAGATACTCGAGTATGTTGAAACTCATTCACTCGAGTATGCTTCACTTCTAGTTACTCGAGTAGCAGATAGACATATACTCGAGTATATCATTTCCTCTCGTGTATATGACTCTGATTTTTTCTGAAAATCGCTAAGACCAGAATTCCAAAGTAATTTTTGAATTCCTCTTTTCTGATTGGTCCACGTATCATCGTTAATTACGATTATGACCGTTATCAGTCTCCTATAAAAGGGATACGTGATTAGACCTAACCTAATAAGAAAAAAAATAAAAGGAATTATCAGAGAATAAGTTTTTTTCGAGATCTACAAGCCGCCGCCGTCGACATCATTACCTCTCGGAAAAGTCTGAATCACTGAAGCCGCCGCCGCTGCCGTTGAACTTCATCATGCTCGTGCTGAGTTTCTGATTCCTGATTCAGATCTAAGTTTTCTTCTTTTGATCGTGATCAAAGTTTTGCTTCTCATCATCTTCTACATCCGATCGGGAGAAGTCAAAGAAGTTTTCAGATCTAGGGTTGTCGTGTTCTTCTTCGATCTTTCTGAAAAAGCCACAACAACAAAGAGGAAGATCAAGGCCAATCTATTCAGATCTGAGAATTCACTGTTTGTATCATTTGAGTTATATTTCAAACATCTTTATTGTAGGAGAAATTCTCTCCGAGATTTGTTGGAAGTTTTAATCTTCCGAGTGTAGATCCATTTTGGGATCGAGTGTTGTAGGAACGTTGTTCCGAGGTGTAGGATCGTTTTGATCCGAGATAGTGGAGTAGCCAAGTCTAGTGGTTTACTAGATTGGTGAGGAAAGTGGACGTACCCAAGGTTGGGGAACCACTATAAATCTTTTGTCGTCTGTGATTGCTTGGTATTGTGCTGTGCTAGTTCCCTAATTTTTTATTCCGCAAATAGACGCACATCTCACCTATTCACCCCCCTCTAGGTGATTTAGGTAGACAACTTCCTCTCTCAGGGGGGAAAACAGTTCATCGTTATCAGGTCGACGAAATATTTTCTAAAGAAAGATCGTCGATCTCCGTTCGATGAAAATGACTTCACAAAGAGATTTCGTCGATCTCCGGTCGACGAAAAATCTCAAGAAGAGTTCACAAATCGTCGATCTCCGTTGAACGAAAGGGTGACCAATTCTTCGACCTTGGACAGAAATCAAATTAAACCTTCTCTATTAATCATACCTAGCTGATTTAAGAAGAACAGATGTTTCTTTTCATCCAATGGTTTGGTGAAGATGTCTGCTCTTTGTAAATCAGTAGAGATAAAGACAAGATTAATTTTATTTTTGTCCACACAATCTCTAATGAATTGATATCTAACCTCTATATGTTTGGTCCGATTATGTAGTACTGGATTTTGTGCAATAGAAATAGCACTGGTATTGTCACAAAATATAGTTGAATTATTTAAGTTGAGACCATAATCCATGAGCTGATTTTGAATCCACAATATCTGATAGCAGCAACTACTAGCTGCTATATACTTAGCTTCAGTAGTTGATGTTGACACAGATGTTTGCTTTTTGCAAAACCAAGACACAAGCCTATTACCAAAGAACTAACAAGTTCCTGATGTGTTTTTCCTATCAACTCTACATCTAGCATAGTCAGAATCTGAGAATCCAGTTAAGACAAATTCTGACTTTGTTGGATATCAAAGTCCTAGATTTGGATAACTCTTTATATATCTCAAAATTCTTTTTAATAAAATTAGGTGAGATTCTTTGGGATTTACTTGAAACCTAGCATAAAGACATGTAACAAACATTACATCTGATCTACTAGCTATGAGATACAACAAGGACCCAACAATAGCCTTATATGTTTTCTGATCAACTGAGTTGCCCTATTCATCAGAATCAATCACAGCATTGGAAGTCATGGGTGTTTTCAGAGCTGAGGCATCAGACATCCCAAATCTCTTAATTAGCTCCTCAGCATATTTGGATTGGGAGATGAAAATGCCATCAGGGGATTGCTTCACTTGAAGACCAAGGAAGTAGGAAAGCTCATCCATGCTACTCATTTCAAACTTAAAATGCATCAAGTCAGAAAACCTTTTGCATAATTTGGAATTAGTAGAGCCAAATATGATGTCATCTACAAATATTTGTACTAGCAAGATTTTATTTTTATGATGCCTAAAATACAAAGTCCTATCTACAATGCCCCTAGTGAACTTATGCTCTAATAGAAAGCTAGATAGAGTCTCATACCAAGCTCTTGGAACTTGCTTTAAACCATAGAGAGCTTTATGCAACTTAAAAACAAAAGAGGGATGAGTTGAAGAGATAAAACCTGGTGGTTGCTCCACATAGACTTCCTTTCTGAGTTCACCATTAAGGAAAGCACTTTTGACATCCATTTGGTAGACTTTGAATTTCTTGTATGTTGCATATGTAAGAAATATTCTGATAGCCTCTAGCCTTGCAATAGGGGCAAAGGTCTGATCATAATCAATTCCTTCCTCCTATGAATAGACTTGAGCTACCAATCTTACTTTATTCCTTACAATTGATCCTTGAGCATCCAACTTGTTCCTGAAAACCCATTTAGTTCCAATGACTGGGTAGTCTTTGGGTCTTGGTATTAAATCCCAAACTCTGCATCTCTCAAATTTATTGAGCTCCTCTTACATTGTAATAATCCAGTGGGGATCTTGCTCTGTATCTTTTATGGATTGAGGTTCAATCTGAGATATGAAGCAAGCATGCATCAAATCTTGGTTGAGTTGATGCCTTGTTTGCACACCAACTGATATGTCTCCAATCACTTGAGATATGGGATGATCTCTAAGTGTGACAAGATCAGTAGGAGGAGTTGGTTCATCAACAGCTTGGGGAATTAATTCCTCTTGTGGAATTATGTTAGCTGTTGTTGGTTCAACTATTCCAATAATTTCTTCTTCACTCTCTTCATCAATCTGTTGAGAAGGATGCAATGTAACCTCTTAGGTGAGGTTTAAGTTATCCAATTTCTCACACAGAAGGGGTACCTGCAAAGTATCTCTGGTAGAAGAATCCTTCTCCTTATAAAACATGTGAGCTTCATCAAAAGTTATATGTACAGACTCTTCCATTTTTAGGGTTGATTTGTTAAATACCCTATAAGCCTTGCTGACTTGGGAATATCCAAGAAAAATTCTCTCTGCAGCTTTAGCTTCAAACTTTCTAAGATGTTTCTTGTTATTATTGTGAATATAACATCTATAACCAAATACTCTAAAATAATCTATTTTAGGTTGCTTCCCTTTAAGCAATTCATAGGGAGTCTTACCCTTAAGTTTATGTGTTAAACTTTTATTCAGAACATAATTTGTTGTGCTTACAGTCTCTGCCCAAAATAATAGGGGCAAGTAAGCATCTGCAAGCAATGTCCCTGCACCTTCAATAAGGGTTCTATTTTTCCTTTTTGCTACCCCATTTTGTTGAGGAGTTCTAGGAGCAGAGAAGAAATGTCTGATACCTTCCTTCTCACAGAATTCTTGCATCAGAAGAGATTTAATCTCAGTACCATAATCACTTATGATCAATGCAACTGGAGTAGAGTACTCAATCTTTATGCTCCTAAGAAAGTCTGTAAGAACTTTAAAGTTATCTGACTTGTTTCTCAGAAAGAGCACCCAAGTGAATCTAGAGAAGTCATCTACAATAACTAGAGTGTAAGATTTCCCTCTCAAACTTTGTACAACAATGGGTCCAAAAAGATTCATGTGTAGCAAATACAAGATTCTGGGTGAATCACTCTTATTAATTGATTTAAAACTACTTTTAGTTTGCTTGCCTAATTTACAAGCCCTGCAGAGACTTTCCTTCTTATATGGGCCAGAAGGCAATCCTCTAACAAGGTTGTCCCTAGATAGTTTAGCAATATTTCTTAAATTTACATGTCCTAGTCTTTTATGTTATAAGTCATTAGAATTATTAATCTGATTAAATAAACAAATTTCTGGAATAGCAGGCTTAAAATTTACTACATATATGTTGTCTTCTCTAAGTCCAGTTAAAACAGTTTTGTTATTATCAGAAGTAATACTACAGCAAGATTGATTAAATGATACATGATAACCTTCATCACATAATTGGCTTATGGATATCAGGTTATGCTTGAGACCACTTACATAGGCTACCTTCCTGAAGGTGACAGCTCCAACTTTAACATTCCCATATCCTTTTGTTTGGCAACAGTTGGAGTCTCCAAAGATCACCTTTGGTTCAAGCTTTGACTTGTAATCAGTTAGATTTCCCTTGCAGCCTGTCATATGTTTTGAACACCCACTATTCAAGTACCAATGTTGCTCTATGGTAGGATAGTCCATCACTTGCATGAAAATAGATTAGGTATTCTTGACCCAGGTAATCTTGGGTCCTTGATTCTTCTCAAATTTATAACTGGAAATGAAAGAGAATTCTGGTTGGTCATTATATCCTAAGGGGTGAAATCTCTAGGTGGAATTATCCACTGGGTAAAGGGATTAATAAAAGATCTAGGTTGATTTAAATTTCTAAAAGAATTTAGGTTTCTGTTATAATTTTTTGGGTTCGACGAATTGCAGTAAGTTCGTCGATCTTCGTTCGACGAATAAGGATGAGTTCGTCGAACTCCGCTCAGAGAATGAAAATATTCATTTTCTGCGCCCCAATTTCGCCGATCGCGGTTCGACGAACCATATTGATTTCGCCGATCGTCGTTAGAGGAATAGTTATATGAAAAATCGGCATTCATAGTTCGTCGATTTGAGTTCGATGAACCATATACATTTCGTCGATCTTGGTTTGACGAAAAATTTTGAACATTTTTTTTATTAAAATTTCCCTTTTTTTCTTTTTCTTTTGTTTAGGTTTTTGAAACATTTCAATTTGTTGGTTGTTATCTTCTATTTTTTCTTTACCTTTTTCAGATATGAATTTAACAGGGGTAAAAAGAATGTTTTTCTTAAGAAGAGGAGGCTGACTTGATGAAGCTCCAAGGCCCAGTTTGTCATTAAGCCTAGCATTGACTGTGCTTGTGATATTCATCAATTTGATGTTTCTCCCATTAAGGAATTCTTCAAATTCTTTAGCCTCATTTAATTTAGTTTTTAATGAAATAATTTGTTCAGAATCTAAGTCTAATTCATCTTTCAGTTTGATGTTTTCAGAAAAAATATTGTCATATTCAATTTGTTTTTCTCTGACAAGTTTGATTTCCTTCTCAGATTTAATTAAATCATCGCATAGGAGTTTGAATTCAGTTTTAAATTGATTAGAAGTGAAATCAAAAGAAGTTATTGCCTGGTCCTCTTCTGATTCAGATTCTGCTATTGATTCTTCAGCTTCTGAGTGGTTGCATGATGCATTAATTTCCATTAAGCAGATCTCTCTGGTTTTTGCCTCTTCTTCATCCTCACTAGAACCGGATGAAGTTTTTTCTTCTTCTGAGTCACTCCAGGTCTCAGGCACAAATCCCTTCTCCTTCTTCTTCTTGTATTTGTTGAAGGAGGGCTTGCTGAAGTGCTTCTTAGACTCTTTCTCTTTTCGCTTGTCCTTCTTTTGAGCCTTTGGACATTCTGGGAGAATGTGTCCTTGCTTCCTGCATCCATAGCAAACAATTTCCTTAGTAGGAGTCTTGTCATACCTTGGCTTGTCCTTATATCTGGTTGACCTTCTTCTGTAGTCCTTCTTAGCCATTTTATAGAATCTTTTAGCTAATAGACTCATTATCTCTTCATTAGCAGGTAGTGTTTTTGATTCCTCAGATGCCTTGAAGGCAATACTTTGCTCCTTCCTTCCTGAGGTAGAAGTCTTTTGTTCAGCTGCTTCCCTAGTTTTGATAAGTTTCTCATAAGACTTGAGCTTGCTTAATAATGACTCAGTAGAAATCTCATTTAGGCTTCTGGCCTTCTTGATTGGCCAGATCCTAGAATCTCATGTACTGGGGAAGCACATAAGAATCTTATCATTAATTTCTGTTAATGAGATGTTCTTGTCCAAGTTTTTCAGCTCATTGATAATCAAGCTGAGTCTGTTGTACATATCTACAACTGACTCTGATTATTCCTTCTTGAAATTCTCATATTGTGAAATGAGAAGGGATCTCCTATCTTTCCCTTCATCAGTAGATTCTGCTACCATTTGATTGAGGGAATCCCAAATGGCTTTTGCTGCTGTGCATTCAGCCACTTTCTGAAATATGTAATCAGACATAGTTTGACTTAGAATGTTCATGGTCTTGGCATCAGCAACCTTAGCTTTCTTCTGAGCATCAGTCCACTCAGGTGGTGGAACAGCACTTGTGCTTGTTGTTGTAGTTGAAGTAGGGGGGACCTGTCTAGATAGAATTATAAATGTCTTCATCAATTGAATTCATATAAAGCCTAATCCTTGCCTTCCAAAGTGCGAACTTGTTAAGATTGCACACTGGAGGTCTAGTGCTTGAGTACTCCTTATTTTGTGTCATGATATAAAAGATAGACTAGAGAGAATAGGATTTATCAAAGATCTTTTTGGTTCAGGTGTTAGCCTATGAAACCAAACAACCTTACCCTCTGATACCAATTGAAAGTGAAGAGATAGATCACACTAACTCTAGAGGGGGTGAATAGAGAATTAAAAATCTTATGATTAATTTTTATAGAGGATTAAAATAAGTGATATATATATATATATATGTAAATAGGTAGAAATAAAACACAGAAAATCACAGCACAAAAAATAACAAATAGAGCAACCAGACGACACAAAGATTTTACAATGGTTCCCCTAAAACTTGGGTACATTAACTCTTCTACCACTCTGGTAGGAATCCACTACAGGTTTTTGATCAGGTGCCCTTCCACCACAAGATCTATTTTCAAGGGAGATCTAACAACCCTTTGAGCTTTTGACCAGGTGCTCAAAAACCAAACTAAGTCTTTTGATCAGGAGACTTAACAACCAAAGGCTAACTTTTGAAGGGATTTAAAACCCTGTACACAGGAAATGGAAAAAGAAATTTGATATTGTCTTCTCTTTCTCAATGTTCATAGAAGACTAGTAGATTTTTGTTATTATCAAAGCTCCCCCTGAGATGTAGAATAGTTCAGGAGAATGGAAGCTTTGCTCGGGGTGTAGGCCTTCAGATTGCTTGTTGATCTTCAGGAAGCTTTTATACAGATGTTGATGGATTGTCTCTTGAAAGCCCTGAAGCAAGAACTGATGAAGAACTTGAGTTGTATGCGAGCTATTCTTATTTAAGTTTTTCTGTCAATTATTCTTTTTGTCACAGCTAACTAACTTATTTATATCATGAAGAATAATCCTTATTTATCCCTTGCAAATTTCAGCCTTTGAATTTGAATTCCTTTCCTTGACTGAATGCAGAAATTCTGGGAGTTTGAATGGCTATAATTTGTCTTTAATGAGTTTCCCTAACTGTCTCATTGAATATGGTAGAGAAATAACTCTATGAAGACCATAATTAATGCTGTCTAGAACGGCTATATTCTTGAGAATATGAGCATTAATTATCAGAGTATTACTGGCTTAATATAATCAAATTTGAAATCAAATTGATAGTCGATCTGAGAAACTGTAGAGAGGAAAAAGTAAAACAGAACCTGGAAGGAAATAGTCGAACTTGGGAATAATTTCGTCGACCTAAACTCCAAGTTCGTTGAGCTGAGAATTCTCCTTCGTCGAGCTGAGCTCAGCGATCATCGATCTGAAAATGAACTGCCAATCTGAGCTCCAATTTCGTCGATCAGAGATAGTATTTCGCCAAGGTGAACTTCTGATATGAGATCAAAGTTTGTCGATCTCAGCTGGACTTTCGTCGAGCTCAACTCAGAGAAGGAACTCTGAGTTCATCGATCTGAGATCGACGATCGTCGAGCTGAGTTCAGCTATCGTCGAGCTGAACTTCTGAAATCTTTTAACTGCTTTTCCTTGAAGTCTTCTATCTCTAAAGTCTTGTGACTCTAACGTCTCCTGAAGGTAGGTTTCAATAGTCTAACCTAATGAGACTGACCTTAACCCTGGAACTAACAAATGACCTTAGGCTTTACATGTTGGGTCAACAAACCTAATAGTGAACCTAGCTCAAATCCAAACTGGGGTCCCAACATCTCTAAGTCAACAGTGTTGAGTGGTGTTGAGACCACTCAACGCCGCATTAAGTCCACTCAACGCCAACGGCATTCAGAATATCTCTAAGTCAACAGCATTGAGTGGCATTGAGACCACTCAATGCTGTGTTGAGTGTCGTTGAGACCACTCAATATTGTGTCAAGTCAACTCAACGCCTACAGTTTCAAGAATATTTTTTAAGTTAAATTCGTCGAGTGGCGTCGAGTGCACTCAACGCACTCGATGCTTCGTCGAATGGCGTCGAGACCACTTGACACCTACAGTTCCCAGAATATTTTCTAAGTTAATTTCGTCGAGTGGCATCGAGTGCACTCAACGCACTCGATGCTTCGTCGAATGGCATCGAGACCACTCGACACATATAGTTCCTATAATATTTTTGAAGTTAAAGTTGATTGAACCCTAAAGTGGGCCCTATGTGAATCCACCCTAAATCCTTGGGTCAAACCTAGCCTAACCTTATTCACTCACCGCATGTTCTACCCTAATCTGAGTTAAGGGGTCTAAAAGGAAATGGGATGTTACAAATCCCAATAAACAAAAAATAATAATTTCGTCCCCAAAATTCAAGTTTGGGTCTACGGGGTTCCTATGCATAAGAATTTAAGAACTTTTCAAAAAAATACTTATGATATACCTGATGTGAAGAGTCCCGGATATTGTCCATGCATCAGATCCATCGGTTCCCAAGTGTGCTCCTCCCGTCCATGGTTGGACCACAGCACCTTGACCAAGGGAACCTTCTTCTTCCGCAGCACTCGAATCGTTGTATCATCGATCCGGACCGGCTTTAAACAGATTGATCTACCGGGCCTGTTGTAGTGGTAATTTGCTTCTCTGGCTTGAGGAGAGCTCTCCGAAGTGAGGAGATGTAGAAGATGTCATGCAAAGTCCCTAACTCTGGCGGCAGCTCCAACCGATAAGCCAAGGGACCGATCTGCTCCAGGATCATGTATGCTCCTATAAATCGAGGGCTGAGCTTCTTGTGCCTCCGCACCTGTGAGACACTATGCACGAGACGTATCTTCAAGAACACCTTGTCCCCCCACTAGAAACTCCACCTTCTGATGCCTCGCATCGTAGTACTTGGTCTGCCTACTCTGTGCCTCTAGCATTCTGTCCCTTATCAGTCGAATGTGTGTGTTCGTAATCTCAATAAAATATGATTTGAGTTCCCGTGGGTCCTCATCCTGGACCCAAGGTAGCGGCGTCCGACACTTCCAACTATTAAGGATTCGCGGTTATTATTATAAGAAAACTCTATCAGAGGTAACATTCTCCTTTCAAATGTATTTTCATTATACTTCGGGATACTCACCATCAAAGTTATGTGAATATATTTCCAAGTCTTCCAACATATTATCACTATAATAAACCTTAATCACACATTGGATTTGGAGCCCCTTATGACAAATGATCAACAAGCACGTGAAAATCAATAATCTTATATGCTGAAATCTTTTCTATTCCTGTCCACCTGGATTATTACTTATCAATCGACGTGAATTTAAAATCACTAAAGTTTTCATACTCATATGACCAACGCTATCATGTATTGTAATTAACCAACTTCCAAGATTACGATGTGATGAAGAGATCATCATTTTGTTTCTTCCAGATTCATGACTTATTATACCTCTACAGAAACAGTAATATGTAATTCGTAGTGTGTTCACCTTCATGCGTACATCAAGCGATCATAAAAAAATGACTCCCAAACACTTTTCACATAGAGTCTAATTCATAAATTTATAAGCGTATCTTTTCAGAATGGTGAGGTCTGTCATAAATCGATTTCATTATAAAGAGAATCTTATTAAACACTCATTACTTCTCGTGTAGTTTCACCGTTTACACCTTTGCAAACCAAAATTAATCTCTTCATAGTCATGAATTTTTCTAAGGTGATCATGATGTTATCAACGTATGTGTCCCTGCTCTTGATGCTATCATAATCAAGGGGTCATACCTATGTGTATTCTTCAACTAATCATCCACCCCATTTCAATTTTCTGAGTCATTACATTTTCAATATCATGCCTTGACAATTTAATCATTTATTTTCTCGAAGTTCAACTTAGGTATGGTCGTAGTAACTTTACTATACATGTTCATATAGTTATCTTTAATAGGAAAGCATGGGTGAATACTCATCTAAAGCCATTATACTCATGAAATTAGCTCAACTGTGTGTGGAATACGTTTAAGTAATCTTCAATCTAACCTCCAAAAATTATGGCATAGTAGAGACTATCATTTCTCTAAGTTCATGAGTTATCACCACTTACATACACCAATAAATAAATATATATATATATATATATATATATATATATATACATATATATATATATTTATATTTATATAATTCGCACTATCCAATATATGCAAGGTTGAATTTATTCGTTTCTTTGTGCATAGGATAGGCTTGCATTGTCTACTGATGATCAAATTTACTAAGTTCACTAAGCATGATAGTGTGTTTGTAACTCGCAATGTGGGTATTTCAAATCCTTCGAATTATTATAATGTTTGTGTTGGGTCCTGCATTCCTTCACTTGACCCGTGGCGCTCTGCTACTTATATAAAAAATTAAGTAGCGCCCTCTCCAACAGTCCGGGCTTTTGGTGCAGTTGGGTATGCGCTTGATCCTTCAATTGGTATCAGAGGAGGTCATGGGTTCAAGACCGGGGGGGCACTATTAAATCCTGATTTTTCCCTTCTACCTGTGTGGGTCCGGTGGGTCAGGCAACCGTGGACATGTGGTAACCCCACCTCTGAGCCGTGTGGGCCATGTGGTAACACCACCTCTGAGCCGACGGGTTGTGCTGGACGCCGGGGGGGATTATTGGGTCCAGCGTTCCTTCACTTGACCTGTGGCGCTCTGCTACTTATATAAAAAATTAAGTAGCGCCCTCTCCAACAGTCCGGGCTTTTGGTGTAGTTGGGTATGTGCTTGATCCTTCAGTTTGATTCTAAGGATAATAACATGTTCATAATCATAAGTTGCTCTCAAAATCCCGAATCTTTCTGAAAACGATTATTATATAATCAAAGACTTTTGTTTCGATTCTTGCGATCATCAGAGCCACATCCAAATGATTGTACTTATAATATACATTTTCCAATTCAATATGGTTTTTCACTTCATTTTAAATTTTTTGGGGTCATTATACTCCCAATGTTATAAACAAAATTATTCAAACATTTTGAATTCTCACTTTATGGGCTCTAACCACGTAACAATTAAGTCCCGCAATCACTTCTTCATATTACCATGATGTTACTCTATCCCAACCTGTAAGTTTCCAACATAATGACCTGGGTATGTCAGGTAGGTGCAGATAGCGGTGATCAATCATTGTTTTTACCTCTCCCAATTCTACCCATTTAATATGTGATAGTCATGGTCACTTTTCTAGCTATGCAAAATTTCCAAGTATCCTTCTGACTTGTACTGAATTCTCAATTCACATTGGCTCTTTCTTGCGATATATCTGAGTTCATTAATCAAATCCTTAACCGACAATATATTCATTAATCGTGTGTTACACTGATTGGTTTAAGGTGTTAGGGCATCTAGGAACATGCTTTGTTGAGGTAACACGCTCCTTTACTTATACATAAAACCATTGTATCGTCATTACTGTTTTGATTTTAGTTTATCGGAAAGCCATTTGTTTGAATTCTTGTGGATTATACACAACTTGTTTCGTTCTTTGAATATGGTATGTCATTATGCATCGATGAAATTACGATCTCTCTTTAAGTTTTGCCAAGTAATCATCTGATTCACAAGTCCGGGAAAATTTCTAACGTCTCATGCCGATTTTCCTTATTCTAAGATTGTAATGTATATAAGCAGGCAATCCTCTATGTATGTCTCAAACTTCTAGGAAGGGTTGATCCTCTTGCCGGGCTGTTAACAAATAGTATAGTTCTTGAATAATTCGAGATTCGATTCATGAAGATTCGATAAATATTCGTAATTTTCGAATCCGAATTCGAATCCAAAATCGAATTCGAATAATTTTCAGATCCGAATCCGAATAAGTTTATCCCTATTCGAAGTATTCGTGAATAGTTCGCGAATAGTAAAATTACTTAAATAAAATTATATATATTTAATTATTCCTAATAGAAAAAATCGAATTCGAATTCGAATCCGTGTTTGAATCTTAATTCGAACCCGAATTCGAATCCAACATTTCATATCGAATTCGAATCCGAATCTGAACCTGAATATTCGAACGAATTCGAATCTGAACCCGAATCTCTGCTTTATATGTGAAATTTGGATTCGATTGAAGAGATATTTGATTCAATTCGGTTCGTGAATAGCCCTAATTATGCGTATACAAAACCTCATCTTTATTTGAGCAACATTAGAATAAATCAAGTCTTCCAGATCACTTTGTTTGCGACACACATTTTATAAACAGGGTCTGGGAAAATCCAAGCCATTACCAATTTAGCCCAATAAACAAAAGGATAAGCCCCCATATATTTTGGGCTAAATTTCTTTAATATCTATATATGCCTCAATCCTTAGGGTTAACAATCTTAGACTTGGAGTCAACCTTGATACTTATTGATATGTTGTAAACCTTATGCACTTAAGGTTACTATTTACAACAATCTTCTCAAGGACAACATGTGACCCAACCAAAATGGGTCTTTTCTGAAACTTAAATTCTTATTCGACTTTTGGTATTTGTCACGGTGGTTGTTTCAACGTAATCAAGTCATCGGCACTAGGGTTAAGTTTACGAGTACCCTATTATTTTACTAATATATTATAATCACCAATTCTCCTTAAGGCAGTCCTATCAGCTTGGGTAAGAAGTGATAATATATATCACTCGATAGGTGAAGTAGGGATATCGGAGTTAAAGCCATAAGAAGTGAATCTTGCATTAAATTCTTCACTTAGCTAATTTGGGTATCCTCGTACCTTAACAAATCTATACCCGAGGTTGATTATAGACTAAGATACGTCACGAAATCCTCTTGGTAAGTCAAACTAAAGTGGTGTCCTAATTGGGTTGGCCTAACTCATTGTTTAAATGGACTATTTTATATGACTTTTTACGCATGGGTACACCATTGCTTCCGCTGCATAGTTTGTCCGCAAACTAATGCTCGATCGGGGTGACCCAATATTGTGGACTTCTTTCTCGTATGTTCGTTTGTTCAAGTGATTCCACTTTGTAAGACCCCCCCCCCCCCTACCAAGGAGGTTACCCGATCTTATGCCCACAATGGCCGCCTTATAGTGACACTAACACACGGGCTAGTCGACACCACAAGATGCTGATCCTGTCAGTTAGTATGATCTTTTACCTGTAGGCCAATTGAGAATAGAAGTACAACAAAAAGCTAGCAAGTCCACAAGTCACAGCAATAACATCATATATATAAAATGAAAAGGTACAATAGTCCACAATAAGTACAAAAAGAGAGAAGGGCTTATGCCCGTACATGCCAAAAAAATGAATAGTAAATCTCTCTCTCTCTCTCTCTCACAACACTATGCGGAAGAAAACTCTAAACAAGCACACTCGTCATCACCTAACGCTGAGCTACGGTAGTAGTACGTGGTATTTGTTCCTCAAGTCCTGCCACCTCGTCTTGCTAGTCGTACTGATGCTCCAACTCCTCGAGCTCCTAAAATGATACGGTCACAGTCGTCCTTTAGTCAAAAGATTAAGCCATTTTGTCCTCATCGCACCCTGCGACTCCTAGGCACCGAGCGGGAGGAAGAAAGCGGAGGACAACAAAGCAGTATCAAAATGGAAGCAGGTGATGGTGGATCTATTCTATCATGGATATATTTCTAACTGTTATGTCATTACATTAGCAGTTCTATATATATAGCACAAGTAATGTAAGTAAAGCAGTACTAAAAGAAGTGTAGTAAGTAAAGTAGTACTGAAAAGAAGTGCAGTAAGTAAAGTAAAGAAACTGAGTAGAAAGTAAACTATCTACCGCTACACTAACATTACAGGAGTACCTTAACTTATATGAATGCGCATATAAACTTATAAGTTAAGGTTTCAAGAATTATAACTTATCATATAAAAGAGTTCATACTAATTTATATGATAAGGATCTGCAGTATGTATGCCTAAGTATGTTTGTGTGTTATGATGAGTTATGCAGGTTATGATTCATACAAGTGCAACTCATACACACGACTCTATGATCACATACCTTTAGTTCCAACATTTTAGAGTTAGCTGAACTCTCTAGTATCACGGTTGTGGCTACAACAGCAGTGGAGCGGGTGTCTCCACTTCCTAGGTGGCTATAGACACTACCGGGCCTAGACCCTTCGTATGTCTTTATACACGTCCTAGGTGTACTCTAGAGTCCCTGCGTACTATTTACTGGCCATATCCACTGGTCTTGTTGGTCGAGTGTTCGTTTTCAGGGATCATCCTCTAGACTGTAGTGTAAAACAACCCACTGGCCCCTCAAACCCTCACACCTCGCCAGAGCCACCGTACTGTCGTCGGTGTGACAACTAGTCCAGCACCGCATGACTCACCACTAATATGTTTTATGTATATGCAAGTTATTTCAAATCCGAACCTCCAGCTCGCAGGACCAAACCCGTCCTAAAGTAACCACCCGAGCCTCTAGCTCGCAGGACTAAACCCGTCCTGTATCCAAAAATTCGAGCCTCCTGATCGCAGGACTAAATCCGTCCTATATCCACACATCCGAGACTCCAGCTCGCAAGACTAAATCTATCATGTATCCACACATTCGAGCTTCCAGCTCGTAGGAATAAACCCATCATGAATCCCTCCAATCCTATGCAGGTGAGTTTGCCATATCGTTCCCTTAACCTATTAGAATACTCTTGTCTAATTCTTGTTATACATAGCAATTTAGGGTT
This sequence comes from Platanthera zijinensis, assembly GCA_039513925.1. Classification (NCBI taxonomy): domain Eukaryota; kingdom Viridiplantae; phylum Streptophyta; class Magnoliopsida; order Asparagales; family Orchidaceae; genus Platanthera; species Platanthera zijinensis. Next base: position 178,134,613 of record CM077085.1, on the reverse strand, counting down.
AGTCCTTGGACTGCCAAGGGCATACCCAGTGAAGGGCTCTCGAGGGCACTAGGAACTACGATGTGCTGAAGCCCAAACCTCCCTTTCTCAAGGAAACTTACTTTTATTAGTGTATACCCATTATTAATACCCCAATCTCGTTATTACTCTTGAGTAAACCTAATGACTTAAGGTACTGATTGAGAGAGCGACGATCATTCGTCGGGCCCCGTTATAGTTGTTCTCCTTATGGCTTGTACTCTATCACTCGTTACTATGTAGTGACATACTTGTGACACCAAGCAGGGTTTCAACTTCCCAATACATCTCTCAATCCAACCACCTATCATTTCCATGTAGGTCCTAGTGTTACACGTCACTTTTTCTAAGCGCAGCCCATGATCAAATTCTAACCCGTATGAGATGACTTTTAATTCCTTGGGCCAAAGGCCCCTAAATATTTATCATAGGTTTTTCATGTGTATGAAATTGACCATTTAGAATTTCATCATTTTTTAAGTATTTATGACCACAAATCAAATCATTTAATTAGGTGATTAAGGTTTCTTTGAACATGAGCTACTATATCCAATTGTCCATTATGTCTAGATAATTTACCTGGAGTTCATCTAGGTTAAAAATGGTTGTTCATCAAAGATACTAATTTTTCCACTTGATTTACCATTCATTTTCTATTTATGATTATAATCACAAATTATTCCATTTTCCAAATAAAGTACCTAAAATATTCAACTAAAAAATCATAGAAAACTACTGGTTATTAACATTGTCATTATAATACTCAAAACAGAATTTCATACTCCTAGCCAATGATTTAAACTAAGATAATTACATGTGAACATTATTACAAAAATGTTACTACTGAGGTTTTCAGCATAATTAATCATCCAAAAATTCTTAAATAAATTAACAGGGGTTTATATCATAGAAATAAAAGTATATACATTTTTCCATAATTTTCCAAACATTATTACCCCTACTTTTAATTTAAATCCCAAAAGGGGTAGAATTGTAAATATGCTAATTACACAAGAAATAAATCCCAAACTTGCTCCAAAAATTATCCAGAGATGTAAAATGACCTATTAGGGCTTGTATCAAGATTTTGGAATTTCCTAAGGCCAGTAGCCCTACTTCTCATTTTTATTTCTAAATGAGCCTATTTTCCAATAATTCAAAATAATGGGATTTTTGGTTCCAAAAATCCCAATCTTTCTGTGGGAGGTGTATTTCATCCATATGAGCATCTGTAAAAAATCTCATGGACAATAATTGGGCTAAAGGGGCTAATTCCCCATTTTTTCCCATTTTTACTGTTGGCACGCTATTTGCAAATCTACCTCCACCATGCATGTTGGATCCTTTAACATACATAGATCCAAATGAATCCAAATTTTTACCGAGGCCATATGATGACCTTAGAGACATGCCACCCAAATTTGGGGGTATTTGGAGTTGTAAAACTCCCTAGATTACAATTATTTAATAAATCAAATTTTGACTAAAACTATAGGAAAATGTTCTCCAAAAAATTTCATTTTTGGATATAGTCTAAGTATGGTATACACACATGCTTGACCTAAATTTCACTGCATGTGGACTTATATATTAGCCAAGGTATCCATTTGAATTTCTGCCCTAGTATAGGAGCAGTCCTAGGAGAATGGCCCTACAAGGAGCTATATTGCTCCAAATTGCAAGTTTAGGGTGTCAAAACAAAGGTAAGACCTAGGGATACATTTTCTATGTTGAAATTTTCCTCTGAATATGCATCTACAAGGCCTAAATTTTAATGCAATTGGTTGTTTAACATGTGACAGAAACACACATAATAATAATACTATGTTATAGTTTATAAAATTTAAATCGACGACATCCATGCATCTTCCTTCTCTAGCCGACGATCCAGATTAGCCCGAACTTGGCAATGTTGATCTCTCATTTCCGGTCACCTGGGTCACTGCCACCACCGACAATTATCTCCACCACCTCTGTTGAGGTGGCGACTGGCGTTTCCCGGCGACATGGCCGCTGGAGGCGGCTCCTCTAGCGAACCCGAGCAAGAAGGAAAGCTCATATTTCTCCCTCTATCTCACCTTGAATCGGGCTCAATTGAGCCTAATATCTCTCCTAGTGGATTTAGAAGACTAACACAGAGGGAGGGGAGGAGAAACGGACCTGGATGAAAGCTTGGCGGCGGGTATGGTAGTGGTGAGCCATAGTCGACCCTTGCTCCAGTGAGTTAGCTCGATTTTTGGTTTCTCCAGGAAAAGCTTAGCTCCAGCAGTCATTTTCCACTCCACTGGGATCAATGAAGATGATGGCAACCTTGGTAAGGAGTGGGAGTGATGGCTAGTATTTCTTGTCTCTTCCTTTTTATAAGAAGAATTAGGGCTTAAGTTGTTTGCCACGTGTCAGCCTAATGTTGGACCGCCGATTAGTTTGAGTTGCTTTTCCACGTGTCACCTTAGTATTAGCCCGCCAATCATTTCTTTAAATAAGTCTTCTTGAGAAGATTAATGTATTAAATATGTTGTTGAAGAGATCGGGTTCAAACGTGCCATCAGCACATATCCCGAAAACCCGGTTCAGTCATACATGTGAACCAGACCAAAAATACTTTAAGTCCAAAAGCGTTGAGTGGTGTTGAGACCACTCAATGCTGCGTTGAGTCCACTCAACGCCAACAAAATTCAGAATTTCTCTAAGTCAACAACATTGAGTGGCGTTGAGACCACTCAACGCCGTATTGAGTCCACTCAATGCCAATAGCCTTCAGATATCTCTAAGTCAACAGCGTTGAGTGGGGTTGAGATCACTCAACACTAATAGCATTCAGAATATCTCTAAGTAAACAGCGTTGAGTGGTGTTTATACCACTCAAAGCCGTGTTGAGTCCACTCAACGCCAACAACATTCAGAATATCTCCAAGTCAACAGCATTGAGTGGCATTGAGACCGCTCAATGCCACGTTGAGTGGCGTTAAGACCACTCAACACCGCATCGAGTCCACTCAATGCCTACAGTTTCTAGAATATTTTCTAAGTTTAATTATTCGAGTGGCATCGAGTGCACTCAACGCACTCGACGCTTCATCGAATGGCGTCGAGACCACTCGGCGCCTACAATTCCCAGAATATTTTCTAAGTTAATTTCGTTGAGTGGCGTCGAGTGCACTCAACGCACTCGATGCTTTATCGAATGACGTTGAGACCACTCAACGCCTACAGTTCCCATAATGTTTTCTAAGTTAAAGTTGATTGAACTCTAAAGTGGGCCATATGTGAATCCACTCTAACTCCTTGGGTAAAACCTAGCCCAACCCCATTCACTCACTGCATGTTATACCCTAATCTAAGTTAAGGGGTCTAGAAGGAAATGGGATGTTATACCCCCCCCCCCCCCCCCATGGATCACTTTGATCCCTCCTCGGCCTCTGACATCGGCCCGGTCCTCGCACCTATCCTCCTCTACTTCAGGCAGGACTTCTTTTATCCGCACCTCCTGGAGGTGATGCTGCTGCGGGGCTTGTCCTCTGGCTCCCCTAACCTCCAAGAACTCTGGGCAGGTAGTCGTCACATGCCCCTCCTCCTGGTGGAAGTCACAATAGGGCAGCTCCGCTCTACCTCTCGGCCTCCTCCTCTACACACCTCTTCTCCTCCTCCCCAGATCTATGGCCATTGTCTGATGCTGCTTGGGGAGAGGGTGCCTCTTGCCCCCTTGGCAGTTGTCCCCTTTATGGAAATCTCTCCCCAGTCCCAGATCATTCCACTCCTACTGCCTCTAGCCTAGCCGATTATTCGGCTCTTGATGGCCCCACCTCGGCTGCTGCTGCTCCCGCTGCCTGGGCTCTTCCCTCCTAGCCTCCTGACTCTTGCCACCCCTTGGCTCCTTCTCCTCCTTCGCAGCCCACCTGGCTAACTTCCTAGCAAAAGCTGGGTTTGATGCCTCTCCCTTGACTTCCTTGGCTGCCCTCTCCATCAGCTCCTCGAAAGACAGCGGAGGCACGCTTCAGCTCCATTCTGAAGAACCCATGTTGCAGCCCTAGGGTGAAGGCCACCATGAGTGTGTGCCCGGGCATCTCCTATACTTGGAGGATCTTCTCCTGTAACCTGTCTACGTAGCTCCCCGGTGTCTTATCCGCCCCCTGCTTGAGGAGAAACATGGACTCTGACTCTCTCTTCCTCTTCTTCAAAGTGGAGAACCTCAGTAAGAACCCTCAGCGCAGATCCTCAAAGTAATTGATGGATCTGGCGAGCAGCTGATGGAACCAATCCCTCGCCTTCTCTTTGATGGTGATGGAGAAGAGCCGGCACTTGAAGGCATCTGACATCTGCCTGATTGAGACCACATCCTCGAACCACTGGGTGTGCTGGACTGGATCACCCCTTACGATATAGTAGGACATCTTAGGCTCGCGGAACCCCTCTAGAAAAGGGGCGAAAGCGACCAGTTCGCTGAAAGGGCTCCCTCCACTCATGGGATGGGCCGAGCGATCTCGTGCATCCACCTCGTCAGCCCTTCCCGCACTCGCAGAGCCGGGGAACAAGGCTCCCTTTGGGAGATCTCGCCCATTACCTTTCGTCGTTGTTTCCTTCCTGGGCTGCCTAGCAGGGGCATTCTCGCCTAGAGCGGGGGTTGCGATCACTGGGACAAATGGTGGCGAGCACTCGTCGCGGGCCACGAGAGCAAATGTTATGAGATTCCACATCTCCTGCTGGAACTCCTCAAACATGCTGAGGGTGGCGAGAGGGGTGGAGGTGGCGAGTCGGTCGGGTCAGATCCTTGCCCTTTGCCTCTAGTCATTGACTTTATTAAGGTTTTCTGTGTTGGTCACTCTCCACACTCACTACACCAAAATGTTAAAACTGAGAACCGTCTTTCGTGGTGTTCTGACCCCTAGGGAAGTGGGTGACCGCACACTTACTTTTCCTAGCAAGCTTGACTAACTGTAGACTTAGAGCTCAAAACTGACCCAAGACTCCAGCACAGAGGTCCCACCACACATCCAAAAAATCTTAGAGCGCTTCCCCTCCTTAGCTAGTGCTGCGCTAAGGGCACCTCAGAAAGCGCAAGAAGATCAGAAGATGAGAAAACTGGGATGCTCCCCCTTCTGAGGTACCCTCTTGAGCTTTTTATAGATTTCAAAGTTTGTCCTGCAAATAGCGTGGCCCCGCTATTCTAAACAGCTATATGCAGCCCAAAGATGTTTGCCAATAACCAAACTCCGCTGTTTTGAGGAGCTAAAAGCAGACCTCTAAGGGCATCCAAGTAATTTTGCCTCTAGACCCCACTGGGCAAATGTTCCATGAAGGCACCACTCGCCTAAAAGAGTGAGTGTTGGGAGGCCAAGCACTCGCCTCTACGGCCCCCCATAATGGGGAGGATGCGTAATCTGAAAGCCACTCACCTAGATAGACGAAATCCCTTACACCTACTACGGGCGGGAGCCTTCCCGCCTACTATAGGGCGGGAGCCATTTCGCTCCCCCTAGGCGAATGCTGTTATGGAAGGTTTCACTCGCCTACTATGGCCCTCTTGGACTTGAATGTCCTGCAAAGCCTTGAACCTGGAGGGGGGCCCACTCAGCGAATACGGAGTTGTACAATTATTATAATTTTCCTAAATTATTGCTACATGTGATTTTGAACATGAAGTGTCACTTTTTATTATCAAGCCAGTAAGATAAAATTATCCTAACATCATCTTGAGTAATAATAGCTCTGGACATAATTCCTTAATTTCTTAATGACATATAATGGCAAATATAAATTTTCCAAAAATAGGGCCTTTAAGTCACAATTCAAAGGAAGTACTTGAAAATCTAGCTTAATAAATCCCAAACAATTTCTTGAGATAATAAATGACAAATAAAGCATAATTCTAGATAATGATAATTTTCTAAACAGATTTACTCTCCAATTTCAGTTAATTGCACATATTACCAAAATGTCACTATTCAATAAAACTCCATAATTATGATTCTAAAAATTTTAAGATAATTCACAGAGTCTCTTAGCACTATAATAATGATCATGTAAAATACTAGTAATTTTCTGAGTAGTATTAATCATTATTTAAATAGAATAGCCAAAAGGCCATAATTGTACCTTTAGCTAAACAACTTAGATAGAAATTCCCAAAAATTTCCAAATAAATACTTGAGGTGTATTATGTCAACACAACCCTAGTGGCAGAGTCTTAGAATTTTCTAAGTTGATTTGCTCACTTTTATTCCCTTAATTTAAAATGGTGCCAAAACTAAAATAATTCAAATATCTAGAGTTTTTGTTCCAAAACCCTAATCTCACTTTGGATGGTATAATCCACCATCATAAGTCCATTCCCAAGCTACAAGGGACACCCCACAAATCTGATGGGCCTCAATCCCCATTTTTCCTCTTTTGGCTAAATGCACCCTCAAATCTCATATAGCACAACCACATGTAAAGTAGATTCACAACCTAATGAGGTTCAATGGACCTGAGATTTTTATCAGGGATTTGTACTAACCAAATGAGCCTTTGAGCAAAAGTTGAGGTCATTATATTTAATATTTACAAAATAATTTGACTTTTATGAGAAATCATATTTTACCTAAAACTATAGGTAAATGTTATCCAACAATTTTTATTTTTGGACAAGGGGTATATATGTGGTAGATACTCACCACCACCAAATTTCAGATCAATCACCTTAGCCAACTAAAAGTTATTAAGGAAATAATGAATGTCCTACCCTAGGGACCAGTCCCACAAGAATTGGCCTACAGGGAGTTACAGTGCCCCAAATGACCTGATTTTAATTTCTAATTAAAGTAGACTCAAAAGGCTACCTTTTAAATGTTGGTCATTTTTCATTGTTCAGCACCTAAGTGCCTCATTTTTCTGATTTAAAAAGGTGCACATTAAGGGGGTAAAATAACACTTTTATTAATAATTATAATTATAATATTTATATTAGATCTAATCCGACGACCACGAGATCGTATTCCTCCTCCAGCCGGCGGCCCCGATTTGCCGAACTTGGAGCCATTTCCAAGGCTATTTTTTGGCAATCCAGCCCCCTCTCCGACCGGCTGCCACCACCACCACCTCCGTTGAGGTGGTGGCTACAGTCAGGCGGCAGCTCGGCCGCCGGAGGGGTGTTTTTTGACGATCCCGAGAGGAAGCCCAATTCTTGGTTTTTTCATTTAATTCAAAATGGAATCTGGCTACTCCGGTGGGTGGCCATGAATTTTGGCATTTTCCGGCGAACCTCTCCCAATCTCGATTCTCCACTAAAAGCTTTGATGTAAGAGACGATTTCAACTGCTTGAGGCCTACCGAAGGTGATGAAAGGATTGAATTGAGCTTTGCGGGTCTCTATATAGGAGATACATGAATGAGAGGTGATACGCCATGGTCATTAATGGCCCTCCTTGATGGTGGCTAACCTGTAACTACTGGAAAACTCCTCCTCTTCATCAAGGGAGATGAAAGGAGGGGTTGGGGAAGAAGAAGGGTATGTCACTTAGCCTCCCTCCATTATTCCCCCCTCCAAATGAAACATCCCCCTTAATTACCCCCATTAAACCCTAATTAAATCACCTAATTCAGATTAAATAAATTTGAAAAACTTAGTGGTCCTTAGGATGGGCCTTGGGCAAGGCCTTAGCCCACTTGAATTGGCTTGAGCTCTCATTTAACCTTTAGGGTTCACTTTGATCATGGTTGACCTTGGGGTTCACTTTGGTCAACTTGATGGGTTGACTAGTCCAAGGGGTGTGTCTTGAGTCCCTTGACACCACCCAATGTTGATCGGATCATGGTGATGCCCCAATCGGGCCAATTCTGCCAAATAGTGTGATTTGACCTAAATAGGGTCAAGTATGACTTTGATCAAATTGGTTGACTTAGGGCTCATTTGTTTATCTGTTTACACGCGTTGCGTTTTATCAAAATATAATTATAGGGGTTAAATCCATTTGTTTTTCCGCCTAGATTTCGAACCGCCCGGCGTTTCTTTCGGCACAAAAAACTACGGGACGAAACCTTGCGGGACACCTCCGGTTTATCGCGTTTAGGAGGAGGCAATTCCGATATGGTCTGATGTTTTCCTCGTGCAGCCCCGGCGCCACTAACGGAGCAGCCATTAACCGTGAATATTGAACTAGGGTTGCCGGTGGAGCAGATGATTACAGGTGGTGTTAGAGCTGCCAGAGGCGGAGCCACCGGCGGCCTGCCCGATGCACACCTGCGGGCTCGCAGGACCCCGGCGAACCCGCCGGTAGTATCCCAGCAGCGCTCCGGCAGGGCCACCACCGGCGGTGGCCCTGACCGTGAGGCCCAGATCTGGGTCTCACGGTCAGGGCCACCGCCGGCGATGGCCCTACCAGAGCGCCGCTGGGATACCCCGGCTGGTTCGCCAGAGTCTGACGACCCCGCCGGTGGGCTCTGGCAGTCCGGCGACGACTGAGCTGAGCAGAGCATGAAGGAGGTATGGCGGCGGAGAAGGGCGGAGCAACGGCGGAGGTGAGGGTAAAATTGCAAAAACAATTTAAAATTACAAAAAAATCATTTATATAGTTTTAACTGTAATTTTAATATATGTGTATATATATATATTAATATATATATATATAATAGAAAAATAGATTTATGATTTATGAATATATATATATATATATATAAATAATTATATAATATTTAATAAAAATAAATAATAATTTCAAAAAAAATTTAATAAAATATTTATAAAATGCCACAACTGATTTGCCAAATGGTTCTCTGTTTTGAATAGCCCTGAAAACGCAGACTTTCCAAACAGATCTCCATTTGCAGCAATCAGTTTCCAACATCTCCATTTACAAACTTTCATATCCAACAGCTCCTTTTACAACTGCAACCGCTCTACCAAATGAAGCCTTAGTGACCCCATGATGGGGCTTTTGGGTCCACTTGGCCCCTAATGAATTTACAATGCTAGGAGTGGGGTCTATTTTAGGTTTCAAGGCCAATAGGACCTCTTTGGTGAAGGTTTGACCCATATTAACCTAAAGTTGACTTTGGTCAATTCGGCCCACTAGAATGACCTAGCCTTGAATCCATTGCTCAGTTGCCTTTCTCTTAGGGTAAGGGAAGTGTTAGTGAGCATACCTTGAGGTGATGGGTTCATGTGAGTGTGAATTGTCCTAGGTTGACTTGTGCATATTGGGGGTGCACATAGCAGTTTTCTTAAGTTCAAGCTGAGCTAGGGACACACTAGGGCCTTATGCATCACTCAAGCCCTAACCCTTACTTTAGGGGGCCTAGAAGTGTGGGGGATGTTACAATTAGCATATACATTCTCCCCCCTTTCTAGCTTCTTCAAATACTTTGTTCTCAATATTAATGGTGCTTGCCACAATTCTGCTTGAAAGGGTCTGAAAGGTATTTTCATTCTCATCAAGAAGAACATATTTTACCTCATCAATCTGCTTCATAACTTTAGTTTGAGTGGCAAACACATAGTTCTCTATATGGTTTACACCTTGTTTGATTATTTGATTAGTTTGGCTAACATATTGCTTGATTCCAGTGAGGTACTGAGTGCAGAGTTGGAGATTTTAATTCATTGTTCTCATCACTTTTATATTGATGTTCACATCTCCGGCAGCTTTGATAAACCATATTGTGATCTCATTGTTCACATGGGCAATTTCTTCCTTAATTATCTTTATTTCTCCCCTAAATTCTTCTTTGACTCCTTGCACTGTTGCAGCAATGTGAGCCCTTAGAGAAATACTCTGCTCATCCATTCATCTACTTAGGCTTCATTTGGTTCGGCGGTGGCGGATCGATCCGGCGGGTGGAAACGGAGTGTTCGAACCGGAGGGGGGAGGTGGCTGCTCCAAACGGAGCTTTTTTGGGCGTTTCTCAAGGCGGGCGGGTGGAAACGGAGCAAACGACGCCGGAGGTTCATTTGTTTACCCTCCTTCCGGCGGCGTTTGCCCAAAACGGAGTATCAAAACGCTCAAACAAATAGAGCCTTAGAGATTCTGTCATGAGACCCTAACTTACACAAGAGGATCCTCCCAATAATGTATAATTTACTTAATTTCAGTATTGATGCTTGAACACTATATAAAATTGTTGGGTCCATTGATCACAATATCCCAAATTTGAAAAAGACTCATAATTCAATAGTATACCCATACTTGTATTTGATATATGTTCAAGTTCAATATATGCAGGTTGTCTACTGTTCCTTGATTAGACAGATTGATAGGGTCAAAACTTTGGTCGGACTTAAGACAGGACATAATAGAGAGGCAGAAATTTGCTTAAGTCTGGAAGCATTGAGTGAGTACACTTCACTCAACGCCAAAGGCCTAGAAGTGTTGACAGAAGCTCATGCATTCAAAGCCTCAGTGGTGTTGGACTCAAATCTGGCTAAGTTTAGAAGCATTGAGTGAATTCCTTTCACTCAATGCCTACTCAAAAGGAATTATGTCCAAGTACAGAAGTATTGAGTGAAGAAGGCTCATTTAACGCCTTATCAAAGATACAACAAAGTCTATAAGCATTGAGTGTAGAAGTTTCACTCAACGCCTTCATTCAGAAATTCTATACAAGTTCAGAAGCATTTAGTGTAGAAGGTTCACTCAACGCCTTCAGTCAAGATAACTGCAAAGTCTAGGAGCGTTGAGTGAAGAAGGTTCACTCAACGCCTTCAACAAAAAGAATTCTACTAAGTACAAATGTGTTGAGTGATGAAGGGTCACTCAATGCCTTATCAGTTAAGCTATCAAAGGCAACAACGTTGAGTGATGAAGGGTGACTCAATGCCTCAGATATTAGACAGTTATTCTGCCAAGTATTTTTGCATTGAGTGAAGACTAATCACTCAATGCCTCACGAGTTAACACTTAATGTTTAGAAGCATTGAGTCTCAAGGAAACACTCAACGCCTCAATGCATTGAGTCACAAGACTTCACTCAATGCCTATATAGATTGTGATAAAAATTGTTAAGTCCATAAGCGCTGACGTCATGCTGACGTCATCCAAAATTCAAATGAAGCGGGTTTTACGTGCTAATGGACAAATGGCGCCGCATGCTTTCTACAGTACAGTAAATGGAAAAGCCACTTTACAAATGCCTATTCTACCTGCCCATATGGATAAAGGAGTCATTGAACTACGAGATTTAAAATGTCTTTGCAGAGAAATTAAAAAGAAGTTCTGCATACAGATCATCGTTCTTGCCAAAAAACTTTTTGAAATCAAAAAAATCTAAAGAGTCTTCAACAAGAAATTAAACCCTAATTTTCTAGAAGGATTAGATAGCAGAGCACTCTTGATTGTTGTTATTCTTCTTCAAGGTTGTTGTATTAAACTTCTGATCAACACAAGTTTGAAGAAATAGAGCTCTGTAATAGATCTTCTCTGCACAAGCAGAACAAACTTGAAGATCCACATTCTTGGTGCTATGAAGAGTTAGGGCTGGTTATACACTATTCAGGAAGTTGATTCAGATGTTTACTTCTCTGAAGTCAATCTCAATAAAATTTTATTCAAACTGTAGAATCATTGTGTGATCTGAGCCGTAAGCCTGTGTTATAAAGGCTGAGTTGTAGGATCCAAGAGTGGATCTGAGGTAGGATCTTGAGGGATCTGAGATAAGATCTTGGTGAAGATTTGAGGTAAGAGATCTAGTGTATCTTTGAGTGTAGGGTTTTGTGCCTGAGGAAGGGGTTGCTTAACTTTGAGTTGTAGGAGTCATATTCACTCTGAGTTGTAAGATCCTGAGGGATTTGAGATGTAAGCTCAAGGAGCAGAGGAAAAAGAAAGAGTTAGCTGAATCTAGTACACTGCTAGATGGGTGGAGGAGGAAAGTGGATGTACCATAAATAGGGGAACCACTATAAATCTAATGTCTTGTTGTGTATTTTTGAAAGCAAACAACTAATATTAACACACACTAAGGTCATAAATTCAAAAGATATAAAAGAGTCAAAACAAACTTATTCACCCACCCCCCCTCTAGGTGTTTAGTTACTTATAGAAAAGACTTTCAAAAACTGCTTAATATAAGTATTTGGTCGAGCTCAAGGACGGTAAAAAAACGTTTTTAATTTTGTTTATTTATTGTTTGCATTGTTTCTTAACCCCCGCAGGAAGCGAACAACAATTATTTCTTGTATGGCCAAGTCGGAACAGTGGACAGATTTTTAAGCATAATAGTTCAAATCAGAGGCTTCCGGAATGCCCCATTCTCGAGCATAGGTAACAAATTTCAATCCAACTTACTTCTATTGCATTCTTCTCATATTTGAGCATACTTGTGAGTATTGAGGACAATACTTAGTTTAAGTTTGGGGGTAGTTTCCTACTAGTCACGTCTACACTACACTTTTATTTGCATTCCGTCAACACTATTTCATTTAAAAATTGCACCAATTTTTTTGATTTAAATTTAAAAGTGCGTTCGTTCACGCGCATATCGCGCCACACCCACTACTATACTGCTTTAATTGATGTTATTCTCGTGTTTTTGAATGTCTTTAAATTGGTACATTAGCTTAATTTATAATCAAAATTTTGGAATTGGCTATTGAATTGTAGACTCATGAAGTGCTCCTGGTCGAGTGCCCATATTCTCAGATAAAAATAGATTTAGAGTTAATTTTTCAACATATATTAAATACAATGTATTTGTTTTGACTGTCTTGGTTTATATCCACTTCTCGTTAGAACATGATTGAGTCCAAAGCTAAGTTAAGAACAGGTTGTAGCATAGCTAGTGTTGTATTCTAGGTTCATGACGAGTGGGTGTCCTTTCTCAGTGTCAAGAACTCACCCCTAGCGACCTTCAAAACATGTGCACTTAATAATAATTAACTCTACATATAGGATTTAGGCCTTCCTTTGGATAGTTCGAGCCTGTACATCATAGCCTAATTTCACTACCATTGCTATTCAAATTTTGAGCCTATCACCATGTTTATTAATTCACCCCCACCATTCTATCACCAAAACTAAAATTCTAACTCAACTGCACACTTAAAATTTTGAGCTTAAAATGTTATTTTTTATGATATTTGAAATTGGGAGCCTATGAGATGATATGGTGGAATGCAAAAAATTATTATGTTTGGGTGCTAATTTGGAATGAAATTTAATAATCTTAATAGAAAAAGAAAAAAAAAGGAAGAAAAACAACTTTTTATCGCATGTTTAGGCTTTGGAGAGTGACCTCATATTAAAAAGCAAATTTGGGGGTGTCACTCTCTTCCTTTGTCATGGTACTTAATCCTTATTAAGCTCAAACATTTTTGTTTAAGTGTGAAAAGCCTTCACGTTTTTCCTTGTTCCTCACCTTAATCCTAAGCCTTAATTTTCATTCTAATTAAGTCCTAATGATGGGTAGAGTTAGTTGGTGTTGAGTGTAGTAGAGAATGTGTGACTAGGCGAGCCTATGCCATCGTCATTGATGGATTTCTATGGAGATTGTCCTAGTAGTTTTGAGCTTATAATATTGGACTTAGCGTCATTACTATCGCCCGCACTATGCCCAGGACGGGTCATTAGTTCTTTTTCTTATGATTCGATATAGCTTTTCAACAATTAATTTAAATACATTGTAGTTAGTCTATATACTTAGAAATTTCTTCTAACCTGTTTTTATTCTTCTTGGGCGCGATGTAAGACCCCTTTTTTTTCTTTTTAAATATCGGGGTCTTAGGCCTAGAATCGCCGCCTTACTGTGACACTTTCACGCCCGGGAAGGTCTTCACTACAAAACGCTGATCCTGCCGGCCGATTCGATCACAACAGTAGCAGAGTAGAGTAAACACAGGTCCATAAAAAATCACATATCAGAGTAAATAGTCTCCACGAAGGGAGTGTCCACAGATAAAATAACAGTAAGAAAAGTATTGAAACGAGGACTTATGCCTGGTACATCAAAATCCTCACTACAGAGTCACTCATCGCGGAATCAAAATGGAACACTACTAAAGATCGGGACTCACAGTCCCAGTTTTCTGTACTCCGGTGCTAGACTGCCCCATCTCCAAGCGTGTCGACCTCCGGGGCTGCTCCTCCATGCTGGGCTCCACAATCCCCTAAATGATGTGGTCCGAAAACCGTTAGTTTATAAGACTAAGCCCTATCATCCCCCACCCCTTCCCCCATGGCTCCTAGGCACCGAGTGGGGAGGAAGAAAGGAGAGGACATGATAGTGGAGAATAGCAAGTGCAGGTGACGGTGGAATCTAGACTAGCAATTCTATAGAGCAGTATATATATAACAATAATAAAAGTAAGAAAAGCTACTCAAGAATAAGTAACCTTAACTTATGTGAAAGCACATAAGCCAAGGGATCTTTTGCAAGGCTCCTATCGTATAAAAAGTCTCATACCAATTTATACAATAGGGTGTCGGTTTTCTAGCAAGTATACATATAAATCTATTGAATAAAACCTTAACTTATAAGCATGCTTGTGCGAACTTATAAACCAAGAGGTCGTTTAGCAGAGCCTATTGTATAAAGCATCCCATACCACTTTATACAATAGGTGACAGGGTTAAATGCAGTGGTTATGCTATGACATGCAATTATGTCATGATGTGAACATGCAAGTGCAATTCACCCACTCGACTCTATGCGCACAGACCTTTAGTTCCCTAGTTTGGAGTTAGCTAAACTCTTAGGAGCCTCTCGTCGTGGCCAACGGAGACAGTGGGTTGGGCCTCTCCACTCCTAGACTGGCAATCACACTACCCAGTCTAGCCCCTCTCGTACGTTTTCGTACTATTCCTAGCAAACCAGCTAGTCTCCCCGAGTCAACGTACCGACGACGGTGTGATCGATCGTCCAATAACGAGGACCCACCACTGTTATGCACATACAAGCTTGTATATTATACCATACTTAAATCTCTGAGCCTCCAGCTCACCAAACCATCAAGTCTAAAACTAGTCCCCGAGCATACAGCTCCCCGGACTACCAAATCGATTCCAAGTCCATTTAACTCTACCAGTAAGCCTATCGACCATGGGTCTATGCTATCCATTCATTACCAATTTGTCTCACTACGTGTACAAGTGTGAGTGTAAAGTGGAGGTATTATTGAGGTTACTCTTATCCATATTATCCCTAAGGTTTACATTAGCCCAGGACTGCCCAAGGCATACCCCGTGAAGGGTTCTCGAGGACACTAGGAACTACGATAGGTTGAAGCCCAAAGCTCCCTTTTGCAAGGCACTTAATATTATTGATTTATACCCATGACCAATCCACTCTTTTATTTTAGTGTGACTCCCCTAAGTGTGTTTAAGCTCCCTGAGCTAGTCTATTTCAGTTCTATGTACTATATGCAGACCGTGCTAAGCTACATGGTGCTCCCACTAAGAGGTACTCCATTTACTCATCCAACAGATTCATAACAATTTCTGGGAGTATAGCATGACTTAATTAGACTAACTCCAGAGTTTCATAATTTTCCTAATTATTTGGGCATTTAATCTAATTAACCTAAGACTCAAAATGCCCAACTTTGAACATGAAATGAACTTTTAAATTAGAAACAAATAACCAAAAAATTATGATAAACACTAGGTAACATTTCTATAGCAAATCCAAGGTCTAAGAATTTTAAGAATTGTTTAGGCCCCAAATCCATAATTTAGAACATAAAGTCAATGTTACCATTTTAAGAAGCAAAGGCCAGCAATATTATTCTAAAAATTATAACAAAAATCCAGTAAGTCCATCATGGCCTAAAAACACTCTAGAGGTATTCTCCTAATTTTCCAGTGAACAGTAGCCCCTAATTTAATTTTAAATCAATAATTCCATAGCCATTGATTATTGAAGCAAGTAATGTAAAAATTCATCTAATAATTATAAAAAAATTCCAGGAGATAGATAATGATATAAAACAAACTCTAACCAAGTTTTAAAATTTTATAAAATATGAGGGGCTCTGAATCTAATTAAAAGTAATCTTTTAGATTTATAACTTTGTGAAATACATACTGTTTTTAATCGCCTAAAACTTTTGATAAAATTCCAAAGCCAACATAATGACATAAAACACGCACTGACTAAGTTTCATAATTTTGGTAGCAATATTGGGCTCTATATCTATTTTTGATCAGAAATCCACAATTCATAATGTATGAAATAAGTACTTAAAATAATCATCTAAAAATTCCAATAAAAATACAGAGGGGACTAACATGATGTAAAACTTCCAAATACTAAATTTCACAACATTTCAGTGAACAAGAAATATCATAATAAGAAAAATAAACTTAAGGACACAACTAGGGTTATTAAGGAAGTACTGTTTTAATTAGCCCAAAAATTCCACCAAAATTATTTCAAGACTCTTTTTATCAGTGAAATACCCTGCCTAAGTTTCAAGTTATTGTGAGATGTTTTGGTTGCCTAAACCCAACTATTGGGCTTTGTGCCCTAAATTAGGATTAGGGATTTGAGGGGGTTAAAGGCTTCCAAATTCAATTAAACTTCAACCAGAGGACCATAGCCACTCTATGATCCCTTCCACCAAGTCTCAAGTCATTCCAAGGTCATTTGACCCCATGACCTTCAAACCCTAAAAATCTTCATAAAAGGAGCCTACCCAAGGGTTCTAGGGCTACCCTACCCCAAACCATCCCAAATCCCATTGGGGGGTGTTACATGCCATATAAAATCAGTGGCCAAAATATCAGCCTCTGTTGAGAGGATTTGACCACTCAAACACCAAAAAGAGCACTTTGACCAAAATACCCTTATTATGGCAAGGCTAAGGTTTGCAAAATTCCAACCTAAATCATCTCAAAATGAGATAAAATTTTATTCAGAGCCTTATACTTACCCCTAGGACCACTCACCAAAACTTGGAAGCCATTGGAGGTAATTAGGCCCCTTAATTAATTTAATCATGATTTATTAAATAATTACAAAAACTATAGCAAAATATTCTCCAAAAATTCCCATTTTTGGATATTTTCTATTTATAGGTAAGAGTAACCCCCATCCAAAATTTCAAGTCATTTGGATGGCTGGATTGGTGGATGCACTCAAACCAAGTTCTGGTCAAGCCTATGTATAGACCCCACGAAAATGGGTGTTGTGGTCAAACCACTTACCCAAACGGGTTCAAACAAATTTTAAAATACACTATGCTTCACGGGCTACAATTTTGATATTGGCCACATTTTCTGTAAGAGGGCCTAAGTATTTTTAATATTTAATTTTAAAGAGTGCAATAAACAGGACAGAAATTTCAGAATTTAATAAACATGATCCAGCACGAATCTTGAAGCAGATCCAACGCCTCCTGGTCATCTTCTTCCTCCAGACAAGGGCTGTGATTA
Source organism: Platanthera zijinensis (assembly GCA_039513925.1). Lineage (NCBI taxonomy): Eukaryota > Viridiplantae > Streptophyta > Magnoliopsida > Asparagales > Orchidaceae > Platanthera > Platanthera zijinensis. Next base: position 178,117,259 of record CM077085.1, on the reverse strand, counting down.
GCTCGACCTGGAGCGTATTCCAGCCCTTTTTACCGGCCACCCAGCCACCTCCCTGGCCGGCCACCACCGCCACCACCTTCGTTGAGGTGGGGGCTATCGTCGGGCGACGGCACGGCCGCCGGAGGGGTGGTTTCCGGCGAACCCGAGTGGTATAAAAACCATGAAAAATCTGAAATTTTGCTCACACGATCTGGCTCGTTTGAGCCCGATTTCTCTCCTATTTGATTCCTAAGATCTATCCATAGAAGAAGGAGTAGAGGAGGACCTTTAACCGTGCTTGCCGACGGGTTTGGTGGTGGTGCGCCATGACTGGTGGTGGAGCTTTTTGATGCTTTACAACAACCCAGTGAACTCCCTCATTTTATTCAGTGGGATGGTGGAAACGAATGCTCTTGGTCTAGGGGAGCTTTTAAAAGGGTGAAATGGGGGAGAGGAAGGGTCATGGCTTCAAACCCATTTATGGCCATGAAGGAGAAATTTCGGCCACCCCATATCCCTTGCATTCAGCCACCTAGAGGCTGGAGAAAACCCTTGGTCTCCTCTAACTAATGAGGAGAAGATGAATCAAGACATTAGTGATGAAGGTAGGAGGCCCCTTGGCCTTCCAAAGCCATTAATGGCTCTCTTTAAACCACTTTCTCTCTCAAGAAATACATGAAACTCTCATTTTTTCTCTCCTAATTACTATGAACGAATTTGCTCATCTCTCTAGCCTATTGGCAGCCCATAAAATCATTATTAATAATTAGGATGGGGTTAGCCCAAGTGAGGGAAATGGGCTTGAGCTTGAGTTAGCCCATTTGAGCTAAGTTTGACATAACTTAGATTAGGGTTGACCTTGGTCAATTTGACCTTTTGAGTTACTCTTAATGGGTCCTTGGTGACCCATTGGACTCCCCTAAGGTCTAGGTAGGGCTGGGTAGGGTAGACTTGGTACCTTGGAGGTCACTTGTCCCTTAGTAAGGGCACTTGACCACTTTGGGGCTAGAGTTGACTGAGGTCAATTTGGCCTTTTGGGTTGACTCCAATGGGTCCGTAGTGACTCATTGGCCTCTCCTAAGATCTAGAAAGAATTGGATAGGGTTGATTTGGCACATTAGAGGTCAATTGCCCTTAGTTAGGGCACCTTGCCCAATTTAGGCCTATGGTGGTCTTAGGTCAATTCGACCACTTTGGGTTGATTTCAATGGACTCTTAGGGCTCTAATGGATCTTCCAATAGTTTAGGGATATTGTGGTGGGGTCATGGAGTCATGGTGAAGCCCTATGGTCATCCTAAACTAGTGTTTAGAATTCTACTATTTGCAGACCATGGTGATCTCCACCTTCATGCCTAAGCTCACTTGGTCTCCTTGGGCTTCTTAGGGTTTTGTCATGACCTAGTCATGACAAAACCACTCCTAGGGGTCTAGCTGGAAATGGGATGTTACATGCGAGACTTTCAGTCCACATTCCTATTTCGATTTTGATGTGCAATTAACCTTTCTTACTCCCGATAGATAGTTGGATTGCTCGGTACGAGCAATAGTTCAAGTCTGGGGGTTTTGACGAATGAATATAATATAGTATTTTATGCTCTATTTTAGCATAGTTTTCATGTCTTATTGCTCATCATTATGCCATTTTCATATTGAAATCTTTTAAAAATTGAATTGTGTGTCCATTTAGCGTATTTATGCTAATTAGAGTATTTGTTCGCATTTCTGTTGTGGGAGGTTTTCCTCCCTTCTTTTTTATGTTTATGATGTGATGTTTGCACTGTGTGGATGTACTTTCTAGTATTGGAGGTGTTTTCCTACATGTACTAGTGCGCATAGTATTTTTCCCGAGTGTCTTGGCTTTGTTTAATGGAGGAGGTCAGTCCTAATATGTTTTCTTCTTGCACGATCACTGGCCCCCTCTGTAGATGATCGCTGCTCATGCGCGGTCATTTACACATCACGACGGTCATTGAGAGAGGCCACTCCTCGTGCATTTTTCTTCTCGAAAGATCATTGTCCCCCTCTATGCACACAACCACTGGTGTCACAACCCGCATTTTCTCCGAATTAAGAATTATCAAAGTATGGGAAAACACGCGTCGTGATGCCACGTCGAGCAGGGGATAACCGCTGACGCTCAGGCAAAACTATCTACTTTACTTTATGAAAATTCATAAGTTAAATGATTAGAAATAAACAGTTATATTTTTTTAAGGCTGTATCCCTCGGCTCAGTGGATCAACTAGCCCACAGTTTAAAAACTATACTTATACGCAGCGAAAAATACTTTATTCAAGTTTGACATCCTAAAAGAGTGCATAAGTGTCCCCAGAGGATAATTTATACTATGCAGGACCCTACATTTAATTTATACTATATATAGGAAAACGATCTTTTTACGTTATTTGAAAAATAGTGTTTGAGTTTTATAAAACATGCTGATTATGACGTACATATAGTAGGGTTTATAAGTTTGAAAGTAACTAGTAACCTAGCATAAAATATCCCAAGGGCAAGTAGACTAATCTCCAGAAAGGTAGCAGCAAAAAGATAACATTTTTAGTATCAAGGTAAACTACCAGTGGGCGCCAACAAACTGACATGAACCCACTGGCAAGTATGTATGTCTGAAAGAAAGAAGCACAAAACTACCTCACAAGACCAAGGAACTGATCTCTACAGTACGAGAGACCACCAGCAACAACACAGCACAACTAGCTGCCTAATCGGCTACTATCCAGAACCTGAGGCATTCAAAGAAGAAAAGAATACCTCAGCAAGCAAAAACAAATAAGCTGTACGGAAATGCTAATCTAAATGATAAGCAAGAAGGGTAAGTAAACCGTAACAAGCACCACTATCCAAGGCAAGACAAAAAAAGAAAAAGCATTATGTGCGAGGAAACAGCAACAACCCTGCCCCAAAAAAACTGCAGAGTTTACAAGGCTACCATGTGCCCAAAACGTTACAATTTACAAATGAAGAAACGTCTAACATCCTAATTAAATTGTGAGGGATGACAGTAGCAAAAACAACGCGGATCCGGGTTTGAGGCAAACTCAGTCCCCCAACCACCATTTCCAAGAAACAAAGCTCAAGGGTCTACATATGAAAGCACTAGGGACCTCCCACCCCCTTGCCCAACCTGTACCTGGAGCAAAATAAAAGAAAAGGGTGGCCACGGCTAAATTACACAACACCACCCCCATTAAGAGCTTCAAACCACCACTACTAACACAATCCACGATTCGGACTTTGGAAAAATATAGCCGACAAGGAACCTCAAAATCAAGAAATTCACTCGGGAGAGAAAATCAAGGTAAGGGAAAAGCATTGAGATGGCTCAACACGGCATGGCGTTGAGTGAGCCCCACTCACTCAACGCCTAAACAGACTGCGCGTTGAGTGACTTAACCTCACTCAACGCCAAAACAGCTACGGCATTGAGTGAGGTTCACTCACTCAACGCCTTCTACAACACTGGTTGTGGTGTTGAGTGAGCTAACCTCACTCAATGCCAAAATAGCCACGGCGTTGAGTGAGGTTCACTCACTCAACGCCAAAATACTTAGCCGCAAGGATGGGTTGTAGCGTTGAGTGAGTCCGCCTCACTCAACGCCTAAATCACCATGGCATTGAGTGAGGCCCACTCACTCAATGCCATCCGTCATAACCAGGCGGATTGGCGCGGCGTTGAGTGAGTTCGCCTCACTCAACGCCAACCAACATAACCGCGCGGATTGGCTGCGGCGTTGAGTGAGTCCGCCTCACTCCACACCAACCAACCTACCCGCACGGAATGGTTGCGGCGTTGAGTGAGTCTGCCTCACTCAACGCCTAGACAGCCATGGCGTTGAGTGAGGTCGACTCACTCAACGCCACAATACTTAGCCGCAAAAGAACAGACCAAAAGGCTATGACGTTGAGTGTGTGCACCACACTCAACGCCAAGTCCAAGCAGACCCAGCATTGAGTGTGTGCACCACACTCAACGCCAAGTCCAAGCAGACCCGGCGTTGAGTGTGTGTACCACACTCAATGCCAAGTCCAAGCAGACCCGGCGTTGAGTGTGTGCACCACACTCAACGCCAAGTCCAAGAAGACCCTACATTGAGTGTGTGCACCACACTCAACGCCAAGTCCAAGCAGACCCGGCGTTGAGTGTGTGCACCACACTCAACACCAAGTCCAAGCAGACCCGGAGTTGAGTGTGTGCACCACACTCAACGCAAAGTCCAAGCAGACTCGGCATTGAGTGTGTGCACCACACTCAACACCAAGTCCAAGCAGACTCGGCGTTGAGTGTGTGCACCACACTCAACGCCAAGTCTAAGCAGACCCGGCGTTTAGTGTGTGCACCACACTCAAAGCCAAGTCCAAGCAGACCCGGCGTTGAGTGTGTGCACCACACTCAACGCCAAGTCCAAGCAGACCCGGCGTTGAGTGTGTGCACCACACTAAACGCCGAGCCCTGAAATCTCCAATGCTTGAACCAGCAATCAACCTAACCGACTATGCACAATACTAGGGATTGGATTAGGATTAGCAGAAATCACCAAAATGAAACTTCTACCCCCAGCCCGACCACGCCCGCTGCACAGGAAATCGACCCAACCCTCAACCCTTACACGGCCCGAGAATAAGGTCTCCTCTACTAACAGTTAGAGGAGAACAAAATAAAATAAACAGAAAGGGAGGCTGCTAGGAGTACGACTGAACAGGAAACTCATATCAGGTATGCTGAATAAAAACCGAAGCCTAGAAATTAGCAATGGTTTCTATCCTAGGGCTAACAGGGAAACAAGGAGACAGATAAAAAAAGAACTACACGGCAAGGGAAAGAATACCACTTGCCTAAAATTTCCAGCGAAGCTTGGTCGGCCTCCCTTACTCTCACTCAGCACCAGCAAAAACAACACCTAAACAAGAAATCTAGAGCTTTAATGGCGGAAACGGATAAACCAAGAAATTTCGAGACCCCTAGAAACATCACGAAAATTGAATTTCTTACCGTAGGAATGAAGGTCTAGGCGAGAGCAGTCCAAATCCGCTTTCGGAATCGAATTCCGTCCACAAACGCTCCCGGAATCAGCGTCCGAAGGGGAGCAGGTTCGGCGGTTCCTCTGTTTTCCGCGAACAGGCGCTGCGGGTTCGGTTTCGGGAAGATGAACAGGAGCGGTTTACTCTTCTAAATCTAAACTATCCTATATATAGCACCCTCTTAATACTAACTTAACTATTAATTAAGTAATAATATAATAATATATATTTATATAGCTTGCAACCGCCATGACCGCAACTTAATAGCCACAGGATTAAAATCACCCAGCTTTTGACCGCGGGATTCTTTTAAACAGCTATAATATTACTTATTTACATTTATTATTAGCACGCCCAAAACGACGCGAAAATTGAACTACCTCGGAATTCGACGAAATTTGCACCGTAGCTAAATACCCATGCTACGAACGCAACGACGAAGTCGAAATTAACTTTCGACGAACAGAACTCGAGTTATACCCACCCGAAGCCAAAACACAAGCATCCCCCGAGAGGCCACACCGGGTCACCCAAAACGACCCGGCTTGCTAAAGAGATCTTGCCAATAGACTACAAAATAGTCCACTCAGTTCTAAGGAGTTAAGACCACACTCCACAGATGGCACAAGACAAGAAAATGCGTCGATGTAACGCCAAACGAGAATTAAATACTCGTTGAAAAATCAGGGGCGTTACAGTCACTCCCCCTAAAAGAAAGTTTCGTCCCGAAACTTTACGCCCAACACTTCTACTATAGAAGGAAAAGTAACACGCCAAATATTACAAGAAGAAAACATACCAATCCAATCAGGGGAACAGTTGAGGGTAAGCCTCCCTCATAGCCGACTCTAACTCCCAAGTCGCGCTTTCCAAATCCTGATTCTTCTATAGAACTTTGACCATCGGGATGAACTTCCTCCACAGCACCCGATCTTGAGTATCCAAAATGCGGACCGGGACTTCAACAAAAGAGAGATTAGGCTCCAACTGGGGCACAACATCCAAGACTTGCCCACTGCTACGCACACACTTCTGCAATTGGCTTACATGAAATACAGTATGAATACCTGGGAAGTTTGCTGGCAAATCTAACCTATATGCTGACACGCCAATCCGTTCAATAATCTTAAACGGGCCTACATACCTCGGGTCCAATTTCCGATTCTTACCGAATCTCTTAACACCAACCATCGGGGAAACCTTAAGAAACACAAGGTCCCTTACAGAAAAATCAAAGTCAGACCTACGCCGATTGGCGTTCTTCTCATATCTATCCTGAGCTATACGAAGCTTTTCTCGAATAAGCTTCACAGTGACTTCCATCTCCTCGAGCGCATCCGATCCCAACAAAGGTCTCTCACCTTCCTCAGCCCAAAATAGGGGAGTTCTGCAGCGCCTCCTATACAAAGCTTCAAACGAATCCATTTGCAAGCTCTCTTGATAACTGTTATTGTATGCAAACTCCATAAGTCGCAACCGCTCATCCCACGCTCCACCGTGGTCTAGAATATAGCATATGATCATATCCTCAACTATCTGGTTCACCCTCTCTGTCTGCTCATTAGTCTGTGGGTGGTAAGCAGTAGAATACCTCAGATCTGTACCCAAACCCTCCTGCAGTCTCTGCCAAAAGCGAGAAGTAAACTGGGAGTCTCAATCAGAAATAATGCTAACAGGCACACCGTACAATCTGATGATCTCATTCAAGTACAGCTTTGTTATCTTCTTCATCGGATAATCAATCTTATAAGTCATGAAGTGAGCACACTTCGTCAGTCTATCCACTATAACCCAAACAGAATCAAATCTCCTTGGAGATCTCGGTAAGCCCGTAATGAAGTCCATAGAAATACTTTCTCACTTCCAAGTCGTGATCTCTAACGGAGTCAACTTGCAACCAGGCCTTCCGTGATCGGCCTTCACACGCTTACAAGTGTTGAACTCAGCAATAAATCGGGCTATATCACTCTTCATCTCATACCACTAGGCAATTTGCTTCAAATCACGATATATCTTTGTAAATCCTGGATGGTAGGCAACACTGGATCCATGAGCCTCTCTGCATATCATAACCCTGATGTATCCAATAGCAGGGATGCAAAATATGCCGTGGTACTTCAAAGTACCTGCATCATCGATAGAAAAATCCAGTAACTCCCTTCTCTCAGTCCTGAGGTATAAGTGCAGAAGGTCCGGATCATCCTTCTGGTGCAACCTAGTAAGAGAAATCCAAGATGGCTCTGCTACTGCCAAACTTCTCTGCATATCACAGCATCCAACTGAGATATCCATAAGGAGGAACTCTTCCACTAAACGATCGGCAGAGAGGTTAAAGATCTTCCCCGTCTTCCGGCTCAGGGCATCGGCCACCACATTGGCCTTGCCTGGATGATACTGGATCTCCACATCATAATCGGCCACATACTCTAGCCACCGTCGCTGGCGCAGATTCAACTCCTTCTGCGTGAACACGTACTTAAGACTTCTATGATCTGTGAAGATCTTGCACTGAGCACCATAAAGTAGATGCCTCCACAGCTTTAGCGCATAAATCTCCGCTGCAAACTCAAGGTCATGCGTAGGGTAATTTCTCTCATGAGTCTTTAATTGCCTTGACCCATACGCAATCACTTTTCCAGCCTGCATCAATACGCAACCCAGACCAACATGCGAAGCATCCATGTACACATCATACTCCGGACCCTCAGTAGGTAGGGTCAAAACGGGAGCAGTGCACAATCTGTTCTTTAGCTCCAAGAAGGCTTCTTCGCACTTCTTATTCCAAACAAAGGTCGCGTTCTTCTGAGTCAACCTGGTCAAAGGTGCAGCCAGGGTAGAGAAACCCTCCATGAACCTCCTGTAGTAGCCGGCCAACCCTAGGAAGCTTCTGATCTCCTTGGGCATGACCGGCCTGCTCCAATCCATCACTGCTGCGATCTTTTCCGGGTCGACCGAGATCCCATCCTTGTTCACCACGTGGCCCAGAAACGAGACCTGAGGCAACCAAAATTCGCACTTGCTCAGCTTGGCGAATAACTTGTGATCCCTCAACTCTGATAGAACCAAGCGCAGATGCTGCTCATGCTCCTCAGCGCTGCGAGAATAGATCAACACATCATCGATGAAAACCACAACGAACTTGTCTAGAAAATCCTTGAACACCCGGTTCATCATATCCATGAAAGCTGATGGTGCGTTGGTCAAACCAAACAACATCACCAAGAACTCAAAATGTCCATTCCTCGATCTAAACGCAGTCCGTGGAATATCTGCCTCACGGATCCTGAGCTGATGATAGCCAGAACGAAGATTGATCTTGGAGAACACCGTGCTACCGTGCAACTGATTAAATAAGTCATCGATCCTCGACAGAGGGTACCTATTCTTAATAGTGACTTTGTTCAACTCCCTGTAGTCGATGCAAAGCCGCATCGACCCATCTTTCTTCTTTACAAACAAAACAGGAGCACCCCAAGGCGACGAACTCTGACTGATAAATCCTTTTGACAATAACTCATCCAACTGGACTCGCAACTCCTCTAACTCACGAGGGTCCATCTGACACGTCGCCTTAGCAATAGGACGCGTACCCGGTTCCAAATCAATCATAAACTCAACATTCCGATCGGGAGGGAGACCAGGAAGGTCATCAGGAAAAACATCAGCGAAACCACGAATAACAGGAATCTCCTCCAAGCGCGGTACACTAACAGCAGTCCCAACCACCGAGACTAAACAAGCAAAACAATCAGAATGAAACAGCTTCTGAGCACATACCGCAAAAATGATAGGAGAATCCTTATACGGATCAGCATACACGCTTCCGGGTTGACTGTTGTCCTTGATGAAGTCCAAGCGCTTCCCTTTGCACTGAATAACCGCATCATACTTAGACAGCCAGTCCATGCCCAGAATAATATCAAAGTCCTCTAGATCAATCATCTTCAAGTCTGCCTTCGCAAGAAAGTCTCCCAACAAAACAGGGCAATCTAGAATGCCCAAATCTGATAGCACAGATTCACCAGAAGGAAACTTGACGCGGAAGGTATCACGAACTTGATCTAGAATCAACCGATACTGCTCCACAAAGGCTCTGGCCACAAACGAGTGGGTAGCGCCGGAGTCGAACAGAACACGCGCTCAGTGGTTCTTCACCTTAAATTTCCCTATAGGAGTATATATGCAACTAAGGAACTACCAAAATAATAACTATAACCATTCTAGTAAATAAAGCTTTCAGGCTAGGAAAACAACTAACTTGAGATGACCTGAGTCGAAGCTTGAGCCTCCTCAGAAGAGATCATGTTCAGCTTTCCCTTTCCCTTGTCCACACGATGAGGTGGAGGTAATGCCTGAAGTGGAACTGCATGAAGACCAGGCTAGACCTGAGGACACCTTGTCATGATATGACCCTTCTGTCCACACTGATAGCAGACTTTATCCTTGGACCAGCACTGGGCAGCATCATGCCCGGGTCGCTTGCAAACAGAACAGGAAACATCCCTCCTAGGAGCACCCTAAATAGCATGAACTTGCTCCTTCTTCTGAGCTGCTGCCTTCTTGAAACACATCTCAACATGGTGGTCTGACCGGCCACAAAAGCTACACACTACCTTGCTCTTCTTTCCCGAAGCAGCACCGGGTACCTGGGGATTCATCTCCTCAGCGAACTTCCTCTTGTCCTTCCTCATTTGCTGGCCTCTGTTCTTTGCGGTCTCGATTGCCTCCACTTTCAGAGCAGCCTCCACTACCCCTGCATAAGTCTCTGATCCATAAGCACTGGTAAACTGCTGAACATCGCTCCTCAAGCCACCAAGGAACTGCTTGACTCGATCAGCCTCAACACTCACAAACCCAGGAGCAAACCGGCTCAACTTGCTAAACTCTATCTCATACTCACCGACCGTGAGTTGCCTTTGCTTCAGGTGGAGGAAGTCGTTCATAAGACGGTCACGCTCAACCGAAGGCAAGAACTTCCTCAGCAGCATTTCCTTGAATAATCCCCAAGAGCAACCAGCTACCAAGCTCTCCTTTTCTCTAAGCCACCAACTCTTAGCCAAACCCTTAAACTGATAGGTGGCTATCATCACTCTCTGATCATCTGCGATACCGGAGTACGAGAACATCTCCTCCATGGAGATCAGTTAATCATCTATGACCATGAAATCTGCCTTCCCATCATATGTGGGAGGGCTAAGTCTCTGAAACTGCGAGATAAATGTCATCTCTGCTGGCACCACCACTGGAGGTCTTAGGGGTGCAGGAGGAGGAGGAACAGCTAACCCCCCTGCAGGGCCTTGCACTCCCTGAGTCTGTCCTGCCACCAGAGACTGGATCTGGGCCTGCATCTCCACCATCTGCCTGCTCAAGGAAACGCTACTCTGTTGCAGGCTCTCGATCACCGCATCATTCTGCGCTCTAGATGACTCACCCTCATAAAGGGGAGTCGATCTAGTCGAAGGACGTCTCTCTATCCTAAAATCTTAACAACATTAGTCAGATCCTAGTAAAACAGCTATAACTAACTACAAGTATAGACAATACATACATAAATATGAACTTAAAGCTGCTAAACTTGCTCTGGGAGTTTATTTTTACAAGAATTGATGTTATGCCTAACCTAGGATGGTGAACCACCACCATACTAACTCTTGTGCCTAGATCGGGAATACATGACTTTATATTATTTTTGACTCGAAAACTTATGTGTGTACATATGTCATCCTGTAGGTCTTTAGCTTGGCACGCTGTGCTTATGCAATATTATGCTATGCATGTTTGTGCTATGCATTCTAAAAAGGCCCTAATGCATGTTATGAGCGGCGTACACATGAAAATTTTATGCATCCCATACTACATAACATTCTCATGCAACGAAAAGAAAACGAGCTAGTCGCAGCCATGTGGTGAGGTTATGCATCTCATACTACATAACCCTCACATGTTGCCCCTATGGTTGATCTATATACAAACACATATTATGCATCACATACTACATAATATGTCTCGTATACTTCATGTTATGCTATGAGTGTAGTGTTCGTGCTTTTGCCAAGACGTGCTGATGACATATCGGTGTGTGAATGACATGATGCTAAACTTCTAATGCAATCAAAAGGAAAGATGCCCGACTAACTTGTCAAGCAACCTCCCTCTGATACCAACTGTCACAACCCGCATTTTCTCCGAATTAAGAATTATCAGAGTATGGGAAAACACGCGTCGTGATGCCACGTCGAGCAGGGGATAACCGCTGACGCTCAGGCAAAACTATCTACTTTACTTTATGAAAATTCATAAGTTAAATGATTAGAAATAAACAGTTATATTTTTTTAAGGCCGTATCTCTCGGCTCAGTGGATCAACTAGCCCACAGTTTAAAAACTATACTTATACGCAGCGAAAAATACTTTATTTAAGTTTGACATCCTAAAAGAGTGCATAAGTGTCCCCAGAGGATAACTTATACTATGCAGGACCCTACATTTAATTTATACTATATATAGGAAAACGATCTTTTTACTTTATTTGGAAAATAGTGTTTGAGTTTTATAAAACATGCTGATTATGACGTACATATAGTAGGGTTTATAGGTTTGAAAGTAACTAGCAACCTAGCATAAAATATCCCAAGGGCAAGTAGACTAATCTCCAGAAAGGTAGCAGCAAAAAGATAACATATTTAGTATCAAGGTAAAACTATCAGTGGGCGCCAACAAACTGACACGAACACACTGGCAAGTATGTATGTATGTAAGAAAGAAGCACAAAACTACCTCACAAGACCAATGAACTGATCTCTACAGTACGAGAGACCACCAGCAATAGCACAGCACAACTAGCCGCCTAATCGGCTACTATCCAGAACCTGAGGCATTCAAAGAAGAAAAGAATACCTCAGCAAGCAAAAACAAATAAGCTGTACGGAAATGCTAATCTAAATAATAAGCAAGAAGGGTAAGTAAACCGTAACAAGCACCACTGTCCAAGGCAAGACAAAAAAAGAAAAAGTACTGTGTGCGAGGAAACAGCAACAACCCTGCCCCTAAAAAAACTGCAGAATTTACAAGGCTACCGTGTGCCCAAAACGTTGCAATTTACAAATGAAGAAACGTCTAACATCCTAAATTTTGAGGGATGGCAGTAGCAAAAACAACGCGGATCCGGGTTGGAGGCAAACTCAGTCCCCCAACCACCATTTCCAAGAAACAAAGCTCAAGGGTCTACATGTGAAAGCACTAGGGACCTCCCACCCCCTGCCCAGCCCGTACCTGGAGTAAGATAAAAGAAAAGGGTGGCCACGGCTATATTACACAACACCACCCCCATTAAGAGCTTCAAACCACCACTATTAACCACAACCCACGATTCGGCCTTTGGAAAAATATAGCCGACAAGGAACCTCAAAATCAAGGAATTCAATCGGGAGAGAAAATCAAGGTAAGGGAAAAGCGTTGAGATGGCTCAACACGGCATGACGTTGAGTGAGCCTCGCTCACTCAACGCCTAAACAGACTGCGCGTTGAGTGAGTTAACCTCACTCAACTCCAAAATAGCTACGGCGTTGAGTGAGGTTCACTCACTCAACGCCTTCTGCAACATTGGTTGTGGTGTTGAGTGAGCTAACCTCACTCAACGCCAAAATAGCCACGGCGTTGAGTGAGGTTCACTCACTCAACGCCAAAATACTTAGTCGCAAGGATGGGTTGCGGCGTTGAGTGAGTCCGCCTCACTCAACGCCTAAACCGCCATGGTGTTGAGTGAGGCCCACTCACTCAACGCCATCCATCATAACCGCGTGGATTTGCAGCGGCGTTGACTGAGTCCGCCTCACTCAACGCCAACCAACATAACCGCGCAGATTGACTGCGGCGTTGACTGAGTCTGCCTCACTCAACACCAACCAACCTACCCGCATGGAATGGCTGCGGCATTGAGTGAGTCCGCCTCACTCAACGTCTAGATAGTCATGGCGTTGAGTGAGGTCAACTCACTCAACGCCACAATACTTAGCCGCAAAAGAACAGACCAAAAGGCTATGGCGTTGAGTGTGTACACCACACTCAACGCCAAGTCCAAGCAGACCTGGCGTTGAGTGTGTGCACCACACTCAACACCAAGTCCAAGCAGACCCGGAGTTGAGTGTGTGCACCACACTCAACGCCAAGTCCAAGTAGACCTGGAATTGAGTGTGTGTACCACACTCAACACCAAGTCCAAGCAGACCCGGCGTTGAGTGTGTGCATCACACTCAATGCCAAGTCCAAGCAGACCCGGCGTTTAGTGTGTGCACCACACTCAACGCCAAGTCCAAGCAGACCTGGCGTTGAGTGTCTGCACCACACTCAACGCCAAGTCCAAGCAGACCCGGTGTTGAGTGTGTGCACCACACTAAACGCCAAGCCCTGAAATCTCCAATGCTTGAACCAGCAATCAACCTAACCGACTATGCACAATACTAGGGATAGGATTAGGATTAGCAGAAATCACCAAAATGAAACTTCTACCCCCAGCCCGACCACACCCGCTGCACAGGAAATCGACCCAACCCTCAACCCTTACTCAGCCCGAGAACAAGGTCTCCTCTACTAACAGTTGGAGGAGAACAAAATAAAATAAACAGAAAGGGCGGCTGCTAGGAGTACGACTGAACAGGAAACTCATATCAGGTATGTTGAACATAAACCGAAGCCGAGAAATGAGCAATGGTTTCTATCCTAGGGCTAACAGGGCAACAAGGAGACAGACAAAAAAAGAACTACACGGCAAGGCCAAGAATACCACTTGCCTCAAATTTCCAGCGAAGCTTGGTCGGCCTCCCTTACTCTCACTCGGCACCAGCAACAACAACACCTAAACCAGAAATCTAGAGCTTTAATGGAGGAAACGGATAAACCAAGAAATTTCGAGACCCCTAGAAACACTATGAAAATTGAATTTCTTACCGTAGTAATGAAGGTCTAGGCGAGAGCAGTCCAAATCTGCTTTCGGAATCGAATTCCGTCCACAAACGCTCCCGGAATCGGCGTCCGAAGGGGAGCAGGTTCGACGGTTCCTCTGTTTTCCGCGAACAGGCACTGCGGGTTCAGTTTTAGGAAGATGAACAGGAGCGGTTTACTCTTCTAAATCTAAACTATCATATATATAGCACCCTCTTAATACTAACTTAACTATTAATTAAGTAATAATATAATAATATATATTTATATAGCTTGCAACCGCCATGACCGCAACCTAATAGCCACAGGATTAAAATCACCCAGCTTTTGACCGCCGGATTCTTTTAAACAGCTATAATATTACTTATTTACATTTATTATTAGCACACCCAAAACGACGCAAAAACCGAACTACCTCGGAATTCGACGAAATTTGCACTGTAGCTAAATACTCATGCTATGAACGCAACGACGAAGTCGAAATTAACTTTCGACGAACAGAACTCGAGTTATACCCACCCGAAGTCAAAACACAAGCATCCCCCGAGAGGCCACACCGAGTCACCCAAAATGACCCAGCTTGCTAGGGAGATCTTGCCAATAGACTACAAAATAGGCCACTCAGTTCTAAGGAGTTAAGACCACACTCCACAGATGGCACAAGCCAAGAAAATGCGTCGACGTAACGCCAAACGAGAATTAAATACTCGCAGAAAAATCGGGGGCGTTACAACTGGTCGTGCTCGACTTATTGTAAAAAATGACCCAAGAAACACACGAGTGTACGGACGACCATAGGTCGTGAGATGCAAAACTTTTTCCCCCCAAACCTCAACTTTCCCCACTTTATAGGTTCTTTCTCGTATGAGTAGTAGCATTTTTCTTCACGCAAGACCATTGGTCGTATACCAACTCGTGGGTTGGCTATTTTCATGCTCCATCTATAAATAGTTCGCTTCGTCTTCTAAGAAAAGGCTTGTGATTTCTTTCACCTAGTCCACCATTTTCCCCTTTTTTGATCACCAAAAGCTAGGATTCATCCCCTATTCTCTCCCCACCATCTGAAAGTTAGAAGGATGATCCTTTCTTGGCGATGCTTCCCACTCGGGGCAGGACGTATTCATCGACCGAATTTACCAATCGTATATAACATTCCCTTGCCTTCCTGGGATCGCTTCAAACCCTGAACTATTTTCCTCCCAGAGGGAATGTGTGCACCTGATGATAAATGGGCATAATAGCTTGGAAGTCATCTAGGAGGGGCCTCTTGAAGATTCCATTATAGTTGTTTGGTGCATCAATCTCTAGAAAAGATTCCCACCATGCTACTTCGTATAGGACCACATTGAGATCTACTTCCCCCTCTACCTCTTTTATTTCCCATGCAAAACTGTAGAGTGGTCCATCATAGGATTTTATGGGCTTACCTGTCTTCATAACATCAAAGGCTTGATTAAACAGAATGTTAACTGAGCTGTTAGTATCAATAAGGATCCTGGCCACAGTGAATTCACCTAGGAATACCTTGATTACCACTACATTGTGGTGTAGATTGATGGTTCGAGGGAGGTCTTCTTATTTGAAAGTAATCCCCCCCCCCCAAAGAGGAGAGAAAGTGAAGTTAAGGAGACTTCCCTCTCTCGTAGGCGCTTCAGACTCACTTTTCTTGAAGACTCGGTACCCGCCTCTCCAAGGATATAGTTAATATATCCTAGCAGGCAGACGCCCTTGACTTACAAGCAGTCATCTTCTTCTACACCCTAGCCAACATGACCGTCATGGTTGATGTTACGACACCTTTGTGTTCTTGGGCCCACATCCATTTCTTTTCATGCCCTTCAAAGTAAGGGCTCCCCCAATACTGCAAACAATTAGGTACTTCAATTTTTTTGTCTTTCAATAGTTTTTCAACTAAGTTGCGGAGAACCTGACAATTCTCTGTGTCGTGACCAACATCATGCTGGAAATTACAGTAAAGATTTTGCTTTCTATTTCCAGACCCTATCTTCAGAGGCCTGGGAGGCATGAAATCTGGCTGCCTCTACAGGATCTCGACAACCTCATCCATTGGTATGTCGATGTCGATGCACTACTCTTGCACATTCTCTCATTGGCCGAGGGAGGCTATTAAAATAAAAGGAGGGTTGTTATTGTTGTCTTGCCATTGCTACTGAGGTTGTGCGAGCCTTATCTGCTGAAAGTGCCGAGGACGACGGGTGGCTCGTTAGTGAAAGTTCTTCCCTTGCTGACTAGTGGGTCGAAAATCTTGGTGAGGATTATCTTTCACTAAGATGTTTTAGGGAGCAGCCATGGATTTTTTGGGATGCTTGGCTCCAAGGTTGAAGATGTAACGTCCCGATTCGCGCTAGGCCCCTGGTGCGCGCTTTTGAGTCAGGAGAGCTGATTTGGGCTCAGAGAGTGCATGCGATCAGGCGCGCACGCGTAGGGAAAAATGTTGTTGGGACTGTGTAGGATACGGGTAGAGACACGGGCGTGTCCCTACCTGTGTGTCGTGGCTTTGAGTGTCATGGCTTTGAGTGATAAGAAAATGGCGTTGAGTGGCTTGTCCTGAGAAGGACACGGGTAGAGACACGGGCGTGTCCCTACCCGTGTGACGTGGCGTTGAGTGGCAGGGCGTTGAGTGTCCGTTTTGGGTATGACACGGGTAGATACACGAGCGTGTCCCTACCCGTGTGCCATGGCGTTGAGTGGCATGGAGTTTAGTGGCATGGCGTTGAGAGCTAAGCAGTCATTGCCCCGAGAAGGATGCGGGTAGAGACATGGGGAGTGTCCTTACCCGTGTGCGTCAAGTCAAGCTCGACGAAATATGACCAGAGCAGGACACGAGTGTAGACACGGGCAGAACCACGGCCGTGTCACCTTGACACGGGTACAGACACGGGCGTGTCAGTACCCGTGTATGTTCACGAAGCGGCAGTCGAACCGTTGACGCTGTTTCGCCCGAGCAGGACACGGGTAAGGATACGGGAGTATCCCTACCCGTGTCACCTCTGAATAAAAAGGGAAAAATGAAACCCTAGTCGTTTTCATTCTCTTCCAAGCGATATCTTCTAGATAAACTTCTAGAGGAGGGAAGAACTGCTGGAGACAACTAAACTCCGAGAGGAATCGCCACCGCCGCCAAGGAAAAGTGATGCCGACGAGAAGAATGGCAAGATCCATGGCCGAAAATGGTGGAACCGCTGGAAATGAGGTGAGCTCCCCCCCTCTCCCTTGGTGCTAGATCCATAGTTATTCTTAGGCGAGACATCGACTCAAATGAGTCTTGATGTGTGAGGTGAAGGTTTCTAGGAGGGCCATGCTAGAACTTGTGTTCTAATGATTAGTCATCTTCAACCTCCCCTTCCTTCAAAGTGATGATGAAGCTGGTTTCGTGAAGAGGAATGACCTTAAGAGGGTGAATAAGGGTGGAGGATCTTCTGGCGGTGATATGGAAGAATCGGCTTGAGGAGGAAGATGAACCGATGCCGTTCATTTCGCCTCAAGATGCGTGCAGAAATCTGTGTTCTACACGCAGCGACCTTTTTGGCTATCTTCAGGCAAGATATGGTCAGATCTGGGCTTCCGACTAAACACGAAAGTCATAGCCCTTGAGATTACCTTTCCAACAAGTGGTTACACGCCTTCAGGTGAAGTCTGTAGCCACGGGAATGTCTGATCGAAGTAGAGGGCTGGCAGACCAAGCGTGCAGAAATTGTATCCTGTACGCAACAGGCTTTGGAGCCAATTTCATGTATGATACAGTCTGATATGGGTTGAAGACTGAACATGAAAGTTATAGCCCATGGAAAGACCTTTCCATCGAGGGGTTACACGCACTTACCGGATTCCTGTAGCCACGGGAATCTCTGGTAGAAGTTGCTGTTCAGCAGGTGTTCTACACCTGAAATTCCTGGGTAAGTGTAAAGTTGGGTTTAGACTCGGAAGAGGTTTTGTAACAATTCGACGTTAAGTTGTAGGCGAATCATAATATGCCTAATTGTGATAATTCAACGCATGATGAAATTACTGGATAGACCCCGCGTAAACAAATTGTGAAATGGTATGTGGTTGAACGAAACGATTTGGTGGGGGTTAATGAACGAAGGGTAATTAGTCGTTTAGTAATAAGTTTTACTAGAGATTGGGTAATTGTTCGGTGATGGTTGTATGAACATGTGAGGTATTAAATAGATGGTTAACTCATGTGTACACAAATGGTTGATCTTGGTGATGTTAAAGTTATGTGACCATAACATTGACGAAATCATGGTCTTGAGGCTTGTCATATAAGGGAGTCTAAAATGGTCCATTGTAAGTGGTGGTTCGCCACCTGTATTTGTGGTAAACCCCTGAGGTGCCTTGGGCACCGGATTGTAAAAAGGGTGAGTGCGGATATCTGATCGCACTAGTTGGTAACGTTGGGAAGAATTATAAATGGACGGTTGGGCTTGGTCCTCGGTGTTCACGTCCCAAGGCTCCTTCCGTGCCAAGTGGTCAGTTGGGCTTAGTCCCCGTGCTCATTTCTGAGGCTCCTTCCGTACCTCAAAGTAGGTGTATTGCATGCGGTGTGAGTCGACACGCGGTGTCGTAATCCCGGGTTAAGGATAGTGTGGCAGGTCTACGGGCTCGCCAATTGTCACACCGATGGGAGTTGACAGTTAGATCTTGGGCGGTTGGGCTTGGTCCTCGGTGTTCACGTCCCGAGTCTCCTTCCGTGTCAAGTGAACGGTTGGGTTTGGTCCTCGTGCTCATTCCCGAGGCTCCTTCCGTATCACACCTTAGGCCAGTTCGGGGCTAGGATCTCGGTGCACATCTACCCAAGACACCCGCTGAGCCGTAGTACGCATATGAGCTCCGATGTTGTGTTCTTAGCGTTGAGGCGTACAAAGGCCTAAGCCAGGTAGTGTGGAGACCAGCCTAGTAGTGGAGATGCCCGCTTTACTGTCACCGTCTGGCCACGATGGGTAACGCCTGAGAGGTTAGCTACCTGCTCGAAAAGTGAAAACTGCAAGTCTGTGTCGACATAGCGATTGCATGTGCGTGATCATGGGCGAGTCATTGCATTACATACATGTCATTACACTTCATTGCATACACAAAGATCCTCATCGTATAAGTTTGTATGGGCACTTCTATACAATGAGTTACTTACTGCTGAACGATCCTCAACTTATATGTTTGTATGTACATTTATATAAGTTGAGTTACTTTCTGTTATAATATTATACTCTCATGCTGTTGTAGATGATAGAATTGCTAGAGTAAGTTGTTGCTCACTTATTACACTACTTTATATACATAGTGATATACCACCTGCTTGTACCTATGATTTATATATATTGTACCCTGTTCCTATCTCCGCCCGGTGCCGAGGGGTCGCCGGGGGAGCGGATGTGAAGCTACTTAGTCTTTATGACTAACGGTTGTTACGTCTTCCGGACAGCCAGGCCAGGACGACAGGGCCTGAGGGGACGGTACCGTTGCTACCGTCAGTTACTGATGTGAGTGTGAGAGTCTTTTGTTGTACCTTTTTGGGGAAACTATTTACGTACTCTCATATTAGAAGCTTGTTGTAGCTTCTCTACTGTGGTTATATTATGGACTATATGTTTGATGTGGATTTGACTTCTATGTTGTATTTTGGTTGGGTTGGCAATATATGATATTGGTTATAGCCGGCAGGATTGGCGTATTGTGGTACAGGCTATCACGAGTGTTAGAGCTACCGCAAAGCGGCTGTTCTGGGCATAAGACCCCTCTCGTGCCGTGTTCTGTGTTCCGGGAGAGGGGGTCTTACAGAAGAGGTTTGCCACGAACTCCTCATTATTGAGTTCTCCTTCGATGAAGAGATTTGCCCGCTCTATAAGTTCGTTGTAGGTTTTGGGACTTCTCTCATTACTGTAGAATTTGAAGAGCCCTATACTTAGACTGTTGGTGAATGTAACTTGATAAACCCAAGGATCTGTATTAGGGACCTCCATGATTAACACCTGGAAGCGATCCATGTACTGCCCCAAGGTCTCCCTCAAACACTGCTAGATCAGGAATATGACATCCACATCGACTTTCCTTCGCTTGGAGATAGTGAACTTTTTTTAGAAAATCTTTTTTTAGTTTTCTAAAAGAATATATCAAGTCGGGTGAGAGATTGTAGAACCATTCCCTCACATTTCCATCGAATGTGGTTGTCAGGAGCTTATAGCAGATTCCCTCTGAGAAGGGTTCCAGGGATACCACCACGTGAAGGCATGCAAGTGATATGAGAGATATTCCTTCCCCGAGAAGTGGCGGAGTCGTGGCTCTCTGACCCTATGAGGGACGGTCTCTTTGTGTTGATTATAGTGAAGAGAGCGCCACTAGCAGCGGTGAACACCAGATTTACCTGCAATGACGAATACCACTCTCTGCGGGCAATGTTATTACATAAAGATCTATTGCAAGCTAATATAAGAGTGTGTGCTGGAAATAGAAGACAACCGAGAGACATAAATCGTAACCGCTCCTACAACAGTATAGATTCTGTCCCAAGGTACACGAAGCGTCAAGTAGTGAGAGGAGAGAGAAGAGCCACACAGACGCAATAGGCAACAATCATACATGTTATTACTAACCAAAGAGGAGAGAGATCCGTGCGGGATCTGAAGGGTACTTGCCGCAACTACTGTATAGAGATGCTGAAGAAATGCCCGAGATATTGCGTGGATCCTTGGAGTGTAGCCATGCGCGTCCTCGCCGGGGGAACGTGTCGGCTCGTGGATTGTGCCCACGGATCCTGCTGAGTGTTCTCCTCAAACCTTTATGCCCGACACGGAAAGATACTGGCTATGGTCACAGGATCTGAGTAAACACAAATAGGAGTAGTCATGGAAAAAGTTTTAGCTAGAGTACTTAATCGAGAAATAATAGCATTTACCGAGTACACAAAAATATTTAGACATTTATCTTCCTCAACATTCGGCAAAATATGAGGATATAATATAGCATGTATGACTTACAAAGAAGATATCAGTTACAAAATTCCTATATAACACTAGAAATTGATATCATTGGATGACAAGACATCAAAATAAAAACACAGCCTTATATGATTGATCTGAGTTTAATATCCTGACTAATACCTACAAAACCATGACAAATAAAATCTATTATCAATGCTCATATAGCAGATACCTTATTTCAACTAGTAATTTTTTGGACAATTTATCGGCTGGCCTTAGTATCAGAATTAGGGAGATGACGATCATTCTGATCATTTATACTTACTATGCTATAAACACATTCGGTGTCACTAATAGTTTCATTTATGTGAATTAGATCCTCACTTTTACATGCTATTAATGCGGTTGTTTATTGTGAATATTATATTTTCGATTGCATTATTTGGTTAAATGATCGCTTGAGCCGCAGGTAAAACATTCTAATGTTTTATGCTAATGTCCTATTTAATCGTATTTGCAGATATATTTTTCTCGATTAAGATATAATTTTCTAGCATTGATTCTTAAAAGAAAATATTATTCATAGGTTCATGCCAGCTATCATATTCAAGTTTGTATATGATTTTATCTTCTTTAATCACCAAATAGATTAATTACTCAAAAAAATTATCAATAACACATGGACCAAGCAAAGTGTGTGGCTCAATGGAAACGACGGCTCACGATTGAGAGATTTGAGACTAGCAACTCAAGGGAATGGAAGCTTGCACGATGACAACTTGTGAGCTTGAGTTTGACTGTTTGTCATGGATGTGGAAAGAAGGTGTAACACCCCAAATTTAATTAAAATGAAGGAGTTGTGCGGGTAGCTTAGGCTGTGTTTGGGAACTCGGCAAGAGGCCATTCCGGTGGGGCCGAGCTAGAGGAGAGAGAAATCTGTCGTTGTAAATTGTCAACCGGTGCTCGCGGTGCCTCCGGCTGAGAACCGGCCCGGTGGCACTCCGGGGAGGAGCAAGAAACGTGCGCAGCAGGTGTCCCAAACGGCCGATCGCAACGGTGGCTGGTGCTCGCACGACCAGCGGGAAAATGGTCGGTTCGCTCATGTTCCAGCCGGCCGTCGTAGGAGGGAGGTGCGCTGGTTTCCCAAATGCAGTGCCGCCGGCTCGGCCCCGTCGGCTCGGCCCCGCCGGCCATCGTGAAAGGGTCCTTGCCATTTTTCCCAAACGGAGCCCTCCGGCTCGTCCCTGCCGGCCATCGTGAAAGGGTGAACGCCGTTTCTTCCCAAACGCCTGGCCTCCGGCTCGTCTCCGTCGGAACGATGCTCTGCCGGGATGTCAAACAGAGCCTTAGGATCTGTTTGGGGCAGCGGCTGCGGATCAGAAAGTTGCTTTCTGATCCGCAACCGCTATTTTTTGGTGTTTGAATGAGGGGCGGATCAAAAATCACTTTTCCAAAAGCACGGTTTAGCAAATTTTTAGGGCGCTCCTTCTCATTCACGTCCGGCTCTTTCAAAATCGCGCTGGCCCGTGCTTCCTTCTTCCCGATCCCGCGGCCACTGCCTTCTCCCCGATCCCGCTGCCTTCTCCCCGATCCCGCAACAATCCAGAACGGCGACATCGCCGGCTGCGACAGCCCGTCTTCCCGATCCCGCGTCGGCCGTCTTCCCGATCCGGCGTCGCTTCGCTATCCCCGAGCCCGTGCAGCTCTTCTTCTCCTTCTATCGAACGGCGACTTCAAGCCCTAGCCGAGCTCCTCTCCGGATCCAAACGACGACTCCGGCCCTCTTCCCCGTCGTCGCTGCCCCCAACAAGACCCGAAGCCCTAGCCGAGCTCCTCACCTGCTTCTTTACCGCAGGGTGTATTTCTTCTTTGGAGAGGTAATCAAACATCTGCATCTTTAAATGACATTACGGTTCTGTTTATATTCAAAAGAGCCCCTTTTATTATAGTAGTGTCTTGAAATAATGCAAGTGTCATTACTTAGACGTTTCCTTTATTGCTGCTTATGCGGTAGGAAGTAATTGATGAAAAACTCTGGGCAATACTTGGTGAAAAAACAGCAGATGATAATATAAAGCCTTTGAAAAAGAAAAAGGAAAAGCTTGTAAAGGTTGAGGTTGGCATCTTATGCGCTTGTTGGTTTCCATGTAATGATTATTATTTTAATATTGAACATTTCCTTGTTTTCAGGAACAACCTACTAGTGCTGATACTCCTATCACACCTCCTGAAGAGGAGCTAAATCCTTTCTCCATATTTCCTCAATCAAAAGAGAACTCAAAGGTGCACCAACATGATTAATTTTTTACTCACTCCTTGTGTTCGTTCTGCCTATTAGTAGGAACAACCTACTAATGATTATTATTTGTATATTGAATGTGACTTGTATGTGCTGAATGAGTGTGTGTTGAATGAGTGTGTGTGTGTGTGTTTATATGGATGGGTGTATGTGTGTATATATTTTAGTTTTTTAAAAAACAGCTTCAAAAAGTTGTTTCTTCAAACAAATAAAAATAGAAAATCGCTTTTCAAAGCGCACTTCTGCACAGAACACCCAAACACTCTGCAGTTTTTCAAAACTGCTCCCCAAAGATCTATTTTAAAACAGATCTATCCGGATAGCAGCTTTTCAATCCGCCAGAGCTGTCCAAACAAAACACCATCCTCTATTTGTTTGCGTGTTTCGCTGCTCCGTTTTGGGCAAATGCCGCCGGAAGGAGGGTAAACAAATAAACCTCCGGCGGCGTTTGCTCCGTTTCCACCCGCCCGCCTTGAGAAAAGCCCCAAAAAACTTCGTTTGAAACAGCCACCTCCTCCCCTCCGATTCGAACACTCCATTTCCATCCGCCGGATCGATCCGCCACCGCCGAACCAAATGAAGCCCTAGTGTGGTGTGTGATTAGAGGCTTGATTTGAGGATGGTGTTTTGTTTAGTATAAAACCCAAACCCGCCCAAATAAGCCGTACTGACTGCCCTTCATTCTCGCGTACAGCCGATTCTCCTTCCCCTCTCTCGTCTGCGTGTGCTAGGGCAAAGACCGTCCCCTCCTTCTCGTTCGCACCACCTGCCGCCGTCGGAGAGGAGCGTGGCCGTTGGTCTCCTGTTGTTTCCGCCGCCCATTACGTAGATCCAGCCACCTCCAGTAAGCCGAAGAAGAGGAGCCTCGTTCTCCTCCCCGATCTCCCCTCCACCCCAGGAAGGCCGACGATCGACTCCCTCCTCCTTCCTCCCACTTGGTGGTTGTGGACTTGTTGCTGTAGAAGAAGAGTTAGATCCCTCCACCAGAAACCCCTCTTTTTGCCTGATCTTCTTTTTGTTGGAGAGATTAGGTTGATTGTTGTCAAGTGAAGGCTTGGCCGAGAGAAGTTGATCCCTTCCGGTCTTCCCGAGAAAAAAAACTGAGAAATACAGATTAGTGTTTCTTTCTGTAATTGCTCATTGCACTAGATTCAAATGGTAAGATTTCGTTTGACCTACCCGGCGTTAGATCTGATGCATTCTCCCCCTTCCACCATTTTTTTCTAGAGTTCTGATGACGTAATAATTTGAGTGGCTTTGCTGTTTCAGGAGAAGGTTACCATGAAGCGGCGCGCACTTCTGCTCACGGATCTTATCGCAGTTTCTATCCGAGAAGTTCAATCGTTGTTCATGCGTTCGGAGAGCAGTCCCTTCACGGACGATGAAGTTTTTCTTATTACCCAATGCAATCGCCTCCGTACGTTTCATCTCTGCTCGCAATCTCTTC
Source organism: Platanthera zijinensis (assembly GCA_039513925.1). NCBI lineage: Eukaryota > Viridiplantae > Streptophyta > Magnoliopsida > Asparagales > Orchidaceae > Platanthera > Platanthera zijinensis. The sequence goes on along the minus strand of CM077085.1, from coordinate 178,092,613 downwards.
CAAACCTTTTTTTTTATTTTTTTCATGGAGAATTTCATTAATATTAATATTATTTGTTTGGACTGATTTGCTTTGTTCTTGTCTATCTTGTGGAAACATTTGTTCAAAGAATTTAACATCTCTTGAAACATAAATTTTTCAGTTTTCAAATCATAAACTCTCTCTCTCTCTCTCTCTCTCTCTCTCTCTATATATATATATATATATATATATGTATGTATGTATGTATGTACATGAGTGACCGGCACGGGCCTTCGGCCCTACGTGAGCACAACGACGTGAGGAAAACATTTGTTGTGGGGGTGACATGTCGTGGGGCGATATTTTTAGTGGAGAGGACATTTTTCATGGGGGCAACATTTGTTGTGGGCCGACATTTGTCACGGGGGCGACAATTACCATTGAGGGCGACATTTTTCGTGGGACCGCCATTTGTCGTGGGGGGGGGGTGACATTGGTCATTGGGGCGACATTGGTCGCGGAGGGGGACATAGAGTTATAAATGGAAAAAACAATTAAATTTAGGAGGCAAAATCGATCACAGGATGACAAACATGGAAACCAAATCCGGAGAGAACACTAAGTTAAGAGAAAATGTAAATCAATTGGATCTGCCATCGTACCCGGCCAAGCGAACACTCCTCAATCCGCCAGTTTTGCTAGTCCTGGCCTCTAATTGTTGCTGCAAAAAAACATCAAAAAAGAAAAATAATAAAAAAACTTCACTTGGTGTCGAGTTCTTGTATTTCACATTCATATCATCGTTGTTATTCAAGAATTGATGCAGAAAATATTAGAAGAATTCTTTCATCAGAAGTCGTTGTCCATCTTTAGTTTTTGGAAAAAAAGGGAAAAAAGTAGAGCATATGGGTTTCTCTGAAATAGGGAGAAGTTGTTTCCTCGTCTCGATTGTTGAAAGGTGACATGATTCAAGATTCCTCCCCACCTCATTTGCATCTATTTGCGCCACCATCAAGCACCTCTCCTCTTAGAAACCCTTTGTGACCCCACCGCAGTTGCTGTCTATAGCAGGAAAGTTCCTTAGTTCTACAATCAAGATATCATCACCCTGATTTTTGCCGACAATCTTAATTTTCTACAATGGCGGGTGATTTATACTCGGTTATTGAGGCTTGCAAGCAAAATATGTTACGCAACTTGGATACCTTCGAACAACGCATGAAAAATCTTTTTCAACTCCTCAATGATAACATGCGACGCCAATTTCCCGAACTTCAACACTCTCCCTTAATCGTGGTCGCGGGCTGCAATAAAATACACAAGGAGGCGATTGGTCAATGTTTGCAAAAGCTTCATAAAATAAATCGTACTTTTGATAATGAAGAGGTACAAGATCCCCTTCCATGATTCTCGAAGAACACTTTCCAACAATCATCAATTTGTCGCCAATAACAATAAAAGATGTTCAAGATATAGTTCTTGAACATGTCAACGTAACCCTTGAGCCACCAATGCAAGCGAAATATGTTTTTGTGTCATCATCTATCACCTCCGCAATTAAGAACGATTATGAGGACGTTTTGGAAGAGCATTATGTTGTGAAACCTTTGCCAAGAATAGCTCCGACTAAATTGACCATCCATAACAGCACCTCCAATATCGAACCTTAAACAAGCACAAATTGGGATCAGTGACACAATTATTATGGTTGCTACTACGGGTTCATTGTTGCCATCCACCACTCTCACGATGAAGAACAACATCGAAATTGTCCCGGAAGAGCTCAATGCCAATTTTGATAAATTTTCCATCGTTCTTGACATTCTGCATCACTCTTTCCTCGACCAAGATACCATGATGCTCCAAAAACATTTTGCGGCGAACAATTCTTTGCCACCGTTGCCAATGCAGCCAAATGAGCAAGAACTACTCAATGTAGGTGTGGCCACGCCAATACCAACCTCTTCGGTTATTCTTGCGATCTAGGAGGACATTCTTGCTCTCATTGTTCCGTCCAGGCACAACAACAACAATCCTCTTCTTCAACATGGCAACGACTAAATTTGAAGAACACAATATATAGTTTTTTAGATAACTAAACGGCGAGGACGTCGTTTTAAAATGCGAAGGCAATGTAGCGAGTCTAATAGATGACATGTATAGGATATTAGGATTATGCCAAGTGTCTTTTTTTGTTGTATTTCTTAAAGCTTGCACTCTAAATATACTCATAGGGCTGTAATAAAAAGCAGAAAAAAGTTTAATAAAGTTTTACATTGGTCTCTCTCCCTTTGTCTCTCTTTCTTCTCTCTTAGCCCGTCCGTTTCTCTCTCTTTAGGCTTTTCTTTTTCTATTTCCTCTCTCTCCACTTTACATGTTCATCTTCTTCTACCTCAGGCCCTTTCCATGGCCAATTCTTCCACATTAATTAGTTAGCCGTAGCAGGATTGCTACAGGTTATCCTACAAAAATCCCTAGTTTTCCTCTCTGGGCAAATTTATCCTTTTGCTTTTCATTTTTATGAGCATAACGAGGACATCCAAAACTTCAAAAATGATCATAGCGAAGGAGGGATTTTCAAATAGAATCTCATACGATGTTTGTTCTTGAAAAAGTTGCATTATATTAATTAGTGAAACTGCAGTTAAGATGCATTCCCTCCAAACTCTGGGGTAGTTTAGCTTGAAATCACAAAACCCTTGCTACTTCCAAAGATTTGCACTCCTACGCATCACAACACCCATGTATATCCAGGCCTTGCTCAATATAGTGATTTAATAAATCTGAATGACTAGATTATTAAATTATCAGTTCCAAATGGTTTAGTTCTGTCATTGAATTGTGTTTTAACCCAATTAAAAATAATAAAATTATTTTCTTGACTCGGACATATTTACAACTATGATCATGTACAGTCAATGTTGTAAATATCGGATGTCGTTGAGGTATCAAATTGAGTTTTTAAATGTCGGATGTCAGAAGTTGGAGACATATCATGAATATTTTAAAATATCGGATTTCTATGTCTTATAAATAATTTTTTAATTTTTGTATATACTAATTGTAAAATATATTTATTTGTATACAATAATTTATTTTGATAACAATATGTTTATTGTAAATAAAGAAGATTTAAAAGTTAAAAATACTTGATTAATTACAAATATTTTGAAACTTATAAATTTATATTAAAAACATGTAAACAATAACTAATAAATGTATTATATTTTTCCATATTTTTTGTAATATGAAATAAAAAACTATGAAACAATTATACAAAATTGGTTGTAAGAATAAAACGTTAAAAAAATCGAAATAGTAATTCTAATCAATTTATACATACATAATATAATATATATGCGATTTAAACATATGTTGTTAGTCTGCTAAGATAACATAAAATAAAATAGCGGACGATATACTTAAAAGTCGTGTCAGACAATATATTGAAAAAATCGGACATGTCGATTTATATTTTACAAAGGACAATCTATTTTTGTTAGAAAAAAATCACGTCAGGAGACACGTCGGGCATGCCTATAGACACGTCGGACACATTTAAAACAATGTCTAGAGTAGTAAAAAAGTAATATTGATGCATATTATAATCTGAAATTGATTTTAAAAAGATAAGTCTTGTGTTCAACAAGATACAACGGTATACTCAAGACGCCTCAAGCTTTGACGTGATAATTTAATCAAAAAATTTGCACACCCGCGTAAGGAGACTAACAATTGCTCGTTTTCAATAATAAATTCACTGTATCCACAGACGTCACAACAAGAGAGAGACAATAAGTTTAACAAATTAACGACAAAGAGAACGTGGGTTACTGTTGGATGAACAAGCTCTGAAATTTTTAAACGTTCACTTGCTTTCAAGAATAAATAACAAAAAGTAATCAAGATGTGAAATAAGAGGGAGAGTTATACCAACATTGCGAGCACGACGAATACTAGCTGTGTAGGAGTAGATATCGGGGCAGAGGATAGTTGTGTTGGATTCTGGACAATTGGGAGGGCTCTAATGGAGGGATCTTAGCTTGGTAAAGGCTCAGCCGAGGACAGGAATGACTGTGGTTGCCGGCAACCAAGGCAAGATTTGTCGTCAGAACAAACTCTGGATCAGATTTCGTTGCGGTTGCAGTGCTGGAACAGGGATCCTGCGGCAGGAATAAGGATCTTACGAGAGTAATGACGGAAAACTGGGAGAGAGGCGACTCTGAACACGCCAATGAGTCTTGCGATGGACCCGGATATGGTCTCCGAGATCTCTGAAGCCTCAGGTAGCGTCGATGGAGGGAGGAGGTCACTCGTCGGCGTCGGGAGGTGGAAAATGGTGAGGCTATCACGGACATTACCGAGCAGAGGAGAAATGTCTCTGCTCGATTCTATCCCGTGCTTCCCTTTTCGTGAAGGAGGTGCCTTATAAAGAATTTTAAGGCTTTTTTAATCGTATTAAATGAGGGGAGGTTTCAAAAGATATTCATAAAGGCCGGATGTTTTTAAATAATAATTGTTTGGTGTTTTTTGAAGGCCGACAATTTTTGGCTATTGAAAGGGTTAAGAGGAATAAAATGAGAATAAAGCGGGTGAATGTCAAGAGTTTTGATAATAAAAGTATGAAATTAAATAAAATTGTTACCTTAAGATATTAATTAATATTTTAATAATTTCATTTCTTGCTTGCCCAAAGTTACCTTAGTCTTAATTTGAGGGACCAATTTATTCAGAGACTTATTGATTGGTCACACCAATACACCATACAAACGTTTGCGCAAGCGTGGTACAAAACACACAAATACATGATAAATAAAAGGAAAATTTGTGCAATGACATGCACTACAAAATGTTTAAGTAAATGCAGTAAAATAATTATTGATGCAATTCGGGTTACATCAATTCTCCCGGGGTTGAAGGAACTTGACCTCGTCGAGAATGTAATGGAACCCGCCACTAAAATATCCAAACAACTATCTGAGTCATGCATTGCCTCCGCCTCGCCTTGGTAGATAGTTAAACAAAAGAAAGAATCATCATCGCTGCACAAGTTTTGTAGGTAAACTCTCTTTCTTAGACACAGGAAACTCATCTCTATTGAACAAAATATAACTCTAGCCGATGAAATCAACCAAGGAGTTATTGTTTTCCAAATATTCTCGAAAACTATCAGTCAAAAATTCATGCATGACATGCAATTGTTCAATAAAAATCAGAGCTCTAAGGATCTGAGTTCCACGGTTCCACCAATTGGGAAAGAGAGTGGGCCAAAATAGCAAGTAAGGAGGCAATGACATGAAGGAACATGATCTACCCGAGGATTCATTACAACATACTGCATTATACGTATTTGTGCTAGACACCCACGAGAGTTTATTAAACTAAAGATCAACCATCGACATGTAGTCACCCACTGATATCTGACTAGCATTACAAAATTTTAAACTGTGCATAATTTTTTCATTTAAAATCAATCATAAAAATCTCTTAAACCGCGTGCCCCTATTAGGAGTTAAAATTTCATGAAATGTCTCAAGTTCCCTAATAAGGCGAAAATTGAAAAATTCATAATTTAGTTGACATAGACCAAAATGCTAACATACACTCACGAGATAGTGATTCAAACTAAATATGTGATCGCCAAATATAAAATCAACGCGAGTTGGCGCTAGTAGAACATCTAAAATGGATGACTCACCAGAGTCAAGTGCTTTTTTCTGGAGTAGGGGTCCTGGCAGAAGTGTAACACTGAATAAAAGTGGGGTTGTGAAAACTAAAGTAGGCGAGGCAGATGATGACGAGGTCCTCCCAGGTCTCTAGGAATAAGATTATTCTTCTGGGGATAAAGAACAATCTTGCGCCCACAGTGATTGAAGGAATGGAAGTTCCTTACACCGTTATGCCTGATATGTTTGTCGTATTGCCATGATCGTCCTAATAAGATGCGGCAGACGTCGATGGAAGCGACATTACATAAAAGAAATCCTGATACATGTCCCATATAGAAAACTCTACAAGAAAATAATGAGTCACATACATAGTCAAGTGACTATTAACCCCATATAAGTGGTAGGGTTGCTCTAAGGGTTGAGTTTCGAGTCCTACCATACGTTGAGAAATGAAGTTCTCTATACTACCGCTGTCAATAATGATGAAACAAAAATATTTTTGAATGTGCGCAATAGTGCGAGAAACTTCATTCCTCTGTTATTCATGCTCAGTGTTCTTGTTAGGGGAAACTAACCTACAACGTAAGACACAAACTAAGTGCACAACTTGCTCTCCTTCGACCTCAATCACGCTATCAGACTCGGGCTCGGGTTTAGGCTCCGAGTCACTAAGGAAGACTCAATATTCAGGCTCATGCCCAACAGTGGAAACTAAAGTAGGCGAGGCAAATGATGGCGAGGTCCTCCCAGGTCCCTATGAACAAGATTATTCTTTTAGGGAAGAAAAACAATCTTGCGCTCACAGTGATCGAAGGAATGTGAGTTCCTTTCACTATTATGCGTGACATGTTTGTCATATTTCCATGATTGTCCTAATAAGATGCGGCAAACATCGATGGAAGCGACATCACATAGAACAAATCTTGATACACGTCCACTATAAAAATTCTTCAAGAAAACTGAGTCACGAGCGTACTCAAGTGACTATTAACCCTAGATAAGCGGTCGGGTTGTTCTAAGGACTGAGTTTCGAGTCCTAGCGTCTCTACCATACGTTAAGAAACAAAATTCTCCATACTACCGTTGTCAATAATGTTGGAACAAAAATGTCCATGAATGCACACAATAGTGCAAAAATTTTCATTCCTTCGTTATTCATGCTCAGTGGTCTCGTTAGGGGAAACCAAGCTATATCGTAAGACACAAACTAAGTGCTCAACTTGCTCTCCTTTGACCTCGATCACACTATCAGACTCGGGCTCGTGTTCAGGCTACAAGTCACTAAGCAGGACTTCATATTTAGGCTCATGCCCATCAGTGGAATCAGTAATTACGATGAAGTGGTGTCGTGGGCACTTAGAAGATTTGTGTCCAAGCTCCATACACTTGAAGCATCAAAATACTCCCGTGTTAGTCTTAAATCCCATGGGCTCCTGGCCCCGAAAGGGGGACCAGTACATGGAGCCGGGGTCCCAACAGTGATATGAGGAGGGGGATCAGAAATCCTAGAGGTGGGTGCAGTGATGGTGCTCGAGGTAGGTCTATCAATAGACCTATGCCCAAATGTCCTCTTCAGATGTGTGGCCTCTACTCTACGGGCTTTATAAGACACTTCACCCAAATCTCTAAAGTTGTATAACTCTAGCTTGTCTCTAATAGCATAACAGAGTTCGTTCAGATAAAGGGATATTGTCATATCATCCTCCTTGTGTAGGTCTAGCCTAGACTGCAACACTAAGAACTCGTGGGTATACTCGTCCACAAAAAGTTTGTCCTGACGAAGGTTGTTGGGCACTTTTTCTGAAAATGACCCTAAAGTCTTCTAATTAATTAAATGAGAAACTGTGTTTATCATGCATAAATTGTCACATTTTAATATAATTTATTTTTTTCTGGTGTGCGGATAGCGCATGACGCCTAAATCAACAGATCCAACGGCTGTGATGCAGCCTTACTGCAATCCTTACAACAATTTCACGGGATCAGACATGTAATCCTTACAACAATTTCACGGGATCAGACATGTAATCCTTACAGTAATTTCATGGGATCAGACAGTTACGATCCGCTGTGCTGGAGACCAATCATTACTGAGAATTTGAATGGCGCTAATTTCGTTTTTCTCCTTGGATCAACAGTTGGTGATCAACCGAGACGTGATCTCCTTCTCCACTCCGCTCCAGTGGAGACGAAGTCAACCGAGACGTGAATAATGTTATTAAAGGCTTGCCTAAGGCTCCGGGCTCACCAGGTTCAGAGGTTTGCGCCTCCGTGCGCCTTATTTGCGCCTCCGTGCGCCTTATTTGCGCCTCCGTCGCCTTATTTGCGCCTCCGTGCGCCTTATTTGCGACTCCGTGCGCCTTATTTGCGCCTTTAGAATATAGAATGTGTTTCTGAGTGAGATTTTTGTTATAAATTTTTTTTTTCAAAAATTAAGAAATCAATAATGTAAGAACTCAATATTTTTTTTATTGATTTAGTATTTGTGAAAGATAATTGTGTGTTGAGACTTAGATTTGATGCAAGTGACCACATTGATTCAATTTTTAAGAGATAAATGATAGTAATGAATGATTAATTAGTAGACTATATGAAGAATTTGATCGAGAAGCTGAAATGATGTTTGATGCTGATTATTTAAAATGTATGTTGTTGCGCCTTGCCTTTGTCAGGCGTGCGCCTGCGCATAGGCTCCAATATCTCTTTGCGCCTTTAATAACTACCGAGACGTGATCAACCAAGACGCGATCAACCGAGACGTGATCAACCGAGACGTGATCTCCTTCTCCACTCCGCTCCAGTGGTCACTACGGCGAGGCACCACCACCTGTCAACTTGCCGGAGGACGGCGAACTCCTGGGTGGCATTCCTGTGGCCGGCCGCCACCATCTCTAGCCGGAAAATATTTATTATTGTTTTCCCGTGGTGCGGCCGCTTGGAATCAACTTCTCCGGTGACGGCAACCGCCTCATGGGCCCAGAGGAGGACCGGGAAGATTTCCTCTCCTCTGTGGCGCCCTCCATTGAATCCCAGAGAAAGTAAAACAACTTTTGTTTCTTGAAACTACAACTAAACGAATACAACTAAAGAGGCCCTCAATCATATATACACTGGAAATAAGACGTACGGCTTTATCTGGCTATTAAGGGAACCAATGCTTAATTCAACTCAAAACAGAAATGATTAAACAGAGAAAAATTGAAATATATAATTCTTAAAGGTTGTCATTTTATGCAGTTAAAGTTCTTAATGAATTGGTTGAAACTTATTGTTGTATATTTCTACTTTTGTTGTGGGGCATGAGACACCATGATTTTTAGCATTAAGAAAACTTTTTATATTTTTTCGGAGCTTTTTTTGGTCTTGTTTTCTGTAATGAACATATGAAAGATCTGGCTGGTGTCCCTTGATGATTGAAATATATATATATTTTTCCTTTAATTGTTTTTTTTAATTTATGTCATGTATTATGCCATCTTATGTTAGAAACATGCATGAATTTCAAAGTTTCTCAATTGATTGAGATGTTTTGGCAGAGGGGAAGCTGCCAAATGAGTCAGCCTCATTGGATGTCATCATTATCTCCGCAATTCAAACACTCGACAGTGTTGATGGGCAGTTGCTTGAAGACATAAATAGAGTTCTTAAACCCAGTGGCAAGATTGTCGTTCAGCTGTCTCCACTGCCCAACGAACACTTGGATCAGGTTATTCATACCACAGTATTACTAAAATCCCAAAGCTTCTACTAAAATATTTTGTATTATGATGTTTTGCGCCCAAAGTCGAGGTGGACTTGCAATTAAAAAGCGCATTGCTCCAACTCAATCAAGTTTAATCCACCTTAAGCTCATTGTCATGGCCTTTGAGCACTTGGCATAGTTATCTAGTTTTTTTTTATTCGAGTCTAATTGTTGTTTTGTTTTTTAATATTTCCCTTGCCTTTTGTACTTGCACTTATCCTATTATCTACTCTTATATAAGGAAACCTAGAGGTTATGGACTGTTATTAGGGATGCGCATAAAAAACCAAAACCGACCGATCTGACCGGACCAAACCGATCAAGCCGAATCAATTTTCGTACCAAACCGATCGGTTCAGTTCGGTTTAGGCTTTGTGGCGTTGAAACGGACATCATTTCGTTTTAGTTTCTTGGTTGGGTAAACTGAAAAAACCGAATTGAATCAAACCTGACTGTTAGAGAAAATAATAATTAGCAAAGCTTGTGTTATAATTCCGTTTAGATCAAGCAATCCAACTTCGTTATAGGTGACAACAACTAACACTAAAATAGGTAAACTAATAATCTAGAAATTTATAGACGCTTAGGTCATGCATCAACTTATTTAGTTTGACAATTATATTATCCCAAAGTTATCGTAATATGTGTTAGAGAATATAGGGAAAAGTAATGTAAATGCCCAACAAGTTGGCCTATTTATAGTCTTTTTGTTTAGTCCCACATCTTCTGTATATGATGCTTCCTCTCTCTTCTCTCCTATATATTTGTACTCATACTTGTATTTTGATTCATTCATGAAGTATATACAAGCTTTGGACCTTTTCTCTACATGGTATCAGAGGGAAACGGTCCGGCCTGCTTTTTATCTAACCGCCAAGTCCTCCTGTTACCGCGCGGCTTGTTTGTCTGCTTAACCGCGCGGCTTGTTTGTCTGCTTAACCGCGCGGCTTGTTTGTCTGCTTAACCGCGCGGCTTTGCGGCTTCCTTCCTTTCTAACCGCTTCCTTCTCCCGTGGATCCACCTCCCCTCTCTCTTTTCTACGCTCTGTATATAGCTTCATCTCTCTGGCACGTGGTCCCCACTCCCGTGCGGTTATTGTTCTCTTAACCTCCACAACCTGATCTCTACCCGCTGCTCTCTCCCCTAATCGCTGCGATCTATTCTGCTCGCGGCGGTCTTGCCATAACCGCTGCAATCTTCTCTTGAAACAACGGTCTCTCTTCTCCGTTGTGATCTGCTTCTTGTCGTTGCGGTCTCTGGTCCAGTTTGATCTGCGGATTCTCTTCTCTGTTCGCCCCGCCGTTCTTCCCGATGCAATTGCTTTCTAACCGCTCTCCTAGCGGATGGCTCTTCTCGCAGCGGTCTCGTCTTAACCCGTCGTGCCTCTACTCGCTGCGACCTCTCTCTGTCCGCTGCGACCTCCCTTCTCCTCTTATCGCTCTTGTCGCGCAGAGTTCTTTCCTGCGGTGGGGTCTTCTTGTTTGTTGCGGTTTGCTTCTACCGGATTGTTGCGGTTTGCTTCTAACCGCCCGGTCTTGTACCTGCTCGCCGGTCATTTCTCTGGTTGCGGTCTGCTTTGAACCGCACGGTCTAGTGTCTGTTCGCCGGCCGCTGTTCCCTCTAACCGTCGCAGCTCAGAATTCCTTCCGCATTGCTTCTGTTTTTCTTGGCCGCTGAAGGGTGCCTCCTTACCGCCGCGGCTTGTTTCTTTCCGCTGCGGGTTCTCCTCTTTGCGCTGGTCGTGGCCTTTCTGGCCGCTGGTGCGTTGTCACCGTGACTGTTGTGGTTTCTCTTAGTCGCTTCTTGTGTCCTCTGCCCTCATTAAGCTTGTCGGCCTTCCATTCTTGAACGGCTAATCTCCGGGCTCTTGCTGTGCGGTTTGTGCCCGCTCCTCTGCGGTATTGTTCTAACCGCTCGGGCAGGTTGCCTTCTCGCTGCTCCTTGGCTCAGTTAGCATGGCGTCAGATTCGCTTACCGCCAGTGATGACATTGCGGCTCTGCGTGCTCAACTTCAACAACTCCAAGGGGTGATCAGTCGCTCCTCTGGATTCATGGCCTCGATCTCCGATGAAGGGATATCTTGCCTCTCCCACGACTCTCATTGGATTATGGACTTGGGTGCCACACATCATATCTCTCCGCAGAAGCCGTCGCAGTACTTAGCTTCTGATTATCCCAAGTTTATCACTGTGGTTAATGGTGACACGACACCGGTTTCTGGTGTTGCCCATCTGCCTCTTACCCCCTCCATCTCCTTATCCTCGGTTCTTCATGTTCCGGGGTCCCCCTTTAATCTTCTTTCTGTTAGTCGTCTTACTCAGAACCTTGACTGTTGTGTAACCTTCTCACGTTTTTCTGTTGTTGTGCAGGATTGACGGACACAGACTATAATTGGTCGGGGGCGGTTGTCCAAAGGGCTGTATCTTCTTGATATCCCTCCTACTGCTCTCACCACTATCTCCTTCGTTGACTGACATTGTCGTCTTGGGCATGCTTCTCTCAAGATTCTCAAGAAAGCTCTTCCAGATATTCCTCTTCAGGAGTTTTTCTGCGGATCTTGTATATTTGGCAAACAACATCATGTCTATTTTACTTCTCTCGGTATTAGGAGCGATGCTCTTTTTTCATCAGTCCATTCTGATATTTAGGGACCATATAAATCCCTAATGTTTTTGGTTATCGGTACTTTGTAACCTTTATTGATGATTACTCGCGGATTACCTGGTTATACTTCCTTCGTGATCGTACCGAACTTACATCAATCTTCCGCTCTTTTCTTACCGAGACTCGCACGCAGTTTTCCACATGTGTTAATTATCCGTACCGATAACGCTCGTGAGTATATCGGTCGAACCTTCTCCAATCTGTGCGCCGAGTTTGGTATTATCCATCAGACTTCGTGTGCGTATACCCCTCAACAAAATGGTGTCGCAGAACGAAAAAATCGCCACCTTCTTGATGTTGCTCGCTCTCTTATGCTTCAAATGCAGGTTCCCCCTCTGTATTAGAACTTTGCGGTCTCCACAACATGTCATCTTATCAACCGCATGCCCTCGTCTATCCTCCATTTTGTGGCCCCCATGACTCTCATGTACCCATCCAAGGATCTCTTCTCTCTCACACCTCGTGTGTTTGGATGTACCTGTTATGTCCATACTCTTGGCCCTTCAAAGGACAAGCTTGCCCCTCGTGTTACCAAGGCTATGTTTGTTGGATACTCTCGCACTCAGAAAGGGTATGTCTATTATTATCCTGCCACTGATTAGGTGGTTGTCTCTACTGATGTCTCTTTTCATGAGGACCAACCCTATCACACCGCTCCTGCTGATTCTCTTCTTCTTCCTTCCCCTCTACCTCGGCCCACAGTTCCAGTTACGTCTTCGCTTCCACCTCTTCTTTCCACACCTACTCCAGTTCCAGTTACATCTCCTCTTCCACCTCTTCTTCGCACACCTACTCCACTTCCACCGCTAGTCCCCCCCAAACCACCCATCATTCAGGTCTACACTCGTCGTACTCCTCATTCTGATGCTCTGCAGCAGCTTCCCTCAACCGGTGTGGTCTCGCGGCCTGTTGATTCGACATCAACCTTTATGGCTCATCCCTTGGCCAATTATGTTTCTTTACGCCGCCTCTCTCTGCCTCTTCTTACATTTGCTTTCTCTCTATCCTCTATTTCTATATCTAACTCTGTGCAGAAAGCGAGAGTTGGGATCTTGTCTCTCTCCCTCCCGGCCAGAGCTGTGTTAATTGCAAGTGGATCTTTACAATCAAGCACGCGACAGATGGCAATATTGATCGCTTGTAAGCTCGTCTGGTGGCACAGGGATTCACTCAACAATACGGCCTTGATTATGATGAGACTTTCTCCCCTGTCGCCAAGTTAAACTCGATTCGGGTTCTGCTCTCCTTAGCTGTTCATCGCCAGTGGCCTCTACATCAGCTGGATATTAAAAATGTCTTCCTGAATGGTGATCTTACTGAAACTGTTTACATGCATCAACCACCCGGGTTTGAGATCACGGGGGAGTCTCGTGTTTGTTTGCTTCGGAAATCTATTTATGGTCTCAAAAAGTCTCCTCGGGTGTGGTTTGAGAAGTTTAGTAACGTTGTTCGTGAGCATGGGCGGAACTAAGTAGAGACACGCTCGGGCAAGTGCTCGAGCGTGATTTCTGAAAATTTTTTGCCGCCTGGTAGTAGGTTTGGCCCTAGGCATTAATGCAAGTTTCATAGAAAAGAAAAGCCATAGCTCTGTGCCTAGCCTAGCTGGACCTCTTTTCCGCCTTCTTTCAAAGCTGTCATGATTGTTCAGCAGCCTTTTAATTTGCTTTTACATTTATTTTTATTTCTACGAGATGCCTCCCCCATCCCGACCCTCCCTCATCGCGCCGGCTATGGCATCGCGGTTGAACATTTCCACTGCTGCCAAATCATGTTGCTATCTGCGAAGGCGAGTGCTGAGCGGCGAAGCTACACTGCTCGCCAGCGTCGTTGGATGATAGCTACCGGCGCGCGCGCGTCCACAACGAGATTTCAGCGGAGGCAGCAACATGCAGACCTGCACTAGATGAATCGGGGAACAGATGGATATACTGATTATGAAAGCTTTGGCGTTTTAATGTTTTGGATCTCTAGGTAGAAATCTGTTATTTTTTCCTTTTTATGATTATGGATGTTGTGATTCAGAAAATGTTTCTTTTGAGGTCATTTGTTTGCTTTTTGATAGAAAATATGTTTTAGGAAGTGCTGGGTTTTGTGAAAAATTTTGAATGTGGTTGTAGTGTTTAAAATCTATATTAACACCAAACTCCATCCAAGATTCCAAGTAAATGAAAATAATTTCATAAACTTTCGTCACAACTTTTTAGTTTATTAAGTGTGCCCGAGCGGAGTAAAATTTCTAGTTCTGCCACTGTTCGTGAGGTTGGTTTCAAGAGAAGCTCGGTTGATTTCTCTCTCTTCACTCGTCATCAGTCAACTGGGACGGTCATACTTCTTGTTTATGTGGACGACATTTTGATTATTGGTGACGACTTCGTAGGAATACAACATGTTAAGCAACACTTAAACTCTGTATTTCAAATCAAAGATCTGGGAAATCTACGGTACTTCCTTGGCCTTGAGGTAGCAAGGCGACCTGATGGCCTTGTCTTATCTCAACGAAAGTATTGCATTGATCTTCTGCATGATGCTGGACTCTCAGGATGCAAACCTGCGGAAACTCTGATGGACGCCAACCACAAATTATGTGCTCAGGGATCTGAGTCTGATTCTCTACTTCCAAATGCCGAATACTATCAGCATCTTATGGGAAAACTAATATACCTAACGGTTACAAGACCCGATATCTCATTTGCGGTTGGAGTGGTTAGCCGATTTATGCACACTCCACGGGTTTCTCATCTTCAGGCAGTCAAACGCATTCTTAGGTATCTAAAGACTGCTCCTAGACAGGGACTCGTGTATACGCCATCCTCGTCCCTTTCTCTTGTTGCATATTCTGATGTGGATTATGCGGGTTCTCTTGACGATCGATGGTCCACTACTGGCTTATGTACTTTGGAGGAAATCTCATCACCTGACGTAGTAAGAAGCAGTCTGTGGTTGCTCGCTCATCCGCTGAGGCTGAATATCGTGCGATGACGTCTGTTGTGTCAGAACTCACATGGCTTGAGAGTCTCCATGGGGATCTGGGAGTTGAATTATCCTCACCATCAATTTTGTTTTATAACAGCCAGGCTGCAATGCACATTGCAAAGAATCCTGTGTTCCATGAGCAGACCAAACACATTGAAGTCGATTGCCACTTTGTTCGAGAAAAGGTTCAATTGAAGAAGTTGAAGCTAGAGCATGTTCCTGCCTCTAATCAAGTTGCTGACATCCTCATCAAGACATTTTCACGAAGATTGTTCCATCAATTCTTGTCCAAGCTTGGTGCCTACGACTTATATGCTCCAGCTTGCGGGAGAGTATTAGAGAATATAGGGAAAGTAATGTAAATGCCCAATAAGTTGGCCCATTTATAGTTTTATTGTTTAGTCCCACATCTTCTGTATAAGATGCTCCCTCTCTCTTCTCTCCTATATATTTGTACTCATACTTGTATTTGATTCATTCATGAAGTATATACAAGCTTTGGATCTTTTCTCTACAATATGCATGCTTATATCAATTATTTTTTTGCCAGATTAAATATAAAAGGGCGTGGATTATATTCATAATTAATTTACACTGAATTAAAATTAACACATTATATAGCATGTGACACAATAAGTTACTTCCAAATATATAAATCTAAGAGTAATTATTTCTAAGTAACTCTAAATCAAAATCAATTTATCTTTTAAGTCAAAAAGAAATTATTGGGAACTCAAAGAAAACATTTTGGGCAAATTTTATTACGAGCTAGCCATGTCAGAAAATCGAACTGAGGTTTCCAAACCGAACTGTATGGATTCGGTTCGGTTTTGGTTTGAGATGTGTGAAAACTGAGGGTATTCGGTTCGTTTTCGGTTTTACCCAAAACCAAACCAAATCGAACCGCTTATAAGCCTAAATGTTATGCAAGAAAGAAATTTATTTTCTTGTCTTTGAAGTGAGATTTTGAAAGCTCTTTCCTCTCTCGATCCCACCCTGCTTAGGCAGTCATGGTTTCGGTTTCGTTGTATCTCTCACCGCCGTCATACTCGTCTCTGGTCATTCTCCAGTCACTCCTCCGAGTAGGCACATAACATCTTGGTGTCAAAGTCAGGTCCTGTAACGGCCTCCCTAGCACACGGATCGAAAAGACGACCGCCGACACCCCCAGCATCCAACTCGAAAGGGTTCAACCTCAACAGGTCTGCAGACCATGCACCCCAACCCTTTCTCCATTCACAGGCGGGTTGATGGAGGCCGCAACCCTCCCTTTGACGAGAAGTGATCCAGTTAAGCGCCCATACGGGAACTTCCCAGAAGGTCACCCATCCCGGAACTACTCCCATCCGAGCACGCTTAACTATAATGTTCTTTCTCTTCTCATCACCAATTGCGCTGCAGTTCAATTGGTGATGAGGAGTGGTTGAAGGCTCTTTATCAAGGAGGTCTCAGGTTCGATCCCCGACCTCAACAATGCGCCGCGATTGAGAGACAAGCACGAAGAGGCTTTGGGGTGCTCGGGCTACAACCCGGTAACATTTTTCGCTAATAGGCCACTGTGGTTGAGTGGAGAGGTGTTACAATAAAATGTGCACTTTTTGTAACGGCCTCCCCAGCATATAGCTCGAAAGGATGGCCACCGACACCCCCAACATCCAGCTTGAAAGGGTTCAGCTTCAAAAGGTGATGAGGAGTGGTTTGAAGGCTCCTTATCAAGGAGGTCTCTGGTTCGATCCCCGATCTCAACAACCCGCCGCGGCTGAGAAACGAGCGCGGAGTAGGGTTGGGGTGCACAGATTGCAGACTATTTGAGGCTGAACCCTTTCGAGCGTGGTGCTGGTGGTGCCGACGGCCGTCCTTTCGAGTTGTATGCTGGAGAGGCCGTTATAGGTCCTCTCCCCACAAGCCATTGTTCGACCCTTTTCATTCAAGCCTTTCCGCCGTCGTTCGACAACATCAGGCCGTACATTTTCTTTTTTGCTACATCGCCGCCATTGACAACAAAAAGCCACACCTCTCTGCTTTCAAACAAGCGACATCCACCTCGTCGACTTCAACGCACACGAGCCGTTGTCGGGTTCTTCTCCTTTCTGCAAGGATAGTAGGCTGAAGTTGGACCCTCTTCGATCTTTACGGACAACGCCAACCAGCGACACTATCAGTAACACCCTCCTTTGCGTTCTTCTGCAGGCATTTCCCCCGTCGTATCCATTAATGATCCTTCTTTTCCGACGATTCTTTTTTTTACGTGCAAAGGAAGGGTTCTCTTTCCCCGCATTATCGCCCACCTGTTGGCTGCTGCTCGCCGCAGAGCATCAATCCCCTCAAGTCGTGATTACGGATGCTAGCAGGCATCGTCTGCATGCTTCTCGAGTCGCGCGCGCCTGTTGTTCTGTTCCATTGAGCCCACACCCTTCTTATTTGGGAAACTTTGCAGGCCGATCAGACTGCTGGCCATACAATACCTAATAATTATTTTTCATTAATTGAGTTCTTCTCAATTGATGACATTCATTATTTAGGCATTAGTTCAGCATGATGTTCAATGCCCGCAGATGAGGCTGCCATCCATTTTACACGAAAATTTATGTCCTCCATTTTGCTACGTCTCGACGCACTCATAAGGGGGTCAATTCTGTCAAGTCCTTCATGGCCACTGGTCACACCACTGTAACCCATACCTCTGCCAAACCCTGCAGGCCACCTCCCATTGCAATTTTCGTCTTTCTCAACACCGATTCCACTAGAGCAGGCGCAACCCCCACTGCCGACAGCATAAGCCCCGCCGCTCTCTGCCGTTCGTATCGCACCACCATCATCTCCTGTGGGCTTCAAACTGTGGCTTTCTCTGTTGCTTCGCCGCCTTTTCGACAACCACCTACTATGTCGGTCATCCAGATCCATTTCTTCAGCCGACCGCCCCCAAATCACCGCCACCAATTTTGATCGCCGCTGCTCTTTATTCTCCTATGCTATCGTCGCCTTTGACTGTCTGCAGCCATCGGGCACCCTTTTTCACCGTTCCTCGGCATCTCTTCTGCCATCGGGTATCACGTAGACGCCCTGCCACTTGCTGCAGCCTCCTCTTCAACTATATGATACCGCGAGTTATTCTGATGGGAAGTCAAAGAGTCAGACGATTAAGTTGTGCAAGCCTCGCCCAAGCTTGAGCCTTGAGGAGAAGATCAATTTGAAGGTTGGGAGAGATGTTATGGGTATCGAGCACCAGGCCTAGTTATCTGGTTATTTTATTATTCACGTCTAGTTGTTTTGTATTTTAATATCTCCCTTGCCTTTTGTATTTACGCTTATGCCATTATCTCCTCTTATACAAGGAGACCTAGGGGCTATGAAGCACGGGTACTCCAAAAAATGTATCGTACACGTACCCAGTACTTTTATGGGTATTGGTACGGTTCTGTATGCCCCAGTACGACAAAATACGTATCCAATACTTTTACTATTTTTTGGTACGGCCCTGTGCTTCTGGGTACTTCCCGGCTTGGCCCAATACAACCCGGTTCACTGCCCGGTCCACAAAAATAGCGCTTATTCACAGAGTTTCCTTATCGCTAGGGCAAATTATTGATCGAAATTGAAATTTCAAGAGCCGCGAGAACCGAGAGCTGCGTCGATCATCCTCGTCGTAGGCCAGCGACCGGGAGCAGACACCGGAATCCTCATCCTTCGGCGCCTCCTTCTCGCATCACGACAGTTGGCTCTTCCTTATTCTCGCCTCACGCTCGTCGACGCCCCCTTCATGCTATGCGAATAAAGTGCTTTAAGAAGTATTTTCCGAATCAAGATGAAAGAAGGCTAGTCAATATTGAGTTATGCTAAATTTTCTGGATGTCTAGAACATTTTGGGGGATGCAGGCTCAATGATTGATAGAGGTGCAATGGAGCCAATAGTTTGGTGGTTAGCTCATGGGGCTTCATCACCTATGCTACAATCATTAGCCCTAAAACTGCTTAGTCAATCGTGTTCATCTTCATGTTGTGAAAGGAATTGAAGCACTTACTCTTTTCATTCTTTCCATGAGGAGAAATAAGATGACACCACAACGATATGAAGATTTAGTATTTGTGCATTCTAATATTCGTCTTATTTCAAGGAGGATGCCACTTTATACTAAAGGAGACACCAAACTACGGGACATTAGTGGAGATGCATTTGTTTCTATGGAGGGTGCTGATATTCTAGAAGTTGCTAACCTATCGCTTGATGAGCCAAAGATGAAAGCAATATTATTTAACGATGAAGGAAATGATGATATTGAAATTCGAGAACTTTAGTCATTATAGCATTTTTATTTGTTTTGTTGAACTATGTATGCCCTATATCTTCATTGGATTTCTTTTGTGTTTGTTGAACTATGCATGTCCTATATCTTATTTTGGATGGATTATTTTACTGTGTATTTGTAGAGGATATTTTTATTATAATTCTCACTTTTATCATTCCTTAGGTTATTCTAAATTCTTTGTTTATGCGGGCAATCTTGGGCATGTATAGTGATAACTAATAACATTTCATTGAATATATTCTTGCTGCGAATTAACTTATTATATGTATTTTTTAATTTTTTTCACATACCCAAACGTACCCGTACCGTGCTATTTTATAATTTTGTCGTACCGCGTACAATGCTATTTTATAATTTTGTCGTACCGTGCTATTTTTTATTTTTTTTCATATACCCAAACGTACCCGTACCGTGCTAATTTTGGCGTACGCGGTACCGGTACCCGTATCGCGTATCGGTACCCGTGCTTCATAGCCTAGGGGTTATGTAATGTTGTGCAAGAAAGAAATTTATTTTCTTGTCTTTGAAGTGAGATTTTGGAAGCTCTCTCTTCTCTCGAGCATGCACCCCTCTTAGTCAGCTGCAGTTTTGGCTTTGTTGTATCTCTCGTCGCCGTCATCCTCGTCTCCAATCATCCTCTGGCCACTCTTCTGAGTAGGCACATAACACTCATCTTCGTTATGATGTTGAATATAATATTCTGAAACAAAAGAAAAAATGAATGCAAGTGGATCAGACGAAGTGGGTTTAGGTCGGCTTGTTAATGGATGGAGTGGGAACATTTTTCATCAAAAATGGTTTGACATTTCCCCACCTAAACTCCGGGTACAACTTTACATAAAATCTCAACTTTTTAGAATTTTGTTGTGGTGTGATTATCATGTGATTTGTTGTTGGTATTGTTATTACTATTAACTTGTTTTACTGATTACTTTATTCGGCTTTTAAAAATGGCTTGCTTGCATAACAGTTCTGGCTTCAGAGGCAGTTACTCCTAGCAGGATTTGTTGAAGTAGAGCCAATGGAATCTAAAGATATCTCACAATCTCTTATTGTAAGTTTTTTGAATATTCAATTACTGTTTATATATATCTACATTTCAAGCTAGATGAACGCTATAGTCTTATCTCGGAATCTTAAAAAATGTTGTAGATTGTGGGGAAGAAAGCTTCTTGGACTGTGGGGTCGGTTTTTGCTCTCAAGAAAGCAAAGACTCTTCCCAAGCTTTTGATGGATGATGAGTCCGACCTTATTGATGAAGATAGTCTCCTTACGGAGGAGGACTTGAAGAAACCACAATTACCAGCTGGTTAGGATCGTTTATTTTTGTTGATAGTATGTGATTACTTTTTTCTTTTTTTATCATTTTAATAAGTGGTCGGTCAAATATGCGCAGTTAGTGATTGTGAAGTTGGAAGAACAAGGAAAGCATGCAAGAACTGCACCTGTGGGAGGGCTGAGGAAGAGGAAAAAGTGTTGCTGGGTCTAACGGCAGAGCAGATAACTAATCCTCAATCTGCCTGTGGCAGTGTAAGTCCCCCCATCCCCCCCTATAGTCATAAAAGCGTTTTGGGAATCAAAAATTAATTTTGAGCAGTACTCATACACTCGAAACTGTAGCCGTGATAGATTTATCTTATCGACAACAAACTCTGTGGTCATTGCAGTGTGGACTTGGTGATGCATTCCGGTGTAATGGGTGCCCTTACAGGGGTCTCCCTCCTTTCCAATTGGGCGAGAAGGTAGCTATTATGCGAAAAATGTATTTTATTTAACTTCATTAAACGGAGAGTTGATGTGTGTATGACGGGGCTTTTGCAGGTATCACTTTCAGGGAACTTTCTTGTGGATGACATATGAGACATAAAATGAGAACCAGGTTCGAAAGTGGATGAAAGGAGGAGCAAAGTGTTCTACCAAGCAGAAATGAAGTTCATGTTGGTTTTTTTATGTATCAATTTTAGAGAAGCAATAGAGTGTTTCTGCGGAAGTTCATACTATAATGCTGTTTATTAAAAAATGTATCCTGTATTAACAGAGAAAACTTCATATTTTTGATTTATAGTTATTTGTATTAACTTTAGGGTTTTAGGGATGAATGATTATATATTAGAGTAATGGCTAGAGTGACCTTTATGGAGTATAGAAGGCAATCAAAGTTATGCTTGGTTGAGGCGGTGTTTTTTGCTCCATTGAGTTTGTAGAAAAGCTCCACCCTCATAGAATGCAAATGATTATGACTGCCACCAAGGAAAGATTACTATGGTTTCTCTTTTCTCTGTTTGCTCCCATCTTATCAAATAGTGCAGTTAAGCTCTCACACGGCTAAACATTTGATTTGAAAATTTATTTGCGCATTGAAGATCTATTATCCATTCATGTATGTGGTTGAAAAATTGATTCGATATGGCTTGGGGCCTATGTTATCATCGTGTGCCTAGGCGTGCCTAAGATGCTGGGCGCACTCTGTGGCGCCTCAACAAGGCTGAGGCAGGTGAAGTGCCCCAGGCACAGACCTTGTTTGCCATCCATAATCTCCTAGGCCTGGCTTGTTTTGATTAGGGTTTAGGCATTTTCTCCATAAGGAGTCATGGCTCATTTGTTTCATTGTTACGTGCCAATCATTCTCTCCCCTTCCGTTCCAAAGCTCTCGCCTGCCACTCTTGTTTGTTCTTGTTGGCAGCTGCTCCTCTTGCTCTCAAGGGACCAACTAAGTCTTCTTCTTTTTCTTTCTTGGTGTCCATCTCTGATTCCGTCAATCCTTCTATTCATGCTTTTTTTTTTCATTCTGGGCCAACAATAATTCTCATTGTTGTCATTTTGTTACTGCGTGAGCTTAGCAAATTGTATAGTTAAAGAATTCTTCATCTCTATCCGTTCACGAGATGATTGCTGGGACGCAACATCAATCATACTCGAGTCTCAAATTTGCTCTGTTTCCTACCACATCCATTGAAATATAAACGATGAATATGCTTGTTCTTCTAACTTTTAATTGTCTGTTAGATCCCCAATACCTTTTGATAGTGTTGTTGTATCCTTTGGGATGTATACTAACTTCAAGTATGCATGATTATGATGCTTGCAGATTTATTTTTTATTTATTTACTGAAGATTACCTAAAAAAATCATTTTCCATTTTATTGCTTGAAGTTCGGAGTGCTACATACCGTACTGCAGGTTAATACTTTTTTGCTGTACAACAGGCTGGGTTTATGTTCTTGAGGTGGCTTTGAAATCTTTACTTCTCATTATTGAGGCATGCAATTCCTTTATTGCTATATTTGGGAAGCTGTTAATTGTGTGATTTCCTTAAAAACACGGGCCGGTAGAGAAAAACACACAAATTGGCTGTTATATGATTGCTTTTAGTTCACTGTAAACAGTGAATTGGGCGCCTAGTTAACAGTAAACTAGAAGTCTAGTTCACTATTTTCCACTAATTCTCTTGTTACTCATTCTTTTTTTGTAAATGATTTAATAACCGAAAACGGATGTTAGTGTTTTAGTTCATCCAGTGTGTAATCAAGATTTGATCCAGACTGGAAGTATGCGTGCAAGATTTTTGTTGCTAATAGATTGATTTGACTTGCAATTTTTTGGTAAAGTCACAAATGATGGAATTTACCGTGTTAAACAACACATTGTTAGCGGATTTTGAAATACTAAAATTTGTCTCAAATTCCCATCACATGTACGCACGAAAATTCAAGAATTTTTGGACAAAAAAGCTAGGGTAAGCAATACAAAGAAACACACATTTCTTGATTTTGCAGATATAGATATGTTTGGAAGAGATGAAGAAATGGATGACAATGTGAAGAAGATTCATAGAAGGGAAGTCTTCTCCAAGAGGCCTTGACCGAAAGGACATGTAAATATTTTTTTGCACCAAAAATTGGAGATTGCCAAAAAAGGGAGCTTAACAAAAAATGAAACAAACATCTATTAATAAAGCTTGCAAGGAGCCGAGAGGGCGATCTTGTAAACATATAGCCCAATGGATATACGATGCAACTATCTCATTCAATGATGTAACGCATCCTAGTTTTGCGGTGATGGTAGAGTCTATTGGACAGTTTGGAGTAGGATTGAAGCCACCAAGTTGCCATGAGAATCATGTACCTTTGTTGAATAATGAAGTCACTGAAGTGAAAGACACGATGAAGGCATATGGGCAAGAGTGGGAGATTTTTGGTTGTTTTATTATGGCTGATGGATGGACATATCAAAAACAATGGACTCTGATATTTTTTTAGTAAATTCACCCAAAAAGACATTTTTCTTAGAATCTGTTGATGCATCCAACTACTCAAAAACGAGAGAAAAGATGTTTGAACTACTAATAGAGTGGTAGAAAATGTTGGAGGGGAAAGTGTGGTGCAATTTATTACGGACAATGCCACAATAATATACTCGCAGATAAACCGTAAAGAAATCAATAATTAATCGTTATTAATCTTATCTTATTCAATTTTCATTTATTATTTACCTAATAGGCTACCGGGCAAATTAATGAAAGCAAAATGCCCATATTAATATTGGACGTTATTTGTTATGCATTGTATTGATTTAATGATAGAGGATATTGGAAAATGCACAATATTAGTTGCACTCTTAAGAGGGATGACCATAAATGGATATATTTATGTTCGGCCTAGACTTCTGAACATGCTAAGGAGCTTTACAAGTCAAGTGGAGTTTGTTCGGCCCGCTATTTCGAGATTTGCATCTTCTTTTTTATTAATTAAGTGCATTCACAAACAAAAAAACAACCTAAGGAAAATATTCACCTCACTTGAGTGGTCTTCAAGCAAGTGTGCAACGAAAAGCGGAGGTAAACAAGTGCAGAACATTATACTAACAATCTCTTTTTGGAGAAATATTATGGATATTTTAAAAATATTTGGCCCTTAAGTTCGGGTATTAAGATTGATGGACGGTGAGAAAAGACTCGCCACGATTTATATTTATGAAGCAATGAATAGAGCTAATGAGACGATCATTAAGTCTTTTAATGAGAAAGGAGAAAAATATACAGATGTTCTAAAATTTTGGATAGAAGATGGGAAAGCCAACTTCATTGACCTCTTCATGTTATGGGTCATTATTTAAATCCATAATTCTTCCAGTCAAACCTCACAATAGTAGAAGATGGAGAAGTTATGGAGGGTTCATATAAGATAATGTAAAGACTGATTCTAAGACATTGAAAAAAAGATAAAATCATTGACCAATTAACTTTATATAGGAATGCTGAAGGGATATTTTAAATGGAATTTGCAATTAGGCATAGAAAAATAATGTCCCCATAAAAATTAGACAATATTCAAACATATTTGCTTTGATTTTAAAATTTTTTAAAATTTATTATCTTAACAGCTGAATGGTGGCAAGCTTATGATGCTTCAACTCCTAACATACGAAGATTTGACATAAAAGTGTTTATCCTTATATGTAGTGCATTTGAATGTGAACATAATTAGTGTTTTTTGAACATGTATGCATTTAAATTTTATTTTTGTAAATTAATATCTTGATGTAAATATATAATATGTTGAATGTCTTCTTTATTAATTTATATCATTATATGATTAATTGTTTATTTATTTATGTTGTAGGTTCATAATAAGGAAAAAATCGGCTAGCTCAGCAATGTCTAAATGATTTGATATTTGTGAAATACAATTGAGCGTTGTGTCGACAATATAATTTACGTAATTATATTGATCTAATCTCGCTGAAAGATATTGATGACAACAACGAATGGTTGATGGGCAGAATGAAGGACGATGTTGAGTCTGAGGAACATGTAGAATTGGTTTTTGTTGATGATTTATTTACTTGGGGTGTAGTTGTTAGGGCTACTAGAGTAGAAGAGAACATCTACCAGACATGCTTATCCAAAGGAAAGAATGTGATCCAAACATGTGCAAAGATAGCTGGCAAGGGGAGCACATCTAGGATGAGGGCTCCTACTCCAACAATTCTTACAGATGATGTCGAGAAAGATGAAGCTGAGTACAGTAAAGAAGAAGGAGATTATAGTGAAGAAGATGAAGCCCTAATTGATTCAGAGGATGAATAATTAATATTTACTGAATATGAGGCTGATGATTCACATTTTTATAATCATTGGGAAAAATTAAAAAAATGAATTTATGTTGGGTACTGTATCCCCAATAGCCATGATTTGAAAAAGTTTTCATTGAACTAAGATGAATTGAGTATGTATTTGATGCTGCATTCTAGTTATGTGTGTTGTAGGTTTTTAAGTATGAAGTACAAACCATTGTCAAATTGCAATGGGTCACCAAACACAGGTCTATGCAATGTAATTTCTCATTGTATAGAAGATCGTGTTGACTCATATGTAATCTTTCAAAAGAGGTGTACTTCATCTCCAAGTGCAATAGAAGATTCAAGAAGTTGTTATTTTTATTCTTTGAAGATCATCAGAATTTTCCTAAGTAAAATTCATTGAGTAATCACATGAGCACTCATCATATTCATCGAGTACTCGTGTGAGCACTCGAGAAATTCCTTGGGTGTACTCAAGAGTTCTCAAGACATGTTCTCAAATTTGGCTAAGATAAAGCAGTTGAGTTATCACATATTCTCTTGTATACTCGACGAATTCGTCGAGTACTCTTGAGAGTTCTCATAATTTCTGCTTTAAGTATTACGTGAAGTCCAAACTTTTCAGCATGTCTTTTTCGTCGAGTAGACTCGATTAATTCATCGTAATGTCTCGAGAGATAACGTAAGGACTCAACGAATTAACATAACAGTTTTTGTTTTTGATTTTTTGACGGTTTTCCAGAATTAGAGCTTCCGCCATGTACAGTACACATGGACGATATCTCTAAGTTCTGTTTCTAGCTGTTAGTGAGGACTCATTTATAAATAGTCAAGGGGATATTTCAGAAAACCCTAATCGCTAATTGCAATAAAAATCCAGGAGTTCAAAATCAGTTTACGAAGAACACCGACGCCGACAGAACTTCCGATTCGTGATTCCTCCTGCAAGAAAAGTTTCAATTGATCTCTTGCTTTCAGATTCATTCAGAATACTTCTAGAGATCCACTCGATACTTTGTTCAGATTGGCCTCATGAAAATCGAGTGCATTGGCTTAATCGGCTTCATGAAAATTCGACTACATTGACTTGATCAGCTTCATTAAAATCGACTGCATCCATTCAAAACTGGACTTAGTCATTTTCAGCCAACCCTTTTATTGACAAACTATCAAACAATTTCTAATCAACAATATTTCCCTTTGTACCCATAACCTTTATGAGTTGGGCCACTTCGATCTATTATCTAATTTCTTGTATGTTATTATGTGCGACCCCATAAACTTATATTACATTAGCAGCGAGACTAACTCGTTGAATACTTCTAGATCACAAAGACACCAACATTCACAGCCACAATCCCTCATGATGAAGAACCATATGTAGAATTTATCTCATCTAGCACTGAGATAGTATTATGGAAAGCAAAGAGTGTACTGGAAAAACAAGACACTAACAGGGGAACCTCACAACTATCAACCCTGACTGTTTATATGAAGATTAAGAGGGTCCTGCAAAGACTTCCCAAAGAGCTGCTGAAGTTGAGCTATAATCCCTAACTCCCCAACCTATAGAAGAACTTAGTTCTTTCTTGGCTCAGCTATAGCTAATGATGGACAATCAGAGAAGGTGCATAAAAATATTTGTGGAAAAGACAGTGCAGGGACTGAGGAAAGAGATGAATGAAAAACTATCAAAAATAGAAAGAGAAATGCAACATCTGAATACTTAGGCAATCCTAAAAACGATGGATCATTGTAACCAACTACTAGATGGACATTTGCTTCAAACCAAAAACACCATAGTACCTAGAGTCAACATGCTTGAAGGTAGAATTAGTGAAGCCCAAGAGGTAATTTGCAAGGAAACATTTGAAGAAATAAGAAAGGGAGAGAAGTATATGGCCCATCACTCTTCCCAGCAGGCTATCTGGACCACTAACACAATTATAGAAGCCTTGGAGCTAGATCCTATAAATTATTCTCCTCAGCTTACCGTTCCTGAATCTAACCTAGCTGCAAATTTTGATTACCTCCCTCTAGAGGACTATAAAGAAGCTTGGGAAAGATATGATCTCACTCCTGCTGAGCAAGAAGAATCATCATCCAGGAAGAGGAGGGTTGATCAGATCTAGGATGAGATCATGGAGGCAAGGCAAAGAAGAAGGATTGAAATCTAAAATATGCTAGGATATGAGGTTTGGATTCCTACATCCAGTAATATCATTCTCTATACATGGAATAACTTTGGCAAGCATGGGATTAACATTTCCACATACTATAATTTTATGAAATAGAAGAAGCACAAAGATCAAGAGACAAGGAGGAAAATTCATAGAAAGAACAACACACATGTACCTCCTCCTCCTAGATATAATCCAAAACTACTGGGATACTTTGAAAGACAGAAGGGAAAGGCTCATGGAGAAGAATTTTGAAGTGCTGAGAACTTTGGGCTAACCTAACTTATGATTTTGGGTAGTTTAAACTTGTCTAATTCAAATGTAGTTCCCACTATGTTTAATCTTATTAATCTAAAGTGGAATACTTCTCTGTCAAATCTATCTTTAATTCATTTTTGTGTATCTATGATTATTGTCATATGAGGTTACGATTTCTTCAAATATGGAGAGATTGTTAGAAATATTGTCCCAAAGATTCTTGATGTGAAGAAGGTCTCAAGATGATAATAAACATCTTGTATTTGATGAGTTGTTTGAGTTTTAGTGTGACATGTTAAAATAAATTGCATGACTAATGTATTGTTAGGCTCACAGTCACCCAAATAAGGTTTTCCCTTTGTAATCCCTCATGGAGCAAAGCTCATGTTGACCTATATCCTAATCAGATATTAAAAATTTCAATATCATGGGAAATCCACTAAGGTTAAAAGAAATCAGAGGAAGAAACATAAATTTTCCTAAGGAAAAATTTGTATGCATCGACTTCATGCCTAATAAAAAGTTCTACTGCATCAACTTCATGGCTAAGGAAAAGTTCGACTACATCAACTTCATGGCTAAGGAAAAGTTTGACTGCATCGACTTAATGGCTAAAGAAAAGTTCGATTGCATTGACGTTATGTCTAAGGAAAAGTTCAACTGCATCGAGTTCAAGCTCAAGTATTTTATCGATTGCATCGTTGAGAAGTTTTTTGACTGCATCGTTGAGAACTTTGTCGACTGCATCGACTGCACTGTGACAGACATTTTTCTATAGACTTAAAATGACTAAGTGCCAGATGTTTCCATACAATTCCTCAGTGTGTTCTGACCAGAAGGCAAACAAATCATTTAGGCTATAAGTCCTTTTCTATGACATCACCTCGAGATCACTTAAAAAACTTTTCACCAGCCTGACAAGTGGCACGATGACTATCTCCTTAAATCTAGGCACATATTGAGTGGAGGATTTTGAATAAATTTGAAAAATGGGATTTGCTGCATAATTCCAGGGATTGATAGAGGGAAATAAGATTCTCATTCATTAGTTAATATTTCCATATTTCAAATTCTTCATTAGACAAAAATCACTAGCGATTTGAAGATTTCATTTTTGGATTATTGCCTAAGAAGCTTGCTAGCCATTGAAGAATTATATATCAGACTCAAAACTCTCTGCCGTCCATGTCCACTATAAAAAGAGGACTTAAAAGAATGAGAAAAATATATATATGTCATAGATATCCTTCGCGCAATTTTGACTCCAAGTTTTTTGTGAAAGTTTTTGAGCAGTGATCAAACATTCAAAGATATTTCATTCTCCACTCACTGCAAGCATCATAAAGAGATTATTCCAAAAACCTGCTTTGCAATATTTTTTGAAGAATATTTTGTCTATCAAGGTTCTTGATCAAGACTTCAACACATTCAAGCCAACTCTTTCAAGTGTTGATCAAGGAGGAGAAGAAGAAGGAAGCTTGTCCAGTGCTTCTTACTGAAGACTTAATTCTTGTTTATTTGAGTCAATGCAAATATTTTTACTTGTAGGATCTTTTTAGATCTAAATTGTAGGGCTTGTGTTAAGCCTGAGTTGTAGGGCTTGTATGGAGCCTGAGTTGTAGTGCTTGTGTTGAGACTGAGTTGTAGGATCTGTGAGGGATCTGAGTTGTAGGATCTTGTGATTTAAGATTTGAGTGGTAGAACCTGTGTGAAGGTATGAGGTAGGAAACTTGTGTTTCTGAGTTGTAAGATTTGAGGATCTGAGAAAAAGTTTGGTGAAATTTGTCCTAAGCTAGCTCTCGGCTAGATAGGTGAATGAGAAAGTGGATGTACCCATTCTTGGAGAACCACTATAAATCTTTGTGTGTTGTGGTTTGACAGTTTTCGTTTACTTTCTTACTGTGCTCTTAATAAAAAATATCAATAAAATAAAAATTAAGTAAATCACATATTCACCCCCCCTCTAGGTGAGTAGCAACCCTTGACTTTCAATTAGGGGTTACCTGACTAGTCAACATGGTGAGGTGGACCCTTCTAAGTCACCATGGTTCCACCTTGGATCCACAAGGATTTGATTCAACCTCTTGGGGAAGAAGGGTATCTAGGACTTAGTTTGAGCTAGTAAGACCCCTATGGTTAGTCTGATCTAGAAATTTGGCTAAGGTAGAACCTATAGTGCTTGGGTTAACCTAATTAGAAGTCAATGGGTGTAATTAGATCAAAAATTTTCTTAGGGTGATCTTGGGGTCGCATCTAGATTACCATAAGAATTACAGTCTCTAAGGCCCTACTCTGAGCCCATTAAGCATGTTAAGTCATCCTAGGGTTCACTAGTTCACCTATAGGGTGCCAATAAACTTTCAAGGGCCCTTTGAATTGGGATGTTACATTAATGATCTCATCTTTCCCCTTTTCTATTTCTATGAATTAATCCACGCTATGGAACAAATCAGTAGGAATAGAAGAATTTCTAGATGCCTCAAAAAAGAACAAACAAAAACTTTTTAAGCTTAGTAAATCAAGTATTTAAAGAAAAATCGTAAATCTAAGAGTTAACTAAATCTAAATATTATTCTACAATCTGAGATGTTATATTAATTTAAAAAATATGATATCATATTAGAATTGAGGTGAGTGGTTAGAATTTTACAATGATGAAATTCATTAATGATGTTAGCAATTTAAATGTGGATGAGTAAATAACAAAGGGAGAAAGACAGTTGTACGTAGGGAAAGTTTGCACATGGATAAATCAACAATGTACATTTTGGCATTACTTTTAGTTGGAATCACAAAGAAATCACAACCAAAGTTGACGAACAAATGCGTACACAAACCAACAAAGTTGATATTAAATATAAGAATTGATGCATGCCACAATAAGAGTAGTGAGATTAGAGATCAAAAATTGAAATAGAGAATCCCTAATTCAAAGCATATAAAGCAAAAAAAATTAAGAAGAAAAAATAGAGTTCATTTTTTTGATAAATTACATATATCATCAATAACAAACAACTTAAATAGAAACACTTGATATTGCAAGGAAATACATGAAAATAACTTTAACATTACCAAGCATTGGAACAAAGATGACATTGTATGTATAGGAACATGGAGAAGACTTTTATGAAAGCAAACAATAGAGAGGTGAGTTAACCTCTACCATAAAGTGAAAACAACAATAAAATATGAAAGAGAAGGGATAGATACTACTCTAGAGGGGGGGGGGGTGAATAGAGTAATCAAAAATTGCATTAGCAAAGTTGAATTTCTACTCAACTCCCTTGGAGTTAAATGCAGAATGAAAGTTATAGATACTTGAGATTAAACTTTAGAGCCTAACACAAGTGTTGTGCACAAAAAGGCAGCCAACTGTAATTACAGTTAAGGCTAGGAAACCTAAACAGCAACTAGCAAACCTAGTTAAGATCTAATCACAGCCACAATGCAAGTAATTAAATAAAGCAATCCAGACGACACAAGGAATTTATAGTGGTTCCCCAAACAACTTGGGTACGTCCACTCTTCTACCAACAAGGTAGGAATCCACTCAGGTTTTTGATCAGGTGCCCTGCCACCAACAAGATCTGCTTCAGGTAGATCAAGAAACCCTTTAGACTTTTGATCAGGTGTCTAAAAACCAACACAGGTTTTTGATCAGGTGCCCTGCCACCAAGGGATACTTTTGAAGGGAGTAATAACCCTGTACAGGAGGGGGAAAGGAGGTTAAGGTGTCTTCTCTATTTTACAATAGATTAGAGAAGCACAATAACTTGCACTGAGCTAGAAAGCTCTAAAAGAATCAAGGCTCATCCTGGCTCAAAGAACGTCCAGGTGAAGTCTTACTTCAGTGCAGAAACACTTCAGTAAATACTGAAGGAAGAACTACAAGAAGATATAAAATAAGAAATGAAAATCTTCTAGCAGCTATCTTCTTCTTCTTCTTCAAAAGATCTCTGAGTCAGAACTTCCTAGAACCAGGAGAACTCAGGTTGAAGAAGAGCAGAAGAGCTAACACTTCTCAGTTGAGTGAAGATTGCTGAGAGCAGTAAACTTGATCTTGCTGAATGAATTTTTTTATCTAAGAACTAGTTGATTTCTTCTTCAAAGAAGTCTTTATATAGCAGCAGCAGCAACGGCTCTTAACTGAGTTTGAATCTTGTCTTTTTCTGAACTCTGCAAGCTGGACTGCAAAAAGCATAAAGCAAAACAAAAATACTGCAGGCAGATATCCTATAAAAGGATAAAGCTTTCTAAGAAGCTGCAAATACTTCTGATGAAATAATATAAGAGAAAGTCACATCAGAAACGACTCTTTACAGCCAAGGAAGACTTTTTGAGTCTAACGGCTATAAAGGACAGCCTGGCAGAAATCATATCTCAGCTATAAGACAAACAACTTTGTCAGAAAAGATTAGCTCATGCATAAAGAATAAAATAGATATTGCATGGAAGAGTTATCACAATTTACTCAGATAATCTTTTATAAAAAATGCCATCCTGATATGAAATTAGTCACATCACAGAAGACGACAAAACTATTTTAAAACATACAACAAAACGTCGAACGACCCACGGAGATCGTCGACCGACGCACGGAGATCGTCGACCTATCGGACAGATAGTCGAACGATCCAGATAGTCGAACTATCAAAGAAGATAGTCGAACTACCTCAGCAGATAGTCGACCTATCAGAATAGATAGTCGAGCTATCAGATAGTCGACCTATCAGAACAGATAGTCGAGCTATCAGATAGTCGATCTATCAGGACAGATAGTCGAACTACCAAACGAAACGGATAGTCGACCTATCAAGCAGATAGTCGACCTATCACAGAAAACAGATAGTCGACCTATCAACAGATAGTCGAACTATCAGATAGTTGAACTATCCAAGCAGATAGTCGAACTATCAAAGCAACACAGATAGTCGACCTATCAACAGATAGTCGAGCTATCAGATAGTTGAACTATCCAAGCAGATAGTCGAACTATCAAAGCAACGTAGATAGTCGACCTATCAACAGATAGTCGAGCTATCAGATAGTTGAACTATCCAAGCATATAGTCGAACTATCAAAGCAACGCAGATAGTCGACCTATCAACAGATAGTCGAGCTATCAGATAGTTGAACTATCAGGACAGATAGTCGAACTATCAAAGCAAACAGATAGTCGACCTATCAACAGATAGTCGAGCTATCAACGCAGACAGAACGTCGACCAACTGATAGATGATCGTTGATCAGCCGATAGACGATAGTCGAGCGACGTTCGACTATAGTCGAACGAAAAACTACTTAACCAAATATTCATTTGGAAAGGCAATTCTACACAACTAGAGAATCTAACCTATCAACTAACCTTTGACCATAGATAAAACTTGGGTCAAGAGACAGAAAGAGAGGACTGAACTCAAATCAAAACCTAGGGTTCCAACAATCTCCCCCTATTTGAGTTAAGTCTCTCAACAATTAAAGCATACAAAACTAATTACAGGAAGTAACATAAAATGCATAAAATAGAAATGACTAAGCAGATATCATCAATCAATCAGATAAGAAATTAACTGTCAATCAATGAATAATTAAGGTGCTTCAGAGTTAGATTCAGGATTAGAAGAGCTAGAAACAAAAGTAATTTTTCTGGTAGGATCTAGAGCTTCTTTTTTCGATAGCTTCAAGTCTTGCTCTCCAATAATTTTCAGTTCTGTTGTCCTTGGGACCACTGCCTCAGGATGCTTTTCCATATATTTTAAAGGATCAAACATCTCAGGTCTGACCTGGAATTTTTCGAGCTCCTTCTTTCTGAATTTAGACATTGTGGTTAATCCTGCAGTGTCCTTTCCTTCAGCTTTTGCTTTCCTTATTTGCGCTGCTCCAACCAGTTCAAGAAAACGAGCCATCCTAAAGTTAGGATCAAGCTCTGGGCTTTCATAAACAATCTCAGAAGAAGTGTCAACTGGTTCTTTATCCTGATTTACTAGATAACAAGAGAGAGCAGACTTAGCAAAGTTCTTGCTAGAATTTTCAGATAAAAAATAAATCACTTACATTTTGGAACATCTTTCTC
This sequence comes from Platanthera zijinensis, assembly GCA_039513925.1. NCBI lineage: Eukaryota > Viridiplantae > Streptophyta > Magnoliopsida > Asparagales > Orchidaceae > Platanthera > Platanthera zijinensis. The sequence continues at coordinate 178,058,705 of CM077085.1, read as the reverse complement.
AGTATGAGCTGGCTTTGGAGATGAAACTTTTTTCTTTGGAGAAGGAGGAGGGGAAAAGGTTGGTCTTTGATATACTACCTCTTTAACTTGTTCTTTAACAGTATCAGGTCTTTGATAGCCAGTTTGGCTTTTACTTTGGAATCCTTGCGAACTTCTCCTTTGAGCAGATTGAGATGGATTTGATCTTTCAGATTGAGAGGCAGATTTAGAAGATAAATTTCCTGAGGCTCCTGCACCGGGAGGTGGAGGACCTCTAGGATTCCATCTAGGAACAGGAGAGTCATACCTCTTAGACTTTTTTCCTTTGCTTTTACTGGTTCTTAGAAAACAACATCCAATGCTGGAAGTCTTTTGACTTTGGATCAATCCCTTTCATTATATAATATGGTGTATCATTGTCTGGATTAGCAGGAGGAGGAGCAACAGCTTTTCTTTTCTTCTTAGCAATCCTTTTTCTTTTAGTCTCAGCAGACTCATCAAAGTCGATTTCATCTTCAGAATTTGAAGAGATAGGCATATCATATGGGTCAATAACATCTTTCATAGCTCTTTCTTTTTCCTTTAAAGCAGCTCTTTCTCGTTCTTCTTCTATGGCATCCTGTGCCAATAGAGCATCTAAATCCAAGCCTGGGGAATCATCCCATACAGTAGATTTTTCAATCTGGGCATCTACAGCTGATTCTTGAATCTCAGAAACTGTCAAAGTGACCAGTTCTGCTTGAACTTCAGGCTGAGCAACTTCAGAAATTTGAGCCTCTGGTTCTGGTTGAAAATCTAGAGCAGATTGGATAACCGGCTCTTGAACATTTAGACTTTCTTCCAATTTATCTGTAGTATTATGAATAAAATTGTTCTAAATGACATCTAATCATACCTTCCAGATATTCCCAAACTATCATATCAGTTATCAAGTCTAAAAAATAAGTAAAGGGAATACCTTCAGAATCGACCACAGCATGTCCTAACTCCCACAATTCATCTAGAAAGGAGGTGATGATTCCTTCTAGGTATAGGGCAACCAAGGGAGTAGAACTTTCTTCTAAACAGGCTTTAACAATGAATTCAGATTTCAGCACTGCATCAGAAATTTCTTGTTCAGATAGAGGAGGAGGAGCTGAATCTTTTGTTGCTGTCTCTGCTACTGCAAGATGAACTGCTGGAGGAGAGGCCAAGGGCTGCTCAGAGACGTCTTCATCAAGCATCTCCCCTGCCTGATTTCAGTAGAAACTGAAACCAGGCCCCTAAAAGAAGAGGGCTCAACAGAGTTAGAGAGTTTCAGAATAGCAGCAGTTAGAGAGGAGATAGAGGAAGCAAGGGGAGCAATTGCCTCATCAATCATAGTTTTGATTGAGGGGGTAATTAACTCCACAATGCTTGATATAAATGCAGGAGTAATTTCAAAAGAAGATGATGAAGATGATGGAGGAATTTCAGAAGGTGGAAGAGCAGCAGTGATGGTATATGCAAGATGAGCTGGAGAATGAGCTGGAGATGGAACTGGAGATGGAGCTGGAGAATGATGTGGAGATACATGGGTGGATGCAGGGTGATCAAGATGATCAGAAGAGGGAATTGGTGACTGAGGAGGAGTGGGAATCTCAGACACCAATAAATCAAAACTGGGTTGAGATATCCCAGCAAGATGAGGAGGTAGAGGAGAAGCTGGAGGAGAAGCAGAATATCATACTTCAATTGATGTTGAAGGAACTTCAACTGAAGTAGACGGCAAAGCTGATGAAGAAGATGGAAGAGATAAATTTGCTGAGCCAGTTGCTAGAAGGGGGGGGGGGGGAGTGACTGCGACAGTCCTAGTGCTCTCAGAAGTAACTGGAGCAACCCCTGCGGGAGCGAGCTTCAGGAAGGTCCTTTTCCATTTTGAGAACAAGGATGGATCCATCTTCTTGCTTGCGTTGATGGAGGTGGCGGCTGACACAAGCAGGTGAGGGTATTTCTCCTTCAGAAAAAATTCCAACTACCCTTCCTAGGGTAACCTCTTTCTTTCCATTCTTTTCCTGATTAAATCGAACATAATGCCAACCCAATTGATCTGCTTCTTATTAACAATTGCACACATTAGTGCAAATTGTTGCCTTGTAATATTATCGTGGGCTGAGTGCTTTCCCAGTAGCACTTTTCCAACAATTTCCGCAAGAAACTTGATCTTAAACGGGAAATTCACCTTGAGCAGCTTGGAGGGAATGCCTTCGGCATGTCCCAGCTCAGTTAACATTCTTCCGAACTCAGGAGCATCTTGCTCATAATCTTCTTCTCCATTAATCAATCCAAAAGTTTCAGTCAGAATAGCGGGAGTCAATATTACCTCTTCTCCGCTAATTGTTCCAGTCATCGAATCATCAGTAGAAGATGAAATGAAAGCCCATTCTCTGATCTCTTGAGTGTTTATCTTTATTCTGTAAGACATGAGTTTCTCTAATCCTTGATCTCTACACAGATTCAGAATCTCCACTATCCCTGGTTCGCAGCAGCTGAAGGCGTCGAAATCTACGCTGAAACCGGCATCAAACTTTACTACTGCAAGAAGAGATGGAGCAATCGCCATCGAAAACGCTGTAGAAGATGAGGGAGAGACGGCGAGGACGTTGCGGCAGAAAATGCGAGACAAAGAGCAAGCGGGAAGACGGAATGCGAAAAGACGCTTTCCGTCGACGATAAGAGCAACTATCTTTTAACCTAGGTCGACCATCGGCTTTATATTAAAACAGCGATCGTCGATCTCCTTAAAAGATACTGGAGACGATGGTCGAACGGTCGTTCGACGATCGGTCCTGAAGCAGAGTAGTCGATCAATCGTTCGACTATTTCTGTCTTCACAAACAGCAAGCTGTCGTCAACCATAGATCGACGATAAGCTCGACCTGTTCGACTATCTTCGAACGCCGGTCGACGATCTTCAAGCAGATAAGCTATCTTCAACCATAGGTCGACGATAGGCTTGATCCGCTCGACTATCGTCGAACTTCGTTCGACTATCTTCGAACAAGTTTCAACAAGGCAGATGTCACACTTAGTCTTTTCCATTAATCATGCCTAGTTGAACTAAAAAGAACAGATGCTTCTGTTCATCTAAGGGCTTGGTGAATATATCACCTCTCTGAAGGTCTATGGATATGAACTCAAGGCTGATCTTGTTCTTTTCCACACAATCTCTCAGGAAATGGTGTCTAATCTCAATGTGCTTCGTTCTAGAGTGGTGCACTGGATTTTGTGCAATGGAGATAGCACTTGTACTGTCACACATGATTTTAGTGTTCTTGTGTGAGTACCCATAATCCAAAAGTTGATTTTGTATCCACAGGATCTGTGAACAACAACTAGCAGCTGCTATATATTCAGCTTCTGCAGTTGAAGTTGAGATAGAGGCCTGCTTCTTACAGAACCAAGAGTCCAATCTCTCTCCCAGGAACTGACAAGTTCCTGAGGTACTTTTCCTGTCAACTCGACAACCAGCATAATCAGAATCAGAATATCCAATTAATTTAAATTCTGACTCAGCTGGGTACCAAAGTCCTAGATTTGGACCTCCCTTCAGGTATCTCAAGATTCTCTTGAGAAGAATCAGATGAGATTCCTTGGGGTTGACCTGGAATCTAGCACAAAGGCATGTAGCAAACATTATGTCTGGCCTACTTGCAGTTAAATACAATAGGGATCCAACAATGACCCTATAATTCTTTTGATCTACAGGCTTTCCCTGATCATCAGAATCAATAACTACATTAGTAGCCATAGGTGTATGCATTGCTGAAGCATCTGCCATCCCAAACTTCTTTACCAATTCCTTGGCATATTTGGATTGGGAGATGAAGATGCCATCAGCATCTTGCTTTACTTGGAGACCAAGAAAGTAAGACAGCTCACCCATACAACTCATCTCAAACTTAGAATGCATTAAGTTGGAGAACTTTTTGCATAGTTTGGGATCAGTGGAACCAAAAATAATGTCATCCACATACACTTGAACTAACAGGATTGTGTCCTTGTGGTGCTTGACGAAGAGGGTTCTATCAACTACTCCCCTAACAAAGTTGTGCTCTAACAGGAAACTAGCTAGAGTCTCATACCAGGCTCTTGGTGCTTGTTTTAGTCCATACAGAGCTTTCTGCAACTTGAATACATGTGAGGGCTGAGTTGAAGAAACAAAATCGGGTGGCTGTTCAACAAATACCTCTTCCTTTAGCTCACCATTAAGAAAAGCACTTTTGACATCCATCTGAAAAACCTTAAACTTCATATAGGCTGCATAGGCTAAGAAGATCCTTATTGCCTCTAGCCTTGCAACAGGAGCAAAGGTTTGGTCATAATCTATACCTTCCTCCTGTCTGTAGCCCTGAGCTACAAGCCTAGCTTTATTCCTTACAATGATTCCATTTGCATCCAACTTGTTTCTATACACCCACTTGGTGCCTATGATCAGTTGGCCTTTAGGTCTTGAAACCAAAGTCCAAACTTTACATCTCTCAAACTGATTGAGTTTCTCTTGCATAACAATGATCCAATGGGGATCTAGCTCAGCATCTTTAATGGTGAGGGGCTCAATCTGTGAGAGGAAACAAGCATGCATCACATCCTGTCTTAACTGATGTCTCGTTTGAACACCAGCTGATATGTCTCCTATCACTTGAAATGTAGGATGATCTCTAAGTGTGACAACATCAGCAGGTGGGATGTGATCATCAGCAATAGTTGGGATTAATTTCTTAGGAGGAATTTGATCTACTATTGGTGGAACAACAACAACTTCTGCAATGTCTTCATCACTATCTGATTCAGTGATATGAAGAGTTGAAAGATGGAGGATTTCTTGAGTGACATCTTTGGTAGATTCTTGTACCTGTAATGAACTTGAGGAAGGGGAAGTTTCCTTCTCCTTATAAAACATTTGGGATTCATCAAAGGATACATGAACAGACTCTTCAATTTTAGAAGATGATTTATTAAAAACCCTATAAGCTTTGCTTACTTGGGAATATCCAAGAAAAATTCCCATTGAAGCCTTTGCTTCAAACTTTCTAAGATATTCTTTATTGTTATTATGAATATAAACAATACAGCCAAAAACTCTAAAATAATTTATTTTAGGTTTCTTTCCTTTAAGTAACTCATAAGGAGTTTTACACTTAAGTTTGTGTATCAGACTTCTATTCAAGACATAGTTGGCTGTACTAACAACTTTTGCCCAATAGGAAAGAGGCATATTAGCATCTGCCAACAATGTGCCAGCAGCTTCAATTAGTGTTATGTTTTTCCTTTCAACTACCCCATTTTGTTGGGGAGTTCTAGGAGCTGAGAAGCTATGTTTGATACCTTCTCTCTCACAGAATTCTTGCATGAGAAGAGAGTCAAACTCAGTACCATGATCACTTCTGATCAAGGCCACATGAGTAGAGTACTCAGTCTGCACACATAATAGAAAGTCTGTAAGGGCTTTGAAGTTATCAGCCTTAGTTCTCAGAAAGAACACCCAAGTGAACCTGGAGAAGTCATCTACAATGACTAGGGTGTAATACTTCCCTCCTAAACTCTGTACATTTATTGGGCCAAATAGGTCCAAATGTAATAAATACAGGATTCTAGGAGAATCACTTTTATTTACTGATTTAAATGAGTTCTTGGTTTGCTTGCCTAGTTGACAAGCCTTGCATAGGCTCTCCTTCTTGTAGGGGCAAGAAGATAAACCTCTAACAAGGTTGTGTTTAGATAACCTAGATATATTCTTGAGGTTAACATGGCTAAGCCTTTTATGCCACAAGGTATTATTATTAGTTACTTCATTAAACAGGCAGATTTTAGAATCAGTTGAATTAAAATCTACTAAATAAATGTTGTCTTGTCTAATGCCTACTAATACAACATTATTATTTAAAGTAATATTACAAACGGAGTTAGAGAATGATACCTGGTATCCAGCATCACATAACTGACTTACTGAAATTAAATTATGCTTCAGTCCAGTCACATAAGCAACTCTCTTGAATGTTACAGCTCCAATTGTCATCCTGCCATAGCCTTCAGTTTGACCACAGCTTGAATCTCCAAAGATTACCTTTGGGCCAAGCTTTGCTTTGAAATTTGACAGATGTTCTTTATTTCCTGTCATATGCTTGGAGCAACCACTATCCAAATACCACTTATTTTGAGTGATAGGATAGGTCTTCACCTGCAAATAAATCAATTTAAACATTGTGGACCCAGGTAACCTTGGGTCCCTTATTTTTCACATAAGAAAAACTGGAAATAAATGAATAAGCAGGCTGAGGGTGATAACCTAATGGGTAAGATCTCCTAGGTGGGATTCTCCATGCTGATGATGGGTCAATGAACCTAGGGTTTCTATTCATATTCGGGTTTCTAACGTTCTGGTTTGAATTTTGAAATTCTTGTTGAAAGCGTCGATCGGCGTTCGACGATTGGTACCCAGATCGTCGATCTTCGTTCGACCATTGGGCCTGCGATCGTCGAGCTGCGTTCGACGCCCTTTGTAATTCCTTAAATTTCTGTTTTCTTTTCTCTCTTTTAGCTTTATTTAAAGCTCTGTTTACTTGATTGACTTGCTCAGTGTTTTTTATTCCACTAGATGAAATAAAATTCACTGGAGTTGAAAGTTGATTTTTAAGAATGATTGGGGGCTCACTAGAAGATGCTCCTAAGCCTAATTTATTATTGCCTGACCTAGTGTTAGACATGCTGGTTATTTCAAGCAACTTAAGGCTTCTACCATTCAGAGACTCTTCTAACCTTTTGGATTTAGCTAACTCATTCTTAAGAAATTTAATTTCTTCACTAGAATTAGTGAGATCTTCCTTTAACTTAATGTTTTTATTAGCAATCAGTTCAGATTCAGCTAGTTTAATTCTAAGTTCTTTTATTTCTTTTTCAGAACTAATTAAATCTAAACATAAAGATTTAAAATCAGATTTAAATTCAGCAGATGTAAAGTCATAAGAAGATAATACCTCATCTTCTGTTGGCATCTCTTCATCTGAATCTGAATTCTCTGCAGCTGAGTGATTGCTGCAGGCATCAATTGCCATCAGGCAAACTTCCTTTGCCTTCTTTTCTTCTTCATCCTCACTGGAGCTTGAGGAAGAGGATTCCTCATCAGAATCGCTCCAGGTTTCAGCAACAAAGCCTCTCTCCTTCTTTTTGTTCTTGTAGGAGGATGGCTTGGAATGCTTCATATGCTGATCCTTGTCTTTTCTTTTATCTTTGTTCTTTTCCTCTGGACAATCTGGAAGAATATGTCCAGGCTTCCTGCAACCATAACAGAATATTTCTTTAGAGGGGGTACGATCATTCCTTGGTTTATCTTCATACTTTGAAGATTTCTTTCTGAATTCCTTCCTTCCCATCTTGAGAAACCTTTTGGCAAATAATGCCATCAGTTCCTCATTGGACTGGCTGCCTTCAGAAATGTCAGCAGCTTTGAGAGCAAGGGTTTGTTCTTTTCTTGTAGGAGTTGGGGTCTTTGCTTCAGCTTCAGCTTCCCTGGACTTCAGCACTTGCTCAAAAGACTTGAGCTTGCCGAGAAGGGCTTCTGTTGAGATTTCATTTGTGCTTCTGGCCTCCTTGATAGGCCAGATCCTTAGATCCCATGTGCTGGGGAAGCACATAAGAATCTTATCACTGACCTCTGTTAATGAGATATCCTTGTCAAGGGTCCTCAGCTCATTGATGATTGAGCTGAGCCTTGTGTACATAGCTTCAACTGATTCAGCATCAGTTTTCTTGAAATTCTCATATTGTGAGATAAGGTTGGACCTCCTGTCCTTCCTTTCATCAACTGAACCAGCTACAATCTGGTTCAGTGTATCCCACATAGCTTTTGTTGAGGAGCAGTCAGCAACCTTCTGGAATACTTCATCAGACATTGTCTGAGCCAGAATGTTCATTGCCTTGGCATCTGCTATCTTTGCCTTTTTGTACTCATCATTGTAGTCTGGAGGAGGCACTGCACTCATATCAGATGATGATGAGGCAGTAGCAGCAGCAGGTGCTCTTGGTGGTCCTGTCAAAATAGAAGCAAATATACTTTCATCAATAGAGTTCATATATAATTTGATCCTTGCCTTCCAGATGCTGAACTTGGCTAAGTTGCATGCTGGAGGTCTGGTGCTAGAATAATCCTTGGACTGGGCCATGATAGTGAAAGTGAATATCTATAAACTTTGGTATCTATCAGGATCTTGTGACTTAGGTGTTAGCCTATTCAGTCAGTCAACCTCCCTCTGATACCAATTGAAAGAGAAGGGATAGATACTACTCTAGAGGGGGGGTGAATAGAGTAATCAAAAATTACATTAGCAAAGTTGACTTTCTACTCAACTCCCTTGGAGTTAAATGCAGAATGAAAGTTATAGATACTTGAGATTAAACCTTAGAGCCTAACACAAGTGTTGTGCACAAAAAGGCAGCCAACTGTAATTACAGTTAAGGCTAGGAAACCTAAACAGCAACTAGCAAACCTAGTTAAGATCTAATCACAGCCACAATGCAAGTAATTAAATAAAGCAATCCAGACGACACAAGGAATTTATAGTGGTTCCACAAACAACTTGGGTACGTCCACTCTTCTACCAACAAGGTATGAATCCACTCAGGTTTTTGATCAGGTGCCCTGCCACCAACAAGATCTGCTTCAGGTAGATCAAGAAACTCTTTAGACTTTTGATCAGGTGTCTAAAAACCAACACAGGTTTTTGATCAGGTGCCCTACCACCAAGGGATACTTTTGAAGGGAGTAATAACCCTGTACAGGAGGGGGAAAGGAGGTTAAGGTGTCTTCTCTATTTTACAATAGATTAGAGAAGCACAATAACTTGCACTGAGCTAGAAAGCTCTAAAAGAATCAAGGCTCCCCCTGGCTCAAAGAACGTCCAGGTGAAGTCTTGCTTCAGTGCAGAAACACTTCAGTAAATACTGAAGGAAGAACTACAAGAAGATATAAAATAAGAAATGAAAATCTTCTAGCAGCTATCTTCTTCTTCTTCTTCAAAAGATCTCTGAGTCAGAACTTCCTGGAACCAGGAGAACTCAGGTTGAAGAAGAGCAGAAGAGCTAACACTTCTCAGTTGAGTGAAGATTGCTGAGAGCAGTAAACTTGATCTTGCTGTAAGCTTGCTGAATGAATTTTTTATCTAAGAACTAGTTGATTTCTTCTTCAAAGAAGTCTTTATATAGCAGCAGCAGTAACGGCTCTTAACTGAGTTTGAATCTTGTCTTTTTCTGAACTCTGCAAGCTGGGCTGCAAAAAACATAAAGCAAAACAAAAACACTGCAGACAGATATCCTATAAAAGGATAAAGCTTTCTAAGAAGCTGTAAATACTTCTGATGAAATAATATAAGAGAAAGTCACATCAGAAACGACTCTTTACAGCCAAGGAAGACTTTTTGAGTCTAACGGCTATAAAGGACAACCTGACAGAAATCATATCTCAGCTATAAGACAAACAACTTTGTCAGAAAAGATTAGCTCATGCATAAAGAATAGAATAGATATTGCATGGAAGAGTTATCACAATTTACTCAGATAATCTTTTATAAAAAATGCCATCCTGATATGAAATTAGTCACATCACAGAAGACAACAAAACTATTTTAAAACATACAGCAAAACGTCGAACGACTCTCGGAGATCGTCGACCGACGCACGGAGATCGTCGACCTATCGGACAGATAGTCGAACGATCCAGATAGTCGAACTATCAAAGAAGATAGTCGAACTACCTCAGCAGATAGTCGACCTATCAGAACAGATAGTCGAGCTATCAGATAGTCGATCTATCAGGACAGATAGTCGAACTACCAAACGAAATGGATAGTCGACCTATCAAGCAGATAATCGACCTATCACAGAAAACAGATAGTCGACCTATCAACAGATAGTCGAACTATCAGATAGTTGAACTATCCAAGCAGATAGTCGAACTATCAAAGCAACACAGATAGTCGACCTATCAACAGATAGTCGAGCTATCAGATAGTTGAACTATCCAAGCAGATAGTCGAACTATCAAAGCAACGCAGATAGTCGACCTATCAACAGATAGTCGAGCTATCAGATAGTTGAACTATCCAAGCAGATAATCGAACTATCAAAGCAACGCAGATAGTCGACCTATCAACAGATAGTCGAGCTATCAGATAGTTGAACTATCAGGACAGATAGTCGAACTATCAAAGCAAACAGATAGTCGACCTATCAACAGATAGTCGAGCTATCAACGCAGACAGAACGTCGACCAACTGATAGACGATCGTCGGTCAGCCGATAGACGATAGTCGAGCGACGTTCGACTATAGTCGAACGAAAAACTACTTAACCAAATATTCATTTGGAAAGGCAATTCTACACAACTAGAGAATCTAACCTATCAACTAACCTTTGACCATAGATAAAACTTGGGTCAAGAGACAGAAAGAGAGGACTGAACTCAAATCAAAACCTAGGGTTCCAACAAAATACACGCAAAAATAATTTTAGAAAATCTAAGAAAGCAAAGAACCTTGAAGTTCTACCCCCAACATCTTAAAAATATAACATTTTATTTCAACATCCTTTAAAAACTTTTCCAAAATATTTTTTGTTAAACCCACATTTCTGTACAAAATGAATACAAAAAAACCAACCAACAAGGAAGGTCATCTTAGACGTTGAAGTCGGAATTCTGAAGCTTATTGAAACTATCCAAGAGGCTCCCTACTTAACACTTAAATTATTTTTCTATTATTGTGTTTGAGTAACCGAGATAAGTGTACTGAACTTACCCAGATCCTATTAAAGGGCTGCTAACACTTACTTATGGTACAAATATAGTATGGACAGTCGAAAACAAACCTCTACAAGGCGCAATGGGAAAAATGTACCCGTCGTTGATTTAGGCCGTTACTTGGATTAGATTTCAAAGAGAGTGGGGAGGGGAGGGAAAAGGAATCAGGTGGGCAGACTCTCAAATGAACCGATCCTTCGGTAAATAACGATGTGATTGTGGGAGGGGCATTGAAGAGAGAAAAGGATGCTCGAGTGTAGTATTTGTGTTACCAGCGAGTCGAGGATTGTGTCCCGATTTTTGTAAAACTTTTAAATTTTAAACTTAAAAAATGCAGATCGTAGAATGGAGAAATATTTTATGGTATAATGGTAAGTGTGTTTTTAAAACTATAATAAATAGTATGATATCCACATCAGTGCAACATCATTGTCTTACCAATGTTATATTATCGGAAACCTTTAAAACCTTAGAGAAAGTTAGTCTATGTACTTGTTGCGGATCACTTGAGACTCCGGTAAACCGGACTAAATTGAACCATTTTAGCCCGGGAGCGGTTGAGCGCGCAAATAGTCACAGAGAAAGGGAAAGGTGATGAGAGAAATTTTTTAACGTGGAAAATCCTTCAACATGGTGAAAAACCACGTGGTCGGATCTGTGCCGACCAAACCTCCACTATTTGTTGGGTCTTATACAGAGCTTCTTTGATAATTTCGAGAGCGACATGCCACCTCTCATTATAATTTGAGAGAGAGCTGTGCTCGGAGGGTGACAAGCCACCCCTTCACCAAACTATAATTATTTCACGTTGCAATTAGGAGCTCCGTGTTTGTGGAGGCTTTGAGGTCTTTGACTTTAGCTTGAAGGCGGAAGCAACTTTTCACCTTACATTAGGGGCTTGGAAGCTCGGACGGCGCACTTTGTGTGCCTTATTCTCTTGTGTTTGTCTCCTGTTGCACTCAGTGGATTCTGGAGTGGTAGACTTGATGTCGTCCGACGAGCATGCTACTGAGTTGAGGGTGATCAGAATGCTGAGAGTTCTGCGCGTCGACCTGCAGTTGAGCGGTCTTTGGCGGGCTCTGTAGTTGTTGTTGCAAACTACTAGCGGTGCGGGGCACACGAACTTTAGGTTCTCTGGCTGACTTGGTATACTGACATTGAGGACACTAGGTGACCCCGACGGAGTGCGCGGAGGCATACTTAGACGACCTTTATGACGGGGCATGCAAAGGCGCGATTGAATGGTCTTGATGGTGGAGCGCATGGGGGCATTCTTGAACGATCTTGACGGCGGAGCGCGTGCAGGCGCGCTTGGATGGTCTTGATGGCAGAGCATATGGAGGCGCACTGGGTGGAGGAAAGCGTGCGAAGCACTTGCTGGCAGAGAGCGTGCGCAGTGCTTGTTGGAGGAGAGCGCGTGGGGTGTTTGCTGGCGGAGAGCGCATGGGGTGCTTGCTGGAGGGTGCTTGATGGCGGAGAGCGCGTGGGGTGCTTGCTGGAGGAGAGCGCGTGGGGCGCTTGATGGCAGAGAGCGCACGGGGAGCTTGCTGGGGGAGAGCACGCGTGGCATTTGCTGGCAGAGAGCTCGCGGGGCACTTGCTGGAGGAAAGCGTGCAAGGCATTTGCTGGCAGAGAGCGCGCGAGGCGCTTGATGGCGGAGAGCACGCGAGGCGCTTGATGGAGGAGAGAGCGCGGGGCTCTTGCTGGGGGAGAGCGCGCGTGGCATTCGTTGGCGAAGAGCGCGCAGGGTGCTTGCTAGAGGAGAGCGTACGGGGCGCTTGCTGGCGGAGACCCTACGGGGTGCTTGTTGGAGGAGAGAGCACGAGAGTGTTGGCAGAAGAGATGCATGTGGAAGAGCGCATAGAAGGGGCGTGCGCGAGAGCGCACACGGAAGAGGCGTGCACAGAAGCGCACTAGGAAGAAGCACGCGCACAGAAAGGGCACGCACAGGAGCACACTAGGAAGAGGCACGCGCAAGATGGCACATAGAAGGGGCGCGCACACGTAAGGGGCGCGCACAGAAGTACGCACATAAGAGGCATGCACAGAAGCATGCCTATAAGAGGGGCGCATGGAAGCACACACGTAAGATACGCGCATGGAAGAGTCGCGCGCGGAAGCGCGCACGTGAGAGGCATGCATGGAAGCGTACACATAAGGGGAGCGTATGAAAGCGCGTAAGGAAGGGAAATATTGGAGAGAGAGAAAATCGTAGGGGGAGGTGAGAGGAGAGAGAACATCTATATGTGGATTTTCCGGCCTAGGAAGAGATGAAAATGAGTAGAAAGGGGGTCTATTTATAGATTTCGAGAGGGGCAAATCGGTAATTTCCCCCCATAGCCACCGGCCGAATGAATAGGATCGCTATGTTTAGAGCACACGGATCTCCATATTTACGCAAAAAAACAAGACCGCCCCGGCCAAAAAAATAACCACCCTTGCAAGAAAATAACCGCTCCTCTCGCGAGGGAGGAGCAACCGGCAAGGGCGGAGGCCAGAGAGGGTCGGGAGCCAAGTTCGGGCTGCCAATTTAGCTGCCCTGCCTAGGCAGAGAGGAGACCGGCGGCCGGGGAAGAGGGCCCCTAGCCGCGACCGAGAAGCGAGGTATCCGCCATCTGATGGCGGCGAGTAGGCCGCCTCAACCGGACGGCCAAAGTGCCACCCGATTTTGGGAGGCACTAATTCAGACGGGGCAACACCATGGGGCGGGCAGCCAGGGGGTTTTCCGCCCCATGTAGCAATGATATCGCCAGATCAGACTTCCAAAGGGCCACCTGATCTGGGTGGCATTCCCCATAAGAGGGGGGAAGAAGCAGGAGTGGGCATCCTTGGAGGCGCCCGACTCACCCTACCAGATTACTACCCAGATGGGGCGGCCAGGAGGCCGCCCGATCTGAGCGGCCCTGCCCCCGGGCGGGTGATGAGTCCGATTTATATAGGGTTTTTAGGACTCATCTGGGCTTGTTTTCTTGCATGTGCACTACTTTTTAACCAGTATTCAGTTATATTTGCATTGTCCAGTCTTTGACCTCATTGTGCACTATTTTGGGTCTGAGGGTGTGCAATTGCGCATTCTTTTGTTGGGGGTAAGCACATGGTGCTCCCCATGTTTCTTTTTGTTGTTGTTGTTTCCATTTTTGTTGCTGGGAGCTTGTGCACTAGTTGGATTCATTATTGTGCAGGTAGTTGGGACGCCCCAAATTCCATTTTCAGTTCTGTATAAAACGCACGGTCGTGCATATTTCTTCGCGCATAGTTTCAATGCAATCGTGCGTTTCACACAGCATTCCTAGGGGCATCTGTTTCTACCCGTGCGATTTGTTCCCGCATGGTTTCGGCCAAACCGTACAAGAAGGAATCACACGGCCTGCACCTTTTGCCTAGCTTTCCAGTGATCTGTGGTTAATCGTGCATTTTGTTCACGCATGGGCGGCAGCGCCTGTGCACGATTAAAACACACGGTTCCCCTGCTTGTCTTGGTTTCCAACTCTGTTGCTACCCGTGTGATTTCCTTCACGCACGGGCGGAATCGCCCGTGTGCTAGTAAAACGCACGGGTCAATTCCTCTCTTCTGCAAGGCATTTTCTGTGCGCAAATATCGCACGGTTCACGCACGGTCGTGCGTCAGACCGTGCGTGACCAATTTTCTGATCTTTTTCTATTTAAGCGCAGATTTCTCGCCATTAGAGGAGAGCTCGTTTCCCCGCCACTTCCTCCGTGTTTTTAGGGCGAACTCCGTCGTTCCACCAAGGGGAGGAGATCCGGGCAAGCATTCAACGCCAAACTCAAGCCGGAGCTTCCTCTCGGCCTCCTCCTTCATCCTCGAGCTTCAAGGAGAGTGTTGATCTAGCTTTATCCATCATGCTAGGAGAAGTTGTGCCATCCTCCACCGGCTCGTGACACGAATAAGACAGGTTCATTGGGAGTGAGTGATAGCCTCCTCTACCTCGGACGCAGTTGAGGACCGAGCTAGGACGCGGATTGACAACCAAGCGATTCCTTCCGTAAACCCTCAACAAGACTTCGGATCCGGTTGATTTCGCACTCTCTTCTTCTTCTTATTGTTGATAGTATAGTTGATCTCTTGTATTTGATGAAGTATGCTTATTTTAATAGACATTTATGTTTAATCATGTCTATGTGATTTTATGTGCTCGTTATTTGCTTGAGGCGTGCCTTTGTCCATCCCCCATAGTGTTCTTGTCGCACTAGCGATTGCTAGTGGCGTGCGTTGCGAAGAGGAGCTTACGACCCTCAAATTCTGCTGTCCTTTTGGTTCTTACACTTGCCTACTCGTCCATCCGCCCATCGAATCGGTGCATAGCGACCCGTGTAGTCTTCCATCCCGCCTGGCGAAGCGATGCATAGCGGCATTGCATAGGATTAGTTTGTTAGCATTTTACTTTCTTTTTCCGCAACAATCTAAACCCCCATAGTTAACTCCGACCTAAGGACTTCAATCTCAAGTCCTCCTCAATATTAACTCCCCCTTACTGTGTTCCATCGAGATCGATACTTGGGGAAATTCGCCCATTTTATATTACTTGTGCGACCAGTACACTTGCCGTGCAACGCATCAAGTTTTTGGCGCCGTTGTCGGGGAACACAGTCGTGTGAGTTTTTGGAGAGAGAGATAGGAGGTAGAAGTCCTTTTCCATTTGTTCATATCATGTTTATTCTTTGCTTTAGTTTTTATATTTGGTTACTTATTTTTCTTTGTTCCTTTTCTAGTTTTAATTTTTCAGCAGCAGACATTCATTTTCTTTTATTTGCTAGCGTGTAGTTAATTTTTGCTTAGAATATTTCTTGTGGTGAATTCTTTCTTGTTGCACCATGTTTTCTTATATGAATATTCATTCTAGATGGTGAGGTGATTATAGTCATGGTAGTGATGAGTGCCCCACTGAAGATAATGAGCATAATTCTCGTGGTTTAGTGTATGGAGCACCGTCTTCTTATGGTACTTCATACACCGTACCCCAGTCTTATGGTCACTTCTCTTCAACGCCTACACCTTTTTCTTATTCCCCTCCGGTCCCACAGAGACCAAGGAGTAATGGAAAATGGTGTTTATGTTGTCGTAGCACCGACCACGTGTTGAAAGATTGTGCAGAATTTCAGCGCCAGTTGGAGGAGGATGATGTGCCAGATATCCGACTCGTTCCATCCACATCTCAATTGGCTGCCCCTTCTGATTATGATGATATATTCGCAGTACGACCTTGTCTATGGGGGACTACTGCAGATATACCCATCAGAATTTCTGCTGCTCGGTATGACAACATGGTGGTGTCGTCTCTCCCCATGCACTCTTCCCCTCTTGTTAATTCACCCCCGGAGGAACCAACACATATTTTCTCTGATGTTGTTATGGTGTTATGCCGGATAGTGATTTAGAGCCTGAGGTTGAGCCAATGTGGGACGAGGACGTTATTCTCTCCAATGGAGAGTGTGACACCTTGGAACACAATGATGCACCGATGTGGGATGATGGGGAGATCCTTTTTGATGAGGAAGTTTCCACTTCCTTGTTGGATGAGGAGGTCCAAACCACCACCGAGGACCTCGAGCTCTCGGATTCCCTTCGTCATTACTCATATGACACCGACGGTGATCTATGCTTGGATCCTACTGGGAGTGAGACCAGGACCACTCCCCCTATTTCTGATTATTTTAGTTTTTCATCTCCTTTATTTCTTGATCCCCTTTCTTTGTCTGAGCCCGTGCAAGTTGAGTCTTCACAGGTGCCTCAGGGGGAATTGGAGATTTCAGCTCCAGTCATCGATGATTGCATCCTCTTTTACGAGTAGGTTGATTCCTCCTCTGTTGAGGAAGCTCCATTGATTGCTTTCTCCTCCTAATGTCTCTCTGTTGATGATACCTTGCCGAGCAAGGATATATTTTGTGGTGAGATGAGTGAGGATCAGTGCTCCTCCTCTTCTTAGTTTCTATTTCCTCTGCCTGCGAGGAGCAGGTATGGTTATTTAGGCAAAGGGGTAGCTACTCTATCTCCGTATCGGTACCCGCTACCGCAACATATAATGGAACAGTTACCTGTGCACTTTTTCTTTCATAGGCCCATTAGCTAGATATGTATAGAATTTAATAAGTCGTGCTTGGAGGACAGTAACCCCAGTAGTTATCTTATACTTTCCTGCATTTTTATTTTTTATGTCTATTTTAGTTTTCGTATTCCTTTGTATTTTGTATATTTTTCTTTTATTTTTGCGGAGCTCACCCCTGCAGGTATTCATGACAACTTCGTATTGGCGGGGTTGTGATTCTTCGTATGACGGGTTTGCTTCTAGTTTTTCATGCGTATTCTGGTATGCTCATTAGCTGAGCATTAGGTAACCTCTTCCCTTGTCTCTATCTGATTTTAATTTCAATGTCATATGTTGTGTAGCTTAGTTTAAGTCTGGGGGAGAGCCATTATTAATTACCTTTTGCACGCGCACATTTCATGTGCATACTAGAAGCTTTTATATTTTTATTTTGATTAGTTCATTGCATCGCACACCACTGCACCCACATGAGCGCGTGCTTAGCTGTTAGCGTGCCGCGAGTTAAACTCATTTCTTTGGTATGATTTGGGAAAATTATTGTGCTACATAGGATTGTGAGACGGAGTAAAATGTTGACTCATGTAGTGCTCCTAGTCGAGTGCACTCATCTCTTATAGAAATTTGAGTAGATTTAATTTTTCTGTATGTTTATAGTTTTATGTTTTTATATTTGCGTAAATACTTTTTATTCTACTCAAAAATTGGTGAATACGGTGTGAATCAAATGGTAGTGTAGGGATGTGTGTAGCCATCACTAGACTCATTTTGCTTGAGTCGGGAGTAAGGATCATCTTTCTCAGTGGCTAAGAACTTGCCCCAAGATACTCTCGAAGAATTGGTGCATGGTTAGTCAAGCGTGAGCGTGATGTAGGCTATCATTTTGGCCCGATTGAGCTTTGTACCATTCCTAACATCTTATCCTCGCTAGCCCCTTTGTGCCTACCCATTCTTTTGATTCAGCACCACCATTATTTCACCAAAGCCTCATAGCCGATCCTAGTCGCACACCCACGTCAAGCTTTAGTGTTTTATATTTTTATTTTGGGGTGTGATGTTGTGGTAATCATTGTGAATATGTGGATGTGCTCCAAAGCTTCTATTTGCTGAACAGTTAAAAAAATGATTCAAAAAAAAGTGAAAATGAAAAGTAAAAAAAAGAAGAAAAAGTATACTTGAAAATCATATTGGAGATGTGATAATATTTAGAGTAGGCGGTGCACACACCCATATGTTAAAAGTTAAGTCTGGGGGTGTGGTGTACCTGCATATATTGTGATTAGCGGTTGGATTCATTCTGTTTATGATAGCTCATTTGGGTTAGGTGCATAGCCTTCCTATTTATCCTTGTTTACCACACTGTAACCCAAGCCCCATCTCTTATCCTTAAGTCCTACGGATTCACGCTTGAGTCAAACTAGTGTCGTGGAGAGAGTGTGAACAGGCAAGCGTATGGTCCCCGACATTGGTGGATTCTTTGGAGGTGATCCTGAGCCCCGATCTTTGGCAAAGCTCACCTTAGTGGCTTGCCTACTTTCTTCCTGCCCAAGACCAGGAGATTCACCGTGATTCAATTTTTGAGTAGTAATAAAATTTTGATACGAATTGTGAAAAGTATAAACTATTTTGCATACTTAGAAATTTCCTCTATTATATTATTACGCGTGCGAGCATGTGACTTCGCATGGTACTCCGTATCGTAATTTCCGTGTTAGCTAAATCATTTTCGTTATCTGCATTGATTTTGTTTGCTCGGGACGCGCAAACAGGTAAGTCTGGGGGTGTGATGAGTCAGATTCATATAGGGTTTTTAGGACTCATCTGGGCTTATTTTCTTGCATGTGCACTACTTTTTAACCGGTATTTGGTTATATTTGCTTTGTCTGGTCTTTGACCTCATTGTGCACTATTTTGGGCCCGAGGGTGTGCAATTGTGCATTCTTTTGTTGGGGGTAAGCACATTGTGCTACCCATGTTTATTTTTGTTGTTGTTGTTTCCATTTTTGTTGCTGGAAGCTTGTGCTCTAGTTAGATTCACTGCTGTGCAGGTAGTTAGGACACCCCGAATTCCATTTCCAGTTCTTTGTAAAACGCACGGTCATGCGCATTTCTTCGCGCATGGTTTCAGTGCAATCGTGTGTTTCATATAGCATTCCTGGGGGCATCTATTTCTACCTGTGCAATTTGTTCCCGCACGGTTTCGGCCAAACCATGCGAGAAGGAATCACACGGCCTGCACCTTTTGCCTAGCTTTCCAGTGATCTGTGGTTAATCGTGCGTTTTGTTCACGCATGGGCGGCAGCGCCCGTGCGTGAGTAAAACGCATGGTTCCCCTGCTCGGCCCGAGAGGACACAACGTGGCGGCGATAATGGAGCCAAACCGAGTGGAGGGCGGGGACTTTTCCTAGTTCATTCACGCAATAACTTGTAGTGATCCAGGTGGAGTTGACCAGTGCGGCAGAGGCGTGGAAGGTGAACTATCCAACGAGTGAAACACTCGCTCGCGGTGGTGTGTGCTTACAACAAAATGTGTCCGAGATGGAAATGGTGGAATGTGCAAGGGGCGCATTGCGCGCTTAGTGCGACGTGCATAATTAGTGCAATGCTCGTAAAGCGTGTCTGAGTGTAATGTGCACAGGGCATGGCTCCATATTTATTATTTCTTTGCGCATTTGCGTTATGTAGTGGCTTCGTATTTTGTTTGCGGATCTTTGGTAGCTTTTTGAGCACCACTTGACTGCATGTTTACTATTCTGGCTTTGCACCCTCACTGGGGGTGATGATCGAGCTTTAGAGGTGTTTGAAACATTGTTCTGTATAAAGCAAACCTGTTCTGCTTATTAGATGTTGACGGTTAGAGGGAGAGGTTCAGACGACGCGCATGCCACTACCTGGGCGAAGGGAGGATGGTCTCCTACAAGCATGAGTGCGTCGTTGCTGGTCTCGACTTTGATGACCTTTCTGAGGATGAGCTTGTTGAGTATTTCATTAATGAGGAGCTGTCTCCTTGGATTAATGTACCTGATACGGTCTTGTGTACTTGTTTCCCTGGTGCCGTGCTTGATTTCGTATCATGCGTTGGCTTGCGGGCTTCTGCCTTCTTCTGTAGTTCTTTATTAACTTTATGCTTTTTTATTGCAATGATTGTTGCATTGCTTTCGGTGATTTATCTCCGACACATTCCTTCGGAGTTTGAAGAGGAGTAGAATCTAGCTTTGTTGTTTCTTACATTGGTTATACTTGCGTTGTATGCGTGTTTGTTAATTGGATATTGCATCCTTATATTATTGTAGCGGCTA
Source organism: Platanthera zijinensis (assembly GCA_039513925.1). Classification (NCBI taxonomy): domain Eukaryota; kingdom Viridiplantae; phylum Streptophyta; class Magnoliopsida; order Asparagales; family Orchidaceae; genus Platanthera; species Platanthera zijinensis. Next base: position 178,038,555 of record CM077085.1, on the reverse strand, counting down.
CGCGTGTTTTGCCTTGGAATAATTGTTGCATTGCAACTTTGAGCTCTTGTGAAAGTTGTAGTGTTGGCGCCGCTATCTTCGCGTGAGCAACTTTGAGGTACCCATTGCTTATCCCTTTCTTTTTATTTTTTTAATGCAATTTCTATCTTTATGCATTTTTCTCTAACTTTTCATACGTAGTTTTAAATATTGAGGATAATATTTAACTTTAAGTTTGTGGGTGCAGCTCTTTCTTAAATATTATTAAAAGGAAACAAAATTAGAAAATCATAAAAAATTCAAAAAAAAAATAGAAAAGCAAAAATTAATTTCTAGAAAATGGAGATTTGGGCTTTCATCCCATCATATCTCCTAGTGCCATTGCGAGTTCTTGACAGGGTAGACCTCAAAAAATCCAAAAATTAACAAAAAAATAGAATTAGTATTTTAGTTTCCTTTATCTTAGTATTTTTATATTTAAAAAATATGAAAAATGTTTGTTTTCAATAAACTCTCGCTTGGCTTTTTGCTATTTTCAAAAATCTAGTTTGAGTTTATTTATTAGTATTTTTATTATTTTTAATTTGTTAATATTTTATTTTATCAAAGTTAGTTAGATATATTTTTAGGCGATTTAATTTTAAGAAATAACTTATGATTTTGATTTGTTTAGAGTAATCTTTTTAGCACTTGTTATTTTTAATTTTAATTAGTGTTAATTATGTGGTTCTTTGTTTAAACATCTTTAGATTTTAATTATATTCATTTCATGTTTTAAGTTTTTTAGGAAAATTTAATTTACTATAGTTGTTCTCTAAATTTTTAATTTAATCTAAAATTTGTTTAGCTCTTCCCTTATTTTTATTTTTTTATTAGATCATATGTCATTGAGATAAAATAATAAAATTCATTATCCCTTGGTAAATATATGTATTTTTTTTCTTTTATTTGTTAGATCATATGTCATGGGAATCAAATATTTTTTGGTAAACATATGCAATCCCCAAGAATAAAAGATGAAGTAAGAGGATAAAATTCATTACTCATAATCTTTTTTTTATGAAGAGGAAAAAATATGTGTTCATATGTCATAGGGAAAAGAGGATAAAATTTATTATCCCTTGGTAAACTTTTGCAAATATATAGGAAAAAAACAATGAGGTGAGAGGATAAAATTCATTATCTCTAAATCAAAAACCTCTTCATATCCTTTGTCCCCCAAAATCCTGTTAGCCAATAAAATTATTTTGGACTTAGATTAAAATACTAAGAGAGCATAAATAGTAGTTTGACGTTTTCCTTAAAGTCTCTTTTAGGTTAAGAGTGTTTATAATTCTAATCTAATTTTGTTTGCAAAAATTACTCAATTTTATGAGCTAGTTAATTATTTCAAGAAAACTTTGCTAACTTTCTTGCTCTTTTCATTTTAATTTCATAATTTAGGACTTAATCATTAAATTCTTAAATTTTATTTTTGAACTTTCTTTTAATTTAATAAATTTTAGTTTAGATTAAAAATCTTATTAATGTCTTATGAATATTTCTCATTCTTTTGCTCTGAAATAACAAAAGCTTAAATATGAGGGTATTTGATAAGAAACAATTCATCCTACTTTTAGTAAAGGATTTAGATTAATATTTATAGTTATTTAGTAATTTTATGTTTATTTTAATATTAAAACATATGTTATTATTATTTCAGTTTTTATGATGTTTAATCTTGTTTTCTGAAGATTTTTGGAAAAAACTGGGCTGCATATGGCCAAATGGAGCTAACAGGAAAGATCAGATGCTAAAAGAGAACATTTCGACAAAAATCACAAAGTACATGCCCCCCGATCACGGGCGTGTACTTGGGACGCAACATAGTGTCACACCCAGGTCTCGTTCAGTTATCCAAAAGGCTCCTGCCACGTCATTTAAAGTTACACACCCTAGATAATGCCCGTGACCTATGAGCGTGACATCCAGATCATGCCCCCAGATGAGCCCGAGACATTTGTAGAGGTCACGTCCCTGATAAAGCCTAGTCACGCTCGTGACCCTCAAGGATCATGCATGTCTACTTCTCACAGATCGATCATTACACGTCGTCCCACCAAAGTTTCCCACCAGAAGCCATTTTCCTAGGTTATGTCCCCCCTGTCACGGGCGTGACCAAGGGGTGTGACTCATCATAATGCCAAACTTTAATGCAGATCGCGCCCGCTCTGCCCCCAACACTCATACCCGAGTCATGCCCCCAAGTCACGGGCATGACCAGGGGGCGTGTGTAACGTCCCAGTTTGTGCTAGACCCCTTGCACTTGTCTTGAGTCAAGAAAGTTGACTCGGGCTTGGGCTGTACTGGTAACATGCATTGAGCGCATCGACTGAATTCGATGAGGCGTCGAGTGCGTCGAGTGGTAGGAAGGTGGGAAAAAGGATAGGCCACGGATATGCTGAGATACAAGTACAATTCGTCGAATATCGTCGAGTTATACTAAACGCTTAATCCGCAAGAGTTGAACTTTTCTCACTGATCAGAATGTTTTTTATTATCCATCATCCAACACCTCTTTGAGCCTCAAGACCAGCAATGTTGTTGACTACAACTTAGCTTTATCAGTAAATGTCATGCAATAGGCCTGCGACGCCGTTTGTCGCGTACTGTAGACTTCCTGCAGCGATTTTGAATTTTGTTGACGTCAGCATCTGTGGACTTAGCCAAATTCAAGCAAATTAGTATAGGCGTTGAGTGAACAACCTTCACTCAATGCAAAAAGACTTAGATAGTTTTCTGTCTCACTGGACATTGAGTGATTAGTCATCACTTAACGAATTTAGACTTAGCCAATATTTCTATTGAGGAAGTGTTGAGTGTATTGGCTTCACTCAACGCTTTTGTCCTTAGACAAACTTTATGTTAATAGGCATTGAGTGCGTTGAATTCACTCAACGCTTTTGTCCTTAGACAAACTTTCTGTTGATAGATGTTGAGTGCGTTGAGTGAGCCTTCATCACTCAATGCTTTTGTCCTTAGACAAACTTTCTGCTGATAGGCATTGAGTGCGTTGAGTGAGCCTTCATCATGCAACGCATGACTGACTTTCTAGTCATCTTGATGAGGCGTTGAGTGAACAGACTTCATTCAACACTTTTGTCCTTAGTTAATTTCTCTGTTGAGTTGGCGTTGAGTGAACTGTCCTCACTCAATGCTTCTGTACTTAGACAGATTTTCTGTCAACATCTTCTGAGGCTTTTACTGAAGCTTGTTCTGTCGATGCTTTCAGAGCTTGGTGTTGAGTGAACTGGCTTCATTCAACACTTCTAGACTTAGCCAGATTTATTCCTTGCCAATGCTGAAGCTTTGACTGTCTGAGCTTTACTCGACGCTACTTTCTCTGGCATTGAGTGAGTTGTCCTCACTCAATGCTTCTGGACTTAACCAGAATTCTTTCCTGCCAATGCTGAAGCTTTGATTGTCTTATCTTTACTCAACGCTTCTTGTTGTATTGCGTTGAGTGAACTACCTTCACTCAACTCCCGTGGACTTAACCGCATATCTTCTTTGCAAACTGTTGGGCTTTGATTGTCCATGCTTTACTCAGTGCTTTTTTACATCTGGCGTTGAGTGAACTGGCTTCACTCAATGCTTGCGGACTTAGATAAATTTCTATCTTTCCAGCATTCTTCCTTGTGTCCACCTATCATTATCACATAGAACACCTATCAAATAAATGTGCTAAATAACAACCTGCATGCATGAACTTGAACATACATCAAATACATCAATGCTCTTAGTATTGATGGTGATGCCTCTTAAAATCTAGGGAACATTGAAGGGAAATATTCCCAAAAGCGATACATGGAGAAGTAACCTAAACCCTAATCCTTTCTTATAAAAAGAAATACACGAAAAAACCTAGCCATCATCGTTCATCTTGTCGAATCGATCTTGTGCCGAACCCGACAGAAATAAAGAACTTTCCGGAGTCGGATTTTCTGGAGGATGAACTCTCCCTCTCTGTGAAGAACGATACCAATGAGAAAACCAAACATGCTGCCAAGGAGGATAACGAGATCTATGGAAAGAAATGAGGTGAGCTTCCTTCCCTCTCCCTTGGCGCTAGATCTTTAGTTATGAAATAGGAGAGATGTTGGATCAAGAGAGCTTGACTTTGGTGTGAAATGAAGATATCCTAGGAAGAGATCACGCTAGTACCTTTGTCCTAGGGCTTTGTTATCTTCAACCTTTCCTCTCTTCAATATGAAGATGATGGACTTAGTTTCGTGAAGAACGGTGGTCTATTGAGGGTGAATAAGGGAGTAAGAAGTGCAGAATGTAAATTTGTATGAATGGCTAGAGGAAGTAGACGAACCGATATGGAGTCCCAAGAAGAACTTAAGTTCCCCCATACTGCTCATTTCAAACTTTCCTTGCATAAGTTTGGCAAACTTCTTGCAAAGGTTGTTCTCTGTATACCCAAAGATTATGTCATCTATATAGATCTGAACTAAGATTATCTTACCTTTAGATTCCCTTAGGAATAGAGTTTTGTCTATTTTACATCTTGAGAATTTGTTCTCAATAAGGAAAGTAGACAGGGTTTCATACCAAGCCCTTGGGGCTTGCTTTAACCTATACAATGCTTTCCTAAGTCTATAGACATAACCAGGTTTAAGAGAATCTACAAAACCTGATGACTGCTCTACATAGACTTCTTCTTTTAGATCACCATTTAGGAATGTTGATTTCACATCCATTTGATATACCTTGAAGCCTCGATATGCTGCATAGGCAAGGAATATTTTGATTGCTTCCAGTCTTGCTACTGGGGCAAATGTTTGATCAAAGTCTATTCCCTCTTCCTGCATGTATCCTTTTGCAACCAATCTTGCTTTATTATTCACAATAACTCAATTCTCAACCAACTTGTTCCTAAAAATCTACTTTGTACCAATGATGTTGTGGTCTTTTGGTTTAGGAACCAACTCCCAGACCTTGCATCTTCTAAACTGATTAAGCTCCTCTTGCATAACATTAATCCAGTGTTGGTCTTGGATAGCTTATTCAAATTTCTTTGGCTTTAGTTGAGATAGAAAACTTGAGTGCAGGACTGTATTCAGATTTCTACTTCTGGTTTGCACTCCATGTCTTGGATCACCAATTATCTGAGTTGCTGGATGATCCTTTAAATGTCTTACAACTGGAGGTAAAATTCCTTCTGGCTGAACACCTCCAATTTCTTCATTATGCCGCACCTCTTGGTTGTCATCAGCTTCTAGAGAGTCTTGTACTCCCCCTGGACAGTAGCCATCATTTTCCAATATTTCATCAGCAGTTGAGCCTTCTCCAATGGAAAGCTTGTCCATCCTATTGCTTATACCTGTTGGACTTCATGAACTACAAGGCAACTCACTGTTGATTAATCTTATTTCATCAAATACAATATGCACAAATTCTTCTACAACATGAGTAATCAAGTTGTAGACTCTATAAGCCTTACTATTATTGATGTACCCAACAAATATCCCATCTTGGGATTTAGCAGCAAACTTAGTTAGATAAGACTTGCCATTGTTAAGGATATAACACTTGCAACCAAAGATCTTAAAATAGGATAAATTTGGTTTTCTACCTTTCATAATCTCATAGGGAGTCTTTTTGTGATACTTGGTGATAGAAGCCCTGTTGAGCACATGACATGCAGTGTTTACTGCCTCAGCCCAGAAATATTCTGGAGAGAAGTGTCACTCAATAGAGTTCTACCAGCTTCAATCAATGTCCTATTCTTTCTTTCAGCAATACCATTTTGCTGAGGTGTTCTATATGAGGAGAATTCTTGAAAAATCCCAAACTCTTCACACAATCTTGTCATACTTTCAGATTGAAATTCAGTGCCATGGTCACTTCTGATTTTGACCACTATACTGTCTAGTTTATTCTGAATTTGTCTGACAAAACTGTATAAAACACTTGGGGTTTCAGATTTCTGTCTTAGAAAGAATACCCAGGAATATCTAGAATAGTCATCTACAACCACAAAAGTGTAGACCTTCCTACCAAGATTATGAACTGGCATAGGACCAAAAAGATCAATATGTAAGAGGTATAGACACCTCACTGAATCCTTGTTTTCAAGGCTATGAAAGGAGGATTTTGTCTGCTTGCCCTTTTGACAAGCTGAACATATCCCTTCCTTTATACACTTAACTTGAGTACCATTCCTCACTAACTCTTTACTAAAGAGTTGGCCAATTGTCTTGTAGTTAAGATGAGCCAGCCTCTTGTGCCATTTGACACAATGAGATGCTTTCTCATCAGCTACAAGACAAATAGGAGAACCTTTGTTCTCACACCCATAATCAAGACAATAAACATTTCTCTTTCTATACCCAGTCAATATGACCTTTTGATCACTTGACCTTTTGATATGACATCCATTCTTAACAAATGAAATGTCATATCATAGATCACTCAGCTGACTTATGCTTATCAGGTTGTGTTTCAAACCTTTTACATAAGCCACTTGAGTGATGGTAATTTGGTTGGAAGAGATGTTACCAAATCCTTTGATGATTCCTCTTTCAGATCCACCAAAGATTACTTTAGGCCCATCCTTGATAGATGTGTACTCCTTCAGTAGCCCCTTTGTTCCAGTCATGTGCCTGGAACATCCACTATCCAAGTACCATATAGGGGCATGGCAACTTGGGCTTTCCTGCAATACAGAATTACTTTCCCTTAGAACCCAAGTAAGTCTTGGGTCCTTGGTTCAAGTTAGCACAATTCATATCAAAACTACCAGTAGCTCTTCTAACTGGTAGACTGTTGTTCTTCCTGACACTTATGTTATGCCAGCAGTCTAAGGCAAAATGGCCTGTCTTTCCACAGCACCAGCATTCATACTTGTTGTATCTAGGTCTAGATACATTTTTGACAGAAGAATTTTTGTTCTGTGTTGGTGCTGCTGCAACTACACCCACTGGTTTCTTATAACCATGGGGTTTATGAACATGAGCTGACTTATTGGCATTAACACCCTTGTTATTCAGAACATCAGTCTTATTATGACCATGAATGTTTTCAAGATCATACTTGTTAGAAGGCTCATGCACCTTTCTAAAAACTACAGGGACTTTAAAATTCAATGGTTGAACTGGTGCTTTGCCTTTTCTCTTGAAATGGGCAGCCCTGGTGTTACCTTTAAAGCCTATTCCTACCTTACCCTTTTGAGCCACAAACTCATCTATTAAGGGTAAGACTGATTTTGGCTTAGAGTAACTAGCCACCAAATCTTTCTCTACTTGAAGTCTGACTTCCAGACTTTTAATTAGATCATTTTTATATGTGATTGTACCCATTTGAATAACAGTAATAGTTTTCAGCTTGGCAACCTCATTAAATTGTTGATCCAATTCTTTCTCTAAATTAGATGCAGTCATCTTAAGATCTGCAATTTCCTTAGCCTGATTTTTGGCTAGGTTTTTGCTTTTCTTAAGTGCCTGCAATAAGTCCCCATATTCATCTATCAACTGATGAATATCTCCTTCAGATTCTAATCCATCCTCATCACTTGATGAAGATGAATCTGACTCTGAACCAGTACTGTAATTAGAAATTCTAGAATAACTTTGTACCTTACTGGGACCAGGTTGATCCTGGCACTTGTTGTCTTCTGATTCAGCCATCAGTCCCATGCACTGATGGTCTTCTTGTTCATTGATGGAGTCCAGCAATTGCATAAACTCCTCTTCTTCACTAGCTGCATACAGTCCAATGTATACTTCAGCTTCAGATTCTGACTCTGAGGAGGATTGATCTGTAAGATTCTTCTCCTTCTTAGCAACAAAGGATTTCTCCTTCTTGCCCTTTTATTGAGTCTTCTTTCTGTCTGCTGACTCCTTCCTCTTTTCTGGACACTCAGCCACCACATGTCCTTGCCTATTGCAGCAATAGCAAACAATTTTTGATGTTGTAGCTTTGCTGAGCTTAGACCTGCTCCTTTCCTTTCTTGATGATTTTCTCTTTTGATAATAGTCATCAACTGGCTGTGATGTGGAGGGCCTTGACTTCCACTGCTTCTTCTTCAAGAACCCTTGAAACTGCCTTATAAAGGCAGCAAAGTCTGTATCTGAATAACTGCTATCTTAGTTCTGATTGTCTGAATTTTCTTAGATAACTTCAGCAACTTCCTTAGGAGGTGATGGAGACATCCTCCTGCTCTTTCTAGTGGCTTAAAACTTGAAGGTCACTGAATTTTCTCTATGCTCTCATTTTGTATTTCTTTCTTCCTCCTTCCTAGCCATTAGTTACATTTCATATGAAAGCAACTTTCTAAATAAGGTTGGAGGAGAAATGTCAGCTAGTTTGGCCACTTCTCTAATGGCACAAATCTTGGTATCCCAATCCTTTATCAAGGATCTTAGGAATTTGTCATTCAGCTCATAAGTACTGAAGACCCTTCCATAGGACATTAGTTCATTCACTATCCTATAGAATTTCTTGTAGCATTCAGATATGCTATCAGACTTCCCTTGTCTGAAACTCTCATATTCTTGATTGAGCATAGAATTTCTATCTTGTCTAACTTCTTCAGAACCCTCCATGTAGACAATCAAGGTGTCCCACGTTTCCTTGAAGGTTTTGCAGTGAATCAAATTTTGGAAAGTAGAATCATCTATGACACTCACTATGATATTCTGAGCTCTTTTATCCATAGTTGCCAATATAATCTCATCCTTGGTCATTTCAGAAAAATCCTTGGGAGTTCTCTGATTTTCATCTAGAGCAGACACATTCATTAAGATATATAGACCTTCTTTTATTGTGATATATATCCTTGGGTCAGAGGCCTCCATAAACAATCTAACCCTTTCTTTCCAGATTCCAAAAATCTCTTTCCTGCAGATGGGTAATTTCATTGACCCTAATTCCTTGTGATTCTCTCTAGAACCCATTTTCTTGATTCTTGATTCTACCTTAGGGATCTAACTCAGACTGTTAAGTCCTTCTTTGAGCAACCTCCCTCTGATACCACTTGATAGTTTTACTTTCAAGACTACCTAAACACCTAGAGGGGGGGGGGGGGGTGAATATGTACTTTTCCTTGATTTAACTTAAGGCAGAATATAATTACAGTTATTTGAATAAATCAGATATTTCTATAGCTAACACAGCATAGCAATCACAATCATACACACATCACATATTGCACACAGATTTATAGTGGTTCCCCAAGGTCTGGGTACATCCACTTTCCCCCTTCACCTATCTAGCAGTATGCTAGAGTCGACCTAACTTCTTCCTTTAACTCAGATCCTCAGATCCTACAGCTCAGAATCCAGAAGGATTCCTACAACTCAGGCTAACAAGCCCTACCTCAGCCTTGCCACAAGGCCTACAACTCAGAGAATACCTTCTCCTACAACTCAGGCTAACAAGCCCTACCTCAGCCTTGCTTCAAGGCCTACAGCTCAGAGAATACCTTCTCCTACAACTCAGGCATAAACAACCCTACCACTCAGAGAATAAATCTCCTACACTCAGCCTTTATAAAATAGGCTTACAACTCAGATCTATGAATAGATCCTACATAATTTGATAAGGAATTTTTGTAATCTCTTACCCCTATTGAGAGAGAAGGGATAAGAACTTTCTTGATCAGCTTCTTGAAGAGGCTGATGGATGAAATCAACTTGATCTTAGCTTTCTTCAAAGCTTCTTGAATCTGAACTTAGTTGGGTTGATTTCCTTTGAATAAAACTGACTGGCAGCTTCCTTCTTAGACTTCAGAAATAGATCTGAATCTTCTTGACAGATTAGTTCAGTATCTGCTTCTTGAGAGACCTGTGAATGTCTCATCCTTGTCTTCAAATAGCTAGATCTCTCTATCCAAACCTCTTGAAGATACTTTTGAATTCTTGATTGAATTCCACTTAGATAGAATCTGAATAGTAAACTACTTCAGAACGTCTTCTTAGATCTTCTCACGAAGATCTTCTTCTTTGTTACTTGTCCTTTCTTGATCAGAGATCAATCTCTAATTATGTTAGTTGTGACAATACTTGTCTTCTCTATGTATATCTCTTTCTTCTTCTGAATCCATCTATTTATAGACTTCATCCATGGTAACCGGCTGATCCGGTTTATAACTAACTTTTGACAAGTCTGACAGCTTCAGTAAATCTGTCATAACCCACAGCTGTCAAGTCTTCAAACAGTTCTTGAGCCTTTGACTCTGTCAGCAAAGCATCGAGTCTGTCTGCCATAAAGTGTCGAGACCATCTGTCAATATGTGTCGACACAAGTGACTTAAGTGTCGACACAGCCTTTGGTGATGTCGACAAAGCTGCCTTGATGTCGACACAGCTCCTTGATACTGCATCTTGAGAATGCGTCGACACTGATTATTTGTGTTGACACAAACACTTCACCATTCATCAGTAATCAACTTAGTTTAGACTCAGCTGCGTGTCGACACAAGTCCTGTGTGTCGACACAGTTGATGTAGACTCAGAACATAGTGTGTGTCGACACTGCCTCCAGGTGTCGATACAGTTATTGTCGACTCTGCCTCTATGTGTCGACACTACCTACCGTTGTCGACACAGTCGATGTCGACTATAATCTTCTGTGTGTCGACAATGCCTCCCGGTGTCAACATAAATTCTCTAAAGTGTCGACACAGCTATTTCCAAGTGTCGACACAATCTTACTGAAGTGTCGACACAGCTTCCTCAGGTGTCGACACATTGACTTAGAATATTTTTCCTGCATTCTAGCACATTCTTAACCTTCACATATAAACTCAAAATAACATCAAATACACCTTGATGTATACCATTGAGCTAAGTGAGGCTTCTCCAAATCAGGTACATATTTTCCAATGTACCCAACACTAGCATAGAGAATAAATACAAGACATTGGCTTCCCGTAGAACACCCTTCGATTAATCTGAAATCACATCTAATATGGGACGAGCATTTGTAATGAAAGTGGAGATTGTGTAATGACAACTCAAATATTTGCTGCTCGACATCTGAGTACAACAAAAGAAATCCAGTTGTACAGACTAAATTAAATACAGTTGGACAAAAAATACAAAGAACTTGAAATACAACTTGATTTCAAATAGATATATACTGAAATACAGCTTGATTTGAATAACACAGAACTTGAAATACAGTTGGATATCAAGTAGATAGAACTTGAAATACAGTTGGATTTAAGATAGATAGAACTTGAAATACAGTTGGATATCAGATAGATAGAACTTGAAATATAGTTGGATTTGAACAATATAGAACTTGAAATATAGTTGGATTTCAAGTTCGATATATACTGAAGTACAGTTAGATTTGAAAAACATAGAACTTGAAATACAGTTGGATTTCAGATAGATAGAACTTGAAATATAGTTGGATTTGAAAAACATAAAACTTGAAATACAGTTGAACAAGTGAAACTCGCACCTTCTTCATCTTGTCCTTCCGTGTTCTATTCTCCCAAACGGCTGAGGGTTGAGGGTGTCGCCGTCGCCTTGGATTACGCTGCATCAACAGAGATTAGAGGAGGCGTGCGATAATTTTCGGAAAGAAGAAGGTGTTGCAGTCATTTTAGAGCGAACAATAAGGCGTTACAGTCCTCCTAGGGTAAGAATGAAGAAGGGGAAAGTCGGGTTTCGGGATTTCGCAGTTTCGGGGGTTCGAAATGGGGAAGAGAATGAAAATGTATGAGAGAAGGAAAAGGATGGTGTGGCCCGCGATCATTTATTTACACCCGTTCCTACATTTGGGAACGAGACCCGTCCATAAAAATTTTCCGTTTTTAGGACGGGGCCTTTCTTTTCGCAAATCGAAACTTTCCCTCCTCATGCCAGATGACGTATGGGAACTTACTTTTCCTGGAAAAAAAATTTAGGTCGAGATTTCAAATGATAATTATCATCCGGACAATCAACGAGGAGTTACAAATGATGAAGGCCCTGCACAAAAGTGTATCACACAAGCCAAAATTGCATGGGCCCCACCTCCTTTGCAGACTCCTCATTGGTGCAGGACAATAAGCATCGTCCGGAGTCCTGAGGATAGTATTGTCCCTTTTGCAGGGGGAGGGAACAGATGTAGACCTAAGATTGTAGATTTCAACAACATAGATCATTTTCCGCAAAATACGACTATATTTCTATTCGAATCCAAAAGTGACCGCAATACGGACACTTCAAATCTGCGTCGTTAATCTTTAGAAGTATACGGACGGATTTGCTCGCGCACCAATATAAGTTACACATACATACCAAATTATTGAGGCTCCGGAAAAAGCTAAAATTTTTTATCAGCGCCACTTCTTACGGGCTATTGCGTGGTAAAGGTATTTTGTTAATATGACTTTACTAGTGCGAAAAAAATAATATCCGCGCGACTCCACTCTATTTTTATAGCATTTCCTTGACTTCCTAGTTCCTGGGCATCTAACAACCCTTTCGAGATCAATGTGCTTGAATACTCTCCTCCTTCTCACTGCCATTTCGAGTTCCCAATATACTAATATTTCTTTTTTTATCTTGGCATACAAAACCTTTATTTATGGTTTAGCCGAAAGGTAGAACAATAACGATGAGATAGGATTTTCAAAACATCCTTAGAAAGCATAGTGCTTCATTTCTGATCACAGAAGGTCTAATTTACATGTACTCCCTGCAATCGTTTTGAATATTTTGGCAGTTTGCGGTCATTTTACAAAACCTATACCATGCTATAATTTTTTTTATTAAACTGCAAATATTTTTATTATCTTGCCATCATTTTTAATTATCCTTCAATTAAATTTGCAAGAAAATTGATCTTATTTTATGTATTAATATAGTTCTTAATACTAACACAGCTGTACTTTGATGTTATTTTTAAGACATGGAGATGAGTTTGAAAACAAGCAGAACACATTTTGTGCACTATATTTTGTGTCTATATTTTGCGAACTAGCATTACATGTTATATCCAAGCTGCAAGGCAAAGCCAAGAAATTATTTGACGATTGTGGCATTTCACACCTATTTGATATGTCAAGGCTGCCTCAGAATGCCCCACTACATTACGCTCTCAAAATATGTTTTTGTCCCAACAATTCTTTATTTCTCTTAGGCGGCAAGAAAATTACTTTCACAATCAATGATGTCGAGGTAATCTTAGGTCTACCGAATCGTGGCAAAGAAGTAATTATTAGAATTAATCCATTTGCCACAATTACCATAACAACTTTGAAGAGGAAGATGACATACATTACTTTAGATGAATACAATTTGTCATCAAGCGATACTAGCACTATACCGTTGTAGCTACTCAGTGGATTCTTTTGTCCATTTTCTGGAGAAGTTATTCTGAAGCTTTTGGTTCAACTTGCTGACCAAATAGAGGTTAATAAATACAACTGTCTGAAGGCAATTCATAGATATCTGATTGATAGTTTCTACCATCTTTCCTACGATGGAGAGGCTGGAGATCTTATTGGTTCTCTTGTTCAGCCAAAGAAGACTCTTGGAACAATGCATGGATGCTCAATTATTTTAGTGGTGGATGTTCTATTTAACAATCTCTAATATTATATTTAATATCAAATTTTACGTTGTCTATTATTATGCATGAACAGATTTGGTTCTTAGAGTACACGACAATAAACTCTGTCACAGGTGCTAATGCGCGTAGAAGAATTTATCAGTGAACGACTAAGGTATTGATGGGCTGAAACTATGAACGCAAACGACAAAGACAAGTGTACCTTATCGAGAGCAGTATAGGATTAATGAAAATCAAGGTTGTAATAGACTCGGGGTTGCTGAGTACTTCTACATCAGGTGAATTAATATTATTTTATCAACGAATAATTTGAGGGGTTAAGAAATGAAATAAATAAAAAGGCAAAGCAATCAATCGAGAATCAATCTTATGGAAAATATAATTAGAACAATTAAAACTCAAAAGCTTGAAGACTAGGAATACTGTGGAGATTCCCAAAGTATGATCACACCTCGAGGAATGCGCCCAACTAAGCTTAAGAAATATTAACTGAACTTTTGTTCAAATCAATAACTTAAGACTCACTTTTTCGAGGTGAATCTCACTATAAGCTTTGACTCTTATCCGAAAAAGCTTTGTTATCCTCTCTCAAGGGTTGCGATCAACTCCTTTTATTCTCGAGCGATCGATTCATACTCGCAAACCTCTCAGTTAACTAGAATATTAAAATAAGTACAAAATCACATAAAGACATATGAGATTGAAATTAAATCGAGCATAAATCAAACCTTCATTTCAAAACTAATAAGAAAAAAATTTAAAATCATAAATCCAAAGACGTCATCAGATCAAATGCGTATAGAAATTATCTAGACATGCATGATTATGAAAGGGAGAGACAAATTAGAAAAGAAGAACAATTTTATTAATAAGAGAAGGAAAAGTACAATTGTAAGAAAAGAAAATTTTATGCTAGGAATTGAAACTCCAAAACATGAAATTGAAATCTACACCAAGTAAAAGAAAATATAAGAAATTAAGCTATATGTGGCCCAAGAGGGGCTGGAATTTGACACTCAGTAGATCTGGAGCTGCTAAATTTATAGACTTGAAAAGTTCAGGTTGCACGCTGTAAGACCCCCTCCCGGAACACAACACACGGCCGAGGAGAGTCTTATACCCAGAACAACTGTCTTGCGGTAGCGTTAACACACGGGTTGACCAGTACTACAAGACACATATTCTGTCGGCTCTCACAATATTATTCATGTCAACCCAACATAAAGAGAATAAATAGAAGTCAAAGCCTCAAAATACCTAAAGTGTCCAAAGCGCAGTACATGAATAAAAGGAACTACATCGGTTCCTTGAATATCAAAGTACAACAAAATTGCTCGAAGGCTACAATAAATGTCTCTCAAAAGTCTCACACCTCAGTAACCAACTACAGCGAGGGTAACGTCGTAACAGGCCCTGTCTCCATGGCCAAGCGGCTTTCCTGCATCACCTGTTGTTGCTGCTGCTCTAACCGCTGGGTTTCCTTCTAAAATGGTAGACGTAGCAACCATTAGTCATAATGACTAAGTTGCTATCACATCCGCTCACCCGAGCGACTCGTAGGCACCGGGAGGGAAAAGAGGAAAGGTACAATATATATATATATATAAAAATAGTAAGTGCAAACAGGTGGTATATTTCAACACATCAGAGTAGTAATAACAACATTGTATGACATGTGATAGTATCATTCTACACTAGTAATTCAGTAATGAAAGAGCAATTGACTGCAGCATATAATTGATAACAGAAATAACTTAACTTATAGAAATGTACTTACAAATTTATAAGTTAAGAATCAGCTTAACGAAAAGTAACTCATCATATAAAAGTGTCCATACAAATTTACATGATGAGGATCTTATGCAATGCAATGTTGGTTTATGATGCACGCATGCAACTCACGCACTCTGTTCTGCTATGTCGACATAGTCCTCTAGTTCCCACTTTTTGAGCAGCTAGCTAACCTATCAGGCATCATCTGTCGTGGCCAAATAGTGACAGTGGAGCGGGCATATTCACTACTAGGCGGGTATCCACACTACCAGGACTAGGCCTCTATACGCCTCAATGCTAAGAACAAAACAGTAGAGCCTCTACGTACTACGGCTTAGAGGGGTCTCGGGTAGATGTGTGCACCAAGAACACAGCCCAACTGGCCTATCGTCGTGGCATGGAAGGAGCCTCATGAATGAGCACCAAAGGACCAAGCCCAACCGTCCACAGGTACGGAAGGAGCCTCGAGAATGAACACCGAACACCAAAACAAATCGGCCAAGGTCTATCTGTCAACTCCCGTCAGTGTGACGACTGGCGAACCCGTAGACCTGCCACACTATCCTTAACCCAGGATTATGATATCGCGTGTCAACACACACCGCATGAAATTTCACTTGGCCATGATATCAAACATACAAAGGCTCCAACTGAGTCCCTTCTCATCATTACCAATCCAGTTCTCAAAAGCACCGAAGCCTACCCTAGCATGGGAGGCTAATCCTCTTAGTTATCAATCCCTTCATATCTTCATTACCTGAGATAAGTGACTAACACATCACATGGTCCTGAGCATTTTCTCATCTAGCCCTTCTTTTACAAATTAGCATGCTCTTGCATATCAATCATACATCTTTCCCCAAATTATGTTTCATTAAACACTTAAGCGTCAACATGATCAACATAACCTTGCAAGGAGTACATCACACGTTCTCCCAATAGTTGTAAATCACAGCGTAGCTATAGGCTACATATTCATGCATCATCCATCACAAGCTCTTTCAAACTTATAATATTCATTGTGTTGTTATTAAGTGCATGTTTATCGGATTTCAGGGATAAAACGTTTACAACAAAGGTTCACCCAAAACCATTAACTTATCGTGGTTACATATAATAAGTTCACCCAATCCAAAATATCATTTGGCTACGATCTACCTATTGAACCCAAACCTCCAGATGAATGGCTAACACATAACTTTCTTAGACAGAAAGTCTATCCCGGCCTTATGTTAGTTTAGACAAATCACAACCTACACATAATACATCACAACATAGCCACTTCGACTGAACATTCTCAGGGCTACAGGACTTTCCCAACAATGGGCAACCATCCATTGGAAGTTCTTTCCAAGGGCTACAACTTTTGTGTTTAGCCTGAGTCCTAGAATTACTTGGATCATGTCTTAAATCGAGGATGAAACCTTCTGCATACAGAAAATAGATTTCTGCACGCATCTTAAAGTCAAATAAATGACATTGGTTCATCTTCTTCCTCTATCCATTCATACAAAGTTACATTCAGCTCTTCCTCCCCCCTTATTCACCCTCAATAGACCTCCATTCTTCACGAAACCAAGTCCATCATCTTCATATTGAAGAGACGAAAGGTTGAAGACAACAAAGCCCTAGGACAAAGATCCTAGCGTGGTCTCGTCCTAGGAGATCTTCATTTTGCACCAAAGTCAAGATCTCTTGAGCCAACATCTCTCATATTTAATAACTAAAGATCTAGTGCCAAGAGAGGGTAGGAAGCTCACCTCATTTTCGTCCATAGATCTTGTTATCCTCCTTAGCGACATGTTTGGTTTCCTCGTTGGTATCGTTCTTCATGGAGAGGGAGAGTTCTTCCTCCAGAAAATTCGACTCCGGCAAGTTCTTCGTTTCCATCAGGTTCGACACAAGATTGATTTGGCAAGATGAACGATGATGGCTAGGTTTTTTTGTGTATTTCTTTTTATAGGAAATGATTAGGGTTTAGGTTACTTCACCACGTGTCTCTCTATCATTGGACCACCCATCATCACATTAAATAAGTCCTCTTGAAAAGATCGGTCCAAAGGAGTCGTCCAGCACACATACCGAAATTCGGTTCATCCCGTGTATATGAATCAACAAACACAGCCCATGCCGAAATTCTTCCAAGTCAAATTCGCCGTGTATCCTTGACGATATCAGATGAATCGTAGGAATTACCTGTATCATTTAGACGAATCGACTAACCCTTCAAAGCAGTTTTGATGAATTTGTCGAGTCCAAATCAAAGAATTCGTCGAGTGTTCCCCGATAATATTCGACGAACAATACAAGTCTCGCTGAATTGTCTAAGTCATTCTTGAGGAATTCGTAGGATATCATCGACGATATCAAACGAATTACACTTGTTCCAACAGATTTCCCAAGCCTTTCTCCGCTGAATTCGCCGAGTGTTACTCGACGAATTCATCGGGTATTTTCGGTGATGTCCTACGAATTCTACTGCCCGAAAATTCCTCGAAGTCAAAACATCTTAAGCATTGAGTATCACTCGACGATATTCAATGAATTGTACTTGCATCTCATCCTATCCATGACCTATCCTTTTTCCTACATTCCTACCAGTCGATGCACTCGACGCTTTGTCGAATTCAGCCGACGCACTCGACGCCTATTACCAGTGCACCCCAAGCCTGTGTCAACTTTCTTGACTCAAGACGCGTGAAAAGGGTCTAGCACGAACCAAGACGTTACAAATACTATATACAAAATAAAAGATTTCGTCCCCGAAATCATGCTAAGTTTATTGGAAAAAACAAAGTATGAAGAATTACAAGGTATGCATTTAAGTTTACCTTGGGAAAACAAATCCGAGTAGTGCTTCAGCATCAGGTCCACCGGCTCCCAGGTATACTCCTCTCTCTCATGATTAGACCACTGGACCTTCACCAAAAGAACACTCTTTTGTCGCAAACTTCTTGCCTCGGTGTCCACTATTTTCACCGGTTCTAGTCAAACAGACCTATCAGTTACTACTTTTCCATTTGCAGCGGGGACATGTTGATCGGGCCATAATAGTGCTTTCCGAAGCGACGACACAAGGAAGACGTTGTAACACCCCAAAAACTGAAAAATGGAACTTAGAGGTGGTTTTCGCCGGGTGACAGTGGGTATCACTGGCGATAGCGCTCGACGCACTCAACACACTCAATGTAGCGTTGAGTAGACCATCACACAGTGATTGTGAGGAAGAAACCGCTGAGACAGTTGAGAAGAAATCACTGAGACAGAAGATAGTTACAGCTGTGAAGAAGGAACCGCTGAGACAAAGCCAACAGAAATTCTCTAAGTCCAGAAGCATTGAGTAAAGCAGGCTCACTCAACGCTTCTAAAGAAGAACTAAGTTTCGAATTCGTCGAACAGAATTCTGAGTTCGTCGAGCTGAGCTCACCTTTTGTTGAGCTAAAGTTAAAGGTTGAGATTCTTAGTTCGTCGATCTCAGTTCAGAATTCGTCGAACAAAATTCTGAGTTTGTCGAGCTGAGCTCACCTTTCGTTGATCTAAAGTTAAAGGTTGAGATTCTGAGTTCGTCGAGCTCAGTTCATAATTCTTCGAACAGATTTTAGAATTTATCGATCTCAGTTCACCTTTCGTCGAGCTAAAGTTAAAGTTTGAAGATTCTGAGTTTGTCGAGCTCAGTTCAGAATTCGTCGAACAGATTTCAGAATTCGTCGATCTCAGCTCACCATTCGTCAAGCGCAGTCAGAGTATTTCATGCCATTACGGGAAAGATATAGTAGCGTCAGAAGCTACTATTTGTCCTCTTCTGAGGGAGGTGGTGCTCACCATCCTTGGCTGGGCTCACATTCAAATTGTCTCGTTGATTCAAATCAACAGATATAAAAAGAAGAGAGAAAAGGGGATTAGGGTTAAAAAAGGCAGAAAATGAAAAACAGGGGCGGCTTGACTTCATCTTCTCCGACGAGCTTGAAAGCCAAGTTCAGCAGTGCATGCCAGTAGACAGAGAAAGATAGCTGAAGCTTTTCCAGTTCAGCAAGATTGTTCTTTGGAGAACAAGGTGGCTGATTCATCCAATCAGCAAGAAGAGATAGCTGTGTGAAGGGCTGTCAGCCTTCAACAGCAGATGGTTGTTCTTCAGTGCAACAGAGAAATAGTTAGTTGTAGATGAAGAGTAATTCCTTCTACAGCAAGAGGGCTGGACTGATAACTGTTCAGTCCAGCAAGATAGACTCAGAGATTTATCTCTGAGTCAGTATTTCAATTTCTTGATTATATTCCTGTAGGATTCAGGTTGTCTGAATCTAAGCTGTAGGGCATTTTGTGCCTGAGTTGTAGGTGATTAATTAGACACTAAGGTAGGTGACCTGCTAGGGTAATGAGGTATGACCCAAGTATGGATCTGAGAGTTGGGCTGTCCTCCCTGCCTGAGTAATAGGCCTTAGAGATAAGGCTAAGGTAGGTGACTGTTGAGTCACTGAGATGCAGGTGACAAGTGTGTTACTGAGTGTATGTCTTAGAGGAGACTGAGTGTAGGGCCTTTTGGCATGAGGTAGGTGACAAGTATGTTACTGAGTTAGGTGCCTAGAAGGGCACTGAGGTAGGTACCTGGAAGGGTATTGAGCTGTAGGAGTGTTGCAGCACTCTGAGAGTAGGGCCTTGTGCCTGAGTTGTAGGGCTGAGAAGCCTGAACTTTAGGCCTTTGTGATAAGGATGAGGTAGGTGGTTTGAGGACCACTGAGTTGTAGGAGCACTGCAGGGCTCTGAGGTAGGAACCTTTGCGGTTCTGAGGTAGGGTTCTGAAAAGAACCTGAGTATAAGGCTGAGGGCCTGAGGTGTAAGCTCTGAGGAGTATTTTGGAGGAGTTTGTGCCTTGTCTAACATAAGTTAGAAAGGTGAGAGGGAAAGTACATGTACCCAGTTGGGGAACCACTATAAAAATTTATGTGCTTTGCTGTGTTGCTCATTCTTCTCTTATATTACAATTACTAAGGACAAGCTCTAGATCACTTAGTAAGAAAATAGTAAAAAGACTTAAGAAATTTCAAAGACCTATTCACCCCCACCCCCCTCTAAGTGACTAGCTAACGTTGAAGTAATAACTTTCAAGTGGTATCAGAGGGAGGTTCCTCAAAAAGGATTTAACAATCTGAGTATACCTCCAAGGTTAGCTATAAGACATAAGAATGGGGTCTGGTGTAAACTACAAGGAGATGGGGGGCCATGAAGCTTCCAATCTGTAGAAAGGAAGGCTTTGGCCTCTGGAAGGAAAGGGTTAGGTTATTCATGGAAGCTGCTAACCCTAAGATATACATCATAGTCAAAGAAGGACCCTTCATCCCTATGAAGACCTCAGTTCTGGATGTCAATGTCCAGACACCTAAATCTTATGATGAAAGTAACAAAGATGAGCTCCTACTTGCCTCCATGGACAAGAGAGCTCAAAACATTATTGCAAGTCCAATAGATGATTCAACCTTCCAAAATTTGGTGCACTGCAAGACCTCCAAGGAGATGTGGAACACCCTAGTTGTGTTCATGGAGGGTTCAGAGGAGGTGAGGGATGATAGAAAATCCATGCTCAACCAGGAGTATGAGGCCTTCAAACAAGGAAAGTCTGATCGCATTGCTGATTGCTTTGAGAGATTTTTCAGAATAGTGAATGAACTGAGAACATATGGAAGGGTCTTCAGCACCTATGAGCTGAATGAAAAATTTCTTAGGTCCTTCGCAAAGGATTGGGACAAAGATTTGTGTCATTAGGGAAATGACCAAATTAGCTGACACTCCTCCTCCACCCCTGTTTGGAAAGCAGCTGTCATATGAGATGCAGCTTGCTGCAAGAAAGGAAGAAGAGAAGAGCAGTAAGTCACAGGCCAAGGAGAAGTCTGTGGCTTTCAAAGCTGATGCCTCAACCAGAAGTAGAAGGAAGAACTCTCCACTCAGGAGGATTACTGAGTCAGATTTTTAGAGCTCAAGGACAAACACCTCAAACAGCCATATGTCTGATGAGGACTCTGCTGCCTTCTCCAGGTAGTTTCAAAAATTCATAAAGAATGAGCATAGGAAGAATAACAAGCCTTCCTCTTCCTCACAGCACAGAAGGAAATCCTCTAAGGAGGACAGGCATGCTCCTAACTCTAGCAAACAAACTTTTTCTAAAGTTATTTATTTCTGCTGTAGCAAACTTGGGCACATAGTTGTTGACTGCCCATTGAAGAGGAAAGATGAAGAAGAGAAGAAGCACCATAGGGGAAGAAGAAAGAGAACTCCCTTGTGGCCAAAAAGAAAAAGACCTGGTCTGACTCCTCCTCTGGGTCAGACAGTGAATAAGAAGAAGCCTACATTGGACTAATGACTATTGTTGAAGAAGAACCTGAAGAATATCCTACTGCTAGGATAGGGATCAGGGCCCCTCTATCACATTCAAAAAGTGACTCAGAGGTGGAAGAAGAAGAAGATGTTCATTGCCATGGATTAATGGCAATGACAGATGAAGATAGCAGCCAAGATCAGACTGGACAGTCTTAGGTAAATTCTAAATCTCTGCCTTCTATTTCAAGTCATGAGGCTAGCTCAGATTCTGAAGCTCAATCATCAAGAGATGAAGGGGATTCAGATTCTTAGGATGATGTCAATTCTATAATTGACAAGTATGGAGAACTTCTTGAAGCATTCAAGAAGAGCAAGCTCCTTGCCAAGAGACAGGCAAAAGAGCTTCTCAGTCTTAGGAGCAAGTGTGAGGGCCAAGAATAGGCTTTCAATGATATGGCTACACAATTAGCCAAGCTCAAGGGGATCATTGATATGCAGTCTGTGGTAAGAGTCTCAAATGAGAAACTTATCCAGAAACTTAAAAATTATCTCCTAAATGAGAAATTGCTGGTGACCAAGTTTTCTAAGCCAAGCACTGTGCTTCCTTTAATTGACACCCTCTTTACCCAAGAGGGTAAGAAAGGGTTAGGATTTAAGGGACCTGCTAGACCTCCTAATCCAAAAGGAAAGTGGAAGGCACCAATTGTGCCTCTAACCTCATTGCCTCCAGTTTCTTTTTAGAAAGCCTTGTTGCCTTCTAATAGGTATGACCATGAAAGCTGTTATGGTCACTGAGAGAATGACAGATCCACTGGCATAGACAAATGTGCCCATTGACAAGGTGGAAGATACATCCATGTGAGGGCCTTTAAGGCTTCCCATGAGGAAATTCAAATGGCCCATTCTGGACCATTTATTTTTGGTGCCCCAGCCCCAAAACTCAAGGTTAATGCTGCTGCAGGAAATCTGAGTCATCCAACAAAAGTAATGACTTAAGGTGAGTCTTCTGGCAAGGCTGGAATGGAAGTTTCTGATACAATCAGATGCATGTTAGCTGAAAAGATATATTCAGCTTGTGTCTCTCAGAAAAGACCAAAATAGTCAGCTGAAAGACTTACCTTTAGTTAAATGGCTGCTGAAAGAAATCAGAGATATACAATAACACATCTTCCCACTATTCAGGGAGCAGTCAAGGAAAATGCTGGTCCTAAACAGAAAAGAAGATATAATGTTCATGAGTGTTGGTGCTGTGGCAAAGTCGGTCACTATGTCCAGAGGTAGCCAACCTGTCAGGAATACTGCAGGAAGGCAAGCTTATTTTCAGGCTAATGTGAACCTAGGACCCAATAGAAATTGGGGTCCTAAGGTGAGATAAATTGTGTTTTTCAGGTTAGTTCAAGTACCAATTCCCCTAAATGGTACTTGGATAGTGGATGTTCCAGGCACATGACTAGAACAAAGGAACTGTTAAAGGAGTTCACTCTAGTAAAAAATGAACCTAAGGTCATCTTTGGAGGCTCTGACAAGGGAATAACTAGAGATTATGGTAAGATCTCAAATGGCATAATCACCATCACAAAGGTAGCTTATGTGGAGGGGTTGCAACACAATCTCATAAGCATAAGCCAACTATGTGACCTTGGTTATGACATTTCCTTCCACAAGGATAAGTATCACATCAAGAGGTTAATTAACCAAAGTGTCATCTTAACAGGCACAAGGAGTGGGAATGTTTATTGTTTAAACTTTTATTGCTTAGATAGTAGTTCCCCTATATGCCTTGTTGCAAATGACAAAGTCTCATATTGTGTCCAATGACACAAGAGACTAGTTCATTTGAATTATAAGACCATTGGTCAGCTCTTTAGTGATGAGCTAGTTAAGAATGGTCCCAAAATAAAATGCTCTAAGGAGGGTATCTGTGCTGCTTGCCAATAGGGGAAGTAGACTAAGACCTCCTTCAAGAGCTTAGGGACCAAGGACTGAGTGAGATGCTTATATCTCATGCATATAGATTTGTTTGGTCCTATGCCTATTCAGAGTCTAGGTAGGAAGGTCTACACCCTTGTGGTGGTTGATGACTATTCCAGGTTTGCTTGAGTGTTCTTCCTTAGAAGAAAGGATGAAATCCTTGATGTCTTCATGAATTTTGTCAGACAGATTCAGAATGAACTTGCAAGTTCAGTTGTCAAAATAAGAAGTGACCATGGAACTGAATTTAAGTCTGCTACCGTGACTACTTTCTATGAAGAGCTAGGGATTCATCAAGAATTCTCCTCTCTAAGAACACTCCAGCAAAATGAGTTAGCTGAGAGGAAAAACAGGACTCTCATAGAAGCTGGGAGAACATTGTTGAGTGACACTTCTCTCCCTAAATATTTTTGTGCTGAGGTAGTTAACAATCCATGTCATATTCTAAGTAGGGCTTCTATCACCAAATGCCACAAGAAGACTCCCTATGAGATCTTGAAGGGCAAAAAATCAAACATATCCTATTTCAGGATCTTTGGTTGCAAGTGTTTCATCTTGAACAATGGTAAGTCAAAAGTGACTAAGTTTGATGCCAAATCCCATGAGGGGATCTTTGTTGGGTACAACAATAATAGTAAGGTATATAGAGTCTATACCTTGACAAATCAAGTTGTAGAAGAAGAATCTATCCATGTAGTGTTTGATGAGTCAAACATGATTGATAGTGAGCTGTCAAGCTCTTTGCCTAGTTCTGTAGGTATAGAAGTTATGATGGAAAAACTCTCCATCAAAAATAAAGACCCAGCTGTGCAAGAAGAATATAAAGAGGGCTGTTGTCCAGAGGAAGCACGAGACAGTCCAGCTGGAGATGAAGACCAACCAGCTGAAGAAATTGGTGCTCAGTAAGAAGCAGTCAGGCTGCCCCCAGCAGTCAGATATCTGAGAGATCATCCTCCAGATCATATAATAGGTGAGGCTAGCCATGGTGTATAGATCAGAAGCAAGAGTTTCAACACATCTCTTTACTCCAGCTTCCTGTCACAAGAAGAGCCCAAGAAATTTGAAGAGGCAAATCAAGACCAATTCTGGATTGGTGCAATGCAAGAGGAACTGAACCAGTTCAAAAGATGCAAGGTCTAGAAGCTGGTTCCTTGACCAGATGGACATAATGTCATTGGAGTTAAGTGGATTTTCAGAAATAAACTTGATGAAAATGGCATTATAATAAAGAATAAAGCTAGACTGGTGGCCAAGGGGTACAGACAGGAAGAGGGGATTGATTATGATCAGACTTTTGCCCCAGTTGAAGGGTTGGAAGCCATCAGACTATTCCTTACATTTGCAGCCTTCTAAGGATTCAAAGTCTTCCGGATGGATGCGAAGTCAGCCTTCCTGAATGGAGACTTGAAATAAGAGGTCTATGTAGAGCAGCCTCAAAGTTTTGTAGATTCTAACTCTCCTACTGCTGTGTATAGACTTAGGAAAGCTCTATATGGGCTCAAACAAGCCCCTAGAGCATGGTATGAGACATTGTCTACCTTCCTCATTGAGAAACAATTCTCAAGGGGGAAGATAGACAAGACCCTATTCCTAAGGGAATCTAAGGGCAAGATCATCCTAGTACAGATTTATGTTGATGACATAATATTTGGCTCTACTGATGACAAGTTCTGTATGAAGTTTGCAAAACTTATGCAGGGAAAGTTTGAGATGATCAGAATGGGTGAACTGAAGTTCTTCTTGGGACTCCAAGTAAGACAGACTGATGATGGTCTATCCATATCCCAGTCAAAGTTCACTAGGGAGTTAATCAAGAAATATGGTATGGAAAATGCTTCCACCATAAGAACTCCCATGAGCTCAAGTATGCCTATAAGCAAAGATGATCCAGGGAAACCTGTTGATCCAACTTTGTATAGAGGTATAGTTGGCTCCCTTCTCTACCTCACTGCAAGTAGGCCTGAAATTTTGTATACAACATGTGTCTGTACTAGGTATCAGGCCTGCCCTAAAGAGTCTCACTATACTGCTGTGAAAAGAATCTTGAGATATCTTAAGGGCACCCCAAATCTTGGCCTATGGTACCCTAGGAATGGGGAGTTTGCACTAACAGACTATTCAGATGCAGATTTTTCAGGCTGCAAGGAGGACAGGAAGAGCACTTCTGGCTCCTGTCAATTTCTAGGTGGAAGGCTTATCTTTTGGAGCAGCAAGAAGCAAACAAGTGTTGCAATCTCAACTGCAAAGTCAGAGTATATTTTAGCTGGGAGCTGCTGTTCTCAGTTGCTTTGGATCCAACATCAACTCCAGGACTACAATATTCAGATAAGTAGAACTCCACTCTTTTGTGATTCTACTAGTGCAATTTCTATAGCTAGGAATCCTGTCTCCCAAAGCAGGACTAATCATATAGAAATTAGGTATCATTTCATTAGAGAATATGTGGAATGGCAAGACATCAGCCTTGAGTTTGTCTCCACAGACAAGCAAGTGGTTGATATCTTCACTAAGCCACTAGATAAAGTCAAGTTCAACACCTTCAAATTTGAATTGGGTGTGTTGAATCTTGTGTAGCTTCAATTCCCTCCTCTATAATATGCAGTACTGTCTATTTGCAGGTAGTACAAGTCCTTCCTTAAAACAATGAAGCTAGTATGCAACTATTGAGGGGGACCAAGCCCAACAACTGAAATGGGATTGAGTCAAAGTGGGGGGATCACCCCATACAGATAGGGGGAGATAAACTCCACTAAAATGTCCCTATTGCAGAAGTAAAAAAAGGGGAGAGGAGTTAGGGGGAAAGAAAAATAGACTTGATCAAGATCTGACCCAGGAGAGCAGCAGGAAGCTCAAAGCCAAGATGCATGAAGCTCAAAGCCAGGTGGTGCTGAAGTTGCTTCAGCACAAGAATAGTAAGGATGGCTCACCTAGGAGAGAAGCATGCTAGGGGGAGTAAGTAAAATTCTCCACAGACTAGAGAAATGTGGTAACATTTCCAAACTCTAATGATGTTACACAAGTTTTAGTTTTTATGTTAAATATACTGTGTATGTCAATGACTTGTTTTATTGATTAAGCAAAGTTTTGACTTCTTCAAATAAAGAGAGATTGTTGGGTCCATTGACACCAATATTCCAGGTTTGTAAGAAGTCAAACTGGTCAATGACATACACACATAGTTGTATTTGATGTGTGCTTGAGTTCATGAATGCAGGTTGTCCTTGAATGGACAGGTGAACAAAAAGAGTATGTTGTAAGTCAGATAATTTGACTAAGGCAAAAGCGTCGAGACAACTGAAACAACTGAGAAGAATGTCTCAGCATAACCCCTGAGATAGATGAGAAGCTCAATACAAAGCATTGAGAAAAGTGTTGATCTCAGCAAAACCGCTGAGACAAGAGATAGTCTCAGTTGTGAAGAAGAAATCGGTGAGACAGTTGAGAAGAAACCGCTGAGACAGAAGATAGTCACAACTATGAAGAAGAAACCACTAAGAAAGTTGAGAAGAAACCGCTGAGACAGAAGATAGTCACAACTGTGAAGAAGAAACCGCTGTGACAATTGAGAAGGAACCGCTGAGACAAAGCCATCAGAAATTCTCTAAGTCCAGAAGCGTTGAGTGAAGCAGGCTCATTCAATGCTTCTAAAGAAGAGCTCAGTTCAGAATTCGTCGAACTGAATTCTGAGTTCGTCGAGCTGAGCTCACCTTTTGTCGTGCTAAAGTTAAAGGTTGAGATTCTGAGTTCGTCGAGCTCAGTTCAGAATCTGTCGAACAGATTTCAGAATTCGTCGATCTCAGTTCACCTTTCGTCGAGCTAAAATTAAAGTTTGAAGATTCTGAATTTATCGAGCTCAGTTCAGAATTCGTCGAACTGATTTCAGAATTCGTCGATCTCAGCTCACCATTCGTCGAGCACAGTCAGAGTATTTCATGCCGTTGTGGGAAAGCTACAGTAGCGCCGAAAGCTACTATTTATCCTCTTCTGAGGGAGGTGGCGCTCACCATCCTTGGCTTGGCCCACATTCAAATTATGTCGTTGATTCAAATCAACAGATATAAAAAGAAGAGAGAAAAGGGGATTAGGGTTAAAAAAGATAGAAAATGAAAAATAGAGGCGACTGAACTTCATCTTTTCTGACGAGTTTGAAAGCCAAGTCCAGCAGTGCATGCCAGCAGACAGAGATAGAGAGTTGAAGCTTTTCTAGTTCACTAAGATTGTTGTTTGGAGATTCATCCAATCAACAAGAAGAGATAGCTGTGTGAAAGGCTGTCAGACTTCAACAGCAGATAGTTATTCTTCAATGCAACAGAGAAATAATTAGCTGTAGAAGAAGACTAATTCCTTCTACAGTAAGAGGGCTGGACTGATATCTGCTCAGTCCAGTAAGGTAGACTATGAGATTTATCTCTGAGTTAGTATTTAAATTTCTTAATTATATTCCTGTAGGATTTAGGTTGTCTGAATCTGAGCTGTAGGGCATTTTGTGCTTGAGTTGTAGGTGACTAATTAGTCACTGAGGTAGGTTCCATGTTGAGGTACTGAGGTAGGATCCAAGTGTGGATCTGAGAGTAGGGCTGTCCTCCCAGCCTGAGTAATAGGCCTTAGAGATGAGGCTGAGGTAGGTGACTATTGAGTCACTGAGCTGGAGGTGACAAATGTGTCACTAAGTGTAGGTCTTATAGGTACTGAGTGTAGGACTTTTTGGCCTGAGGTAGGTGACAAGTGTATCACTGAGGTAGGTGCCTGGAAGGGCACTGAGGTAGGTACCAGGAAGGGTACTGAGCTGTAGGAGTGCTACAGCACTCTGAGAGTAGGGCCTTGTGCCTGAAGTTGTAAAGCTGAGAAGCCTGAGCTATAGGCCTTAGTGATAAGGCTGAGGTAGGTGGTTTGAGGACAACTGAGCTGTAGGAGCACTGCAGGGCTCTTAGGTAGGAACCTTTGTGGTTCTGAGGTAGGGTTCTGAAGAGAACCTTAGTATAAGTCTGAGGGCCTGAGGTGTAAGCTCTGAGGAGCATTTTGGAGGAGTTTATGCCTTGTATAACATAAGTTAGAAAGGTGGGAGGGAAAGTTGATGTACCAAGTTGGGGAATCACTATAAACATTTGTGTGCTTTGTTGTGTTGCTTGTTCTTCTCTTATATTTCAAGTACTAAGGACAAGCTCTAGATCATTTAGTAAGAAAACATCAAAAAGACTTAAGAAATTTCATAGACCTATTCACCCCCCCTCTAGGTGACTAGCTAACCCTTAAGTAATAGCTTTAAGTAGTCATTCATTCCTATTGAAGATAGGATCTTATGGCTGGCATAAATCCCGAGGTCACTTAAGCAGAGGAGTGGAGAAAAGAGAAGTCTTTTCTCTTCTCTCACTCTTTCTCCTCCTTTTCATCAAGTTCTTAGAAGAAAGAGCTAAGGAAAAAGAAAGTTGAATGTTGAAGCCGTGCAAGCTTTGTGAAGGAGATCTCGTGGTCGGAATCAAGAACCGAAGCATGACCTGTGAAGAGGAAAGAGAGACAATCCTTTCCAGCCGGATAGAAAGCTTGCTTAGGCTCTAAAATGATCTACGAGGGTAACGATCTTACTTCTTGGGCAAGTGAAGTCCTCCTTTTTTCATATGCATAAATCCCCTGCCAAAAGGTGGAAAAAGTGAAGAGAATTCTGATGGTTTGATCCGTGATATTCCCGGGTAGTTTTGCATATAGAATCTTGAAATCACAGTATAGAATAAGCATACTGTGTGAAGCCCATCCGGATAGGTTGGTCTGGATTGGTGATATTTTATTTTGCGTACCGTAGAAGACTCTGAGTATAAACATGCAGTTTATGGGGTCTGAAGGGTTGTGTCTATGAATGGGAGTAGCAGGAAGTACTGGAGCCACTCCAAGAAAATACCCAGAAAATATCACGGTTGTGAGAATCGTTGGATAACGCCGGGCGATAGTGAGTATCGCTGTCGATAGCACTTGATGAGCTATATTTTGTGAAAGTCCAGCTTTTCTGGAACTGTAAAATACTGCAGGTTTTTCTGGACAGATGTTCTAGTTGTGGCTTAGTCTGGGTACAGAAAGAGAAATTCTGTTGTAGTGGCTATCACTGGTGATAACTTCTAGATAACATTTTGATTACGAAGCCTTTCTCTCGAAGACCATATGGCTAGTGTGTGAGCTGTATGCTTGGTTCTCAGCTCTGGTGGCCGTGAGAGTAATCTATTAAATGTAACGCGGTTATGTTTAACTCCTCGGGAAAGGTGATGTGACCCGTGTCTGTTCATTTTAAAAGTGAAGGGATAGATACTACTCTAGAGGGGGGGGGGGGTGAATAGAGTTATCAAATTTTGCACTAGACAAAACTTAATAGTCTACCCAACTCCCTTGGAGTGAAATGCGGAATGAAAAGATTATAGATAAGGAGATAACCCTAAAGCCTAACACAAGTGTTGTGCACAAACTCAAGCTAACTGTAATTACAGTTAAGGCTTGGAAATCCTAATCAGCAACTAGCAAACCTAGTTATATCTAATCACAGCCACAATGCAAGAATTAAACAAAGCATTCCAAACGACACAAAGAATTTATAGTGGTTCCCCAAATAACTTGGGTACGTCCACTCTTCTACCAACAAGGTAGGAATCCACTACAGGTTTTTGATCAGGTGCCCTGCCACCACAAGATCTGCTTCAGGTAGATCAAGAGACCCTTTAGACTTTTGATCAGGTGTCTAAAAACCAACATAGGTTTTTGATCAGGTGCCCTGCCACCAAGGGATACTTTTGAAGGGAGTAATAACCCTGTACAGGAGGGGGAAAGAAGGTTAAAAAGTCTTCTCTATTTTACAATAGATTAGAGAAGCACAAACACTTGCACTGAGCTAGAAAGCTCAAAAGAATCAAGGCTCCCCCTGGCTCAAAGAACGTCCAGGTGAAGTCTTGCTTCAGTGCAGAAACTCTTCAGTAAGTACTGAAGGAAGAACTACAAGAAGATATAAAATAATAAAAGAAAATCTTCTAGCAGCTATCTTCTTCTTCTTCTTCTTCAAAAGATCTCTGAGTTAGAACTTCCTGGAACAGGAGAACTCAGGTTGAAGAAGAGCAGAAGAGCTTAACACTTCTCAGTTGAATGAAGATTGCTGAGAGCAGTAAACTTGGTCTTGATGAAAGCTTGAATGCTAATTGAATAACTCTTAGAATAACTGGTTAGCTAGCTGAAATCCTTCTCCAAAGGATTCCTTTTATAGCAGCAACAAGCAACGACTCTTTTCAATTTGAACTGTTTGTCTTCTTCTGAAACTTGAAACCTGGGCTGCAAATATCACAAAGACAAACAAACTCTGCAGCAAAATATTCTATAAAAGGGATAAACCTTTTTCAAAGAAGCTGCAGGAAGCAATCTGATAATAAAGGTACTAAATAAAATCACATCAGAGACAAACTCTTTATAGCAGAAGGAAGACTTTTCAGTCTAACGGCTATAAAGGACTGACAGCAGATAAAGTAAAATACACTGTCAACTAATAAGACAAACAACTTTATCTGAAAAGATTTGACTCAGGCAAAAGAGATGGAGCAGATATTGCCTGGAAATATTATCATAAAACAACTGAAATAGAATGCCAGATAATATATTAATTAATTAAATAGAATAAATAAATACAAAATAAAAAGGCAAACAGAAAACGTCGAACGACCTTCAGAGATCGTCGAACGGCGCACGGAGATCGTCGATCTATCAGACAGATAGTCGAACGATCCAGATAGTCGAACTATCAAAGAAGATAGTCGAACTACCTAGGCAGATATTCGACCTATCAGAACAGATAGTCGAGCTATCGGATAGTCGATCTATCCGGACAGATAGTCGAACTACCAAACAAACACAGATAGTCGACCTATAGAGCAGATAGTCGACCTATCCCAGAAAACAGATAGTCGACCTATCAACAGATAGTCAAACTATCAAAACAAAACAGATAGTCGATCTATCAACAGATAGTCGATCTATCAAAGCAAAACAGATAGTCGATCTATCAACAGATAGTCGAACTATCAGATAGTTGAACTATCCAAGCAGATAGTCGAACTATCGAAGCAACACAGATAGTTGACCTATCAACAGATAGTCTAACTATCAAAGCGACACAGATAGTCGATCTATCAACAGATAGTCGAGCTATCAGATAGTTGAACTATCAGGACAGATAGTCGAACTATCAAAGACAAGCAGATAGTCGACCTATCAACAGATAGTCGAACTATCAAGACAAACAGATAGTCGACCTATCAACAGATAGTCGAGCTATCAACGCAGACAGAACGTCGACCAACTGATAGACGATCGTCGATCAGCCGATAGACGATAGTCGAGCGATGTTCGACTATAGTCGAACGAACACACAACTTAACCAAATTCTTATCTGGATAAGCTGGGAACTCTACAGCTAGACACCTGACCTTTGACCATAGATAATTCATGGGTCAAGAGACTAAGAAGACAAGACTAAACTCAAATCAAACTAGGGTACCAACAATCTCCCCCTATTTGAGTTAAGTCTCTCAAAAACTAAAACACAGAGCTAGCTATAGAATAATAAAATCAATACAGGAAATAGTTAAACAACTAACTAGCAATAAACAATCAATCGGATAAATAAGCATCAGATAATCAAATTTAAGGATCTACATAATCAGGTTTGGGATCAGAAGAGCTAGGAACAAAAGATACTTTCCTCAAGGGATCTATGGCTTCTTTCTTAGACATTTTCAGATCTTGTACACCAATAATTTTTAGTTCTGATGCCCTTGGGACGACTGCTTCTGGATGCTTTTCCATGTATTTAGAAGGGTCAAAAACTTCAGGGTTAACCTGGATTTTATCAAGTTCCTTCATTCTGAATTTTGACATGGTTGTAAATCTTGCAGAATCTTTTCCTTCAGCCTTAGCTTTCTTAATCTGGGCTGAGCCAACAAGTTCTAGAAAACGAGCCATCCTGAAATCAGGATCTAGCTCTTGACTTTCATACTTATTTTCAGATGTAGTATCTATTGGCTTCACAGCTTTAAACTTGGTAGACAAATCTAATAAACTTTCTGCTGGATCTTTAACTTCTTGAATAACAAGAGATGTCGGAGGAGCAAACTCAGCAAACTTCTTACTGGATTTTTCTGAGAAAACAGTTCTTTTACTCTTTGAAGTGTCTTTAGCAGCAGGTGAAACTTTTCTCTTGGGTGAAGGAGGGGGTGAAAATATTGGCTTTTGATAAACCATCTCCTTTACTTGCTCTTTTGTCTCAGCATCGTGCCTTTGATATCCAGAATATGATTTACCTTGATGGCTTTGAGAACTTCTCCTTGAAGGAGGCTGAGAAGGTGCAGATTTGTCAGAAGGGGCAGATGGATTTGCTGAAATATTGCCAGAGGCTCCTGCACCGGGAGGTGGAGGAGGAGGACCTCTGGGAGTCCATCTGGGAGTAGGACTATCATACCTCTTTGATTTCTTCCTCTCCTTTTGCTAGTTCTTAGAGAACCACATCCAGTGCTGGAACTCTTTGGATTTAGGATCAATCCCTTTCAGAATGTAGTAAGGAGTGTCATGATCGGGATTGGGAGGAGGAGGAGCTACAACTTTTCTTTTCCTCTTTGCAGCTTTCTTTTTCTTAGAATCCTCAGACAGATCTGAATCATCTTCATCCTCAGAATGAGATGAGGGAGGATGATCATATGGATCATAGGCTTCTGATATGGCTTTCTCTTTTTCTTTTAGGGCAGCTTTCTCTTTCTCTTCTTCCATGGCATCCTGTGCTAGAAGAGTATCTAGATCCAAACCTGGGGAATCATCCCATAAAGTAGACTTTTCAGTTTCAATTTCAGGATTCTTTTGTTGAAACTCAGGAACTGTCGAGGGGACCAGTTCAGATAGCACTGCTTGCTGAGCAGGTTCAGCAGCCTCAGAAACTAGAACAGGTTCTACAGCCTCAGATAGCACTGCTTGCTCTACAATCACTTGGACATCAGGAGCTGATACAGATTCAGGCTCTTTAGCAGGTTCAGGTTCTGGCTCTTGGACAACCACTACTTCTTCCATTAAATCTGTAGGATTAGGAGTAAAATCTTGTTAAATGACATCTAGTCATACCTTCCAGATATTCCCATACTAACATATCAATTAAGTAATCTACAAATTGGGAAAGAGACATACCTTCAGGATTTTCTTCAGGGTGACTTAACTCCCATAAATCATCTAGAAAGGAAGTGATTATTCCTTCTAGGTACTGGGCAACTAAGGGAGTTGAGGATTCTTCCAGGTAAACTTTTACAACAAATTCAGTCAACATTATTGCATCAGATATTTCTTTTTCTTTTTCAGATGGAGGAGGAGCTGAACCTTCTGCTACTTTTTCTGTTACTACAAGTTGAGCTGCTGGAGGGGAGGCCAAAGGCTGCTCAGAGACATCTTCATTGAACATCTCCCCCTGCCTGATTTCAGTGGGAACTGAAACCAGGCCCCTGGATGAAGAGGGCTCAGCAGAGTTAGAGAGAATTTTGATGGCATCAGTCAAAGAAGCAATAGAGGAAGCAAGTAGAGCAATTGCCTCTTCAATCATGATTTTGATTGAGGGGGTAATTAACTCCACAATGCTGGAAATAAATTCTGGAGTAATTTCAAAAGGTGGTGGAACTGCAGTGGATGGAGGAGCAGCAGAAATGGTTGATGTGTCAGGATGAAATATGGTGAGGACTGGAGATCGAACTGGAGAGTTAACTGGAGAGTTAACTGGAGAATGATGTGAAGGAGGTGAGTGAGGAGGAGTTGGAATGGGATAATGAACTGGAGAGGCAATATCAGATGCCAACAAATCAAAGTTGGGTTGAGAAGATGCAGGAGGAGAGGCAGAAAGTCGTACTTCAGTTGAAGTTGAAGGAACTTCAACTGCAGTAGACGGCAAAGCAGAAGAAGATGAAGGAATAGATGAAGGAGCTGAGCCAACTTCTTGAGGGTGGGGAGCGACAGAGTCAGTCCTTGTGCTCTCAGATGCAGCTGGAGCAGCCCCTGCAGGAGCTGGCTTCAGGAATGTCCTCTTCCACTTTGAGAACAAGTAGGGATCCATCTTCTTGCTGGCATTAATGGTGGTAGCAGCTGAAACTAGCAGATGGGGATATCTTTCCTTCAGAAAAATCCCAACAACCCTTCCTAGGGTAACTTCCTTCTTGCTATTCTTCTTCCTTATCAAGTCAAACAGAACACCTGCCCAATTGATCCTTTTCTTGTTGACAATTGCACACATTAGTGCAAATTGTTGTCTTGTAATGTTATCGTGGGCAGAGTGTTTGCCTAGCAGCACTTTTCCGACAATCTCAGCAAGAAATTTAATCTTAAAAGGAAAATTTATCTTGAGCAGCTTCGAGGGAATGCCTTCTGCATGTCCCAGCTCAATCAACATTCTTCCAAATTCTGGAGCATCTTGCTCATATTCTTCTTCGCCATTAGTCAATCCAAATAAATCAGTCAAGACGGCGGGAGTCAAAATTACCTCTACTCCGCCAATAGATCCTGTCATTGAATCTTCAGTAGAAGACGAGGTGAAAGCCCACTCTTTTATCTCTTGAGGGTTTATCTTGATCCTTGTTGACATGAGCCTTTCCAGACCTTGATCTTTGCAGAGCTGGAGAATTTCCACGATACCAGGTTCACAGCAGCTGAATGCATCAAAATCCACGCTGAAACCTGCGTCAAACTTGACTACTGCGAGGAGCACTGGAGAAATCACCATCGATTTGCTGGAGAAGGCGCGAGAGGAACGGAGAAGACGAATCGGCAGAGAAAATCGCAGGACACAGAGCAAGCGGGAAGACGGAATGCGAAAAGACGCTCTCCGTCGACGATATAAGCAAAGATCTTTTAACCTAGGTCGACTATCGGCTTTATATTAGACCGGAGATAGTCGATCTATTTAAAAGATACTGGACACGATGGTCGAACGGTCGTTCGACGATCGGTCCTGAAGCAGAGTAGTCGATCAATCGTTCGACTATTTATGTCTTCACAAACAACAAGCTGTCGTCATCCAGAGATCGACGATGAGCTCGACTTATTCGACGATGGTCGAACGCTGGTCGACGATCTTCAAACAGACAAGCTTTCATCAACCATAGGTCGACGATGGGCTTGACCCGATCGACTATCTTCGAACGTCGTTCGACTGTCTTCAAACAAGTTTCAACAAGGCAGAAGTCACACTTAGTCTCTTCCATTGATCATGCCTAGTTGAACCAAAAAGAACAGATGCTTCTGTTCATCTAAGGGCTTGGTGAATATATCACCTCTCTGAAACTCAGTGGATATGAACTCAAGATTAATCTTGTTCTTTTCCACACAATCTCTCAGGAAATGGTGCCGAATCTCAATGTGCTTCGTTCTAGAGTGGTGCACAGGATTTTGTGCAATTGAGATAGCACTGGTACTATCACACATGATTTTGGTGTTCTTGTGTGAGTAACCATAATCCACAAGCTGGTTTTGAATCCACAGTATCTGTGAACAACAACTGGCAGCTGCTATATATTCAGCCTCTGCAGTTGAAGTTGAGACAGAAGCCTGCTTCTTACAGAACCAAGAGACCAATCTCTCTCCCAGGAACTGACAAGTTCCTGAGGTGCTCTTCCTGTCAACTCTGCAACCAGCATAATCAGAATCAGTATATCCAATCAATTCAAATTCTGACTCAGCTGGGTACCAAAGTCCTAGATTTGGACATCCCTTCAGGTATCTCAAGATTCTCTTTAGAAGAATCAGATGAGATTCCTTGGGGTTGACCTGGAATCTAGCACAAAGGCATGTAGCAAACATTATATCTGGCCTACTTGCAGTTAAATATAATAGGGAACCAACAATGGCCCTATAATTCTTTTGATCAACTGGCTTGCCATGATCATCATAATCAATAACTACATTAGTAGCCATAGGTGTAGGCATTGCTGAAGCATCAGCCATCCCAAATTTCTTTACCAATTCCTTGGCATATTTGGATTGGGAGATGAAGATGCCATCAGCATCTTGCTTAACTTGGAGACCAAGAAAGTAAGACAGCACACCCATACTACTCATCTCAAACTTAGAGTGCATCAGGTCAAAAAACCTTTTGCAAAGTTTGGGATCAGTGGAACCAAATATAATATCATCCACATACACTTGAACTAACAGGATTGTGTCCTTGTGGTGCTTGACGAAAAGAGTTCTATCAACTACTCCCCTAGTAAAGTTGTGCTCTAATAGGAAACTAGCTAGAGTCTCATACCAGGCTCTGGGTGCTTGTTTTAGTCCATAAAGAACTTTCTGCAACTTGAACACATGTGAGGGTTGAGTTGAAGAAACAAACCCTGGTGGTTGTTCAACAAACACCTCTTCCTTAAGCTCACCATTTAGGAATGCACTTTTGACATCCATCTGAAAGACCTTAAACTTCATGTAGGCTGCATAGGCCAAGAAGATCCTTATTGCTTCTAGCCTTGCAACAGGAGCAAAGGTTTGGTCATAATCTATACCTTCCTCCTGTCTGTAGCCCTGAGCTACAAGCCTAGCTTTATTCCTTACAATAATTCCATTTGCATCCAACTTGTTTCTATACACCCACTTGGTGCCTATGATCAGTTGGCCTTTAGGTCTTGGAACCAAAGTCCATACTTTACATCTCTCAAACTGATTGAGTTCCTCTTGCATAGCAATGATCCAGTGGGGATCTAGCTCAGCATCTTTAAAGGTGAGGGGCTCAACCTGTGAGAGGAAACAAGCGTGCATCACATCCTGTCTTAACTGATGTCTTGTTTGAACACCAGCTGATATGTCTCGAATCACTTGAGATGTAGGATGATCTCTAAGTGTGACAATATCAGCAGGTGGGATGTGATCTTCAGCAATAGTTGGGATTAATTCCTCAGGAGGAATTTGATCTACTATTGGTGGTACAGCAGCAACTTCTACAATGTCTTCATCACTGTCTGATTCAGTGATCTGAAGAGTTGATAGTTGAAGAATCTCTTGAGTAGCATCAGGTACCTGCAATGAACTGGAGGAATGAGAATTTTCCTTCTCCTTGTAAAACATCTGAGACTCATCAAAAGATACATGCACAGATTCTTCAATTTTACAGGTTGATTTGTTATAAACCCTATAAGCTTTGCTTACTTGGGAATATCCAAGCATAATTCCCATTGAAGCTTTTGCTTCAAACTTTCTAAGGTATTCTTTATTGTTATTATGAATGTACACTATATAACCAAATATTCTAAAATAATTAATTTTGGGTTTCTTTCCTTTAAGCAACTCATAAGGAGTTTTACACTTAAGCTTATGTATCAGACTTCTATTCAAGACATAATTGGCTGTACTAACAGCTTCTGCCCAATAGGAAAGAGGCATATTAGCATCTGCCAACAATGTGCTAGCAGCTTCAATGAGTGTTCGATTTTTCCTTTCAACTACCCCATTTTGTTGGGGAGTTCTAGGAGCTGAGAAGCTATGTTTGATACCTTCTCTCTCACAGAATTCTTGCATGAGAAGAGAGTCAAACTCAGTACCATGATCACTTCTGATCAAGGCCACTTGAGTAGAGTACTCAGTCTGCACACATAATAGAAAGTCTGTAAGGGCTTTGAAGTTATCAGCCTTAGCTCTCAAAAAGAAAACCCAACTGAACCTAGAGAAGTCATCTACAATGACTAAGGTGTAATACTTCCCTCCTAAACTCTGTACATTTATTGGGCCAAAAAGGTCCAGATGTAATAAATACAGGATTCTAGGAGAATCACTTTTATTTACAGATTTAAAAGAGTTTTTGGTTTGCTTGCCTAGCTGACAAGCCTTGCATAGGCTCTCCTTCTTGTAGGGGCAAGAAGGTAAACCTCTAACAAGGTTGTGTTTAGATAACCTAGATATATTTTTAAGGTTAACATGACTAAGCCTCTTATGCCACAAAGAATTATTATTAATTGTTACTTCATTAAATAAACAGATTTCAGAATGAGTTGAATTGAAATCTACTAAATAAATATTACCTAATCTAATGCCTACTAAAACAACATTATTATTTAAAGTAATATTACAAGAAGAGTTAGAAAATGAAACCTGGTATCCAGCATCATATAGCTGGCTGACTGAAATCAAATTGTGCTTCAGTCCTGTCACATATGCAACTCTCTTGAAAGTAACAGCTCCACTTGTGATCCTGCCATAGCCTTCTGTCTGACCACAGCTGGAATCTCCAAAGATAACCTTTGGGTCGAGCTTAGCTTTGAACTTTGACAGATGATTTTTATTTCCTGTCATATGCTTGGAGCATCCACTATCCAAATACCACTTATTTTGAGTGATAGGATAGGTCTTCACCTGCAAGAAATTCATTTAAACATTGTGGACCCAGGTAATCTTGGGTCCCTTGTTTTTCACATAAGAAAAACTAGAAATAAATGAAAATGCAGGCTGAGGGTAATAACCTAATGGGTGAGATCTCCTAGGTGGGATTCTCCATGCAGATGATGGGTCAACAAACCTAGGGTTTCTATTTTCATTTAGGTTTCTACGGGTTTGATGATGATTTTGAAAATCATATTGAAAACGTCGATCGACGTTCGACGATGGGCGCTCAGATCGTCGAGCTTCGTTCGACCATTGAGCTTCCGATCGTCGAGCAGCGTTCGACGCTCTTTGTATTTCCTTAAAAAATTGTTTTCTTTTCTCTCTCTTAGCTTTATTTAAAGTTTTATTAACTTGGTTTACTTGCTCAGTGTTCTTCATTCCACTAGCTGAAATGAAGTTCACTGGAGTTGAAAGATTATTTTTAAGAATAACTGGGGGTTCACTGGGAGAAGCTCCTAAGCCTAGTTTGTTATTGCCTGACCTAGTGTTAGTCATGTTGGTTATTTCTAATAACTTAAGGCTTCTACCATTTAGAGATTCTTCTAACCTCTTAGATTTAGCTAACTCAATTTTGAGAAACTTAATTTCTTCACTATACTTAGTGAGATCTTCCTTTAACTTAATATTTTCAATAGATATGATTTCTGATTCAGCTAGCCTATGTCTAAGTTCTTTAATCTCTTTTTCAGAACTAATTAAATTTAAGCATAAAGATTTAAAATCTAATTTGAATTCTGCAGAAGTGAAATCATAAGAAGATAGTACCTCATCTTCTGTTGGCATTTCTTCCTCTGAATCTGAACTCTCTGCAGCTGAGTGATTGCTGCAGGCATCTATTACCATCAGGCAAATTTCCTTTGCCTTCTTCTCTTCCTCATCCTCACTGGAGCTTGAGGAGGAAGATTCCCCATCTGAATCACTCCAGGTTTCAGCAATGAAACCTCTCTCCTTCTTCTTGTTCTTGTAGGAGGATGGCTTGGAGTGCTTCCTGTGCTGTTCCTTTTCTTTCCTCTTATCTTTGTTCTTCTCCTCTGGACAATCTGGTAGGATATGTCCAGGCTTCCTGCAACCATAGCAGATAATTTCTTTAGCAGGAGAACGATCATACCTTGGTTTGTCTTCATAGCGTGAAGACTTCTTTCTGAATTCCTTTCTCCCCATCTTGAGAAACCTCTTGGCAAATAATGCCATTAGTTCCTCATTGGATTGGCTGCCTTCAGAAGCATCAGCAGCCTTAAGAGCTAGAGATTGCTCTTTTCTTGTTGGAGTAGGGGTCTTTGCTTCAGCTTCTGCTTCCCTTGTCTTCAGCACTTGCTCAAAAGACTTGAGCTTGCCGAGAAGGGCTTCAGTTGAAATCTCATTTGTGCTTCTGGCCTCCTTGATAGGCCAGATCCTCAGATCCCATGTGCTAGGGAAGCACATAAGAATCTTATCATTGACCTCTGTCAATGAAATGTCCTTGTCAAGGGTCCTCAGCTCATTGATGATTGAGCTGAGCCTTATGTACATGGCTTCAACTGATTCAACATCAGTTTTCTTGAAGTTCTTATATTGTGAGATAAGGTTGGACCTCCTGTCCTTCCTTTCATCAGCTGAACCAGCTACAATCTGGTTCAGTGTGTCCCACATTGCTTTTGCTGAGGAGCAGTCAGCAACCTTCTGGAATACCTCATCAGACATTGTCTGAGCCAGAATGTTCATCGCCTTGGCATCTGCTATCTTTGCCTTCTTGTACTCATCATTGTAGTCTGGAGGAGGCACTGCACTCATATCAGATGATGAGGCATGTTGGTATCCTAGTTTGATTTGAGTTTAGTCTTCTCCTTTTGTCCCTTGACCCAAGAAATATCTATGGTCAATGGTTAGTGATCTAGCTGTAGAGTCCTCGCTTTTCTAGATGAAGAATTTGGTTAAGTAGTCTGTTCGTTCGACTATCGTCGAACGCCGCTCGACTATCGTCGACTGACTGTTCGACGATCGTCTATCAGTTGCTCGACGTTCTGTCTGCGAGGATAGTTCGACTATCGGTTGATAGTTCGACTATCTGTGTGCTTTGATAGTTCGACTATCTGTTTGGATAGTTCAACTATCTGATAGCTCGACTATCTGTTGATAGTTCGACTATCTGTCGTTGTTGGGTAGTTCTACTATCTGTTGATAGTTCGACTATCTGTTCTGCGTTGATAGTTTGACTATCTGTTGATAGGTCGACTATCTGTTCTCGCTTGGTAGTTCGACTATCTGCTTTGATAGTTCGACTATCTGGTAGTTCTACTATCTGTTGATAGTTCGACTATCTGTTCTGCGTTGATAGTTCGACTATCTGTTGATAGGTCGACTATCTGTTTGTTTTTGATAGTTCGACTATCTGTTGATAGTTCGACTATCTGTTTCGCTTTGATAGTTCGACTATCTGTTGATAGGTCGACTATCTGATAGGTCGACTATCTGATAGTTCGACTATCTCCTGTGATAGTTCGACTATCTGGATCGTTCGACTATCTGTCCGATAGTTCGACGATCTCCGTGCGTCGGTCGACGATCTTCGAGGGTCGTTCGACGTTTTCTGTCTGCCTTTATATTTTGTATTTATTTATTATATTTAATTAATTAATACATTATCTGGCATATCTTTTCAGTTGTTTTATGATAATATTTCCAGGCAATATCTACTCCATCTCTTTTGCCTGAGTAAAATCTTTTCAGATAAAGTTGTTTGTCTTATTAGCTGACATTGTATTTTACTTTATCTGCTGTCAGTCCTTTATAGCCGTTAGACTGAAAAGTCTTTCTTCTGCTATAAAGAGTTTGTTTCTGATGTGACTTTATTTAGTACTTTATTATCAGATTGCTTCCTGCAGCTTCTTCGAAAGAGGTTTATCCCTTTTATAGAATGTTTCTGCTGCAGAGATTGTCTTGTCTTCTTGATATTTACAGCCCAGGTCTCAAGTTTCAGAAGAAGACAAGTAATTCAAATTGAAGAGAGCCGTTGCTTGTTGCTGTTATAAAAAGGACCCTTTGAAGAAGGATTCAAGCTAGCTAACTAGTTACCCAGTTCATCTGCTTTCAAGCCTTCATCAAGATCAAGTCTTCTGCTCTCAGCAATTTCCATCCAACTGAGAAGTGTTAAGCTCTTCTACTCTTCTTCAACCTGAGTTCTCCTGCTTCCAGGAAGATTCAAACTCAGAGTTCTTTTGAAGAAGAAGATGAAGAAGACAGCTGCTTGAAGATCTCTAATTTTATTATTTATTATCTTCTTGTAGTTTTTCCTTCAGATCTTTCTGAAGAGTTTTCTGCACTGAAGCAAGACTTCACCTGGACATCTTTGAGCCAGGGGGAGCCTTGATTCTTTAGAGCTTTCTAGCTCAGTGCAAGTCCTTGTGCTTCTCTAATCTTTTGTAAAATAGAGAAGACATCTTAACCTTCTTCCCCCTCCTGTATAGGGTTATTACTCCCTTCAAAAGTATCCCTTGGTGGCAGGGCACCTGATCAAAAACCTGTGCTTGGTTTTTAGACACCTGATCAAAAGTCTAAAGGGTTTCTGGATCTACCTGAAGAAGATCCTATTGGTGGCAGGGCACCTGATCAAAAACCTGAGTGGATTCCTACCTTGTTGGTAGAAGAGTGGACGTACCCAAGTTGTTTGGGGAACCACTATAAATTCCTTGTGTCGTCTGGATTGACTTGTTTAATTCCTGCATTGTGGCTGTGAATAGATATAACTAGGTTGCTAGTTGTTGATTAGGATTTCCAAGCCTTAACTGTAATTACAGTTAGCTTGAGTTTGTGCACAACACTTGTGTTAGGCTATAGGGTTAATTCTATATCTATAATCTTTTCATTCCGCATTTCACTCCAAGGGAGTTGGGTAGACCATTAAGTTTTGTCTAGTGCAAAATTTGATAACTCTATTCACCCCCCCTCTAGAGTAGTATCTATCCCTTCACTTTCAATTGGTATCAGAGGGAGGTTGACTGACTGAATAGGCTAACACCTAAGTCACAAGATCCTGATAGATACCAAGGATTATAGATATTCACTATCATGGCCTAGTCTAAGGATTATTCTAGCACCAGACCTCCAGCATGCAACTTAGCTAAGTTTGGCATCTGGAAGGAAAGGATAAAATTATATATGAATTCTATTGATGAAAGCATCTTTGCTTCTATTTTGTCAGGTCCCCCAAGAGCACCTGCTGCTGCCACTGCCTCATCATCAACTGATATGAGTGCAGTGCCTCCTCCAGATTACAACGATGAGTACAAGAAGGCCAAGATAGCAGATGCCAAAGCGATGAATATACTGGCTCAGATAATGTCTGATGAGGTATTTCAGAAGGTTGCTGACTGCTCTTCAGCAAAAGCCATGTGGGATACACTGAACCAGATTGTAGCTGGTTCAGCTGATGAAAGGAAGGACAGAAGGTCCAACCTTATCTCACAATATGAAAACTTCAAGAAAACTGATGCTGAATCAGTTGAAGCCATGTACACCAGGCTCAGCTCAATCATCAATAAACTGAGGACCCTTGACAAGGACATATCATTGATAGAGGTCAATGATAAAATTCTAATGTGCTTCCCTAGCACATGGGATCTAAGGATCTGGCCCATCAAGGAAGCCAGAAGTACAAATGAGATCTCCACTAAAGCCCTTCTCGGCAAGCTCAAGTCTTTTGAGCAAGTGCTGAAGACAAGGGAAGCAGAAGAAGAAGCAAAGACTCCTACTCCAACAAGAAAAGAGCAATCTCTAGCTCTTAAGGCTGCTGATGCTTCTGAAGGCAGCCAATCAAATGAGGAGCTAATGGCATTGTTTGCCAAGAGGTTTCTCAAGATGGGGAGAAAGGAATTCAGAAAGAAGTCTTCACGCTATGAAGACAAA
The DNA here is from genome assembly GCA_039513925.1 of Platanthera zijinensis. Classification (NCBI taxonomy): domain Eukaryota; kingdom Viridiplantae; phylum Streptophyta; class Magnoliopsida; order Asparagales; family Orchidaceae; genus Platanthera; species Platanthera zijinensis. The sequence goes on along the minus strand of CM077085.1, from coordinate 177,994,680 downwards.
CCAAGGTATGACCGTTCTCCTGCTAAAGAAATTATCTGTTATGGTTGCAGGAAGCCTGGACACATCTTACCAGAGTGTCCAGAGGAGAAGAACAAAGACAAGAGGAAAGAAAAGGAACAGCACAGGAAGCACTCCAAGCCATCCTCCTACAAGAACAAGAAGAAGGAGAGAGGTTTCATTGCTGAAACCTGGAGTGATTCTGATGAAGAATCTTCCTCCTCTAGCTCCAGTGAGGATGAGGAAGAGAAGAAGGCAAAAGAAGTTTGCCTCATGGCAATAGATGCCTGCAGCAACCACTCTGCTGCAGAGAGTTCAGATTCAGATGAAGAGATGCCTACAGAAGATGAGGTACTATCTTCATATGACTTCACTTCTGAAGAATTTAAATTAGATTTTAAATCTTTATGCTTAGATTTGATTAGCTCAGAAAAGGAGATAAAAGAACTTAGAAATAAGTTAGCTGACTCAGAATTAATTGCTACAGAAAATATTAGGTTAAAGGAAGATCTCACTACTTGTAGTGAAGAAATTAAATTTCTTAAAATGGAGTTAGCTAAGTTTAAGAGGTTAGAAGAATCACTTAATGGTAGAAGCCTTAAGTTGTTAGAAATTACCAGCATGACTAATACTAGGTCAGGTAATAACAAACTAGGCTTAGGAGCTTCTCCAATTGAACCCCCAGTTATTCTTAAAAATAATCTGTCAACTCCAGTGAACTTCATTTCAGCTAGTGGAATGAAGAACACTGAGCAAGTAAACCAAGTTAATAAAACTTTAAATAAGGCTAAGAGAGAGAAAAGAAAGAAATTTTTTAAAGAAATGCAAAGAGTGTCGAACGCCGCTCGACGATCGGAAGCTCAATGGTCGAACGAAGCTCGACGATCTGAGCGCCCATCGTCGAACGTCGATCGATGTTTTCAACATGATTTTCAAAATCATCATCAGTACCATAGAAACCTAAATGAAAATAGAAACCCTAGGTTTGTTGACCCATCATCTGCATGGAGAATCCCACCTAGGAGATCTCACCCATTAGGTTATCACCCTTAGCCTGCATTTTCATTTATTTCAAGCTTTTCTTATGTGAAAAACAAGGGACCCAAGGTTACCTGGGTCCACTCTGTCTAAATAAATGTCTTGCAGGTTGACTTGAACCATGCCCGTTCCATGAACCGGGGAAGGCGAACCATCCGCAACGAGAACCGGGGGTAACCGATCATGCGTCTCTAGGAGAGAGAAGCAGTGAGGGTTTCCGGTCATGTGATTTGTAGCACCAGAGTCAATGAGCCATTTACCTTGGGTAACGACGTGTGCACTACCTGAGGTGGTGGCCACAGAAGCAGACTGCCGAGAGGAGGCGGAGGTTGAGGAAGAAGTATCACCGGAGGGACGAAGATGAGGATGTTTCTGCCAGCAGCGGTCAACAGAGTGGCCGGTACGACCACAGTGAGAGCAGAGGAACCTTGACGGACCGCGCGTGCCAGATTGGCTGCGACCACTATTGCCACCCCGCTGGACTTGGTGAGCATAGGAGTCCGGTGGAGGAGGGGAGGACAATAGAGGACGTTGGAGCAGTGAAGTAACCGCGGCTATGCGAGCTGCGGTGGCATCCAAGGTGGGAGACTCGGCTTCGCCCAAGATCTGCTGGCGGATCATATCAAAAGACTCAGGAAGCCGGAGAAGATAACAAACAACCAGGAGTTCCTGGAAGTGTTTGTGCTGTTCGGCCAAGTCCGCGGAGAAGGGGCGATTCTGGAGGATTTCGGCTCCAAGAGCCTGAACTTGCTGATAAGCCGCAGCAGGAGACATGGAAGGGCGAGCGAAGAGATCCGCGTAGAGAGTATAAATGCGGGATGTCTGGGCCCCCTTTGAGTAGAGAGCAGCAAGGTGAAGCCACGCAGTCTTGACCGTCTCATCATGGCGTATGACAGGAAGACATTCATCGGAGAGGCTGTTAGCCAACCACGTGCGGACAAGCGCATCACTGGCATCCCAGTCATCAAATTCAGCAGAGTCTGAGGGAGGAGGGTCATCGGTGAGGTGATGACGTTTGCGCTGAGAGCGGAGAAGAAAGGTGAAGGAGACGCTCCAATCCGGATAGTTGGAGCCAACAAGTTTAGAAACCGTGCCAAGGTTGCCAGAGGGTGTAGGAAGCGGCGCCGGAGTGGCGATAGGAGTGGTGGTGGTGGAGGTCTCAGAAAGGGCCATAGGAGACAACAGCGAGAGGCCGCACGGTTAGAATATAAGCCGCGCGGATAGAAAGAAGACGAGCTGCGGCGGTCACGATGTAAGACACCGACGGCCAGAGAAGCCACGACCAAGCCGCAGGTCCAAGACGGGGAAGAGGTCGAACGTCTAGAAGATAGACCGTGCGAACGGAAAAGGCGAATAAAGAAGCAGGTCGCAACGAACAAGGAGATAGGTCGCTGCGACAGAAAGGCAGGAGGAGGACGCGCGGACAGGGCGCAAACAGCGAGAACAGGTCGCGAGAAGAAGGGGCAAGCCGCGCGGACAGGGCGCACAGAATCAGGAGGAGAAGATCGATCCCTCTGATACCATGTGATAACCCGCCAACCCATATCGCATCTCAAAACCCAGGTGTTGAGATGAAGGGTGGCAGGGTACATAAACACGGAGGAGCGAGCGCTGCGAGCGATGTGAGACTAATCCCAACCACAGGACCGCGGGGATATTCCGCCACAGGGGGCCCACCGGGGTCAACACCCAGACCAGGAACGCGATGGGAAAAGCCACGGGGTCGGTCCCACACACACGTGTCCTGCTGGCAAATCACTCCAACACACCCCCGCAGCAGGACAACCATCCTCTGATACCATGTTAAAAGTAGCAAACAAACGACTAGAGCAGAGAATAAACGACTAGAAAATAAGCCGGAACTTTGAATAATTGAAATTTTATTATCCAAAAAGATATCATTTACAAAGGTATGGCCTCCCTTTTATAGAATGGAGGAGAGAGAGAAGAATACAAACTAACAATGTGGGACTAAAGCTATACAACAGATCTGGGCGGCTAGAATAAGAGACCGGAATAGGCCGCGCGGTTAGACAATGTTCTAACCGCTCGGCAATACCAGAACCAAGAGGGAGAGATGCGGTAGGAGACCGCTAGACCGGCCGGTTTCCAAGCCGTCAGAGATAAGCCGTCAGACCGCCGGATACCATACGGCGACAGTCTGGAAATCAACCCGCCAACCTCAATCCGCCAGACCGCTCGCTTCGCTTAGCGGACACTCTCTATGTCCCGAAGTTCCCTTGCAATTTACTCTCCGTTACTACTTTATGCAAGCAACTTCAGTGCTCTGTATTATTTACTCCTACTTCTTGTTGTTTTCAGGACCCGAGAACCCAACGGACGATTGCTACTGGGACTGAGAGCGGCGGCCTCTACTTCCTCGACAATGTTTCCGCTCTGTCCGCCTTCTCTTCCTCGTCTACTGATCTGCTTCAATGGCATCTTCGCCTTGGACATCCTCCTCCTCGGATTCTGCATCAGCTTCTTCCCCACTTACCTCAAACCAGTCCTCCGCTCAACTGCGATGCGTGTCAGCTTGGCAAGCATCACCGCTCCTCCTTCCCGCCGAAGCAAGGCCGTGGTTCCTCCCGCCCTTTTGATCTCATTCATTCTGATATCTGGGGTCCTGCTCCTACTCCCCACCGTTGGTCGGGGTAGTTTTTACTTTGTAACTTTTATTGATGATTTCTCCAGATGTACCTGGGTGTATCTATTAAAAGATCGCTCTGAACTCCTATCTGTATGGCAATCTTTTTATAATATGATTAAAACTCAGTTTGCTATTTCTATTAAAGTATTGCGCTCTGATAATGCTAAAGAATATCTCAGTCATGAGTTTTCATCTTTTTGTATGCAACATGGTCTTATTCATCAGACCAGCTGTGTTTACACCTCCCAGCAAAATGGGGTGGCGGAACGTAAAAATCGCCATCTCCTCGATATCGCTCGCACTCTGATGACACAGATGCAGGTGCCTCGCTCCTATTGGGGCTATGCTGTTCTTCTTGCCTGCTATCTCATCAATCGCATTCCCTCTTCTGTTCTTCACGGCAAGACCCCCTTCTCCATTCTCTACCCAACCAAGGAACCCTTTCCTCTTCCTCTCCGTATCTTTGGGTGTACGGCCTTCGTGCATGCTCCGTCTGCTACCCGCGACAAGCTTTCCCCCCGCTCCACCAAATGTGTCTTTTTGGGTTACTCGACAACTCAAAAAGGCTACTGTTGCTTTGATCCCGTTCTGCGCAAACAGTTTGTTTCCGCAGACGTCACCTTCTTTGAAAATGCTTCCTACTTTTCTTTCCCATCTTCACCTCCTCCTGCTGTCTCTGACTCTCCACCATCTCTCTGTGAGCCTTTCACACAAGTCGACGTCTCCCCTCCTATGTCGTCTCCTCCTCCGTCTCCTCCTCTCCCTATTATCTCCCCTCCTTCGTCTCCGCAGCCGTCTCTCTCTAGTCCCGGGCCAGCTTTCTCTGCCACGGATGCTCCGGTCCCTGAGGCACAAGACGACCTGGATCGTCCCATTGCCCTTCGCAAAGGGGTGCAGGCGTGTACCCAACACCCGCTTGCGCTGTTGTTTCCTATGATCGGCTTACTCCCTCTCGCAGGTGCTTTGCTTTGGCCATCTCGCTACCACCACTCCCCGCACTTACCAGGAGGCTCTTGTTATTCCTCATTGGAAATCTGCCATGGATGAGGAAATTGCCACTCTTACTGAAAGAGGTACCTGGAACCTTGTTCCTCCACCGATCGGTACTGATGTGGTTGGCTGCCGCTGGGTGTTCGTTGTGAAGTTTCGCCCGGACGGCACTGTGGATCGTTACAAGGCCCGCCTGGTGGCCAAAGGCTTTACTCAGACTTATGGAGTTGACTATTTTGACACTTTCTCTCCGTTTGCTCGCCTCAGCACCATCCGGGTTCTTCTTTCTGTGGCCGTCAACAGGAGTGGGAAATTTCTCAACTTGACATCAAGAATGCTTTTCTGTATGGGGATCTTCAGGAGGACGTCTATATGGAGCAACCTCCAGGGTATGTTGCTCAGGGGAGACACGAGTATGCCAGTTGAAGAAGTCCATCTACGGCCTAAAGCAGAGCCCTCGGGCATGGTTTGACAAGTTTAGTGGCATTGTGGCTGCAATTGGCTTTGCAAGAAGTTCCGCCGATCACTCATTGTTTATTCGCAAAACCGCATCAGGCCTTGTGGTTTTGGCGGTGTATGTGGATGATATCCTTCTTACCGGCGATGACCAGGCTGGGGTGGACTTGACAAAGAAACACCTCCGTCAACACCTTGTCACGAAGGATATGGGCTCCCCGAAATATTTTTTGGGGATAGAAATCTCTCGGAAGCCCGACTCGTTGGTTCTCTCCCAACGGAAGTATGCGCTTGATCTTCTACAAGAGGCAGGATTGACCGGGCCAAACCGGCCCGGTATCCCATGGCCACTGGAGAAGACAAAACATGGACAGATGACTCACCGCTTATATCCGATGCCACGAAGTATAGACGTCTGGTGGGCAAACTCATTTATATCACGGTGACCAGACCCGACATTGCCTATGCTGTAGGCAAGGTCAGTCAGTTCATGCAAGCTCCCAGGGAATGTCATCTTCAGTCTGCCTTGAAGATACTAGAGTATGTCAAAGCAACACCAGGGAAAGGGCTACTCTTTCAGAAGCATGGTCATCTGAGAATTGAAGCCTACTCAGACTCAAGCTATGCGGATGATAAAGGTGACCGTAAATCTACATCGGGTTTCTGCACATTTGTTGGAGGTAATCTTGTGAGCTGGAAGAGCAAGAAGCAGTCTGTTGTCTCAAGGTCCAGTGCAGAAGCCGAATACCGGAGTATGGCGTCAACCACGTGTGAGTTAAAATGGTTGCGGGCACTCATGCTTGACCTAGGAGAGTCTACAACTATCCTCTGCCTATGTTTTGTGACAACAAAGCTGCTAAATAATATCCAAAATCCGGTCTTCCATGAAGAACGAAACATATAGAGGTCGACTGCCATTTCATCCGAGAAGAGGTTTTGAAGAAACAGATTTGCACTCCGTTCGTCACCTCACCTCCGACAAAGAGTTGGCTGATATCTTCACCAAGCCGGTTTCTACTTCCTTCTTCCACATTTGTGACAACCTGGGCATGATTGATATCTATGCTCCAGCTTGAGGGGGAGTGTCGAAGTATGAGACCGAGCGGTCTGGCGGTTTGAGCCTGGCGGTTATTGACCGAGCGGTCTGGCGGATTGAGGTTGGCGGGTTGATTTCCAGACTGTCGCCGTAGGTATCCGGCGGTCTGACGGCTTATCTCTGACGGCTTGGAAACCGGCTGGTCTAGTGGTCTCCTACCGCATCTCTCCCTCTTGGTTCTGGCATTGCCGAGCGGTTAGAACATTGTCTAACCGCGCGGCCTATTCCGGTCTCTTATTCTAGCCGCCCAGATCTGTTGTATAGCTTTAGTCCCACATTGTTAGTTTGTATTCTTCTCTCTCTCTCCTCCATTCTATAAAAGGGAGGCCATACCTTTGTAAATGATATCTTTTTTGATAATAAAATTTCAATTATTCAAAGTTCCCGCTTGTTTTCTAGTCGTTTATTCTCTGCTCTAGTCGTTTGTTTGCTACTTTTAACACAGGTGAAGGCCTATCCAATCACTCAAAATAAGTGGTATTTGGATAGTGGATGTTCCAAGCATATGACAGGAAACAAAAATCATCTGTCAAAATTAAAAGCTAAGCTCGGCCCAAAGGTTATCTTTGGAGATTCCCAGCTGTGGTCAGACAGAAGGCTATGGCAGGATTACAATTGAGAGATGTTACTTTCAAGAGAGTTGCATATGTGACTGGACTGAAGCACAATTTGATGCTCAGTCAGCCAGCTATGTGATGCTGGCTACCAGGTTTCATCTCTAACTCTTCTTGCAATATTACTTTAAATAATAATTGTTTTTAGTAGGCATAAGAATAGGTAATATTATTTAGTAATTTCAATTCATCTCATTCTGAAATCTGTTTATTTAATGAAGTAACAATTAATAATAATTCTTTGTGGCATAAGTGGCTTAGTCATGTTAACCTTAAAATATATCTAGGTTATCTAAACACAACCTTGTTAGAGGTTTACCTTCTTGCCCCTAACAAGAAGGAGAGCCTATGCAAGGCTTGTCAGCTAGGCAGCAAACAAAAAACTCTTTTTAAATCAGTA